>JARWLC010000004.1:15382035-16582035 GCA_033318265.1 Phyllotis vaccarum | reverse complement strand
CAGCTAAAAACTCTATTAAAATATTAACAATATCTTCTCAAAGAATTAATTTAATTGTTGATCAAATCTGTCTGAAATGTGTAGGGTAGAGAGTGGGAAAGCAAAGATTAGAGCCTCCAGGGTACTGACAAAGCAATTGTTCACAAACAGCCAGGCTGAAAATCTAGTACGGGAGAGCCACTTAGTATTTGGAGTCTCCTGGAGGAGGAAGAGCCCAGACCCTTTTAAGGGCTCATTTGAATGGACCAGACCCATGGAAAACAATCTTCCCAGTTTAAAGTCAACTGATTAGGGAGTTAGATTACATCTTCCAAATCCCTTTACAGAGGACGTAGATTAGTGTGTGTGGAATAGCTAGGATCTGCTGTAAACTACAGAAGGCCTCTGTCCTGCGTGTGTCTCTCACAGCTTTGTTTAGTTTGGTTGACACCAAAACAAACAAACAAAACAAAACCCAACCACCTGGAATTCTGTGTGACCATTAACAGACTAGACTGTCTTTGGGAAAGTCCCTGACACACAAGAATTATTCTGTGTAGGTTGTAAAAACCTATCTGCCAGGAATTCTACCCCCAAAGAAGCTGTAGAAGGTAGAGAAGGCTCAGTCTGTGCTTCCTTTGGTCAGATATCAGGGTGTCTTGATAGGGCTGCTAGAGTTGGTGGACATGAAAAGGACCTTGAAATTAAGCAGTACTCTGAGGACCCCTTGCTCTGGCTGTTGGGGACACGAGGGTCAGAGCTGTAGCAGCACATGATAAGAACAGCCGCAGTGACCATTGGGGCTTCAGTAGACAGTTACCCAGCAGAAGTTGGAAACTGACAGGGTAATTATTAGCTTCTAATTGCAGGGCAAACTCAGGCCAGGATCCTTCTCTCCAAAGCAGAGGGCATTACTATTTACATAGCAATTAATTACTTTGGGAGCTACAGAATTTAATTACCCACTAGTCCACAGGAGCCAATAATTAAATTACTCTCAGAAACAGGGTATTTATTTCCCAGTTAGCTGAGCAGGTAGCTCCCACCTTGGGGAATGTGCCTAGGTGATGACCCCTGAGCCTGATAATAGGACCTTGGCCTGAGGGGCACAAAGCAGCAACCTCAGTACCCAGCAGATGGACACCCAAACACACACAAGTAGAGGTCCTCCTGAAGCTCGAGGCCATATGGCACCATGTACCTACTACAATCCACAGTTGGCAATCATGTGGTCGGCAAAGGGAAAAGAAGCTAAGAGAGAACTTGGCTTGCTTCTCCACAGTCGTTTACTTAATGCCTTAAAAGATGGAAGAATGTCTTTTTAGGACTATGTACTTTGGTCAGCTTTGACGCTTCATTGAAGGATCTCATCATTGTTGATACCTCCCTGGGATGGGGTTTGAACTCAGGTCTGCTTAGAGCAGGTTTGGGTTCTAGAGCAGCCTGTGGAGGATCTGTTTGATCATTACTTGCTAATATGATTTAAAAAAAAAAAAAGTTGAACTCAGTTTAATGTCCCTGCATCAAAGCAGCCATGTTAAAATGCATATGTTGCTGACAGAGTCATGAGCTCATAAAAGGTCCTGAGCTCAAACGGTATGTGGAAGCTTCCTGTTCAAAAGTGACCCACTAGAGCTGAACTGGATTGGATCCAGTCTTTGTTTCTCCTCTCATGGAAAAGTGTGTGTGTGTGTGTGTGTGTGTGTGTGTGTGTGTGTGTGTGTGTGTTATTAGAGAGGCATAGCACTAAGAAGGAGGCATAGCACTAAGAAGGAGCCGAGGGGATGGGAAGCCATCAGGAAATGTTTGCATGGTTTGCTCTCTAGTGACCAGGACCCACTGTCCTCTAGGCCTAAGAAAACGAAAAAGCTAAGTACATCCTAACTCCCCCCCCCCCCCCCACACACACACAACTCTTTCCTCAGCCCCTCGGACTCCTCTTGGACCGATTATCACTGGCTCCAGAGTGTCAAAGAGTCTCCATCCTAGAGTTCTCAACCTGGGTGCTGGGGAATTCCAGCGCCCCATTTCTGGGCTAGCAGAGCTGGTGTCAGGGCTTTGGTCCCTCTCTGAAGAAAACTGGAGGAGAGCTTACTTCCCTGTTCTCTCCTGAGCCTCTCAGCAGGACGAAGGGAGAGAAGGCAAGCTGTCTTCCAGTTTGAGGTGACTCTAAAGCAGGTCCAGAGCCCCAGTACCCCACTGTCTTGCGTTGCTTTGGGGTGTATGAACTCTCAGCCCATATTAGCTCTCAGTGCTGACACCTTAGAATGCAGCATCCCTCAAGCCTCAAGCTGAGCCCGTCTCCAACCTCAGGAAGGATCCCATGGATGCTTCTAATGAAGTTCTCTCTGATCCTGTGTGAGCACCCACCACTCGAGCAAAGGAGCTACGACGGCCGGCCCGGCCCTCAGCCCAGGCTGCTGACAGCAGCAATCCATCTCTATCACAGTAATGGCGTCCCCATTAATCGGCCATAAACTAATAAAGCAAGCACTTTCCACCCCTCACCCCCCCTCCAACTTCATTAAGTCTTTAGTACATTAATATGTCTTACTTAGCGTCAGCTAAGCTTCTTCCTCTGTTTGGGGTGGAGCCTGAGAGGGTGGGCACCTCACTCAGTGGGTGGAGGACATGACCCCTCCCCTGGCCTGGGCAGAGGGGCTGCTGACTCAGAGCCACTCACCACCCCTACTCCCCCTTGGAGGGACCCGAGAGGCTTTAGAAAGGAGGCGGGGCAGGAGGGATTGAAAACCTGGGGGCAAGACTGGTGGGCAGGAAACTGAGGAGAGAGGTCAGGACCGGAAGAAGGCCGGAAGAGGGAGACGGGATGGAGGAGGAGCTGCACACCTCCAAATTAAATTTGTGATTCAGGCATCAGATGGGCAGACAGCCAGAGATTAATTCGAATGATCGAGTTATAAAGAGCGGGAGGCCTGGGTAATCAATCTTGCAGCTGTCAGGGTGACAGGCAGGAGTATTAACCTGGCGAGACGGCATGTACAGAGGACTTCATTTCATTCACCCCAACAGTGTCCCTGACCACCTCCGGCCCATCTCTCTAAATAATAATAATTGTGGCTGTTAACGATGACAGAGACAGGATGAACTTGTCCCTTCTGGAGTTCCCATCCACTGCTCAGTTTGACACCCCCCCCCCTCGGCCGGAAGTAGAGCAGGTCTCAGCTCTTGGCTCTCTTTTAAGGAGGAGACTAAAGAGACCTTTAGATAGGTCAGTAGAGGGGCTAGGGATTAGGAAGATGCTCTGGGATAAAGGATAAGGTCCTTGTATATTTCTTCCTCTTGGAAAGAGTTGCCCCACCCAGCACCTTCTCTGCCAACCAGGTAGCTTAAGACTTCTCAGCTCTGGCCAAGGGAACTGGGAGCCAGAAGGGTTTTTTGTTTTTTTAAAAAAAAAACAAAACAAAACAACAACAACAAAAAACCCTCTGGGTTCTAACACTTCTGCGCATGACTCTAGGTTCTGGGTAGGGTGTCTGGGGGCCCCATCCCTGGCACAAGCCCCTGAGCTGCAGCCCTGTTCTTCCTGGCAAGCCATCTCCCTCCTCTTTACTCCTCTTCAGCCTGACAGTTTCAGCCCACACCTGGGGGTGGGGTGGGGGTCCCCCTGCAGAGACTTGTGGAAACACCACCCCTAGGGCAAAAGAAAGGCTAGGGTGGGGTAGGGGTGCGCCTTGAAGTTGACACCTCTCTCAGCTCCAGCTAATTTTCACATCCTTCAAAGCTGATGTCTCTCCTAGCTCCAGGGAAAGAGAGAGAGAGAGAGAGAGAGAGAGAGAGAGAGAGAGAGAGAGAGAGAGAGAGAGAGAGAGAGAGAGAGAGGAGGGAGGGAGAGAAGATAGGAGAGAAAGGAAGGAAGGGAGAAAGAGGGGGAGGAAAGAGAAGGAACATGTAGAGATTCAGCAGAACCACCTTCAGTGCTCTCTGGGAGCAGGCCTGAGCCTGGTCAGCTGTAGGTGTATGTGTAGGGGTTGGAGAAGGCAGGAAAGGGAAGATGGGCTTAGAACAGAGGTGAGCTGGTCTGAACCCTTCCCCTGAAGGAAGAACCAGGCACAGGGCTCGTTAAGGGGGTTGTGGCCTCTGTACTAATCTAACAATGATATCTATACATTTTTACAGATTAAACATAATAATTTGTTTTGAGACAAAGTAGCCTTGGACTCTTGGCTCTCCTTGCTTCGGCCTTATGGTTACTGGGATTAGATACATGTGTCACGGTGATAGTCCCTAACAATGACATATTCATTTACTATCATTATTCTTACAAACCTAGGGACAACTAACTCCCCCACAGACAGCAGTTCTATAATAACTCCAATATCTTGTGTTCCAAAGGCCAGAGTCCCACTAAGGACTTGCTGTATATTAATAGGTTCGAATCACAAAGAGCCCTATGAAGCTGATTCTATTTTTACCCCCATCTTACAAATGAAAATCTCGGGTTCAGAGAGATTGGGAAAGTTACTGAAGGGGAGTCCACACAGTCAGAAAACAATAAAGCCGAAGTGTGCCCCCCAAATGGAGTCTCAAGATAACCAGCTTTCCTGGTGACCCTCCAAATGCACCCATCTGCCACCAGAGTTCCTTGGGGATGATTCTATGTCCATTTGAGGTTACCCAGGCAACTGCTCATTCTCTCAGGCACAGTGGGCCGGGGATGGGGTGCTACTGGTTAGAGGGTGGGGTTTCAGGAACCTAGTCTGAGAACACTCATCCTTGGCAAAGAAAACAGTGGGGGTCTAGGCTCCAGGACACTCCCCAGTGCCTTGCCCTTGGGCCTCGGCCTCCTAAGGAAGTGTCTAAGTCACCCACTTCTTCCAGGATGAAAGGTTTGGAGGGACGTCACTCTTTGTGGGTCAGGGCTCAGCTGGGTCCGGATGTGTTTCCACCCCTTGACTCTCTGCTGGGGCTGGACCAGAGGGGAGCTGGAGAAGTTGGCTTTTTGTGGTGGAACCAGGCCAGCCTCTCTCTCTGTCTCCCTGGGGCTCATTTCAAGTGGCTTCTTCCAGAAGTGGCCTGCCTGGGGAAGGGAAGCGGGAATAGGGAGCCTTTTTCCAAGCAAGGGTTCAAGGGTCTCCCATCTGGGCCCAGCCCCCCTTGCTCAGGGCAGTCACCCAATCCTTCCCTGTCCGTCTTAGTGCTTACTCCTTATCTGGGCCAAGGCCAACGCTGAGGCCCAAGTTCCTGGATACTTTGTGTGGATCACCAGTGCCCCATCTGAGGTGGTTCTTCTTGAGCCTAAAGTAGAGGTGGGTGAAGACCCTCAGCACTGAGAGCCCTCCAGCATTGAGGGTATTTTTTTTTTCTTTTCTGGCTTGTTTGTTTTGTTTTGTTCTTTTGGTAGGTTTGGGGAGCAAACCCAGGGCCGAGCTCATGTCACAGAAATGACCTACAACCTCAGGTTAAGATTCTCTTTCTTTCCCTCTCTCTTTCTCTGAGACAGGGTTTCTCTGTGTAGCCCTGGCTGTCCTGGAGCTCAAGCTGTAGACCAGGTTGGCCTCAAACCCAGATACACCTGTTTCTGCCTCCCGAGTACTAGGATCAAAGGCATGTGCCACCGCCATCCAACTTCTTTTTTAAAAGATTATTTTTTATTTTTGATTGTGTGTGGGGGGAGTAGTGTGAGTGGATGGGTGGGTCTATGCCTGTGAGTGCAGATGCCTGCAGAGACCAGAGATATTGAGGCTCCTTGCAACTGGAGTTACAGGGTGATATGGGAGCCATGTACTTTTAACCATGGAGCCATCCCTCCAACCCCAAATTTATTATTTGTTTTACTTATTTATTTTTGTTTTGAGACAGAGTCTTTCTTCATAGCCCTGGATATCCTGGAACTCAATATGTATGGCTATCAGGCTATTATCAGACTCACAAAATTCCATTTACCTCTGCCTCTGGGATTAAAGGTTTACGTCACCCCACCTGGCTTATCATTGTATGTGACTGTGTTGTGTGTATGTGTATGTGTGTGTGTGTGTGTTGTTTTGTTTTAAACAGAGCCTTGCTAATGCTGTGACTGGCCTTAACAAAAATCTACATACCTCAGCCTCAGGGGAAAATCTTTAAGATAAATTACAGAGAAGTTCTGTTTCAAAATACTTCTTGTCAGAGCTGGGGAGATGGTTCATTGGGAAAGCATTTGAGGGACAAGTAGGAGGAGCTGAGTTAGGATACCCAGAACCCTACATTAAAAAGCCAGATGCAATGTGGTGGTGCTCACGTTTAGTCAGAACACTCAAGAGGCACAGACAGGTGGATCTCTGTGAGTCTGAGGCTAGCCTGGTCTTGAGTGGATCTTTTGAGTCTGAGGCTAGCCCATTCTTCAGTGAGCTCCAGGCAAACAAGGAAAGAGAACCAGTTTTGTTGGTTTGTGTCTGTAATCAGCGTACTGAGAACAGGACACAGGTAGATCTGTGGAGCTCATTGACCAACCAGCCAGTCCAGCTGAACTGGAGGGCTCCAGGTTCAGTGAAAAGTCTTGTCTCGGGAATCCCTGGGCAAGCTGGCTAATAACTAGTCAAATTTGTGTGAGCTCTGGGTTCATCAGGAGAATTTGCTTTACTTAAAAAAAAAATGAGGTGAACACTTGAGGAAGACATCCAGTATCAGCTGGCCACATGCAATCATACATGTGAACACATGTAAACACGCATGCAGATGAAAAACAAAACAACAGAGAGCCTCTTGTCTCAGAAAATAAGGTGGAGTGCAATTTCGGAAGATATCAAATGCTGACCTCTGACCTCCACATGCTCATGTGCACCATGCATTTTCACCGACGTGCACATGTACTCACGTCTGAATGAACATAGACGTATGCCACACACATACACAATACTGGTCATCTCTGTATGGCTCATTTTCTTCACCAGAAAACTGGGAGAAGGACGTAAACTTCCTGAGGTTGTGGTAACAGCTCTATGCAGTAGTGGAAAGAGCCCAGTGTAGGGCCTCAGTGATGAATAAGTGTTGGAAGTGATCAGCAAGATCAGGCAAAACCTGGGGTGCTGGGAGGGTGTGGGAGACAACCTGGGGTGCTGGGAGGATGTGGGAGACACTCTCCATTAGTTTTCCTCTTCCCAACTCTTCCATCCTGCACTTTGGGGCAAGCCGAGGCAGAGACCTTCAACTTGAACATTCTCTGCTCTGAAGTGCTCTTGGACAAGGAAAACATCTGTGTGCTGGACGTGGGTATGCTTGGGGAATGAGCATGTTCCATATCTCTGTTTTGAGAGAGGAGCTATTTGGATATGAGCCAGGCTGTGTGTATATGGGTGTGTGTGTGTGTGTGTGTGTGTGTGTGTGTGTGTGTGTGTGTGTGTAGGCAGTAGCTGGCACCAAAATACTTGCTGATTAATCTTTGTCTTCAGCATGCCCAGCTCTGGTCCCTGGGAAGCTCCAGGGCCTGAGCTGGTGTCCAATGGGCCTGAGGGGGCAGAATCAGGCCCAGGAAGATGGATTTCCCTGTCCCCGCAGTTTGTGCCCAGCAGGGAAGGGGAGAAAGGCTGTTTCATTATGTTTAATAGGATTATTTTGGGGGGGCGCAATAGTCATGGGGCATTAGCTGCTAATTGGGTCCATAATAAAGTTAATAAAGCTCTTATGGTCTTTGCCATTAAGTATAATTAAGGGGGTGCTTTGTGGTGAGGAGGAGGTGTTGGTGAGGAATGGGCACAGAGCTCTTATTGGCAGAAAGAGCAAGTGATGGGGAATCTGGCAACCATGTCATGGCTGGATCTGTGTTGGCTTCCAGAGCCACCCCTGGCTGGGGTCCCCTGCACATATTCTGGGACGGACAGGAAGAAAATACTATGTACTGTCTACAGGACTCCAGAGGGAAGCCATTAACTCCAGCCCAGGATACTTCTGCAAAGAGACCAGGACAGGGGGGGAAAAAAAGAGGATTTCTGAAGACAGAGGGCAGAAAGAGCATGCCACTGGTTTGTGTTTGTAGCGTGAGATGCCTCAGTTTCCCATTCTGCAATACCATGGTTGCAAAACTGCCTGAGACTCTGTGATGAGGGAAAACCAGTGACTAACTGTAGACCTCTTCTCTGTTTGACTTTGTGGCCACACAGGGGATGCTGCATGCCTTCTTCTGGGCTCTGCAGAACCCCACAGAGACTCTTTCAGCCTGTCAGTCCCTGACCTTCGATCGGTGGTTATTTTTCTAGAATTTCAGAGATACACTTATACATTTGCACATTAAAAAATGTGCTTGCTTGTTTGCTTGCTTCCTTCCTTCCTTCTTTCCTCAGGGAGAATGGCACTTTTTAAATGATTTATAATTAGCTTTTTTCACTTATATTTACCTTTGTAGTCTTTACAAGTAAGATATTATAGGCCCCCTCTAGTCTTTGGCCACTCAATATTTTGTTTGTTTTTGTTTGAGATAAGATCGGGAAATGTAGCTAGTCTGGCCTTGAACTCAAGTCCTCTTACTGTCTTACAAGCTCTCTCCACACTAGGCTTCTAGATGCTTGGTGTTCTACAGGATTTGATTTAAATAGTTACCTAATGGAAAGCACGTAGGCCATTTCTAGAAATTTCCCATTTGAACACCAGATCATTCTTATACTACCTTGGTGTATTTGTATATTTCTGTGAGCTAGAAAACTGAACAGTTGAGTTGAGGGGTGTGTGTAGATTGTTTATTTTTGTTTTTTAAATAACCCATGTTCTGGAAGGCAGACCTCACAGAGTACAAAGGCATATAGAACTTGTTTTGTATCTCTTCCATGAGCTCAATTCCTCTTCCCACAGGCCACCACTGCAAGCTTTGATAGGAGTTACTTTTTAAAAAATATTTTTGGGAACTGGGGAGACAGCTTGGTTGGTAGAGTGCTTGCCTAACACTCATGAAACCCCTGAATTCATCCCCAGCACTGAATAAGCCAGGCTTGGTAGATCACATCTACAAACCTGTATTCAGGAAGAGGAGCCAGGAAGATTAGAAGTTCAGGGTTATCTTTGTCTACCCAGTGAGAGTAGTGAGTTTGAGGACACCTTAAGATTCATCAAACTATGTCTTAAAAAAAAAAAAAAAAAAAAGCAGGCTGTTTGGAGGGATGGTTAAGAGAACTGGATGTTTTCCCAGACATCTTAGGGTTCAATTCCTGGCACCTCACAACCATCTGTAACTCCAGTTCTAGGGGATCAGACACCCCCTCTGACCTCAGTGAGCACTGGAAGAATCAGTACAGAGACACGCATGTACAAAACACCCATGTACATAATATAAAAACTTTAACAATAACAAAAATCAAGTTTGATTTGAGAGTATATTTGCATAGTTTCTTCCCACCCCCAAGCAGCAGCCTCCTGATCTCTGCTTTCTATCTTTTTTTTTTTTTTTAAATATTGCATGAGTATTGGTGAGTGTGTCATGCATATCCTTTGGAACTGGAGTTATAGACAGTTATGAACAGTCATGTGGATGCTGGGAGTTGAGCCCTGGTCCTCTGGAAGAGCAGTCAGTGCTCTTAACTGCTGAGCCATCTCTACAGCTTCCTCTGCATATTTTTTTTAATCTATATTTTGCTGTTTTCTTATCTTTTTAAAAAAGATTTATTGATTTAGTTACTCTTATGAGTATGCGCATGACTGAGTTTATGTACATCACATTCATGCAGAAGCCAGAAGGGGGCACCAGATTCCCTGGAGTTGCAGATAAAGGCAAAGTCGGCCTGAGTTTGATGCTGGGAGCTGGACTTGGGTCCTCTGAAGAGCAGTGAGTACTCTCACCCTCCAGCTGTTCTTCTTTTTTACCCTTTTACTTACTTACTTACTTACTTATTTATTATTTATTTATTGAGACAGGATTTCTCTGTGTAGCTTTGGCTGTCCCTGAGCTCACTCTGTAGACCAGGCTAGCCTTGATTCTTTGTGGAAACGTGTTATTCTCTTGAATGGCTGTATAGTGTTCTATCCTAGGCTGTCAGATCTGTTCTATAGCTACATTCCTGGGTTGTTTCCGGTCCTCAGCAGTTATAATGCTGCAATAAATACATCCACAAATTTCTAAAAATGCAGTTTTCAGGTCAAATAAGAGGTTCATTGACATTTTTGACATATAGACAGGATGCTGATTGAGTGAAGAGCCCAATCTCTCTCCCGAGACCCCGCCCCCTCGAAGCAAGGGGGTGGGGTGGGGGGTAGGGTGGGGGGTGGAGTGGGTGGGTGGGGGGAGGAAGTGGCCCCTCTCCTAGAGCTGCCCTTGGTTCCAGACCCCTGCTACCAAAAGTCAGCCCCTCCCTGGGGCTCCCCAAGACCACACCTACAGGTTATTTAAGTCCAGGAAGCCATATCCGCCATGTGATCCCCCTCCCACCCCACACACACTTTTCAGGTGGTCATCCAGGATTGCTTTGCTCTGTACCCATTAAACCTGGGCTTTTGGAGAGGCTTATCAGTGTCCAAAAAACCCTGTCGGATGAATGCTAAGATGATTGTGAGCCAGGCATGGTGGACATAGACCCAGCACTCAGGAGGCAGAGGCAGGTGAATCTCTGAGTTCCAAGACAGCTGGAGCTACACAGAGAAACCCTGTCTCGCAAAATAAACAAAGAAAGGAAAAAAAAGAAAAAGAAAGAAGGAAAAGGGATTGTGCCTGCAACTAATGTGTGGCTCACTGGTTGGGCATACACTTAGCATGTGTGAGGCCTTGGTCTCAGCCTCTAGTATCAAAGACAGAGATGTGAGCCACTTTGCTTTCTGTCAAGCCTCCGTGGTTTGCCGCCAGAGTTTTGCATAAGGGCTGCTTTCTCCACAGCTCTAGGGATGCCGGGATCTCAAGAAAAGCACACCAGGAGAGCAAAACTTGGCGGGGGGTGGGGGGTGAGGGGGTGGGGGGGTAGGCGGGACCTCGGCCGGAGGTGGGGGGCATCACAGAGTGCCAACGGGTAAACAAAGTTGTCAGAGCTGAGGGAGAGTTACAGCTGGGGTCAAGGGTTAATGCAAAAGGAGCTTCTGGGACAAGCCGAGCAAAGACAACAAAAACAAGTGGGGGGGGGGGCGGGAGGAGCCGGTTCTCAGCTGGGGGGGGGGGGGCGGGAGTACCTCCAACCTGGGCTTGGTGCTGCCCTTTCCAGGCTCAGGCTCTGAAATTCTGTGAACCCAGCAACTCAAGTGTTAGGATCTGTGCAAAGGGGAATGGGGGTGGGGGCCATCTTTCTGCTGTCTAAGGCCTTCCCACCCCAGGTGGGCCTGCCTAGTAGACCTGCTCTACACACACTTCCAAAGCCCCTGAGGTAATCCCCCTGTAGCCAGTCTGAAGGCTTTGTGAGGAATTAAAGGTGAGCCGAGTAGCTGCCCTGGAGCCAGGCACAGCTTTTAGACATTCCTGGGCATTAGGTCTCTGTTCCAGTCTAGCCTCTCACCCACACCCCACTGAGCCCCCAGGGCTTCCATGCTCAGCAGCTCATGGCCTAATTACAGGTGTCCATGTCAGGGTCAGCAGCAGGGTTAATTTGAGCCTTGTCTTGGGGTGGCCAGGGCTCATTAATGGAGCCCAAAGAGTCCAGGGGATGAGCCAATCAAGCCAGGGATTAGAGTCTGAGAAGCAGTGCTGTGGAGGAGGCTGGGTCCAGGAAGTTGAGACCTGCCTCAGGTATGTTTACACACTGGTCAGAGATCCAAGTACAGTCACATTTACCCAGGCAGACACACTATTGGTACTCTGAGGTTCTTTTAGGTACACAAAGATTGGCTTGGGAGGTGACCAGCGAGAAAACTGGCCAGCATTTTCAGCCCCATCAGCTTCTGCTCCTGTCAGCCCTTTCTGCCCCCTCAGGCTCCAGCCAGGCCAATGACATTTCCTTTCTGTCTTCAGCACCTAGGATCCTAAAACAGTAGCTTTTCTGCATAGTACTCTCCAGGGTTAGCTTTGGGAAAGGGGTAGTATGTCCCTCAAATCCTGCAGTCTAACATGACCCAGAGGGCCCCTGAGCCCAATTGTCAACCCAGCTCCCAGAATCATTCCCACATCCACACTGGGCCTCATGAATACCCGAGGTTTGAGGGGAGACAAGGTCATACTGCCCAGAGGTCACCAGAGAGGAGAAAGGACAGGCTGATGGGAGCCAGAGAAATCACTTAACCCCAAAGTCATATTCATCTTTGGAACTCGGGCACTGATGGGGGCCAGCTGGAGCTGGCTGTAGACTGAGAGGCCCAAGTGTGGGAATTTGGGGAGGGGGCCTCCCAAGACTTCCTGGGTCAGTTGGGAGGAGAACACTGGGAACCTCCTTTCCTAGTCTGCCAAGGCCACCATCCCTCCTTCCTGGGGTGTGGAGACAAGACTTGTGTCCCTGGCTCTGCCGCCACAGAGAATGTTTCCCAGTGTTGTTAGCCCTCAGCCTTCAAGTTGACCGCCAAATACTATTGACTTCTTAGCCTGTGGAGAGAGAGGCAACACAGAAACCAGCCTTTAACTGTGTAAGAGCCAGATGCCTAGGGAAGACTTCTATTCTCTGGGTCCCCTTCCCTAGGCACATGCTTGACTAGCATTTAGAACTGATCATAGGGACACAGTGACCCCCCCCCCCCCCATTACAAAACTAGTCACTACTTGAGTAACTTAACTTCTCATGGTAAAGGTACCGTTCCTCAGGACCAGGATGCCACCTGTTGTCACCTTTACATCTGATCTTAGGCATCTAATATTCTCTCCTCACGCTTCTAGCCTTTCAGATGCCGCTCCAAGGACCCCCCACATACTCCAAGTCCATAATTGAATATAAAGGCCCAGAAGCTAATGCAAACGGCAGCATTAATCACCAGCAACCTGGCAGCCTCCTGCCATATATCTTTCTCACACGTAAAATAGCTCAGGTTAATCATTGCTGCTGATTTATTGTCTTCTCCGCCTTGTACATAAATTATTCATCATTGCCAGGCTGTCTGGAAAGTCCTGTAATGATGGCTTCTGTCCTTCCCTGATCCTGAGGCCTCCGGGTCCACCCATCTGTGGAAACTCATTGGTTGAGAAATGAAGCAGAGCAAGGGGGATTGGGGACGGCGTGTGTGCATCCATATTCAAGAGTTTCCATCTTCCCAGGGCACCTACAGGAGTTCTCAGCTCCAGAAAATGGGAGCTATGCTTCTAGAAACTCTCCAATTATGGACAAGGAGTGAGGGCAGAATGGAAGGTGGACTTCTGGGTTTTCCAAGACTCTGGCAAATAGCAAAAGGAGCCTTTTCTGTGGGTTTCTGCCCTCTACCTGTCAATCAAACCTAGCTCCTGAAAGTTCTGTATCCTGGAAACTGGATGGGAACATGCTACTGCAGTTTGGAAACCTGCATACATGTATTCCCTGCCCAATGTGCCTGTCCTTCCTTAGGGCACTGACTGCTGTCCCCAGCAAAAGGCCACAAGGTTCTCAAAGGATGGTGGCAGAAGTTATGGCAATGTCCACCAGATGGCGATCCTAAAACCCAAGACAGTGTCTGTCAGAAGACCTAAAGGAGAAGCTGTGCCTGGGGGGGGAGGGGGGTCACTGGGGAGTTAGGGAAACAGCAATTTATGGAGATGGAGGGGTCTTACTGAAGTAATAGCTCTTAGCTTCAATGGGAGCAGAGGACAAAACATGTCTCACACACCAAAACATGCATAGTGTCATGACTGAATGTGAGCATCTCAAAAGAATTGGACTCAGGAGTCTATGTAGATAGTGGGACCAAGGAGTCACTCGTTAGTCCTGGCCTGACTCTCCTGTAGATCATCCAGACAACTTGTCAGGGTTCCTCTCAGGTTCAGCTCTATTGCTTCCTAGTTCTCCTTTCTTGGTCTGGAGACCCCTGGAGACAGCCACCATATCAGTTACTAGTGTGGTGGTCAGTGCGGCCAGTAATTAGCTGAGCGTTTGGAGCTTCGTTTCTCTCATACAAAATGGCAGAATCCATAACTATCCCAACTTTGCCTCTCAAAGGCTCGCTCCGTCAACCCTTCCCTGACTGGAGAATAGTGAGCTTCCGGGAGGCTGGAAAAGGTCCTTGGATTCAGGAGGCTGGTTGTGTAAACTTGAGATTGCTAAAGCCTGACATTTCTCCAGCCCTTCATCTCCCAGATACACTTGGAAGGTATTATCTTCTACCACTCACTGAGGCTGAGACTGGCACTACAGTTTGATGGTGTGTAGAGCATTTCATGGCTACCTATGAAAGTTTGCCTTCCTCCCGAAGGTGCAAGATTTTGGTCATTTAAATACTGGGAACTTGGAATGTGTAGGTAGCTCTGAAGAAGCCAGGAGGCTTCCTACAGCCCCAAAGGCTTTAGAATCCTGGTAAGACATCTGGACTTTACGTCCTGTAGGTCACCCTTGCCTGGGTGTCTTTCCTCTACACACTTCCTCAAGCTCTCTGAGTTTAGGAGCTGAATCATGGAATATTCTCTTGACTCCTAGCAGGGTATTCGGGTCTTGATGAACCCAGTTCAATCAGGATGCTTTTTCCTGTTCTCAGGCTCTTCGAAGCCAAGATCAAATTAGGTCACACCTTCAGTAAAGACCAACATTTCTCCAGGTATGGTTTCTATGCCTGCTTCAAAACTGTTAAATTGGAGGCCATGGGTTTGGGGGGTCCAGGGAAGGTAAGTTTAGGAAACAGCACAAAGAACCTCAGAACTAGGTGAAAGTCTTCCTAAAACTGGTAGCTTGCAGATGGCAGCCCAGAGCTGTGACTAGAGGCTTTCAGACTGGCTTCAGAGTGTTGAAACTCCTACAGCTCTGGGCCTGAGTGACTGGCGTACCTCCCTGGCCTTTCATCTGGATGCCTTCCTCTCTGCCAGCCTCTGGCCTTTCCATACCAGCTTGTCTGGCTGCCCAGCCTCTCTGTCATTACGTCTTTCCTCACATTTGCTTCAAGGCTGCCCAATCCAACTTGTTTATCCTTTAGGGGGTCTGAGTGTGTATTTCAGCCCCAATTATGCTTTGACCACAGCCACCACAGATACCAAAACAAACGACCTGGGCGTCAGAGGTGGGGGAGGCTCAGACAGGCTGGTGCCAGGGGGCGTGATAAAGGGGATCCGCTTGGGCTTGGAGGTGGTGAGAGCTGTTCCTAGTGATCGGGCCCCAGGGATTAGAGGCTCGTGGGTAATTGGTCTCCACCGCTAGGCCACAGAGGGGATACTGTCTTGGTCTCAGTGATTCCTTCATTTCCAGTGTCCCCACGGTCTCATCTAACAGAAGCTTGGGAGTGTGGTAACTTGGAAAAAGCATTCCTAACTTGCTGCTAGTTAAGTCTGGCCTCACTTCTGGGGAACAAAAAGTTTGACTCCTGAACCCAGGCCAGCCCATAGAGACCGTTTATTCCTTCTCAGACCTTAGTCTCTGTCTGAGGAAGGAAGGAAGAGTAAGGAAATGCCCCTTCCTGCTCTTCCTCAAATCTGTCCAGAGCTCTAGATCCCCGGTACATAGCTTGATTTTCTGGAGCCGAGAACGGTGGATGCTCGTGAGCCCTGTGAAAACACTTGAATGTGGACTCCCTTCCCCGTCATCCTCGTATTGCCCTGACACCCTTTATTCTTTGCTGTGTTCCGTCCTGTGGCTAGTGAACATCCACAGTTGGGTAGACCCACACACAGATCTAAGGTGGGAGAAAGTGTTCATTATGAGAGTGCTCCAGTTACCTTTGCTGGTCATCGCTTGTGAAGTGGACTATGGTCCTCAAGCGCCGGACCTGTTTCTCACTGATAGGTTCATGAATGGAAAACGGCTTCCTTTTTACTGTTACCAAAGAAGAAAAGTCCAGCTTCACCCCAAGATGTCTGGGAATATGCAAGGAGACTGCTGGGCAGCGGTGGGAAGCAGGGGGTAGAGCCACTGGAGCTTCTGGTGACAAGGCACAGAAGAGAATCAGAAGACTGTGCCCTCTAGCTAGAGGTGATTTTTTGTTTGTTTATTGAAAGTATCTTACTAGATAACCCTAACCCTGGCTGGCCCAGAACTCACTATGTATACTAGGCTGGGCATTGAACTCACAGAGATTTGCTTACCTCTGCCTGAGTACTAGGATTAAATGTGTCACCAGGCATGGTTTACCTAGGGTTTTTTTTGAGAATGGGTTATACTAGGTGTCTAGGAATGAGGAAGAGATATTAACTCCATTGGAAATTGCAATGGGCATTAGGGGTTCATGGTTAGCACCCCACAAATGTGCTGTATCTCAGGTAGGAGACACTCATCCCTGCTTACTACTGTCCTCTGAATTCTCTCATCCCACACTTGTGTTTACCCCACCCTAGCTTTCCTCTCTATCTTGAAAAGGCTTACTCAGCCTGACTGGCCATTGGCTATCTGTGCAATAGGACACACCAGGGAGCATCTGGAAGAATGATTGGGGAGATGGTTGTGCAAGCACTGGAGCCTGAGGTTAGATCCGCAGCACCCATATAGGAAGCCATCTGTCACAGCAGAGTGTTTGTAAAAGGAGACAAGGACCAAAGGATCCCTGGCACTTGCTGTCCAGCCAAATTGATGAACTCTGGGTTCAGTGAAAACTATCTCAAAAATTAAGGTGCAGGGTGATGAAGGAAAATATCTGGTATTGGACCGTGCCTCCATGCATGCTTGCACATGCACACGCATGCTGTCAATGAGGTGGGGCCTCTGGGAAAGTAGCCTCTGGGAAGTAAGGGGAAGCACCAAGAGCTCATGAGGGAGAATGTAGATGCAGTGGCTGCATGTGGGGTTGGGTGTGCTTGTCAAGGACTGCTTATAGATACATGCCCAAGAGGGAGCTAAGTTGAACATGTGCACCAGGGAACGTATGACAGCGTGATTCTGTGAAAAGTGAAGAGACCAAGCACAAGTACAACTAACTGTGTGGGACATGAGGACTTAGCAGTGTAACTGATGGAGCTTGGGTATGAGTATGCAATTGTGAGTGCAGTGGGTTATCACCCTCAGAGTGTCTTAGAAAAATCTCAGAATGTCCAGAGACCGTGCAACAGATATGGAGAACACCCCTCCCAGAGCAGCAGTGAGAACCAAGAACAGACAAGAGCAAGGAAACACTATATATGTTTAGTGTCCCACCGTAAGAAGGCCAACGAACTCTTGACCTCAGCTGCCATTTTCCCCCACCATAACACGCTAGTGCCCCACCCCTCCCTGCGCATGCGCACATCAAGACAGAGTGTCTCTCTAAGACTGCGGCTCATATAACACAGCTTGGGGTTCCAGATTCAAGGTGACTGGCTGGGGACAGGGCAAGTGAGCAGGTATGCACCTGTTCAGAGACTGTCCCCAAACCTATCATGGCTCTCTCTGCATGTTCTTGTGGGATTAGGTGCCAGGCTCCCATAGGCTCTTGTGGGATTAGGTGCCAGGAAGCAGCCAGAACTGTGCCATGGAGTTAATGTCTTAAAGGGTAACATCCTGTATCTGTGGTGATTTCCTGTCAGCAGCTACACAGACAGAGACCACTCCAGAGACCCGGTCCTTCTGAATGTCTTCACTCCCCGCCTGCTTCAATGGCTCCCAATACAGGGAAGACCAGATTCAGGAAAAGCTGAGCCTGAGAAACATCGTGTCCTTGGACCTTATCTGACTTACTTGTGATGAACCCTCAGTACACCCCACAGACTTCCAGGAATCTCCTGGATTTCTGCTTGGCACACTGACCCACCCCACCCTTGACCCCAGCAGGCCTTCCTACACACACTCTGACTTCTCAGACCGTCCACCCCAAGAATACTTGCTGTTTTCTTTCTTAGGGACTTCCTGCTTGTCTCCTTGCCCTGGCTGCTGATTCGCACCCTTTAATCCAGTCTCCAGACAGATCCATCCCCTCTTTTAAATATATCTCCTTTCATAAAGCAAGTGTGCAACAAAGCAGAAGTTCAAGGCTAGAAGCCCAGTTATCATCTAGATTCACCAGCCCTATCTTCAATGCCCAGTGGGAGCTAGTCGTGTGTTCAATGCTCACTAAAGACTTTATATGATTCACCACATCAAAAAAAGAGATTCTCCTATATTTCTGTTTTATAGACAATTTACCAAGATCGCTGGATTAGAAAATAGAGCCCTGGTTTAGGTGACATCAGAGGTTATGCCTTTGGCCACTGATTTACTCTGCCTTTCATTACTTCATTATGGACACAAGGTCTTACTTAAGTCCTTTACCTAA
Organism: Phyllotis vaccarum; assembly: GCA_033318265.1. Classification (NCBI taxonomy): domain Eukaryota; kingdom Metazoa; phylum Chordata; class Mammalia; order Rodentia; family Cricetidae; genus Phyllotis; species Phyllotis vaccarum. The sequence goes on along the minus strand of JARWLC010000004.1, from coordinate 16,563,909 downwards.
GACATCACTGGGTGTGTCAGTCTCACCCCCAGAAAACCAGAAGCAGGCAGTACACGGAAGCCTACAGTGGAGAATTAAGCATCAAGACTGGGATCTGAGTCTTACTCCACCATCATCATCTGAGTGAGTTTTATCACAAATCCTTAACTTCTTGGAGCCTCAGTTTCCTCATCTGAGGAATGGGAATGACATCAGTATTGACTTCTCAGGAGATTTGAAGAACAAAGGAAGAGATGAGCATGCCAGGGTTTTACCAGCTGGGCTTTCTATTGTCCAGTAGCTGTCAGGAGCTGCTGAGAGAGGCCAGGAGTCCCCAGGTCTTTGACTCGTTCCTGAGATGACAAGCAATAAGTAAACAGCAACCCAAACCCAAGCCAAGAGTGACTACAGTCAACTTCCACTCTGCTTGTCTTATATTTTTGGTTGTGAGTCTTTAACGCTGAACCTTCTCTCCAGCCCACTCTGCTTTTCTCTCACCCTTGGTAATCTGTCTGCAGCCCTGCCTCCAGCCCCAGCTGTCTTCTCTACCCTCTCTCTGTAAGATGAGGGACTCTGGGCCCTCAGTTTTAACATTCCAGTGAAGTGGACCTTGGTCACAACAGGGTTGCTACTAAGGGGGGACCTTTTCCTTCATGCAACAGGGAAAACCTCGGTGTCCCATGCTTGTCTGTGCCAAGTCTCACTGCTTTGTTTGTTCAACACATAAAATTATTAAAATTTATTTAAACTTTGGAATGAGGCACACATGAGTCCTCGTAAAGAAATACAGGGAGAGCAGGGCGTGGTGGTGCACACCTTCAATCCCATCACTCCAGAGGCAGAGGCAGGCAAATCTCCGTGAATTCCAGGCCAGCCTGGTCTACATATTAAGTTCCAGGACAACGAGGGCCACATAATAAGACCCTGTTTCAAAAACAAAACATAAAAAAGTACAGGTGAGCCAGGCAGTGGTGGTGCACATACACCATCTTAGTACTCGGGAGCCAGAGACAGGAATATTTTTGTGAGTAAAAATATAATGATGTCAACTACAATGACAACAAAGAGGAGGAGGAGGAGGAAGAAGAAGGGAATATAGTAAGGAGGGTTTTTTTGCACATAAACTTTTTTGTTTTTCTGTGATTTGCTTTTCTAATTAAAGATATGGCTTAGGATAGCAATGTGGTTTAAACATTTTCTGTATCAAGACCTGTAGATCTATATCCTGCTAAATGGACGTACACTACATGTTGCATAGTAAGGGTGTGCCATTGTTCATTTAGCCGTTCTAGCCAGTAGATCATTAAGACTGATTCTTCATATTTGTGAACAACCCTCTGGCATGTGGCTCTGTGGGAATACGTAGCTGTTTTGTTAGGGTAATGGATTTCTAGAAGTTAGTTGCTAGAATGAAGAAGGCCATTATTAATGTTAATACAGATGGCCTGGGTCTGGAGAGATGGGTCAGTTAAGAACACTGGAGGACTTTTCCAAAGGACCTGGGTTGAATTTCCAGCACCCACATGGCAGCTCACAACTATCTGTTACTCCAATCCCGAGAGATCAGATGTTCTCTTTTGGCATCCATGAGTACTGGACATGTGGTTCACAGACTTACATGCAGACAAAATGTTCTTATACCTAAAATTTAATTAATTAAATAATGGCCTAAGTAACTTCCAAGAAGACTGATTTGATTTAGCGCTTCCGAGGGAGACCAAGACAAGGCTACTTGCATGTGCAATCTTTGACATCTGACCCTGTCTAAAGTTTGAATTTTTGCAAAGCTGTTGGATCAAACAGGAACAAATCTAGAGTGCTTTTTAATTTATATCTTTAATTATGATCATATTTCCCTTATGGGGAGGTTTTCCCCCCTTAGTACACTGGATATTTTGTATTTTGTTTCTATAAATTACCTGTCCACACATTTGTCCATTTTTCTTTGGGTATTTCTAATTTGGCAGGGAAGGGTGTTAGGATTTGAATCAAGACCTCACGTATATGAAGCGAGTGATCTATCACTGAGATACATTTATCGAGACAGGGTCTAGATGTGTAGTTTAAACTGGCCTTGAACTTGTAATCTTCTGGTCTCATCTTCCCAGCGTCTGGAATGACGGTTGTGAACCTTCCTGCCCAGTTTAAATCTTTTTCTTATTGGTGTGTTGACATACCTAATTCTGGAAATTGATGTTTGTTATACGTTAGTTGCTTATCTGTCAATGTCATTCATGACCTTCCATAGTGTGACAGGTTTAAATTTAAACGTAGTATATTTGTCATTATTTTACTTTTAGGCTTCCACGGTTACCATCTTATTTTAAAAGAGTCTTCTCTAATCTGAAATTAGTTAGCTTTAACTTATTTTTTTTTCAATTGCTTTTAGACTCATCTATTTGTTTCTGTCAGAGTCTACTTTGTGAATAGTGTGAGATCAAAATAATCCATTTATAATGTTCAAAGAGTTCCCTCTCTATGCACAGGCTACTGAGTACATATGACCAAATAATCCAGACGCAGGCCCACAGACTGAATGTGTATATGCTCCACAGGTGTCATGCATGTGCTTGCCCAGAGGCATATCTGCAACACCAGTCCTGGCACAAAGAAGTGTGGACACGTGTCTGTATACATTTACCCAAAGTGATGTTGATTTGTTAATAGCAAGGCATTTGCTTTCATCATTTAGAGTGAGAGCGTTTGTAAACCCTGGAAGGTGTCAGTAAGATGAAGGAAAAGTTCTGTGCCATAGGAGCGACTGGAGGGAATTAGCTGAGAGATGGTATGTGTAGCACATTAGGCTTGTCTCTGTGCTCCCAACCCTCAGTATGAAGTTGGCCCTAGGCAAAGAGAGTGCTAGGTGATTTTCCTAGAGGATCCTGAGGAGCCCTATGATGTGGGATGTCCTCCTGTATGCTGTGAATATTACTGGTTAATAAAGGGACTGTTTTGGGCCTATGTCAGGGCATCTTAGAAGCAGGTGGAAAATCTGAGCATAGATAAAGGAGAAGGGTGGAGTCAAGAGAGATGCAACCCAGTTGCCCAAGAATCAAGTTGTAAAGAAATTGGTAAGCCACAGGCCACGTGGCAAGACAGATTAATGGAAATGGGTTGAATTAACATGTAAGAGCTAGCTAGTAATATGCCTGAGCCATAGGCCAAGCAGCATGTAATAAATATAAGCATAGGAGTCATTTTTGAGGGGCTAAGCAGTGGAGGGCAGGTCTGGACCATGGGGCTAGGCCACGCCAGAAACTTCTACAACAGCCATGCATGTGTGTACCTGGTACAAGAGACATCCTTTCTGAATAACATATATCCCATCATATTAATGTCTTGTTTCCTTAGCTCCTACCCCCAACAAAGATGTCAACCCATTGGAGGGAGAGAGGCATAGAGAGGGTCCTCTTCGTTTTGTCTCTCTTATGCCTAATACAAAGCTGGCAGCCTTGGATGACCATGAGCAGACATGTGTCCACACTTCTGTGTATTAGGTCTCATGTTACATGATGTACTTCTGGGCAAGCACATGCATGGCACATGCTGAGCATATACGCATGCGGTCTGTGGTGGACCTCTGTCTGGACAGTGTGGTCCTATTATGCAGAGTAGCATATCTGTATCTGTGGGCACAGGGACACACTGTCATGCCCTGCTCTTCTCTACCAGTTTTCCACTCTGGACTTCCTTGGGCCAGACAATTATTATTTTCACAGCTAGGAATATCTATCAATGGAAACAAGACTAAGACATTTGCAGTCCTCATAATTTCTCCTTGGAAAGTCTCACCCCTCCACTCCTCTTTTCTTACCTCTGTCTATGGTTCCCCTTCCCCTTCAGTCTTTGCTGACATGGCCATTTGGGCCCATTAACTGCTTCCTAATGAGTGGCTTCCTCCGTGGCCCCTCCTCCATCCAACAGGGAAGGATCAATTAGCTCTTGCAGCACACACACACACACACACACACACACACACACACACACACAGAGAGAGAGAGAGAGTATGTATTTATGACTATGCACATACGTACATATAATAAACACATAACCCTCTCTTATTTTCCATTAATTATTCCATCAATTCATCTATTCTGGAGATGAGATCTAGGGCCTTGCACATGCTAAGCTACATTCTTCACTCTACCATTTCCTCCAACCTACCAAGCATCCCTACCCATATACCCTGAAAAGTGGTCCCGCCCTGTACATCAAGGACAATGCCCATCAATGACATAACCACATGTCCAGCTCAGATTTCTGTAGTTCCCAATTTTCATTTTCTATGGATGAACCAATTGAAATTCAGAGGTGAAAAGTGATGTGTCCTACAACTGCCCATCAGAAGCCCTGCTGGGAAGTGCTGTGCCAGTCAAAAGAGAGAGGTGGACTGTCCTACAAGTGGCCATTCTGGCCGTGGTTGGAGCTGAGATACTTCAAAGGCAACAGTGTAGGTTAAGATGTATGTGCATAATCCTAGAGAGACTGGGGATGTGGGCCTCTCTGCTGTCTTCAAAGGTGCGTGTAGTAGGTATCGGCCCTGAAACAGAAGAGAGATGGGTCCAAGCTCAGTCCCTTTTCTGGCTCCCATAAACCTTTTCTTTCCTTCCTTCCAGCAAATCCTGGCCTCAGAGCCCGTAATCTCTGCCTAACCCCTTCTTGGGCAGACAGAAAGAGGCACTTCAGTAAGCATTCTGTTCCAGAGTGTTCCCTGAGGTCTGGGGAGGCAAATCCCAGCACAGCCTGTCTCTGACACATCCAACAGATTCCATGAGGATAAGAAGCTGTAAGGCCTAGACCTTGGTCTGTGAAACACAGGACCCATCATGGCCTTGGCTTCCTGGATCATACTTCCCCAGTACTACTAAGGTTGGTAACATGGGAAAGTCTATACAAATCTCAGCATCTATCCTTATGGCTGAGATTCGGTAAATCACTTCTAAGGCCCTGGCCCTGCCAGGGACTGCATATCCCAGGATGTGTTTGAGAGAGGAGTTGAGAACAGGTCTCAGGGACTCTTCTGAAAAGTTACATGAGAAGGGTGATGGCAGGGGACTTTCCAGACCTTGTCTTCATCTCAGGAGATATAAATAGGATTTTCCTGGTCTTTGGCTTGATCAAATCCCTAACTTGGAGGTATTATAAAGACTGGCATGAGACTGCCTACCTCACCTTCTGGGGATACTCTGGGAGCCCACCCTTTGGCTGATGTGTACCCCATGAGGGGTCTTTGCTGGTCCCCAGGCTTGCTCCCTCACCCTCTTTGTCAGCAGGGCTCTCAGCTAGCAAGCCCTCTCCTAAGCTTGAAGGGGATGTCTTTCTTCAGCCTAGTCTTTTGCTCACCTTAAAAAGTATGGAGAAGTCCTGGCTGGGGAGGAGATGGCGTCATCATGGTGGCCTCATAGGGTGTGTATGGGGGGTTTCTGCCCACCTTAAAAAGCATCAAGAAATCAAGGCATGTCTCTGGAAGGGATGGGCCCGTCTTTACTTACAGAGGCATTCCATTTTCAAGAGGTTTCTTCAGAGGCTATGGTTTGAGCACCAGCACAGGGGAAAAGGTTTCTTTGCTGTGAAGATCTCATGTAACCTAGGACAGCCTCAAATTCACGATGAAACTGAGGCTGGTTTTGAACTTCTGGTCCACCTGTACCTCCAGAATATTGAAATTTCAGGGATTACCACAGTATCTGATTTTATACTGGGCTGGGGGCCAAACCCAGGAGCTCATACATAATAAGCAAGCATCCTAACTGACCACCATTCTCATCCTCATCCTGAGGTTTCTTAATTAATAGATGAGGAGAATAAAGCTTTGCTGCAAGGATTAGAAGCTATGTATACAGTCTAATGTGATTTGCTTGTGTGTGCATTGACTGTTTCTAGAAGGGTGTATGTACAAAGTAAAGACTAACAGTGGTCATCTCTCAGGGTTGGGCATGAAGCTCTGTGGTATAGCTTGGACTGGACGTGAGCAAAACCCAAGAATCAACCCAACATTAAAACCAAAACAAATGTAACAGGATCCCAGAAGAAAGAAGAGAGACTTTTCCTCCTTACTTCCTGGTCTCTTGTACTACTTTAATTTTACTGCTAAGTACATTTTATATGTATTTAAGGAAGGAAAGAAGAAAGAATAACTACCAGCCATGTAACTGAGCCTCATTTGAATCAACAAACAGTAGCCTTTAATTGTTATCTGTTAAATTAGCAGCAATCACTCCATCACAGCATTGTGTCTAGGTGTGAAGTGGTTTGTAAATAAATCACTGTATAATTGCCAGTGACGATTAACATCTAGATAATGATATCCGTCTGTGCACAATTATAATATGTGAGCCAGCTGGTCCTAAACAGTAGGAGGAACATGTCTCCTCAAGGGTGGTTATGCAGATATTTCAGGGTGCTGCTGCCTGGTTTTGAGTGCTGAGCCTGTTGCTTACTGGAGATGTGATCCTGACTGATTTATTTCATACTTCTGTACCTTACTTTTCCTGTCTTAGAAGTGAAGATTTACCCTGCCTATGCAAACACTGCACTGGTTAGAGTGATGTGACCCCTGTCACATCAGCAGTGTGCAACCAGTGGGGTTTTGGTTTTGGTTTGGATTTGGGGGGTTTTGATTTTTTTGAGACAGGGTTTCTCTGTGGAGCCCTAGCTGTCCTGGAACTCTCTCTGTAGACCAGACTGACCTCAAATTCACAGAGATAAAGGAGTGCATCACCACCGAGCTGCAACTGGTGTTTCTCATCTGTGTCTGTGTGCACATGCCGGCGTTTCTCCTCCTTAGAAAGGTGGCCACCCCTGTTCTGCTCTTCATACAGGTGGGTGAGATGGCTGAATGAACCTGCCTGGGCTCTACAGTCTGTCTAAAGACACCTACTAGAAAAGACAGGTCATACTGGAGAACTTAGAGCTGGAGGCCACCCTCACAAGAAGCCCTGAGCAAAACAAGGTGATCTACTTGAATTCTTGTCCTTCCCAGGTATCCAAGACACTCGTGGATGGCAGTGCCTGCCTGGTTCTCTTAGGTCATCGATATAAAATGCCTGCTGAGCCAAGAGGGACCCACTGGACATGTGTGTGTGGGGGGGGGGGTGGATAAGGCATGGCTAGAGTTCAGGATGCAGAAGAGGACGGGATCTCCAGGCTAAGGCCAATGAGAAGAGCCAATTCAATTTCCCAACCCCTCTTAGAAGAAAAACCTGTGTGGCCTCACCCCACTCGACATCCAGCATTTGCTGTCTGATTCCGGCGGGACAGTCATTCCCATCCATCCCACTTCTGGAGGTACCTTTGGGAGAGGCTGAGCTGCCAAGCAAGTAGATCAGGTTTGAGAGATGATGCGAAGGTTCATGACTTGGGAGAGGGACTTGGGCACAGATCCTGAGTCGAGGCCATCCTGGGAAGCAGCCTAGCTGAGCAGGAGATGGGGGAATAAGCCCTTCTTATTTGGAGGTGCATCTCCCCTTGTGGACTGCAGGAACCAGAGATTCTAAATTCTACCGTGGGACATATGATCAGGCAAACGCTCTCTCACAATCTGAAATGGGTGTATACTTACTTTGCTTCCTCTTGTTCTAATTAGTGGATAAGTGCTTTATTGAATAGTAACATGTTCAGACAGTATGCACATTGTACGGGCACTTTACGATGTATTGCTAATGGGTATAGAGCTCAGTAAATTCTTCCATAGTGGGTGCTGTTTTGCTGCTTCTCTATTGCTGTGATAAAACACTGACATAGGGAAGAAAGGATATAATTCAGTTCGAAAGTTATAGTCCACCATCGGGAGAAGCCAGGATGGGATCTCAAGGCAGGAACTGAAGCAGAAACTAAGGGGAGAGCTGCTGACTGGCTTGCTTCCTCTGGCTCACTCAGCTACCTTTCTTAAACGGCCTAGGCCTACCTGTCCAGGAGCGTCACCAACCACTGTGTGCTGGGCCTTTCACACTAACAATCAACAAAATGCCCCACCAACACACCCACAGGCCAATCTGATAAAGGCAATTTCTCACTTGTGGGTCCCTCTGTCCAGGTAACTCCATTTGGTGTCAAGTTGACAAAAAAAAAAAAAAAAAAAAGCAGCACAGACATAGTCAATGTAAATGTATATTAATATCTCACTTTTGTCACCCTAGGGACTTCACATCCCTTCTGGACACAGCGCCAACCTCCAGGGTAACCCTATTTTGGCTTGGCACATTGTAGATTATTTTTGTCTATTTCAATGCTCTGCCTAAGTGAAAAGCTTTCATGCTTAACTTCTATGACTCATCTATAATCCTGGAATCAATTTGTGTTATTTTGATGTATTTAAACAATATCCACACATCAGGAAACACACACACTTATAAACATTTATACCCACCAACCAGAAAACTGCAAAAACAAAACCAAACCCAAAAACAAAAAACAAAAAACTCATACCCGAGAAGGTCTAATACATGTGGTTCTGTCACGAGTGTGCTTCCTTAGACTGCTTACACACAGGCTGATATACAATCATAAACACACCCGGGTTCTCACATACGCAGGCTCACTCATTACATAGAGCGTACATCATACACATAGATATACATACACTCAAGCACAGCTTCGTATGCTTTATGGCCCTCACATGTATATGTATGCATCATTCATGCCCCTGATTGTGTGATATGTTTGTGTGTGTGCAAACACTTTAAACTCTGCATTCATGTTTATGCACACATATGTAGCTTCTCACACACACACACACACAAATCTTAAACACATATCTGCTTCCATTTCCACCCACAAATGCCCACTTTGACGCCATGTTCCAGCCTCCTGCGCCATTTCCACCTCTCACATGTGTGTGCTCTTTCACAAGTTGGCTCTTCCAGATTCTCTGGCCCTGGCTCTGAACAGACAGCACGATGTGATAAAATCAACAGCTGAACAGTGTCCTGAGAGCAAAGCTGTACTTTGTTGAGAAATCTGAGCCCTTATGGAAGGCTACAAGTGCTGTGTCTGGGGCCTGAAGGGAGGGGAGGTGGAGGGGTGGTCTCCCGGGGCGCCTGTGGCCATTGGACTGTTTCTATTATAAAAATGATGAAAGGGGCCGGCACAGGGAGAGCATGGCTATGAGTAAATAAAGCTGCCACCTCTGACCCTTAAAGACCAGAGCACATCCCAGCATTAATACTCATTAGGGGAGAGGGACTGGGCTTGGCCCAAGTTCCCTAGTACCCGAGGCCTTGGGCCAGACTCCCAAGGGACACCAAAGGTATGAGGGTGGGAGCTTGTAAGGGAAGCTGAGACAGAGAGGGTATGGGAGGAGGTAGGGATGCTGGGGAGAGGGATGAGGTTGGGGGAGGGGTGAGGATCCTAACTTCTGACTCCCCTTCCCTGGACCCCTCTTTCAGCAGCCTCTTCAGGTCCTTTCCGCTCTGGAGAAAGCACACATCCCCTCCTGAAGCTTATTTTTCCTTTGCTTGTTTTACTAAACACCAGGAACTCCAGGCAAATGGGAGTGGGCAAAAAAAAATAACAAACGTAGAATAAACAACGAAGTCTCCAGGATCCTGGGAACATTGGGAAGCCGACTGACTCTGGCTTTGGTGCAGGAATGAGCATTGCAGGGCCCGTGAGTGCCACCAAACCCCTTCTCTAGGGGACCTGTCCAGCTCAGCACCAGATACATTCTCTAGCTTTTGATAAAGCTCAGTAGTGACTGACAGAGAAAGCAGAGAATGAACCAGGCAAGAATAAGAGCAATGTTCTGGAAACTCATCTCCAAACTCAGCTTAGGTTTGAACCTTCTCCCAGCAACTCAGGTGTGGGGATGATGCAGCCATGAAGTCACACATGTGGTGCTCTTTTCAAGGCATCCCCTTTCTCTGAAACTGACTTCTGGGCGACCTCTTACAGGGTTGACAGCCAGTTTATTCTACAGCCGTCTTGAACGTTCTTCCAGCTCCCTAGAAAGGAAAGTACTTGGGTTGGAGAGATGCCTCAGCAGTTAAGAGTACTTGCTGCTCTTGCAGAGGACCTGGATTTGGTTCCCTTAACCCACATGATGGCTCGCAACCGTCTCTAGGTATGCATGGGGTGAACATACAAAGATGCAGGCGAGCTGAGCTGAGCACATGCCTTTAATCTCAGCACTCACTGTGGAGGCAGAGGCAGAGTCTTGCAAATCTGAGTTCAAGGCCAGCCTGGTCTACAGAGTGAGTTCCAGGACATCCAGGACTACAGAGGGAAAGGGGGAGCAAGAAAATAAAGAGTTCAGAAGGCACCAGGTCTCTTTATGCTTGCAGGGACAGGAGGCTTCTTGGAGGCTGCAATAGCTGGAGAAAGCCCTGGGTAAGTGCACTGCTCTAGTGTTGGTCTGTCCAGTGAGGAGTGGTCCGGCAACCAAGGGGCTAGGGTTAGGCCCTACTCCATCTTCAAGCACAAAGCCTGTTTCCCCTGAGTTCACTGAATTCACCATGGTGACTCATCTTGGTCTTTGTCTCTGAAGGGAAGAGCTGGGTCCCACGGAGGGGAGGAGACTCGGGCAGCTGAAGCCTGTGTGTCAGCACAGGATTCTTGGCCTATACCAAAAGCCCCCTCTTGGCCAAGTCTCTCTTGTCTCGTCAGCAAGATGAAGGGGAAAGGCAGGTGGGCTCAACTTGAAAGCCAGCCACAGACAAGGATGACACGGGCATCAAGAAAATCAAACTCCATTTTCTGCCTCCTGTCTTAGAGGTCTCTCAGCCCTGGCTCATGCCACAAGCTCTTCCTGGGAAGTTTCTCTGGTATGGACATTAGCCCATGGGCTTTCCATGAAGTGACTTCGTGGTGGCTCTATATGAAAGCACTGCCGTCACCCAGGTTTTACAAGTGAGAAAGTTGAGGTCCAAAGAGCTGCTAAGTTGGTGGTCCAAGCTCACCAGTTTTTAAGGAGGCTGGGATTAGATCCCGAACATCCTCATTTCTAGGCAACAAGCATCTAAGCTGGTTCATGGGCAGGGAGAGCACAGTCCAGAAAATGGGTCAGAAATCTGATGTAGGAATGCCTTTCTGTATGCTGTGAATATCAATCTTTAAATAAAGGAGCTATTTTGGGCCATGACAGGTACCATAAGAGAAGTAAGAAAAAAAATCAGAGCATAGGTAGGAGAGAAGTGGGACGGAGTCAGACAGACCGAGCAAGCCGCCCAAGGAGCAACATGTAAGGAACACAGGTGAGCCACTGGCCACGTGGCAGACAGATTAATAGAAATGAGTTGATTTAAGGTATAAGAGCTAACTAGCAATGTGCCTGAGCCATAGGCCAAACAACATAAAGTAAATATAAGCATCTGAGTCATTTCTGGGGGCCTGAGCAGCAGCGGCGGCAGCTAAGGGGTCTGGTGCAGCAGGTCTGTGGGTCTGGGCCTCTGGCCGCCTGGGACCAAGAAACCCCATTGCAACAGAAATCAGTGAGAGGTGAAGAATCACACCTTCATGTTCAGGATCTCAAAATCTGCCCCCTCATTCGCCTCTGATTCCTCCCACAAGCATCACCAAACCAAAAGGTAGACCTCCACAGCTTCTCCTTTATTTTGTTGACCCTCTGTCTTTGCAATAACCAAAACAGCCATGCATCCAAAATCCCAACTGTTTATATCAATCATTTTTTATCCCTTGATCCTTATCAAAGTTGGGACTTGGGCTTTGGGCTGGGGATTTAGCTCAATGATACTGTACTTGCATAGTATACACAAGGCCTGGTTTTGGCCCCCAGCACTGTGGAAATAAAATAAAACCAGCTAAGATATTTTCTCATGTGTGCTTGTGTTAAGAATATAGAGTTTTCTGGCCAAGGCTATAGATAAGCAAGTAGAGAACTTACTTAGCAGGTAAAAAGTTCTGGGTCTGACCCCCAGCACTATGTATGATGGACATAGTGCCGGAAGCCTATAAAACTTTGGAGATGAAGGCAAGAATATCTGAAGGTCAAGATCATGGTCCATTACATAGCAAGTTGGAAGCCAACATGGGATAAATGAAACTGTGTCAAAAGAGAATGTGTGTGTATGCGTGTGTGTGTGTGTGCGTGTGCGTGTGTGTGTGTGTGTGTGTGTGTGTATACACTTTCTATATTTGTGTTTTTGTGTGTGCTGGAGTTTGAACCCATGGCCTTGTACATACTAAGCACACGCTGCACCACTGAGCTGAGCCAGACTGATGAGGTTTGAAATTCTACATTGCATTGTGTTCACACTTTCCTCCCATTATCTCCCCCAGCTGTCATTCTTAAAAAAAAAAAAAAAAAAAAAAAAAAAACCAAAAAACAAAAAACACACACATATACTTCATTTATCCGCTTGTGTGTGTTTGTGTGCCACAGTGCAGTGTCGAGAACAGAGGGTGACTTACAGGAATTAGTTCTCTATTTTTACCATGTGGGTCCCAGGGACTGAGGTCTCCAGGCTTCGGTGCTAAAGACCTTTACCTACCACCAGCCCCGCTGTTCTAACTCTTTAATCAGCTCACATTTATTTTGATATCAGATAACCTATACTTAGCTTTAGATGACAAACCTCTCAACATTTTCCTCAAATTTATCCCCTCTTTAATTTTCTACAGCCTATGCCGAGTTCTTGTTCATATATAAGCTCCCTTCTGTGCCATGACTGGGCTGTGAGCCTAGGCTTTAATGGCTGAACTATCTCCACAGACCTCTGTGCCTGCTCTAAATGTCTACTTTATACTTTTAAACCCAGCACTCAGAAGACAGAGGCAGGCAGATCTCTGAGTTGGAGGCCAGCCTGGTCTACAGAGGGAGTTCCAGGACAGCCAGGGCTACACAGAGAGAACCCTGTCTCTAAACAACAAAAACAAACAAACAAACAAAATCTGTCCATTGATTGCGTGTGCATGCTTATGCATGTGGGCATAAGTGGACAACTTTCAGGGGTGGATTCTCTCCTTTTACCATGTGGGTCCCAGGGATTAAGACTGGCTTGTCAGGCTTGGCAGCAAGGGCTTTTACCTTCTGAGCCATTTCAACAGCCCCATCTTGCCAGTTTTATGGTTGTGTAGTAGGCTTTTTCATGGATGTTTCTTTGCTGGCTTAAACACTTGCCTAGTGTTGGGTATTTGGGTTACTTCCAGGGTTGAACTATTATGATTAGTGCTAGTATAAAAATCTTTGAAAAATTATTTTTTTTATTTCCTCAGGATATGATTCCAAAAGGGGGATTATCTGATCAAAGGATGTGAACAGTGTCGTGGTTTTTCTTACATAACTGAGGGAGGTTGGAGCCCGATTCACCAGGCTCAGGAAGAATACTGCCTTTCCCTTAACAAGCCTCTGAGCAGCTCAGACACTAAATGGGTATTTTGTTCCTAAGGTAAATAAACCAGAACAGTAGGTGACAATATAGAGCTTGAGTCTCACTGCCAGAGGCAGGCTGCCCTGCTGCTGCCCAGTTGTGGTTGCCCTGGAGTTCTTCTTAGTCACTTCCTTATCTGTAAGGAAGCCTGGTTGGGTTCTGATTTCTTTGCTTTTTGTTTGTTTGATGATACAGGGTCTCTCTGTGTAGCCCTGGCTGTCCTGGAACTACTCTGTAGACCAGGCTGGCCTCGAACTCAGAGATCCACCTGCCTCTGCTTCCCAAGTGCTAAGATTAAAGGCGTGCACCACCACTGTTCAGCTGTGTTCTGATTCCTTTAGCATCCATCTGTGTAACGCCTCTTAACACGACAGCTATTATTCTATACGTTACAAACATTAAGTCGTGTCCCCTTTAAAGTAAGTTCAAAGGGAAGATCCTTTTATTATCATATCTGCTCTAAAGATGAGGAAACTGAGCTCTAGAGGAATTTGCTGACTGAAGGTTTAAGTGTGTTACTCAAGACCACACAACTTGTGGAGAAACAGAGGGATAATTTAACCTGTCTGTTAAACATCAGTGTCTTTGGTCTTTCTGTTCCCATGTGGTTCTCTTTTCTAGATCTCTGGGATTTCATTCTTTACCTTAGCATATTTCTTTTTGTCCTGCTTGGTTTTTCTAAACTACACAACTGTGCAAACAAAATCCTTTAGTATCTAAAGCTGCTTTTTCCTGCAGTCAGCCCGGCTTTATGAGGACTATGATTACCATACAAAACATTAACTTTTTATCATTTACTTACTGGAACTGAGGGCCACTCCTTGAGAAAGACCCAAATATCTTCCTCCTTTACCATCACAAAGTCTACACCCCTTTGGTACCCACCCACTGGGTTTGTACTTCCTATCAGAGGATCTTCAGTTAGTTTGCCAAGACAGGCCACAGGTAGTTCTGATGCCAACAAAGAGACTACACCCCTAAACTCAGTTTTGCGCTTCCTATTTCTCTGGGTCCTGTGGAAGGCCTGACTCATAGCTCAGGTGCCTTCTTGGGGAGTGGGGGAGTGGCTTACCCCAATTCCAGCACACAAATATGTAAGCTCCAGATCCCCTGAGCACACAGTTGGTTATGCTTTCCCGCCAAGAAGAAGTCACTCTCCTCAACTCCAGCAAACTCTGGGGGTTTCACTGAGAGCACCAGCATCTGAAACTGTGATGGGCAAGTCGACTGGTTGCATGTGTTTGAGCAACCATTTGTGTGCACACACACATTTGTGTGGGCATGTGCATATTGAATGCATGCTTTTTGTGGGAGACATATACAGTGTAGATGAGCGTTTGTGTGGACTGGGGATGTAACTCAGCTTATATATGCCTAGAGTACACAATCTCTGGCATCACAAAAAATGTTTAAAGTAAAAATGAAAACAATGAAGAGTTTATGTATTTTGGGGGGAGTGAGGCATCAGTCTGACTCTCACAGTTTGTGTGTGAATGTTTGTGCGTTTTATGTAGAAGCTGAACAAAAGGTTGCTTGGAAAGGTTTTCTAGCTGGGTCGTAGCAGCATGTGCCTTTAATTCCAGCACTTGGGAAGCAGAGGCAGGTACATCTCTGTGAGTTCAAGACCAGTGTGATTGATCTACAGAGCGAGTTCCAGGACAGCAGGACCACACTGAGAGAATCTGTCTTTTTTTAAAAAAAAAAAAAAAAAAGAAAAGAAAAAAAGGAAGGAAGGAAGGAGAGAGAGAGAGAGAGAGAGAGAGAGAGAGAGAGAGAGAGAGAGAGAGAGAGAGAGAGAAGTTCTAAACCCAGAGCATAAGAAAAGGCTTGGAAGAGGAAAACGGACAGGTGAGGTAGTGTAGAAAGCAAAATACACAAAAGACTCAGGTCTGAAGTTCCATAACTAAAAGATACGTTGTAGCAAACCAGAAACATTCACCAATTCAGACTGGTGTGCAGCATTCAGCAAAGCCTGCTACAGCTCAGGACAAGTACGGTGAGTAGGATTGGGGGGGGGGGGTAAATATATGCTGACTGGAAGGATCTAACCTCAGTTTCAAAAGCAAGGAACTGGAGAACCCAGTCTAGTATTCCATGTCCTCCAATTCCACGGGTCCTGGGCTCCAAGTGGTCCCACCACTCCTGAGACCTCTCTAGATGAAAGAGAGTTTGATGTTGATAATTTGGGCTCCAGGAAGCTCTTGGCTTTTTCTTGCCCGTGTCTCTCATCTTTTGTCTCATTATCTTTTTGCTCCCAGAAGCTGCTCAAAGGTTTCCAAGGTTTGAAGGTTTCGCTGACTTCAGAGGGATGCAGAAAAGAAAGGAGAAGGGAGCTGGGGGCGGGGGCAAAGTTTTTGCTGAGATTGCACGCTCCAGATACCTTTCTGGTTCCTCATTGCAGAGGTCCTTAGGCAGGAAAGGTCTGTTAAATGAAAGCCAAGAAGAATATCAGGTTGGATTAATGAATACCCTGCACCAGGGCAATATGTCTTTGCAGCCGCAGCCACAGATATGTCCTACCCATGGAATTCTCTAGAGGCTTCAAGCACAGGGCTTAGGGGTGGGGGCTCAAGAACGACATCTGGTGTGTCTGAGGACTATTCTGCCTTTAGTCTGCAAGAGTCTCAGACCTGTAGAGGTGGCAAATGTTTTACATAAAAAATACCCAGTGCAATAATGAGAAAGACAGTAGAGCTGAGTGAGATCCACATAATAGACTGGGAAGCTTCTAGAGTTTCATTTTTTTCTGTTGGTTCTGAAAATGGCTTAATGCTGTGGCTCTTTAATAAATTAGACAAGCAAAGTCTAGAGGAATTCACTGATTGGTCCGTTCATGATTGTACTTATAAAAACAGTGTGGCTGGGATTCCACTTCATGCCTCTGTAATGTCAACTCTAGGACCCCTCAACAGAGTTTCTTTTAAAAACCTGTGTGCTATTGGCTACTTGCAATAAGACTCAAGAGTGATGCCTATGATGCCTGCAGAGTGTTGGGGGAGGCAGGACTCCAAACTGGCTTGTAAAATAGTAGGAATTTTCTTTTTCAGTATGGATGTGGAGTTGTGAGGGTTTCCAATCCAAGGGATGAAGGGGAAAGTTATAAGTGTTCATATAAGGTATATTGTGGCTAACTGGACATCTGATTTGGGAGGAGCTTGAAAGGAAGGGCACAGACTTTGGCTTTCTCTGTGGAGAGAAAGGACGTGCGTTTGAAGCAGTGTAACTTGGAAAAAGAGAATGAGACAATAATATAGCAATAGGAAATAATGAGAAAGTGGAGGTAAGAGGCAGCTTTTCTCCTTCAAAAGGCTAACTCCTGGAAGGGGCCTCTTCTGGACTAAGAGACCTAGAGAGACAGATGCCCAGGTAAACTGGGAGAGAGTGGAGGTCCTCCAGGACTCTGGTAGGGGGTAATAGCAGTATAGACCCTAGTGAACAGGCTACCCTGGATCTGCAGGCTCCACAATTGGAGCCCTGCACCTCATTGAGAGGTTATTAATAGGGAGTTTGTCTGGTGTCAGGGCGCAGACACAAACAGCATTAGCATTACCCCATAATCTTATTTGGTAAATGCTCATACCGTTCAGTCTCCTGTAATTGCATTGGGAAGATGCAATATTTATGAAAGGGGAGAAGGGACGTCACTGCTCATCTTAGCTCTGCAGTAAAAATCCAGGGAAATACCGTGTGGACCGAGAAGTCCTGGCCAGTGGCTTGCCAGTCCGGGCAGTTAGTGTCTTATAGTCTCTGAGTGACCCTGCTGGCTCGGTGCCAACCCAGAGCTTCCTTCTCAACCTTCCTAGAACCTTAGGTGGCTGTCTGGGGTTGCAGGAAGAGGCAGGGGCCATTTTTCCACATTGCCTTTTTCCTCTAAGGTTTTGGTTCTTGACAGACCGAAAGCAAAGATTTCAAATGCTTCAAGTTTTCTGTTGGGCACAGGATTTGGGTTTTTACCTCCTCTTCTGGTCCATAACTCTTTCTCCCTGGAGGTAACTGTACTCCAGGGCTGAACAGGGAGGGGCTTCTTCTAGGATTTTGACTTTGCTGGATTATGCAGAGCTGAGAAGGGTGGGCCGCAGCAGGTGGGAAGCCCTGAGACTCAGCTTCCAGAACAGTTTTGGGCACTGGAATAATCTCCAAAGCTCACTGAAGTCCAGAATGAGAGGGAGTGGGGTGGAGGGCTGCTGACAGCTATCTCCTACCCCACTAGAATCCTCTCCAAACTTCCTAGGACACTTCTCAAAGAACATTCCACTCCCTAATCTTCGGTTGTACTGAATATTCTTCTCTCTTGAATGAAGGTCACCAGCCAGGAGAGTTTTTCTTGCTAGTATCAAAAGCACTTGTGGGTGAACGTTAGTGAGGACACAGTGATGCTGTGGTTGGCACAAAGGCATTTGAAGTTCAGGAGCAGGGCAGACACCTGGGCATGCTCTCTGCCTCTGGTATCTTAGGGCACCTAAGATAAAGTAATTACTTCTCAATCTCAAAGCGTGGCTAGTACGAAAATAAAAAAGCCTTGATACAGAAAATGCTCAGGTAAGGAATCAACTGAGCAACTCAAAGAAAACGGGGGGGGGGGGGGGGACACACATCTACTTTCCTACCTTTACTTAAGATAAAGGGGATGGGGGAAGCGAGAACAATGCAGTCAGTTCTTGCCCGTGGCAGGCGGCTCTGGGAGAGGTCTGGGCTGACCAGTTCCAGGCTTCCCGGGACTCTGGCAGTGGCTGGGCTCAGACCCTGCTTCTTGGTGTTGAGCGTGGCGCCCCCTTAACTCTTTACAGAGCCCAAAGTTCCTAACTACAATTCCTGACCTGTACCTTCTTATACCACGGTACAGTCCTCACTCAGCTCCCTAGGACACCTTTCAGAACCTGCAAAGCTAGGAGACTGCTCAGCGCTGAGTCTGCCTCTCCACATGCCACACAGTACTTCATTGGTCCAGTATATTATTCCTCTGCTCCTTCCACCTTCTGCGGCCCTAGATCCTCCAGACTAGATAGGGACACCCGGAATCCAGTACAGAAGAGCACCCCAGACAAGGGTGTGCGAAGGAGGGCTGCCCCACTCCCCCGCGTGAGCTCCCTCTCCACAGTCCCATTAATCACAGAGTCACAGTCCAGTTGGGGATCCCTGGCGCCCAGTGCTGCACACAACCAGCGGGACAATGGGATTATTTCCGGGGGGAGAGGCCGCCTCGGGCTGGGGCTCAGGCGGCTGTGCCTCCTTCCCTCAATCGGTCCCTCGGTACCCTACGAACGCCTGCGGCGGCCAGGACGGGTGGCAGAGCGGACTCGGGTAACGTGCGGGTGGCAGGGCTAGGCCGACCTAATTCAATTAGCTGTGCGGCGAAGGCTTCCTTGTAACTCTGAGCCCGCGGGGCTCCGGCTCCCCGCAGCTGCTCTTTGTGCTCAGAGCCCATGCATATGGATTCGGTCCCTCCCCTTGGCCACCCCCCCCCCCCTTCAGGCACCTGCGGCTCGCCCCGCCTCTGTCTTTCTCTGGTCCCTCCTCCCGCGACCTTGGCCTTCCGAAAGTTGGGAAAATAATAATTTTATATGCCTTCAACGTGAACCTTTTCGAGTGAGATCGCTGAAGAAAAGTGGGGCGTTTGTTTGTTTGTTTTTATGAATCTTAGCTGGAAGGTCTTTGTGGAACTGTGAGCACCTGTAGGTCTGCAGGAGTGCTATGGTGTGCGTATCTATCGTCCCGTCCCGTCCGAATGCAGTGACCCGCACAGGGGTGTGTGTATGGAGAGGGGTTGGTTTAGTTTTGTTCTGGTCTGAACTGAAAGGGTGTGGTTGAGTGCACCTACAGGCACCCCTGTATATTCTCTCTCTCTCTCTCTCTCTCTCTCTCTCTCTCTCTCTCTCTCTCTCTCTCACACACACACACACACACACACACACACACACACACACACAGTGGGTAATTTGACTCACTCTGTAATCCTAGCACCGGGGAGGCTGAGACAGAACTACTGTGAGGCTGGGCCTGGCTAGTGAGACCCTGTTTCAGAAGCAGAAGCCAAAATCTCTGTGAACATTTGGGTGGATGTTCAGCGCTTCCGGTGTTCGCCAGTTTGTCATTTATGTTTAAACTGTGGTTGCCTGCGTAATCAGACACTGTGTGGAACACATTACCCCACCAACTAACTGCCAACAGCAGCAGTTCGTTACCCCTTCACCTTCAGTGTTTTTCTGCTAGAGAAGGAGCTTGGAGAATTAATTTCAAATCCAAATTCCAGCTAAGCTCTGATATTGGAGGCTGCTTCCTGGATGTGCCACTTCCTCCACCTGCAGTGGGGTCCTGGCTGGTTTTTCCCCATGGACCGCCAGACCTGCCCACAAGGTGGCAGCTCAGATCTCTAGAGTCCTAACTCCACTTCTCTGGCACCTCCCTGGATGCACCCTAGGAAGTTAGATTTCCCAGATCTGCAAGTATCCATCTACTCTCCCCTCAATCCCTCAAGGGGTATCCATGCTTTCAGGTGGGCTGAAGAAATGAGGAATCTGTGTTAATCTGTCTAGAAGAAAGAGGTAAGAGTTGTGAATCAGCATGAAAGCTTGCCTAGTCCTTGCTAAGAATAAGAAGTTTCACACTTAAGGTATTTACAAAGGAAGCTTGTCAACCCCATGTGTCACCTGGAATAGATTATTCCCTACAAGATGATGCGGGCCCTCCAAAGGTGTGCTAGGCCCTGGCTGGTGCTCCCTAAGGACTCTCCCTTCTTCAGCATCCTTACCTGGGATTCATTACATATGCTCTCTTCTGTGTAAACACCTTCCTGCAGATTTACATGGCTAATAGAGTAATCTTGGGTCATAGGCTGAACTTCCCTTCCTGGGCTCAGTAGTGACAAAGCTGAACCAAGGCCAAGGAAATATATGCTGCCATGAATATTGTCTTAGACCACAGACAACCTTATCATTTCTGGGGTTCTGGCATCTGGGAGGTGACTTAGAATCAAAGCTATCCTAGACTAACGCATTTTTGCACAGATTCTCTTAGGAAGAAGTTTGTCAGGGGAAGGCAGGAGGCTTTAGTTTGATGCCAAGGGCTAATGGTGCCCTAAGGAAAGATCCTATTCCAAAGAGACCTACCTGCCTAGCTTTGAGGGGTCTAGGGGGAAGAGAAAATTGCCCTAATTTCAGGTGACAACTGAATTGTGACCTAGTGAACAGGGAGGTGTCTGTCTATTACCCATCCCTTCGTTCTCTGCCCATACAAGGTCCCTCCTCTGCTGCCGAAAAGAAAAGAGAAAGTGATCCTGTTAATGGACGGTAGTCTCTCATTTTAGGATTGAGTGGGGCTGTGATTAGGTGGGGGTTCACGGGGTCAGAGCTGTCTGCCCTTCCCACCCTCCTTTTCCTGTCAATCTAGGTACTAGAGACTGCTGCCCACCCAAACCCACCTCAAGTTAGGGTGCCCTTCTCCGTGTCTTTGGGTTCTCAGATCCCTGCCAGCTCCTGTCTGTGGGAAGGGAACATTTCCTGGCCCTTTTACTAACTAGAGCAGGTTGGAGGTGGCACCTCTAGGATGCAGGCCCCAATGACCGCACCATTTACACATCCCTTTACATACTTCTCAGCACTGATCTTTCTCTGGGTTTTCCTCTCCTTTTCTGTTCCACTCAGGCCCAGGTATGGCCATTTCCCTGACAACCACACTAGAAAATAAGACCTCTCTCACACAGATACCAAACGGCACACTATTACCACACACATTCACACACACACACACACACACACACACACACATTCATTCACACACACGTGCACATCACATGGGACAGTTGAAGAGACAGACGCATCATTTCTGTTCCAGCACACTCACACCACTTACACCCTTACTGCCACACACTTCCTTAGCTGCAGAGATAAGGTAGATTCCTTCCTTCTCTCCTGCCAATGTTTTACTGTGGTGCCATCCAAATTGGACCCAGCTCCTGATCTATCACAGACAATTAATATTCATGGGAGAAAACATTTTAAATTACCCCTTAAAGATATCCCCAGGACATCTGCACATGCCACTCAGTCCCATGTTATATTTTCACACCCAACTTTCTTACACAGTCCCACAAACACAAAGTAATTAAGTTACCACACATATCCCTAAGCCAAAGGACAACCCCTGGCCCAGGGGTCTCTCCCACAGGAAGCTATATGGGATCCAAGATGACTCCCTCTGGGGTCTCCCCCTTCTTTTCCTCCTCCCCCAGCCTCAGTTCCAGCTGCTCCCCCTTTTAATTGGAGGTATTTCTTTATTCTTCAGGCGGGAGGGAGCTGGTGCTGAGGGGCATGATTGCCACCTGGCCTCAGGAGAACTAGAGAGACAGGTCCAAAGCTTACCTAGAGATGTGCAAGGCAAGAGTCAAGTTTAGCATTGAGGAAGTAAGTACTTTGTGATATGCGGGATCTGAAAGCAGCACTGGAGTCCAGGCTGCCTCTTCCCAGCATCCAGTGCCTGGGTTTGCTCAAGGCAGATAACAAAAATTGCATCATAGACTTAGGAGGGTTAATGGAAAGATCACTCTGTGGTCCAGGGCACCCAGGACATCTCAGGTGATCTGTAAGCCCGGCTTCTTCTCCCTCCCTCCTCTTCCTTAGCAGGGCTACTCTGGAAGATGAAACTGTATCAGAATCACAGATGCTGTAACCAAACAAGCAGTATGCTCAGGTAACACTGTTGTGAGGAGATGCAGGGGCCAGAGCTCAGCAAATCCAGATCTTCTGCTCTCTTCTTTCTAGGAGACCGAAATGAAAAAGCACCGGGTCTTTCCCAGCCACCCTAGGACACAGACACTGGTACACTGGACTCACAGAACTCCAGCCTTCCAGGACTGGACAGAGATTAAAAATTGACTCAGAAAACAGGTTTGGAGGGCAGGAGAAAGCCAAGGCTCCCCTGGGCTGCTGGGTTTTGTTGGCCACCCAATCTTAGTGGGTTGTTGTGACCTTTGCTAACCTTTGCCTGGGCCAGCAAGGGTGAAGTGTCCTCTCAGGCAGCCTGCACTGCTTGTGTACATCTGAAGAGTGTAAGAGGAGGGCTAGCAGGTGTCAGGAGTTGAGAGAGGCAGGATAGGAAGATGATAGGACCAGAAAGGTATGGGGTTGGAGGGTGGTGGGGGTGGAGCATGGGAAAGATTCAAGTGGTTTCTTGTAAGGGCTTCAGAGTGACCAAAGGATGTCACTCTGAAGATGATTAAGACAGTTATAGCTGTGGCAGGCAGAGCTGTGCACAGTTAGACTAACAGGAGCAGGAACCAGCCTTAAGGATGTTACAGGCCCTCTGCCATAGTTTTATAGAAGTAGTTTTAGGTACTGAGTTCCCAGAGCAACCTCTTCTGTCTGTGACATTTTGAACAAATTTGCCTTTTATTTAAAATGGCATAGAGGGAGCTGGAGAGTTGGCTTGGTGATTAAGAACACTTGATGTTCTAGCAGGATTCAGTTCCCAGAATATGGTAGTTCATAATTCCAATTCCAGGGAACCAGACACCCTCTTCTGGCCTCTGCAGGTACCAGACATACACTTGGTACACATACACACATGCAGGGAAGCACATCCATATATATATTAGGTGGGGGCTTATGGGGTTAGAGCTGTCTGCCCTTCTCACCCTCCTTTTCCTGTCAATCTAGGTACTAGAGACTGCTGCCCACCCAAACCCACCTCAAGCATATATATAGCATCTAACATTTTTAAGTGATATGCAATTCACATTACATACTTTTCAAACTTTAAAAACGCCCAATTCAGTGACTTAGAAGACTCATGAAGTTTTCCAGCCATCACCACTACCTAATTTCAGAGAGTTTTAACCATCCTTAAAAGAAACTGTAGGAGCCATTTCCCCAGATCTCCTAGCTCTGGCAACCACCACCCATCTATTTTCCATCCTCTGGAGTTCTCCATCTTGGCCACTTCACATAAATGATCTATATAATGCATGCCTTTGTGCCTTGCTTATTTCTCTTAGCACATTTCCTAGGTTCATCTTCTTGTGGTATGAACAAGCACTGACTTCCCTTTTATGGCAGGATAATGTTCTGTCTTATGAGTATACCACATTTTGTTCATCTGTTGATGGACAAATGGAAGGGTCTGTACTTTCTAGTACTGTCATGGACATTTCTTCAGCTTTACTAGGTATAAATATTGGGCCATTCCCATCAACCTCTTAGGGCTGTTATGGGTTTTAATGAATGTGGGATGTGGTCTGACACATAGTAGCTTCTCAGAAAATAATTATGCTGCTTTCTGTTCTCAATCTTTCAAGATAAAAGTAAGGAAGAACACATCCAGGTTCAGACAACTTCCCAAGTAAGTTTTGGAGCCCTATGGGTCAAAATGTGAGTCTGGACTGGTTGAGTGAGGAGCAATAACTGGACAGCAGGGTTTATTTAGTGTTCACTAACAGCTGCCAGCTTCGTGCTTTAAGTGAGCATTTCTCTCCTGGCTGGAGGACCAGGTAGAGCATTGATCTTCCAGAGATGGCATAGTTTCTATAGTTGTTCACAACACTGACTTCTGGGTTACCCTTCTTAGTATATTGTGAGTTCACTGAGGCTGGGACACTTTGCTGTTTCACTAGAGTGCCTAGAAAGTGCCAGGCACCTTTTAAGCACACAAAGATTTGTTGGGTAAGTCTCCACTCGTTTATTATTCATTCAAGATGAGCAGATTTTATTTGCTGGGGCTGTATTGGGAGGGGGCAGAGAGATATATGGCATTTCCTGCCTCTGAGGACAGCTCTTCAAGTGAAGGTGACAGACAGACATAGCCAAAACAAATAGATTACAATGGGACTTGGTGAGTAGAAGTGCAGCGTTCACATGTTAGCATTTTGCCTTTTAGAACTCCCCCCTCCCCAAGGCTGAGTACGAAATGGATCTGGAGTACATCAGAAAGCACAGTCTATGCTTTCCTACTCCAGAACTTGGCTTTTAGGAGCCAGCAGATCTTTCCCTACTGGAGAGAAGAAAGAGAGGAAACAGAGAAGGGAGTTTCCTTCTCAGCCAGGCAGCAGAGGCAAAACTTTGTAAAGGCCGAGGTTTGTCCTGGACGAACTTTCCACTAATTCAGCCCCTACATCCTTAAGACCCAAGGCCTCCCTCCGACTATTCTAAAAGCAAGAAAATACCAGTCTCCCCACTGCAGTTCCCAGTCTGGCTTGAAAAAGCCAGCCCTGGGCTAGTGAGGTGGAAAGCAGTTCTTTCAGACCCCATAGGAATTGCTTTTTGGCACACCTATTTATTCAAACGGAGACGGGTACCTTGAGGAATGGGCACCTTGGCACAAGCCCCCAAAACAATCCTTTGTCTTGTGCCTGCTCTTCAGGATGACTCACCCCTCTTTACTTAAATTCTCTAAAGAGGGTAAGTTGGAGTGGCTGCTAATTTTTATAACAATATATAGCCAGTTGTTCATAGGAGCTGTTTTAAAGGACAAGCCTGAACTCACCGTCCTGCCTCGGGGCCTGGGCTCCATACCTGGGGAGTAGACAGTCTTCTACTTTCTAACAAGCTGGACTTGAAGTTGTAGTAAATCGCCTGGTTGAGTGACAGGTGTTTCCCAGCTCAGCCCTTGGGGAGATTCTCCAGTTGGGCAGGACACCTGTCCTCAGGGGCCTGGTGGGCTGGACTCCTTTGGCCCTGTTCAAAGTGAGGGGGGTGATGGCTCCTTCTCTGCCAGGCCTGGGAAAGGGCTCTGATTTCCCTCTCCTTGTGTCCGTCTGTCTGTCCGTCTCTGGGAATGTCTGCTTGCTGTTCTTTCTCATTTTAAACCTCTGGCTGTGCTTCTCCTCTTTTCTCTTCGCTAGAACTACTCAGAGCCCTGATCTCGTTCCTTGGTCTCTGGCTCCGGCATCTGTCTGGGCTCCTGGCCTCTTTCTCCCCCTCCTTTCCCCTCCCCCCGCGCTGTCATTCACCCGCTCCTCTCCACGCACAGCCAATGGAGAGACCCGGCCGAAACAGCTAGGCTCGCTCGCTCAGGGCTTTTTCGCCCGGTGATTGATGTCCCAGAGTCACGGCGAGCGAGCTGCCGGAGAAGGGAAGGAGAAGCCGGAGAGGGGAAGAATACAGCTCCCCCTCTCTCCCTCCCCTCCCCCCTACTTTGGCCCCTCTGCGCACTTCGCCTTCAAGTCTCAGCGCCGCCTGGAGCCGCGGTTGCCTCCGCGCCCCTGCTATTTGCCCGGGTAGTCCAGCTCAGCGAGCGTCCGCGCCCAGGCCCCCGCGTGGGGCCGGGGCCAGCATGGAGCACCTGGGTCCCCACCATCTCCACCCGGGCCACGCGGAGCCCATCAGCTTCGGCATCGATCAGATCCTCAACAGCCCGGACCAGGGTGGCTGCATGGGGCCCGCTTCGCGCCTCCAGGACGGAGAATACGGCCTTGGCTGTTTGGTCGGAGGCGCCTACACTTACGGTGGCGGGGGTTCAGCCGCTGGGGCGGGGGCCGGGGCCACAGGAGCGTACGGCGCTGGTGTCCCGGGTGGTCCCGGAGGCCCGGCGGGCGGCGGCGGCGGTGCCTGCAGCATGGGCCCACTAGCGGGTTCCTACAACGTGAACATGGCCTTGGCGGGCGGCCCTGGTCCGGGCGGCGGCGGCGGCGGCAGTGGGGGCGCTGGAGGTGCAGGGGCGCTGAGTGCCGCAGGGGTGATCCGGGTGCCCGCGCACAGGCCGCTGGCCGGAGCGGTGGCCCATCCCCAGCCTCTGGCCACTGGCTTGCCTACTGTGCCCTCTGTGCCTGCGGTGCCAGGTGTCAACAACCTCACTGGCCTCACCTTCCCCTGGATGGAGAGTAATCGCAGATACACAAAGGACAGGTTCACAGGTGAGTCCGGCCCGCGCGCGCCCCGCCTGGCCGTGGCTCGGTCTCTGTGCTACCCCTACCCTGCTTGGTGGCTCCTTGAAGCTCTTTGAGCGCCAGGTCGCCTAGTGCTGCTGCGCGCGTTCCCCAAGTTCAACTGCCTGCAGGATTCTATGTGCTAAGAATTGCTAAGCTGGAAGAGTTCTTGCAGCCTGGGCTCTTCTGTTCCTACCGTAGGACCCCTTTCGTAGAAGCAAAGCTTGGTCACCTCTCAGGATCCCGGGGCCCAGTCAGATAGAGGGTAGAGGGCTGTAGATTCAGGACCACCTCCTGTCAACTGTTGAGGCTTGCAGGTCAGAGAAAGCACGCCATGTAAGTAAAATGTTTTTCTGTCCTGGTTATGGTTTACTGAAGGAGGCCAGAGTCCCAGAAATAGGCACAAGAAAAGGTTCTCCTACCTCTTGTCCCTTACTCCACATATACACACTTGGGTGCTCTGAGCTCTGGTGCGGGTCGCTGCAGATCCCTGCAAAGGCCTGAAGCTCCGGTGAAGAAGCAAAGCCAGCCCGCTTTCTTCCGGGACCGCGGGCTTCTTCAGGGTCAGTGGCGGCACCAGGCTGGGCCGCTTTTCGTTTTCATCCCCCGGTATCCCTCCCAGGGGTCTGCTCTCCTATTTCTGGGATGAATAAGGCAGCTGCCTGGCTAGGGAGTTGGCTAAAGGACAACCCGGGACCAGTATGCACTCAGCTGCTGGGCTCTCTGCGGCTCTCTACCCTGTGCCCTAGCTCCCTCTGTCCTGGCTTCCTTTCACTCGCCTCCAGCTCTGGCGAGTCCTCTTCCCCCGTGTTCACTTCCCACTGTGCTGGTTGCCTTTAGCGTTCCCGAATACGGAGACTTTGAATTGTCCCAGGCAGATTCAGGCTCCAAATCTGTACTCTCAGCTGTTAGAAATTGGTCCCCAGTTAGCTGTTGGGCCTTAGAGAGGGGAGGTAAGAGGTTTGGGTCAATGCTTATGTCTGGGACTCCTCTGACAAGCTCCATGCCTTAACTATGAAGTTGTATGGTGTATGTGTGTGTGTGTGTGTGTGTGTGTGTGTGTGTGTGTGTGTGTGTGTGTGTGTGGTGTGTTCATATGGAAAGAACGGCCTATAGTGAGACCTGTCAGGCCACCCTAAGTTACCCTAGGTTCTCTGCTCTGTTACAGATAGCATAGGCAGAGAGGCTGTCCCTGGAGGCCCTAAACAGACTTTGGGGCCACAGCAGAAATGAGAAAGTCTTTGTGCTCACTGTGGAGTATTCAAGAAGGGTCCTTGACCAACTCCAGTGAGACAACTTCAGTCCTCTCATGAGGGAGAAGACAAGGCCTGGAGCCTGTCTCTGTGCCCTGTCCAGGCCATCTTGAAGGGCTCTGCTGGAATCCACACTATACTATGAGCCCACTGCCCTGGTCCTGTGTGTGTGTGTGTGTGTGTGTGTGTGTGTGTGTGTGTGTGTGTGTGTGTGTGTGTGTGTGTGTGTGTGTGTGTGTGTGTAGTCCTGAAATGTCCTGCGTCTCCAGCTTGTCTGTGGGAGTATGGATGTGGAACTTTGACATCTGTGTGAGTTGGGGCCGTGACCAAGACTCCGAAAAGGACCTAGAGGCTGGGCCTCTTACCTTTTGAGAGGCCCTTTTAAGTTTAGCAGCTGAAGCTGAGGAAGCTGGGTGCTTAAGGTATTCCTAGGTGGGGGAGAGGAGAAGTGGATGGAATCTCTGAAGCCCCAGGCTAGGGAGGTTTCCGAAGTGTTGGCTCGGGAAGCGTCAGCCTGGTGGGCAGGTCCCGGGTTTGGAGTGGAGGGTTGCCGGGATGATTGCTGCCTTGCTTTTAGGGGGTCTAACCACTGCGCTCTGACTCGCGGGGTGTCGGGCCTGGGACGCCTCCTGACGCTCTGCCGCTTGCCTCTGCCGTCTGTCTGTCTCCCGCTCCAGTGGCCCTCTCACCCTTCACTGTAACACGCCGTATAGGTCACCCCTATCAGAACCGGACGCCCCCTAAGAAGAAGAAGCCGCGTACATCCTTCACTCGCCTGCAGATTTGTGAGCTGGAAAAGCGCTTCCACCGCCAGAAGTACTTGGCTTCGGCGGAGCGCGCTGCTCTGGCCAAGGCGCTCAAAATGACCGATGCGCAGGTCAAAACCTGGTTCCAGAACCGGCGGACGAAATGGAGGTGAGCTCGCGGGGCAGATGGTCACGGCGGAGCAGGCTTTCTCTGCTTCCCCCTGCTTGCTGATTTCTGATCGGTTTAGACAAGTGGACTCCTTCAGTCACCCGGGACTGCAAACAATAGAGGGCAGTAGACTGGTGGGACTGGAGAATCCAAGATGTGTTTTAAGAGAAGCTTCAGGGCTTTCTAGACAGTACTCTCTATCCGGTGTAGACACGGCTAGTCTCTGCCTCTGAGACAAACAGGCCTATAGACTTCTGTGCTCAGTGAGTCCTTTAGTGGCTTTTTGATTACCCAGATTGCCTTTACTGGGTGGAACCTCTCCTGACCCCGTGACTCGGAGACAGAATGACCCGCGCCAGGTTTCTGCGCTCCAGCCGGACTCTCCACGGAGCGTCTGGGGCCCGGGACGGCCGGCTGCCGCTACTTACTGCTTCCTCCCCAGGCGCTTGAGCTCTGCACAGTCGTCCCCCATCCTAGAAGGGGAAAATCAATCCGCGCCGGCTGTGGCGGGGATTCTTGGGTCCCACCGAAAGGGGGGGATCAATTAGGAGCAGATGGGTGTGCGTGAGAAAGAGACATTTTCCCTCCTGACAGACTACAACAGCACTTATCACGCTCTCGTTTTTTTATTTTTCCGAATGCATATGCCTAGACCTTCCTCGTCTTCTGTTCACCTTTTCCACCAATTCCCATGAATATTAAGCGCCATACACTCTAAGCAGCTTGATTCTCTGTTCATACTCAGCCCTTCTCCAAATGCACCTTCTCGCACCCCTGCGCTTTTCCATACACCTTGTCCACATTCTGCTTTCGCCTGTGCTGCTGGGAGTCTCTCAGCTCAGACCCTGGGGAGGTGTGTGGCATGAGTCTGGGCAAAGTCGGCGGCGCCTCTCCGGGCGGGCCTGGGGCCGGAGGAAGGAATTGGAGTTTCCTCTTTTTCTGAATGAAGGCGAGGAATCTGCCGGGGATTCCGCCTTCCAGGCCACAAAGGAAGCCCTAGCCCTGCAAGTCGGCCACCCCCCACCAACATTCCTGCGGCTGGGGAAAAAGTAGAGAACGTGGCTTCAGCCCTTTGGAAAGCTAGTAAAAAGAGGAGCTGGGCTAGCTGAGGAGGGTGGTGAGGGAAGCCTGGAGAAGGGGGGGGGGGTGTGCAGAAAGCCATCCACAGGCAAAGAGAGAAACTTAAACACAAAGGAACGGAACAAAGATATCCCCATTTTAGAAGAAAATAAATAATTAAATATTTTTAAGGTAGGGCGGGGTGTGTGTGAAATGTAAGTAGCAAGAAGTCTGCGTGAAAAGGAAGATATCAGATCATTTTAAAACATGGTGTGAACAAATTCCCCTAATTTAGAGGAAACGAAGGGGCGGAGAGAGAACGCGGGGACCAGGCAGCATGGAGGGAAACATTTGGGCAGTTTAAAATTCAGGGAAGACCGGGAAGATGAGAGACAGTGAGACAACGAAAAGTCTGGGGATGGCGTTGTGCGAGCAGGCAGGCGTCCGCCTCGCCTCGGGAAGAGCCGAAGGCTTCAAGCCGCTTCATCGATCGCCTACAAATTGCTTCTGGAGGCCCCGGGGACTCCCATTAGGTCTGTCCACCTTAGAGACAGACGTTTGATCTCAGTTGACAGGGTGGAGGGGCGGCATTAAATGGAAAAAGTGAGTCATTGCCTCCCAAGACCGCCTGGGAGGAAGCTAGTGGGTCCAGCGGGAGCCTAGGGGCACAGGATTTGGCACAGGAAATCTGAGGCCTGGGACAGGCTGGAGGAGAGAAGAAAAAGGTCTCACTGCTGGTCCTCCCTCTGTGCCTCCCATATGAAGCAGGGACTGTCCGGCTTGGGGTAGCACCTGGTCTTGGGATGCCAGCCTATCCATGGTGTGCCCGTCAGAGTGTAGGCTTTAATGGGGGAGGCCAGCAGTTCAGGCCTTTTGCTCCATCCGTTTTGGGGGTTTCCATTTTTTGTCACCTTAAGGACCCCCTCAAGAGTGGAGAGTGCATTAAAGGGGACCACACAGGAACTTGGGGGGGGGGGTTGTTGTATAAAGGCCTATCTCCTGGGAGCGTACTCAGGGCCTGCGCAGGCGCGGGAAGAGGGTTAGAGTCTTGGCTGGTAACAGCTTTTTCCCAATGCAGGCGGCAGACAGCTGAGGAACGTGAGGCCGAGAGGCAGCAGGCGAACCGCATCCTCCTGCAGCTGCAACAGGAGGCTTTCCAGAAGAGCCTGGCCCAACCCCTGCCCGCAGACCCACTGTGTGTGCACAACTCGTCGCTCTTTGCCCTGCAGAATCTGCAGCCATGGTCTGACGACTCCACCAAAATCACTAGCGTCACGTCGGTGGCTTCTGCCTGCGAGTAAGCCTGCACCTCCACCCAGTGGGACCCAAGCCCAGCTGAGAGCGATCTAGAGAACCAAAACTCTTTACCCTTTCTGACAGCACGCAGGAGGGGCACCGGGCTTCTCTGGCATGGCTCCCAAGCGCCAGAGTCCACACACCTGTGGGCACTGTTCTGTCTTCGGTGGAAGAGAGCTGGGGAGAGAGGCAGAGAGCTCTTTCCAGAAGTCTGTGTGATCCTGCCCCAAGCTGGACTGTTTTTCAGAATCCTCCCCGTTTTCATGGATTTCATTTTATTCTGACTTTAATATGGGACAAAGAGACCCAAGGGAAGTGGGGCTTAGAAGGGCTTCTGGGATTCCTAAGGCGGCTAGCTGGAAACAGAGGTGATACCACTGTCCCTCCTGGTGTCATCCCAGAGCTACACACAGTGCACAGGCGGGTTTTATCAATGACCAATGCTGTTAGGCATGGTTCAGGGTGACTTAGACTCACACCATGGACCTCCTCTTACTCAAACACAAGGCCACAGCCACACTGTCACACAACAGCCCACACACAACAGCCAAGCATGGCCTGTCAGGCCCTCACAACATATCAGAGCAGCACCCAGGTTTGCACAGACTTTCACACGGATTCAACCCATTTCTCCAGATCTTGTTTGGGGAGGGGGGGTAAGTTATGCACTTATAAGGTGTTTTCTGTGTAATCATTTTATAAAGTGCTTGTGTAATTTATGTGGAAAATAATAATAAAAAACCCCTCTGGTTCAGGAGTTGGGGTGTCTTCCCAGCATTGTGCATTTGCCCAGCATCTGCAGCTACTTGGGTTGGTTGCAGCTTGGAGCTGGAGAGAAAAGCGTCTAGTGCCTGAGCTTGGGAGATTTATGGGTGGGCAAGATTCTCAGACTCTGAGTGTGGGGGAACGGATGGAGGGAAGGTGAAGCTGAGGGGACTGGTGGCATTTGAGGGCAGGGATAGGTGTCTCTGGGGGTGAGAGTTTGTAGCAGCATGGGTAATGGGGTGTTGCTGTTGGTGAATGCTTGAAATGATTCTTGAAAGTGTGTTTATGTTCGCACTTTTAATGTAAAAATGCTTGTTTCTTTTAAATCAAAACTATCATTGTATTACAACAGTGAAGCCTGTGTGTGTGAGGGGGAGGGGAGATTGTGTAAGAATGTGATGGCTGTTTGGGGTAATTTTGTGATTCCCGTCTTTCTAATTGTATATAAGTCCTGTTAATGTGCGGGAAAGTACACATTAGTTTTCCTTTGTGAATCTATTTTTGTGGTAAATGTGTGTTTCTGACTGTGAGCCATCTCTATTTGTATGGGTGTAATTGTGTGTGAGGGAAAACCGTGTATGCCATGTTTTAACCATACGGTATGTACTTGTGCACGATCCTTTGTAATCGCAGGGTGCGTGGATCATTGTGAGAGGCTGTCCCTGCTGGTCAGAGTGCAAGGCTATATGACAGTAGCTGCAACTGGGACTGGTGATGTATAGAGTGGTGGGATTCCCAGATGACCGTAGCTGCACTGCGTGGGGGTCAGCACACCTGTTAGAAAACTGGAACTAGAAAGCTCAGAGGCCGGGCACTGAGTCAAGTAAAGCTCTACCTGAACTCTCCAAACCAGCCCCGACTATCAGTAGTCTACAAAAGTGACTTTCCAAGGACCTCGGGAAGCCCTCAGACTACTCTGTCCAGAACAGTAATCCCAACACCCGAACACCTCCATCTATAATTCTTAAACTACTAGACCAACACAAAACATCAAGAAGCTGGCCTGCTTTTCTGGAAAAAGCTGGGTGGTGGTGGGTCTGGAAAACTCCCTAGGAATGAAATTGAGTAGGACATAGGGAGGCATTGCTTCGGAGAATTTTTGTAGGTGGGAAGTTAATGTGGTCAGGGCCTGGGCAGGAAGAAAGAGCTGTGTGGACCAACATCCCTAAGCCACGGTTCTGTACCGGTGCTGGCAGTCATGGAAGGTTGTAATACAGAGCCAAAGGCAAAGCAGCCGCCCCAGGAAAGACCAAGAAAATAGACTAGATGGGGTGGGCGGTTGATTCCTTACTCCAGTGGCCCCTTGGTCACTGGAAAAAGAGAAATCTGGGTCTTGGAAAGCTGGTAGGCTTTCCTAGCCAGGGTGCTCAGGAT
The DNA here is from genome assembly GCA_033318265.1 of Phyllotis vaccarum. Taxonomy (NCBI): domain Eukaryota; kingdom Metazoa; phylum Chordata; class Mammalia; order Rodentia; family Cricetidae; genus Phyllotis; species Phyllotis vaccarum. The sequence goes on along the minus strand of JARWLC010000004.1, from coordinate 16,531,090 downwards.
TGGCTCCATAGAGCTCTGTATTTCACACTGTGGGATGGAGTGGAGTTTAGTATAGAGCAAGCACACACACACACACACACACACACACACACACACACACACACACACACACACACGCCACAACACCTGTTCCTCCCACCCTCCCCAAGCAAAGTCCAGAAGCAGTTTCCCAGAGCCACAAGAGTCTTCTAACCTGGACAGGCCTGGCTGTATACACCACCATCTTTATCTCTTCTCAGGTTTTACATCTCCATTTGTATCTTTGAGAAGTAGGATCCGAGTCTTCTGTACAGGACCCATGCCCATGCGATGCCTTCTGATAGCCTGGACAATGTCAAGAGTCTGGAGGACCTGGGGTATCTCCTGGCTAGACTGTCCTACTGAGGAACTCGGGTAGAGAGATTCCAGGGCCCAACACAGAAGTCACAAACTGGCTCCAAAGCCAAGCTCTCTTTACCCTCACCTTTTCTTGCAGAGACAGAAAGCAAAATTGCCCCCCCCCCCCCCCGCCCTCGCCCATGCCTGTTACTTCCTCGCCTTCAGCACTCAGGCAGATGCAAGCCTGGAGCCTTAAGCTCCCCTGCTCTCCAATTCCGCTTTGTTTGTCTGGGACTAGAGCACCGTCTATCCCGGGTTCATTCCCAGCGCTTTGGCTGGAGCGGGACGTCTACTGAGCTCCCCACATAGTCTGCCTGCTCCAGGTCTCAGAATTTCGCTCTCTCCAGGGACGGCTTGGGGATTCCCAGACTACGGATGGGGCCTCCCAGGGGTATCAGACTCCAGGAAAAATTGGAATTCTTGGCGCTGAGAAGGGAAGCAGGACTTTCCCCTCTCCGCCGCGGAGAATTCGTTGGGCCCGAATCTGGGTGAATCCCGCTTGCACCGAGCGCTCCCTGAGCGCTGCAACCCCGAGGAGTGGAGACTCCAGCCAGGCCTGTACCGAGCTGCTGTACGGGTTCTCTCTGTAGTGAGGCTGAAGCCCAGAAGGAGGGATTGTGAGGATCAAGACCAAGCATTCCATGAAAAAAATAAACCCCAAACTCGCTGTTTTGGTCACATCTGCCAGAAACCCCATTTCAGATCAAAAATAGAAATGTGGGAAAAGTCATCTGAGTAAATGTGTGTCTTTGAGTTGTTGAGAGAGGAGAAAGCGTTAACAAACCTGTCGGGGCGGAAAGGCCTATTTCCTTCTCCGGCTTGAGTGAGCCTGTGGCACTGACCGAATCCCCAGCATTTCCACCAGGGAGCCCGGGGAGCGGTTTAGACTTTGTGCACATTGTGTAGAGGTTGAGTTGATGGCAGTCTGTGGCCCCAGGAACCTAGGCAGGGCTGGGGGCCAAAGGGCCCCCAGGTTGTGACACATAGAAAATGTGGCTCAGCCTGTTAGCGGTAATGGAAGCTTTGTGTGGTCAGCGCTGTGCTGGGGGGCTCTTCCTAGTGGATAAATATTGATGGTCTTCAGTGTCTGCAGTTAAGTCGCAAGCATGCCCTGATTTAGACAAGTGTCCTTTTATGGAAAAGTAGCCTGTGGATGGACAGTGTGGGTCAGTGGTTCTCAATCTTTCTAATGCTGCGACCCTTTAATACAGTTCTTCATGTTGTGGTGACACTCAAACCATAAAATTATCTTCGTTGTTACTTCGTAACTATAATTTTGCTACTGTTATGAATCATATGTAAATATCGGCGTTTCCCCGAAGTTTTAGGTGACCCCTGTGAAAGGGTCGTTCAACCACCCAAAAGAGTCAAGGCCCTCAGGTTGAGAATCACTGGTATAGGTGGTAGGCTCTTGAGACATTTAAGCAGGTATCTCCCACTAGGGTAAGGAACTTGAGGCGCACAGTCATGCTGTGAAGTGCTGGGGGTAGGTGCTGACTTTCTAAAGCTCGGACTCAGGGATTCCTCCACCCTTAAGCTTTGAGACCTCCACTCCAACTTTTATATACAAAAGTTACTCCCTTCCGGGGCGTCTAAACTGTTCCCATCACTTTTCCAGCGTGGCTGAGAGTAGCCCTGGTTTAGTCTAATACGTTTGGTTCCAGGAAGCCCTTAGGTACCCACACGTGCGGGTGTGCACTCCCCAGGGTTCCTGTTTGAGGGGATTCTGACAGAATAGGCTGAGGGCAGAATGGAGCCAGGACGGGTTTTCCAATTAGCTCAGAGAAAACCTGGTGACCAAAACCTGGTGGCGTAGGATGGGGGATGGGCAAGTCAGGTACTTCCCAGAGATCTAGAGGTGTCACTTAAGCTGGGAAGTGAGTATAAATGTACTCACCTCCCAGTCCCAGCCTGCACTGCTGTGTACAGCCTGCAACATCCTGGGTGTACAATATTGCACAAGAGAAGCTGCGGTGTGTGGAGCCAGGCACTTACAGAGTGCACACTTTACTGCCGGGGCTTGTGGTTACCTTCTCACAAGCTGACGCCTGTCACTGCCTGGCTAGTTCCGCAGGCAGTTATCTCTGGAACTCTCTAGTTCTCCCCAACTCCCCCAGCCCAGAGGAAGGAGGGTCCAATTGTGCAGGAGGGGCTTGGGGTGGGGACTTCCTCCAATTGGGACTTTAGGCTCCCTTCTGCAGGAAGAGACCTCAAGGTCCCATGGCAGGCAGAAGACCCCTGCAAAGCCTAGATCTTTCGGTGACCTCTACCATCTCCTCCAAAGCCTGAACTCCAGCCCCCTGTGTGAGAAGGTGGGAAGGGAGATTGGGATAAGGGCGGGTGCCAAGTCACCAGCGGCAATGTGCTTGCCAAAGGACAGCTGTTGTGGGAGCTGCCCCTCTTTTCCACCCCGGGGTTCCAGACTCAATATTTCTTTCCCCGCCTCGGGAGGGAGGAGCCTCATGATCCAAAGGTGGCGTTTGTGGCTCTGCAGCCTCAGGTTTTTAAATGGGAATCAGGTGCTTGCTTAAATTCGAAAACTCAGGACAAGTGGGTTCCGGGCGCCCTCTAGGGGCCACATGCGGGAGAATCGATTTGAATTAAACTTAAGTTTTGGAGTAGAGTCAGAAAAGGCAGCGCGGGGCTGAGCAGGTGCGGGGAAGTGAGGGGGTGAATCAGGCACAAAATCAAAAAATAGCACTAAAAATTAGTATTACGGAACGCTTGCCGTGTTATGATATTTTTATTCTTCCCAGAGAAGTTAAGCAACCTTCCTAAGAGCACTTGGTTGGTAGGACAGGGCGCAGGCATTCAGAGTTCCACTAACCCTAGAGCTAGGGTAGTTGGGAGAGATGGCCAAGTGCAGGGGTGCAGTGGGTTTGGGGAGGACTGGGAGCGAGCCATCTTTGTGAGGGAAAACCACTCAGCAGAGAAGTGAGCTGGATATTTGCCCTCTAGAGATCTGTGAAGTTTACTTCCAGTATCCAGTCTGTTGTACACACACACACACACACACACACACACACACACACACACACACACACACACCTTCTTCAGCTTGTAGGCACCACTCTGTCAGGCTTGGGAAGCCATCTCCTCCACCCCTCATACCTTTGAGCTTTTTCCAGCTAGCTTTGGCTCTCCCAGGAGCCCCTATGATTGGAAGGAGGTTCCAGCTTCTACATTCTTTCCTCTGCTGTTGCCTCTGGATCTCACACATGGGAGGATCAAACCAGCAGAAAGTTAAAAATAGAAGCAAATGAATCATAATTTATTAGACAAAAGAACAGAGAAGCTGGAAGGAAGTCCTTCCCATCCCATCTGCTCATGCAAAGCTTGTGAGAGAGGCTGCTCTGGTACAGGGTGAAAGTGGGAGGTTGGACAGTTAGAGGTTCTTACGGTAACATTATTATTGTTATTATTATTAGATTTTCTTCTTTTTGAGACAGGGTTTCTCTGTAGCTTTGGCTATCCTGGAACTCACTCTCTAGACCAATCTGGTCTCAAACTCACAGAGACCTGCTTGCATCTGCCTCTCAAGTGCCGGTGGCATTAAAGACGTGCATCACTCTATCCTGTGGTGACCATTTAATGAGGGAAGTTCAATCCGAACACGAGTGGAGAGCTAGGCCTTCTCTTTTGTCTTCCTTTCTGCAGAGCTACACTCAAGAAGCTCTTTCATGTACAGTATAAGGCGAGTTCACCTGTCCACAGTCACTGCCAATGTCCTAAACTTTAATGTGTGGGAGAATCACCAGGGAGCTTGTCAAAGCACAGACTCACGTGCACAGGATCTGGGTGGTGCTCAGCACTCTGAATGCAGAAGGCGCCTGGCCTGCATCCAGGGGCCGAATACCCCTGCAATTCTAATTCTGGTCTCAAACTGGCCTGCCAAATATGGTCTCCAGTTTTATTTATTCGAGCTTCCCCTACCCTGATTTTATTTGAAGAGATGGAGCGTAGAGGAGAGTACTCTTTTCTGTGAGATGTTTTAAAATGTGCTCTCCAGGCCGCTCCACTCACCTGCTGTTTTCCCAGTTCCCTGCAAGGCCCCTCTGATCCCAGTTCCCTTTTAGGTACCTGATGTCTTATAAAGCTCTCTTTCATTCCCAGACAACAGTTTAAGCATCTTTGGATATCAGCCTACTTACTGAGCCTGGCTTTTCTGCTGTCTAACCTCGGGCAATTTAATTAAGTTTTAGGAGCTTGCAATTTCCTTGTGTATATTATAGGGCCAACCCATCTCCGGATTACCGAGTAGATTAAGGAGATAACTCTGGTAAAAGTGTTGGCTCTTTGTAGGCACTCCAGGAATGGCTTTAGTGCCCCAGGGTGGAGAGACCCAGGTTTTTCATTCTTGGGGGTAGGGTGGGGTTGGAGAGGTAGTTGCTCCTCCCTCTCCCTCCCCACCCCATTTCCGGGATTGAGGGGAAAGGAGTCAAAGGATGCTTTCTGGATGGAAGCTTTGTTCCTAAGTATGCCAAAGGCTGCATTATTTAGGTGCCTAAGTCTGGTCTGAGACTAGTCACCTTATTCACAAGCAGTGTAGGAGGGAGTGTGTGTGTGGAAAGAAGGTAGAGAACCCAAGAATAGTGGTCTTCCTTTGCCAAGAGCCACCCAACCCTAGAGGATTCACAGTCCCCTACCAGTAGTGGTAGGGCTACTGTGCAGCACTGCCTGCCACTCACCATCTGTATATGCCTACCCCCACCTGTGCCCACAAGCACACACTGCTGTGTCTTTTCCAGGATGATCTGAGCTCACTTACATGTCTATACATCTGCCTTTGTTCCTGCTAAGACTCCTTGCTTATGAACCCCATATGTGAATGAGAGCTGCTGTTCCCAGTAGTGGCCCACATAGCCATATCTGCACAGAGGCCAGTCCCTTAGGTCCACAGGGGCCTTCCCTCCATCTTCTCCCTTTCACTTGCTGTCAACAGAAAACCACTCCCTGGACCCTTGTCTCTCTTCTAGCTCCGGGCAGTCCTGCTTTGTAAATAGATGGTTTTGTATCCATAGGCTTTGGCTTCTCTTTCCAATCACAGGTTCAAAGGCAAGCTCTTCCAGATCCAGCTTGGAAGGCACAGGGCCAGTGGAATTGATTGCCCTGTCTAGGGATGAGGTTGGAGAACAGAAAAGGAAGTTATTTTGGTTTTGTTTATTTGTTTGTGACTGTCCATCAAAGAAGACCCAAGTAAATGCTGGTTGCCTGATATTTCCATGCCTCTGGCCAGGTGATGGCTTTAGTCCCAGCCCCTGGGAGGCAGAGGCAAGCAGATCTACAGATCTATGAGTTTCAGGACAGCCAGGGCTACACAGGAAAACCCTGTCCCCAAAAAGGAAACCTTTGTCAAAGCAATGTCCATGCCCCTGGGACACCAGCAGTCTAGACATCAAGACAGAGTGGCTCCTTTCTTATTAGCTTAACGTGGAGCAGGCGGGTATGAGCACTCAGGTGGTCCATGGCCTCAAGTTTAGGGAATGAGTCCCCAAACCCAAACCCCAACCCCCAGCAATTTCCAGCATTCTACTCTGGGATGGTTTCTACTGATATTCCACACAGCAGCTGGAGGTTTTCCTATCAGAGAGGTGTCACATGCAGTCAGGAGCTGCGACACCACCCCAAAGCTCCAGTCAGTATCTGCTTACAAAGAGGAACCTGTGTCAGGGAGGGTGGGTGGCAGTGCCCTGGAGGAAGCACAGGAAAAAGTCAGCTTTTACATTCTAATTCAGGATGCCTTTGCCCTAACTGTTGCCTGGACCACCATCAGGTGCTGAAAACTCAGGATGGGGTAGGGAAGGATTCAGAAGTACCTGTCATGGGCTTTCATGCTCCAGACAGCCCGTACCTCTAAGAGACACCTGCGTCCGAGTACAGGTCAGCAGGAACACACCAAGGGGTGAGAGACAGGCTCTCATTTGAAGGCTCTCCCATCTTCTCAATGTTTGAGAGGAGGAATAGCCAGTTCTTGAGAAAGGAGAACTCTTTTGTAACTTTCCCTGAATCTACTGCTCTGGGACTGTCAAGAATCAGGGCAGCCATGCACTCAGAAAGTCCCAAGAGGCTCCACTGTGTCAAAAAAAAAAAAAAAAAAAAAAAAAAAGGATTTCCAGGGCAGATGAGACACTAACTGCTGTGGGTGACACTTTTATCAAACATGGTCCACAGGTCTGGACTCGGTGCTCTGCTGCATTTGGGGCCGTCTGAGAGCGGCTTCTTCTCCTCTTTTTCTCTTTCTGTTGGTTGAATTGTAGGGAGTGTGACTGTGAAGTTAGTCCCAGGGATTCCATGGCACCTTACAGGTGCATTAACTCTGTGCCTGTTGCAGTCAGAACAAGACAGTTGCCACACCTCAGTTCTCTTTGCTCCTGGGAGTTACCTGGCAGACTCCAGCTCAAGGTTCACACTGATCTTGCACATGACGCTGAGACACATCCCTATGCCAATCTGCACCCTCACTTGAAGGAAGGTAAGTTCTTGGAAACCAAGGGGACAGGAGCCTTTGGGTCAGCCCTCACCCTACTACGAGAGGTGTGAGTAACTCGGGAGTGAGGGTGGGAGGTGGGGGGGTGAGGAACTAGTTTCCAATGGAGAAACCTTGGGGAAGGAATTTACACTTTGCCTGGGATTCAAAGCGTCTTCCTTACTGCTCTATGGCACCCGGCTTCCTTGGTGGCTCTAGGCAGGCTTAAGAAAGGCCCTATTCCAAGGTGACTGCCCCAAGGAGTCCAATGGAATCAGGCAGTTTTACCCTGAATACTAGTTTTATTTGGACCTTCCAGGAGTATCCCTAAAGGTTCAGGATTAGGGCAAAGGCAAGGCTGACATAATACAGATGTAGTCACTTACCCTTAAGAAGAAAAATGCCCTCAGTACCACCCCACCCCTTCCCCAGCCCCCACCCCCACCTCTCTGGGTGGCTGGGTTGCCTCTCTTACACATTCCTTGAATCTGGGAAGAGGAAACATTCTAAGATGACTTCTCCTCTTTAGAGGTGGTAACTCAACCCCTGCTCTCCTGTCCTTGGAGGAAGGGAGGATGGCAGAGACCTCCAGATTTCTGGATCTCAAATGTGGCATCTACCAGCCCTGCTGTCCTGACAAACAGGTCTTAGCAAAGTGCATGAGAGAGACCTAGGTGAGGCTGAAGGTCATGCATGGCTTTTCCCCTGACCTTGGGATTATTTATTTGCTCAGACATCATCAGAAGTGATGGCAGTGCCTGATGAAGCTCAGAGTGTTTTCTCCTGTGCTTATCACCCTCTGATGGTTTTCACACAGCCCACTCCGTCCGTCTCAGAAAGACCTTACGCTTCTTCTTCTACTTCCTTGTCCCAAATCTCAAGTCTACAAAGAACATCTTTCTAAAGCACATTTTAGTGCTTTTGTCATTGTATTGACCACAGTGCTTTTTAAAGTTTTTAGGAGGGAAACATCTGGGATTCTTAGGACATAATGCCTGGGTTCAGAGAAGTAAAGGAGGAGCCACTAGAGAGACTTTGTATCTCTACCAAACCCTCAGGCCAAAGGGCCAAGCTCCCGTCTCCTCCTGCCTCATATTCCTAGCTCTGCCTAGCCATATCACCTCCTAGTGCTGGGATTAAAGGCCTGAGCCTCCACAGCCTTGGCTCTGTTTCTCTCCTAGACTGGATCAATCTCCAGTAGCCCAAGGTGGCCTTGAACTCTTCAATGTTTTCTCCTTCCTAGTGCTGGGATTAAAGGTGGAGCCACCACTGCCTGGCCTCTATGGTTAACTAGTCACTAGCTCTGCCCTCTGACCTTCAGACAAGCTTTATTTGTTAGAGCAGAAACAAAATATCACCACAATCCATGACAGGTCAATATAGGATAATCCGAAGCTTCTATTTTAGGATTTCTTTAGAGTTATATCATTTCTGACATTACAATTTTAAATTAGACAGAGTTTAGTGATATAAGAATGCTTATCTGGGGGCTGGAGAGGTGGTGCAGAGGTTAAGAGCACTGGCTTCTCTTCTAGAGGTCCTGAGTTCAATTCCCAGGACCACATGGTGGCTCACAGCCCTCTATAATGAGATCTGGCGCCCTCTTCTGGCACATATGCATTATGTACAGAACACCACATACATAATAAATAAATCTTATACATAATAAATAAATACATCTTTTTTAAAAAAGGAAAATCCTCATTTTATTTGGAGAGACAGTTCAACAGTTAAAAGCACTCATTGCTTTTGCAAAGGACAAAAATGTGATTCCTAGCATGCATGCTATGCCTGAGAATGATCTGTAACTCTAGGCTCAGAGGTCTACATGTGCTGCACAGAAACATATTCAAGGAAACACTCATATACATAACATAAAATAAATTACAAGTTTTTTGAGACAGGGTTTCTCTGTGTAATAGTCCTGGTTGTCCTGAAACTTGCTTTGTAGACCAGGCTGGTCTCAAACTCATAGAGATTCGCCTGCCTCTGCCTCCCAAGTGATAGGATTTTAAAGGCATGGACCACCACTGCCCTGCTTCAAAATAATTTTTAAAAGCAGCCTTTTAATTAGATATCAGGAAGTTAAACTTTTAGTCTAAGGAACTGGGGAGTTCGGAGGTTTTTTTTTTATATATATATTGTGGGGAATGAACCCAGAACCTCCCAGCAGGCCAAGCAAACCCTCTCCACTGAGCCCTAGGGAACCCAGCTTCCTGCCGATTATCTGCTTCTTCAAGCAGAACCAATCCCTGCTGCTCTCAGCATCTTCCATAAGGGTTAATGTGACATTAACTTCAACCAACAATAACACTTGTCACTCTTTCCTTGTGGGGACACTCTCGCATCCCCCAGATTTTAAGTCTTGGGTTGTTTTGGTTTGGAAGCCTGTTCTTTCTCATTTTGCCTCCCAAGTGGACATCCTGAGGTTGTATGTATTTGAAAAGAATGCTGGGTAGAAGGGGAAATAATGAGGATAAATGGGATCCTCTTGCAGGGTATTTCCAGAAAAAGACACATAAGTAGGAGAGTTCTTGAGCTTGTTAGAAGAGAAAGCTGTAGGGTCACTTGCGGTTAAGCCAACCTGATGTGGGAATGTCTTTCTGTATGCTGTGAATCTCAATCTTTAAATAAAGGAGCTGTTTTGGCTCATGATAGGCACCATAGAAAAAGTAGGCGGGGAAATCACAGCATAGGTAGGAGAAGCAGGGCGGAGTCAGACAGACTGAGCCAGCTGCCCAGGAAGAAACATGTAAGGAACACAGGTGAGCCACCGGCCACGTGGCAGACAGATTAATGGAAATGGGTTGAGTTAAGATGTAAAAGCAAGCTAGCAATGTGCCTAAGCCATAGGCCAAAGAGCATGAAGCATCTGAATCATTGGGTGTGTGGGGGGGACTAAGAAGCAGTGGGTGGCTAAGGGGTCTGGGACTGCAGGTCTGTGGGTCTGGGACCTCTGGCCAGTTGGGGTCAGGAAACCATATTGTAACACCAACCCAAAGCTTCCAAATGTCCCCCTTATGTTCATGCTACTATTCCTAAGGCTCTGCTTTCCCTAGCCAGCCTCTTAAGTTGATAGGGCTGTGGTTTGTTCAGCTCTGCTCAGGAAATGCAAAGGACACAGCTTTGGGACTGGCTTTGTATTAATTTCAGTGTTGCCTATGGATTTAATTTTTAGTTTGAGCTGAGAGTTCTAGTTTGTTCTTTGCTGTCTATAAACACCTTATAGTAGACCCCTCTGTCTGTAGTCTCCCAAAGCCTTGCTCTCAGAGAACACTTTACTTTAGGTGACCAAGGGCAGCAATTTAATTAATTGGTTTACATCATATGGCACAGGCTACTGGATATCCATGGAATTCAAGAATTCCAGAATGTTCATAATTCTACAGCTCTAACGAAGCCAAATAATTCTTTCTCCCAGACCTCTGGTAATTGTTGGCCTACCATCATCTGGTACAATTTATATACCGCTTCATATTCTTGGCAGTAAGTTCAAATACTAACACTGGCTACCCTAAAGATGAAGGAGGGATGGGAGTTCTTTGGAAGGATGCTAAGTAAGCCAAGGATGCTAACTGCCAAAGAGCTAATATACACAGAGAGAAGTGTGGCAGCCAAGGTCAAACTACAAGGATGTCCTGGCTAGGAGTCTGAAGCCAGAAGACTCCTGTGTCCTGCAACCACCTCATCCCAAGTAAATACAGAGGCTTGCATTAATTACACACTGTTTGGCCTATGGCTCAGGCTTCTTGGTAGCTACAGCAGGAGTCTCTGAAGATATCTCTGCCACTGACTACTCATTGCTGTGTGCCCTATGTTCCCAACCTCACTGCCCCACTTTGGAATTATTTTTCAGCCATTCCTGTGTCTGTAAGCCATGCTGGGGAGCAGTTAATAACTATGGAGACTTGAGTCACAGTCTGTGGTCTGGGCCTTTGCTTCTGTAACAGATAAACCTCTGCCTCCCTCCCTTCAAGATACACTTGTAAATTTAGTAAGACATTGCACATCCTTAATTCAAACTAACCCCAATACTCGAGAGTCAAAGGCAGACAGATCTCTGAGTTCCAGGATAGGCAGGGCTATATAGGGAAACCTTGTCTCAAAAAGAAGATGAGGAGGAGGAGGAAGAGGAGGAGGAGGAAGAGGAGGAAGAGGAGGAGGATACACACACAATGTAGTCAAATAAGAAGAAGTTCAGATGGGAGAGGATACAGAGAGAGAGAGAGAGAGAGAGAGAGAGAGAGAGAGAGAGAGAGAGAGAGAGAGAGAGAGAGGGAGAGAGAGAGAGAGCGCGCTCTTTTTTCCATACAGCTTGGACCTCCTCCCCACAGCCCTTGTCTTCACCCTCATAGGCACCTCAAGCCTCTGGCACCAGGCCACAGAGCACCCCTGGAGAAACCCACACAGCAACAAGACAGAAAAATTCATGGTTCCAGCCTTCTCTGAATCACACCCAGGCTTATGAACCCCTGTGAAATATGCTTTCCTCTAAAAATCAAGAATTTTGTATGTGTGGCTAAAATTTAGAGTATTTAATAATATTTCATATCTGGTCACATTTCAGCTAGCCCCAAATGCCATAAAGAATGTATTTCTGTAAGGCGACAATGATTGTTCCATCTCTTTAGTTAAAATATCTCAGGGTGTAAACTCCATAAAGCAGGCAAGTGCAAGCAATACAAAGTCGTGTGGAGTCAAAGGGGTCCGTTCCACATTCTTGTTATCTTTCTTCTTTTTGGTCTTGTTTCTCCAAAAGCTCAAATTAATTGTTATTATCTGTGTGTGTGTGTGTGTGTGTGCTTTGCTTCTTTTTGAGATGGAGTCTCACTATGTAGCACAAGCTAGCTTGAAACATTTGACTTTTGCTGAGGTTACAGCTGTGCTCCACATGCCTAGCTGCATATTCTCATACCGAGTGCTTAGGTGCAGGTCTATCCTGGGCTGCCAAGGGATCCGACGACACGCTGTTGCATGGCTTGCTGCATTTGCTCGATGACTCATCTTGAACATCTTTCCATGTCTGTGAAGATGAAAGCCCTTTGGCAGCAAGCTTTTTTGTTGGGCTGTCATTGGATTGCCAGCTCCCAAATAATGACATGGAGACTTACTATTAATTATAAAAATGTGGCCTTACAATTAGGCCTTTTCCCAACCAGCTGTTAAAGCTCAAATTAATCTGCTTCAGTTAATCTACCTTCTATCACATAGCTCCATTACCTCTGTTTTGTTCTATGAATCCAACTTGTTCTGTAGCTTCCTCAGGCCTTCTCATGCCTGGATCCTAATCCTCTGAGCTCCTCTCTCTGCCAGAAGCCCCTCCTAACCTCTCCTGCCTAGCTACTGGCCATTGAGCTCTTTTAAACCAATCAGAAGGCCCCTTAGGCCAAGACACATCCACAGCACCTTTCAGTGACCCTGACCTTCCTGTCACATGCAGACCTCTGTTTTGACCAAAGAGTATGTAGTTCCCAGAATGCTCTGCTTTCCCTCAGAACCCTCTGGTTGGTGTGTGGTATTTTCTCTCTGTCGGGAATGTCTTCTTTTTAAAGGGATCAAATAAATTCTTGCCCTCTCTGCTTCCCTACTTTGGACATAATTAAGCTTCTCTCTCTCTCTCTCTCTCTCTCTCTCTCTCTCTCTCTCTCTCTCTCTCTCAGTCAGAGGAAAACCTTCAGTGTTGTTCTACAGGTAATATCCACGTCGTGTTTTTTATTCATCTGTTTTATTTTAAGATAGACTCTCTTACTAGTTAAGGATTCTCCAAGCAGACCAGAGTAGGCCAGTGAGTCCCAGAGTCTGCCTACACCTAGCCTTTCCCCCTAGGTTCTGGGGAGGGAACTCTCACTCTCTTGTTTACAGGGCACCGACCCAGCTGTCTTTCCAGCCCCAGAACCAGCATGTCCCTGCTACACACCTGCCTCTCATCACACTCACTGTGGCTTTCTGACGTCTTGTTTCTGTCTTCTTTCTTTGGCCACCCTCAGAGTCACACTAATTATCCTGTCTCCCCTCACCTCTTCCCTTTCCAAGCACCCAGTTTCTCTTTGTCTGGTACATCAATAAACTCATGTTTGGAAAAAAATATTTCCTTAGTACCTATAATGCACCGGGCACTGCACTGTATCCAAGGATATACTCCAAATTAACCAACTTAAGTTTTGTTTTTCTGCCAACTTCTTAGCCATCATATTACATGAAGATGTTGGATGGTTTTGTGGGTGCAGCAGGATGTTCTACTAATCTCGGAGACTGCTTGTGGCACCTCAAATTTATGAGAGCCCCTAGTAGCTAGCTAACTCCTTTGTCTCCTTTGCCCTCATGGCCAGTCCAAACCACAGCCTCTCCATATTTCCCAGGTGAGCGTCCCAGAGCAACTTCGAAAGCAACTGTATTTTTAGATATAAGGGACCCAGAGCCCAGGAGTCCTGATTTATGGAATCAGTATGAATATTAGGTACAGTCATTGTGATGGGTTTGCAGATGGGTTGCAATACCAGGGCCTTGATGGTAGCCATGGACACTGCCTGTCCTGGAGCTGCTTAGATGTACAAGGCAACTAAGCCATGAGTCCAGGTCTTTTCCAAATCTTTGGGGCTGGCTCTCTTGCAAGGCCAGTCCTGCCTGATGTGCCTGGATTTAAGTCCTGCTTGCCTTGGTGCTGATTTGACAGCACTGTCTTCATTGCAAAGGGGTTTCAGGAAAGGATGAAATATCTGGATGTTCACTGACGTCTAGGCCCTAGAATGCTGGAAGAATAATCCTTGAAATTTCTCTGCTTTGGAGATGGGGGTGAAGATTGCTCATCATGTTTGTTTGTTTGTTTGTTTGTTTGTTTATTATTATTGTGTGTGCACATGTGGGCATGCATGTGTATGCCTGTATATGTGTGCTTGTGTGCATGGTGTGCCTGTGTGTATTTATGTGTGTGTGCCTGTGTGTGTGTCCCTTTGTGTGTGTGCCTGTGTGTATGTAGGTCCAAGGACAGCCTTGTGAAGTTTCTTCTCTCCTCCCACCTTTCTATGGGTCCTGGGGGTCAGGTTTATGATATCAGGCTTCTGTAGTATATATTTTAGCCACCGAGTCATCTCATTGGCCCTCCCAAACATATTTTTTGTGGATCCATTTCTTCATTTTCAATTTTGGTTTTTGTTCTCAAAAATCACAGTTTTCCAATTTCATTTCTCCTGTTGATTAAACCGTCACTTTTCCAGTGCAGTGGTTCTCAACATGGGGGTGACAGAGTCACCTAAGGCCATCAGAAAACATAGATATTTACACTATGTTTCATAATAGTAGCAATGAAAATAATCTTATGGCTGGTGTCACCGCAGAGGAGGAACCGTGGTAAAGAGTCGCAGCCCTAGGAAGACAGAGAAATGCTGCTCTAGAAGGAGTCAGTAGGGTTTGGGAGACTCTTCATTTCTGTCTTCAGCACATTAGGAAAATGAGGTTCTGAGTCAGTGGGGAAGACCAGGAATGGCAGGCATGCTGTGCTGGCACAGGTCCACAAGGGGGCGCTCTCCTGCTCTGTCCCTACTATCTTAACTCCCAAACCCCAGTTCATAAACAAAGCCAGGTGGTGGTGGTAAACATTATTAGAAATAAGTTATGGAAGACCCATCCTTGTACTTACCATCAGCCATAATAGAAGGATTCGTGGATCCACACAATGCTATGGAGCACTCAGGGAGTCTACCATGGTGGATGTGGTGCAGGATGGGTGTGTGCTCCTACAGGGAAGGAGACATCTGCATTTCTGTAGAAAATCTTAAGAGAAATATCCAGAAACAACAGCACTAGATCTCCAGAAATCAACGGGCTATGGTGCTGGTTGGTTTATTTGCCCCCTTGACACAGGCTAGAGTCTGGAAAGAGGCAAATCTGTGGGCCTTTTTCTTGATTAAGGTGGGAGAGCCCAGCCCACTGTGGGTGGTGCCACCCCTACGCAGGTTGTCTTGGGTTTCACAAAAGAAGCAGGTTTAGTGATCCATGAGAAGCAAGTCAGTAAGCAGCCTTCCTCCAAGACCTCTGCTTCGGTTCCAGCCTCCAGAGCCCTGCCCTGACTGAAGTTTATCACAGCAACAAGCAAATCTCCAGTAGGTGACAGAGAGGGAGACGACTCACTGGATGCTCTTCTAAACTGTATGAGCTCTGAATTGTGTGAATACATAACTTATTGGGGAGGGGCAGAGAAAAGGGGAAGAAGAAAAATGTGCACACTTGGGGACTGCTATTCTAGCTCTGTTACCTCCTAGTTTATGGACATGACCCAGTTATTAAGACTCTTTGAATCCTAATTTCTTTGCCTGTAAAAACAGACAGCTAGGAATCTTCCCAGCGTAAGTGTGAAAAGGGTGAAGAGCCAGGGTGACCACCATCACTACCCCTCTGTACAGAGGACTAATCTCTGTCAGGAGGAGGCCAAGGTCACTTATGAAAACTCTACAGAAGACAGAGACCAGCAGAGCATTCCCCGACCCCAGCTAATCAAACTCAGTGCCCTCCTGGGGTTCCCCTGCTGAATAATGTTATCCTTCCCTATGTCAGGACCACATCCAGGATGAAGCCTTAGAGCCTCTGGCTGAACATTCCATGATTATATAACTCGCTGGCTGCTTCTTCTCCATATATTTTACTAATTGGGAAATGTTGGTGTGAAGGAATACTGCACAGTCATATGAGACTTTCAGGAGGGAAAGCTCTGTCATTTCCGGGCTTGTGGTTTTTGGAGACATTCTCCCTAGGAAAGTGACAATGTGGCTGCTGTGTGACTGAAGATGTTAGATCACGAAGGCTGTGATGGACCTGCAAGCCAGGATTTACTTGTCATTTATTCATTTAGGTTACATTTATTCTGCCCATTCTCTTCCAGGCATGTAGAGGAAAGCTTCCTGGGAAAGTTATGATCCATTGATTGGTCAGAGTCAAGAGTACTTAAGTGATACTACACAAACCTAGCAGGGGACCCAGAGCCCCAGATCTGCGGGACTTCTGCCAGCACTTGAGGTTGAGGAGGCGTCTAGGGGTTGAGGGAGGAGCTCAAACACTTGTGGAGAGTCGTCTTCATCATGTGAAGGCAGGACAGTGGGGTGTGATAAACTTAGTGTACAAGAGTCATTAAGAGCTTCCTCAGACCACAGTGATGTCCAAGTTCAGGGCCGCCATCACCTTAAACTGCCACACGGGGGCGCCCGTGCCCTGTCATCGGGTATTCCAGGGCCTTTCAGCCGCCAAATGCTATTTTCTCCACTAGGGGCTGATTATTTACACTCAAGGAAATGGTTACAAAAAACCGCTGTGGAATCTGGACAATCCCTGCTAGGTCCAGTGTGTGTGCCAGAACAGTCTAGATTCTTTCTCTAGACTTACCACATCAGAACAGCTACAATTCTCCCCAAATACTCAAGAGTTCTCTCTTAGCTCTCCTTTGTCGCTCACATTCACCAGACCAAGCATGTGCAGGACCTATCCCCAAGAGAACTTTCCAATGCCAAGAGGGCTGCTTATATTCCTGAAGCAATCGCTAGCCACACCCCAACCACTCCCACAGAAGAGGAAGCAGTCTCTCCCAAACGCTCTTCTTGGGTTAGAGATGTGTGCTTGCTGGGAACTGGAAGGTCTCTGCCCGTGTGCCTTCAGAGAGGATCTTACGTGACATGGTCTAGAATGAGGCCTGCTGACCTTCACTGTTTGTTGGTTACATTTCCATCCAGGCTGCCGATGCTTTTCCTTCCTTCACCATGGAAGACTTACAAATGCCACTGGAGACTGGCATTCATGTAACTCTCAAGTCAGAGATGCCACGCTGAAGACAAGCAGTTCAGGGCTGGCAAGAAGTCCCATAGCCCCCTTCTTCCTGACTGATGCTGAGAACGGGCAGATACAGCCTGATCTTGGGGATGGGGTGGGTGTTCCAGTGAGGTAAGCAGATAGGAGAACTTCCCTTGTCAGTTGCTCTGTCCCTGTCTGTTTCTCAGGCATCTGGGCCCATCTCAGACCCTGGCCCACAGAGGCAGCCTCCTGGGCCCAGAGTGACATGGACCTTTACTCCCTTCTGCAATAATTCTATCCATACTCATTGAAGGAAAGTGATGATGTCACCTTAGGAGGTGACAGACGCTGTGACAAAGTGGTCCACATGAAGTGCACTCTGCTTCCCAGTGAAACAAGCCTGTCAGATGAGGGGGAGAGGGGTGAGGAAGTGAGTGACAGTGCCCATCTCACTAGAGATGTGTTGAAAGAAGCCATGTTTAATATGAGAAAGAGCAGTAAGGAAAAATCTATACGACTGACTTGTGCAGTGTGGCCGTTAGCGATGAGATGAACATCTATTTGATGGAGGCCAAGAAACAGAAGCGTCTCTGCATCCCAGGTCCCTGGCACACCCCTTCCAAATCAGCTCTCCTTCTGCCCTAGATGCAACTAGGAAGCAGCTAGTGACTGTTACCATGGTGACGCCTCATCTGTAGCTTACTACCTGTAGCTGCAACCCTCCATGGTACACTATGCTGTGTTTGCTCTTGAAAGTTTTATGTGAAGAATTATGCTACGTACACTTTTTTCATTTGAAACAAGGTCTTACTGTGTGCTCCTGGCTGTTCTGAAACTTGATCTGTACCCCGGGCTGGCCTCAAACTCACTCACTATCTCCCAGCCTCGGCCTCCGTAGTGCTGGGAGTACAGGAGTGGATTACCCTGACTAGCTTACATACAACCTTTCATGGTTTACTCCTTTCTTTTAACATCGGGGAGGTTAACTATCTTTAAATTTGTAGTATATTATTCTTATAAATGCAACACATAACCCCCTCTTTTTTTTCAGGCTTATGGGGTATAAGTGAGAAATGAAAAAAATTTTTTCCTGGCTGAGAAAGTGTCTTAGTTGAGAGAATGCTTGACTAGCATACAGGAAGCCCTGGGTTTGATCCTCAGCGCCACAAAAAACTGGATGATATGGCATACATCTGCAATCCTGGTACCCACCCAACCCCAAAGGAAAGAAAAAAAGAAAGTAAGGTGTGTGTAGGGAGCCAGCCGCACCCTAAAGATGGTGCTTGTATCCGGCCTATAACTAAGTGGTTTAAGGAAGCTCCTTAGTAAACAAGTCACTGTGCATGGTACCTTGTAATTTTCCAGCAAGAAGCCTGGCCCCCAGACAGATACATCATATCGGGTGAGGGTGTGCTGACCAATGGGAAAGGCCCACGTCAGGGATAAACAATGTTGCCTATAAAAGCAGCCTGCCTGGGAGGCTCGGGGTCTTCCGTTCTTTGCCCTAGTGTGTGAAGCTTCAATAAACCTGCTGCAGAAGGATCCTGTTGTACTGCGTCTTGTTTGCGGGCAAAGAAGGCGCGGGACAGTGTGGAGTCGCACACCTTTAATCCCAGCACTTTGGAGTCAAAGGCAGGCAGATCTCTGTGAGTTCAAGGTCAGCCTGGTCTGTGAAGTGAGTTGTAGGACAGGCAGAACTGTTACACAGAAAAACTTTGTCCTGAAAAACCAAAAAGAAGAAAGGAAGGGAGGGAGGGAGGGAGGGAGGGAGGGAGGGAGGGAGGGAGGGAGGGAGGGAGGGGGGAGGGAGGGAGGGAGGGAGGGAGGGAGGGAGGGAGGGAGGGAGGGAGGGAGGAAGGAAGGAAGGAAGGAAGGAAGGAAGGAAGGAAGGAAGGAGAAATTAGGGTCATACCCTTATCAGTTTAGCATCATGAAATTTCCTAGGCAGTGTCTTATTTTCTTGCCTCTTTCTCATGCCCCTCCTCCTCTCCCTGTTTTTTTTTAAATATATTTTGACTTACAAATCTGGCTCTTAATTCTGTTCGACTAGATTTTTCTGAATGTCTAACTTACTGCCAAGTCACACCTATTACTTTTGCATCTCTAATAGTGGCTGATATTTAACATCAGAGGCCCAGGGGCCCCTCTCAGAGATTACCAGGTCTTTTGTATTAGAACAAGGAATTGGACAGAAACACAGTGTGGTACCAGGCGAAGCAAAAGAGTTTATTAAGAAAGAGAAGATGTACTTCGAGGGACCAAATGGGGGAGGTGGAGGTTTCCTGTCCCGACTGCCTGCTCCCAAATAACCAGTAGCCATTTCCCAAATTACCACACAGAGACTGAATATTAATTACAAATGCTCTGTCAATAGCTCAGGCATATTACTATCTCTTACAACTTAAATTAACCCATTTCATCTACATTCAGCCACATTTCTTGTCCTGCAGCTCATCCTGATCCCTCTCCAGCTTCTGGCAACTCTTCCGACTCCACGCTTCCTCCTCCTAGAGTTCTGTGTCTGTCTATCCAGCCTGTACTTCCTGTCTGGCTACTGGCCAATTAACCAATGAGAGTGATACATATTCACAGTGTATAGAGGGATTATTCCACAGCAGAGTGGGCTGGGGCACAGAGGTCG
The DNA here is from genome assembly GCA_033318265.1 of Phyllotis vaccarum. Classification (NCBI taxonomy): domain Eukaryota; kingdom Metazoa; phylum Chordata; class Mammalia; order Rodentia; family Cricetidae; genus Phyllotis; species Phyllotis vaccarum. The sequence continues at coordinate 16,511,831 of JARWLC010000004.1, read as the reverse complement.
TCTGTAGCTCAGAAGCAACTGTTCAATGATTGAGCCTTCACATCACAGGGTGGGCTGTGAGATTCATTTGCACAGTGTGTGTATTCTCACGGTAAATTCCCTCTGTAAACCATCAGTTCTTCATGTACCACATGTTTTGTTAGCATCAGAAATCAACACATAAGGGTCTGGAGAGATGGCTTGGTGGTTAAGAATACCAGCTTGTTCTTCGAGAGAACTGGGGTGGGGGTGGGGTTCAATTCCCAGGACCCACACGGCAGGTCACAACTGTCTGTAACTCCACTTCCAGGGGACCTGTCATTTATGGCAAAACACCGATGCACATAAAATAAAGTTAAAATTAAAAAAAGAAATTAACACTTACATCAGTGTATGTTTTAGCGTCTTAATGAGCCTGGTCATCACTGAGCCTGAGCTGGTGGCTGGATTTAGAGGTTGGTACTCTGTCCTCTTTGCCGGTTGGTGTCCTTGTGTGCGACCTTTGAGAGCTCAGTACTCATCCCAGTCTCCTGGCACAGCAACTGTTCTTACAGCCCTCCTTTGTTCTTTGTTTCAAGAAGGGAAGAAGAACTGGTGTTTTTAGACAAGATGTCACTTAGTCCCGGCTGAACTCCTGCTCACCATGTGACAGAAGCTGATCTTGAACTCTGGGACATCTCCCTTCCCAAGAGCTGGGACTACAAGAACGATCCTCTTGAAGTGCATGTGCATCTTTGTTTTCCTTGATTCAGACAGGGTCATTTGTCAGCCCGATTAAAAAGTGACAGATTAGTTATGTCACTCTTTCAAGAATTTGTTGTATTGGGGTTTGTTTTGTTTCTTTTGAGACAGGGTTATGCTCCGTAGTCCTGGCTGGCCTCAAACTCACAGATCTGCCTATCTCTGCCTAAGTAAAGGGAAAAAGTTGTGAGTCACTGAGCCTCTCCCCCTCCCCCCCTTTTCTTTTGAGATAGACTTTTTCTTTGTGTATCCCTGACTGTCCTGAAACTGTCTCTGTAAACCAGGCTGGCCCCGAACTCAGAGATCTGCCTGCCTCTGCCTCCTGAGTACGAGGACTAAAGGCTGCCCCTCCCAGCCCAGCCTCCTGTCTTCTTCTGTTCCTGTACTTTTAATTAGACTGTGTTTCTTTACTGAATAGTGAGCGTTTTATTACCTGGAAGTTCTACATCCAGTTTCCTGGTTCTGCCCCTTGCCCCTTCCCTTCTCCCCAGCACCTCGTCGTTATCTGTTTACTGCCATTTCTCTGTGTTATTATTTAATTTTTTGTTTTGAGACAGAGTTCCACTCTGGCTCTGGAATCACTATGTAGACCTGGCTGTTCTGGAACTTTTGGCAATTCTTCTGTCTCAGCCTTCTCAGTGCTGGGAATGCAACTGTGAGCCTCCTCACCAAGCATCATCTCATTTCTTTAATATTTTCTGGTAGATATATCTAAAGTTATAAATGTTCCTGTGAGTCATGTTTTAATTTTGTCTCACAAATTCTGACATGGGATAGTTTTGTTGTTTACCATCAAATGTTTTAAAGTTTCTCTTATTATTTCCTCCTTAAACATATAATTATTTGGATTGTTCATTTGTTCCTTGTTTTTCAAGACAGATTTTCTCTATGTAGCTCAGGCTAGCCTCGACTCACAGAGCTCCACCTGCCTCTGCTTCCTGAAAGCTGGACCTTAATGCATGTGCTTCACCCTACCACCTGGCTGGAATGTTTCTCTTCCTGTTTTGTTTCTGGTCTGTCCATCTGTCTGTTTGAAACAGTCTTACTATGTAGCCCAGGCTAGCTTTGATCTTTTGCTCCTTCCCCTCATCCTTCCAAGTACTGGGGTTATAGGCATGATTCATAAGGCCCAGGGGAAAGTATTACTTCACTGTGATGGTGATTCTCAAAGCTGTCACTTAGGTGACACTTTCCAGTTGATTTCCCCCATGGCCTCAGAACTAGTTTTTAAAGACTGCGTGCATGCGAAGGACAGCCTTTGCTGGTCTCAACTTCCACTTGGTTAGGGGTAGGGTCTTGGTGCTGTGCTTTGCTGCTTTTTATACCATGCTCTCGGCCATGGGCTCTCCTATCTCTGCCACCCACCTCATTATAGGAACACTGAGACTACAGGTGCATGCTACCATGTCCAGCTGTACCTGGGTTTTGAGGGTCCCAACTCCGGGCCTCACATTTGCATGGCAACCATAATACCCCTGTGCCACCAGCCCTGAGTACTAGTGAAATACACACACACACACACAAACACATATACACACACTCACACACCACACACATACACACACATACACATACACACATACACACACTCACACATCACACACATACACACACGTATACACACACTCACACATCACACACACATCACACACACATACACACATACACACATACACACACTCACACACACACACACATACACACATACACACACCTCACACACACACATCACACACACATACACATATACACACACTCACACACACACACACACTCATACACATACAAACACACTACACACACATATACACACACTCACACATCACACACATACACACCATACACTCACACACACTCACACACCACACACATACACTCACACTACACACACACACACTCACACATCACACACATCACACACACATACACATATACACACACTCACACATCACACACATACACACACATACACACACATATACACATATAAACACACATACACACACATATACACACACTCACACATCACACACATACACACATACAAACACACATACACACTCACACACACATACAAACACACACACACATCACACACATACACACATATATACACACTCACACATCACACACATACACACACTCACACACATACAAACACACATACACTCACTCACACATCACACACACACACACACACACACACACACACACACACACACACACATAATGGGAAATGGCTCAGCAGTTAAGAACTCTTCTTGTTCTCACACAGGACCTGAGTTCAGTTCTCAGCATCTACACGGAGGCTCATAACTGCTGGTAACTCCAGTTCTAGGCAATCCAGCAACCTCTTCTGATTTCCAAGGTGCTTGATACATGTGCTATACTCACACATATACATACACATGAATAAATCTTTTTAATGCGTTTTGAAATTTTTTATTTATTCATTTTTATTTTACATGTGAGTATTTTGCCTGGAGATGTGTATTGCACCATGTGCATGCTTTGTGTTCATGGAGGTCAGATGAAGACATCAGATCTTCTGCGGCTGCAGCTGAACCCTGGTTCCCTGCAAGAGCAGCAAGTGCTCTTACTTACTGAGGCATCTTTCCAGCCCCCCCCCCAAGATAAATCTTAAAAAATATCATTTATTTAGGGATTGAGGAAATGGCTCAGTGGTTAAGAGTACTGGTTGCATTATCAAAGGATCAGGGTTTGATTGGCAACCACCTACATGGTGGCTCATAACAGATGTAACTCCACTTTGGAGAATCTGATGCCCTCTTCTGGCCTCCGGGGGCGTCAGACATGATTCACAGACATACGTGCAGGCGAAACACCCATACACGTAATAGAAAAAAAAATGCTCTGCAGACTTGCCTACAGCCGTCTAGGGTGGCATTTTCCTTACTTGAGGTATCCTCCTCCAAAATAACCTTAGTGTGTGTCAAGTGGATGTAAAACTGGAGAGTACCCCTGCTGATCCATCTCTCTGGACCAAGAACTAGTTCTCAATGGCCCCGAGTCTTTGAAGTTCATTCAAACATTATTCACCACATACTACAGAGCAAAGCTGTGTCAATGCTCCATAAACACCGAGAGTATCATTTTCTCCCACACTTATCAATTCATCTGAGCTTATTAATCATAATCTTTATTTCTTTATTAAGCATTTATTAATATCAATTCTGGAAAAGATTACTTTTTAAAAGCTCTGACTATTGCATATTGTAAACATGTACTGAACTAGCATATCTTTCTTTTAATCATGTAGAACCATATGGTGTCAGCTTATATATTTTTGGGAAAAAAGGGGGAAGGCTAGAGAGATGGGTCAGTGATCAAGAGTGTGTACATGTCCTTTCTTGCAGACACCAGAGTTTGCTTCCCAGCAGCCTCATCAGACACTCCCAACCACTGGGAACTCCCTTTTTTAGAATCCACGGGCACCTGCACCTACATGCATGTCTCCCCCCCCCCCATATATATATAGTTTAAAAAAATGAAAATGCCTTTGATTCCAACACTTGAGAGACAGATACAGGCTGATCTTTGTGAGTTCAAGACCAGCCTGGTCTACATAGTGAGACCTTGTTAAAAAATGATTTTTAAAGGCTTTATGAATATAAATAAGTAAATAAACAAGCATTCTTCTGAAAAAGGACTTTACCATTGCTGGTTTATCTGTTCCCACCCCCAAACTTTGCCAGCTATAATTTATACTTTCCAAGTGTATACCAGTACTCCATACTTATTATATCTCCTTGAATTTATCTCTTTGATTTTTTTTTAATCAATATACTGTCTCTTTCATCCTTTATGCCTCCTCCTTTTGATTAGTTCTTTGTTTATCTTCTTGTTTGGTTCTGTTTGGGGGACATGATGTTGCCAAGTCTGTGACAAACTGAAGATGACCCTGCCTCAACCTCTGAGTGCCCACTTACGGGTGTGAGCCTCTGAGTGCCCACTGACGGGTGTGAGCCTCTGAGTGCCCACTGATGGGTGTGAGCCTCTGAGTGCCCACTTATGGGTGTGAGCCTCTGAGTGCCCACCTACGGGTGTGAGCCTCTGAGTGCCCACTTACAGGTGTGAGCCCGCCCACTGGCTTTTTATTTTTTATTTTCAGGCGTTCTGTATCTCTTCTAAAAGCAATAACACATTTCAATTCAGTAATTACTTATGTTTAATATGAGATTCTGCCTCCTGATTTACAAGTTTAATCACACTTTTCACATTTATTTAATTTCCATCGTGCAGCGAGGTTTCTATGAACCATCTCATTCCATATTCCCTACTTACCAGATGCAAGTTTCTTTTTTTACTTCTTTCATAACTTTTATTGGATAGATTTTCCTTTGCTAGTCTGAGAATTATCCATTTTGTTTCCATTCCGCTGTGTTTATTTATTTATGCTTGTATCCTTCCTTCCTTCCCTCCTTCTCTCTTCCTTCCTTCCCTCCATCCCTCCCTCCCTCTTCCTTCCTTCCCTGCATCCCTCCCTCCCTCCTTCCCTCCGTCCTTCCTTCCCTCCCTCCCTCCTTCCTTCCTTCTTTCCCAGTATCCAAATTAGGCAGCTCATAACTGCTTGTAACTTTAGCTCCAGGAAATCAGACACCCTCTGTACACACGAGTTGCACACATGCACACTCAGGCACATACACATAAGATAAAATATGAATCTTTAAAATGTTTAGCTCTCATGTGGTGGTGCACAGCTTTAGTCCCAGAACTTTGGAGGCAGAGGCAGGCAGGTCTCTGAGTTGGAGATCAGCTGGTCTACAGATTGAGTTCCAGGACAGCCAGGGCTACACAGAGAAACTCTATCTATAACAAATAAAATAAAATTTAGCCCCCATGAGCTAAGTGCTCCTGGAAGCACCCTTAGACACACCCAGAGGTACGCTTTGTTGATCTTTTAGATGTCTCGTAGTCCAATCAAATCGACAAGATTAATCATTGTAGATGTGAGGCTGCTAAGATGTGAAGGTGCTAGTGATCAGCCAATAAGATTTACCACCACAATAGCACAGTTTGTGGTATTTTTGGAGGGTTTATTTTATTTTAAATGATGTATATGACTGTATATCTCCACGTGAGGATGTACATGTAAGTGCCAGTGCCAGGAGAGGCCAGAGGAGAATGTCTGACTCCTTGGAATTGGAGTTATTGGCAGTTGTGAGCTCCCTGACATGGGTGGTGGGAGCCCAAACTCAGTTCCTCAGGAAGAGCAGCAGATACTCTTAACCACTGAGCCATCTCTCCAGACTGTCCATTTTTCTGTTTCTGTTTAAAGACTGCCATATTTTGGGAATGGAGAGATGGCTCAGCACTGAGAGCACTTGCTTCTCTTGTAGAGAACCTGGGTTGGGTCCCCAGAAACCACACTGCAGCTCACAGCTGTTGGCAACTCTAGTTTCCGAGGTTCCGATGCCCTCTTCTGGCCTCTTCAGGTACTGCATGCATATGGAACAGGAACTCACATGTAGACACAATACCTAAACACACAAAAGAAAACTAAATAACTCTTAGGAGGAAAAGACCATCATATCTTGTTAGACTACATCAAAGCATCTTTCAGAGGTTGTGGGTAGCAAATGATCTAAGAACTGACAGCTTGAGAGAATTGTTTTGCAGTTTTTAAAAGTTACATTTATTTACCGAGTGTGTGCCATGTCCTGGATACAATGTATCTGCGCAGGTCAGAAGACATCTCGAAGATACCAACTCTCTCCTTCTACCATGTGAGTCCTGTAGGTCAAATCAGGCCATTAGGCTTATTAAGAAATGTTTTACCCACTAGACCTGCCATTCTCAACCAGGAGGTTTTGATCTCTTTTGCAAACCTCTCTTTCAAAAAATATTTATACTGTCATTCCTAACACTAGCAAAATTATAGTTATGAAGTATCAACAAAGATAATTTTATGTTTGGGGCCACAACTGCATGAGGAACTGTAGTAAAGGATCACAGCATTAGAAAGGTTGAGGAGCACTGTACCAGGTTGTCTTGCCATTCTTAGAGTATCTTTCTGTTTTGTTTTTTGAAGACAAGGTTTCTCTGTGTAATAGTCTAGGCTTCCTGAAACCCACTTTGTAAACCAAGCTGGACTCAAACTCACAGAGATCCACCTGCCTCTCCGACTCCCACTTGCTAGATCAAAGGCATGCACCACCACTGCCCAGCCTAGGTATCTTTTTGTTTGTTTCTGTTTTGTTGAGACAGGGTTTTTTGATTGTTCTAGAACTTGCTTGATAGACTAGGCCTGCTTTGAACTCAGAGATCCACCTGCCTCCCTAGTGTGATAAAAGGTACATGTGTACCATCACCTCCTGGATGCCCAAGATATCTTTATTTCAGGTTTTGGTAAAATTATATTTTAGCTGAATATAAAAATTCTAGTTCGTACTAGATGTACTGGCTCACACCTTTAATCCTAGCATGTGGGCCTCAGAGGCAAGCAGACCCCTGTGAGTTTGAGGCCAGTCTGGTCTACGTAGTGAGTTCCGGGACAGCCAGTACTTACATAGTGAGCCTCTGTCTTAAGCAAAATAAAAACCCAACAGCTACAAAACCGTTACCAGGTGGTGGCCATGCCTTTAACCTTTAATCTCAACATTTGGGGAACAGAGATAGGTGGATCTTTGAGTTTGAGGCCAACCTACAGAATGACTTTCAGCACACACACACACACACACACACACACACACACACACACACACACAGTCCTGAAAAACCAAAAAGAAAAATAAAATAATAAAACTTATAGTTTTTAAGATTTTTTTCATCCAGAATAATCACTATTGCTGATGTCAGGATACTGAAGCAGGTGAGTTGCAAGTTAAGGCTAGCCTAAGGTAACACAGTGAGGCCTTGTCTCAAAAACAGGCCAGCAAGATGACTAAGGAAGTAAAGTCTCTGACACACACAAGCCTGCTGATCTGAGTTTGATCCCTGCATCCCATGGTGGAAGGGTGGAACTGATTCCTGAAAGTTGACTCTGACACTGTGACACACTCACACACACCAGTGGGCACACACTCTCATGTAATAGTCTCATGAGCTGAATATGCAGGCTGTTTTTGTTTTTTAAAGGATTTATATTATATTATATTATATTATATTATATTATATTATAATATTATTTATACAGTGCTCCCCCTGCATGTGTGCCTGCAGGCCAGAAGAAGGCACCAGACCTCATCACAGATGGTTGTGAGCCACCATGTGGTCACTGAGAATTGAACTCAGGACCTCTGGAAGAGCAGTCAGTGCTCTTAACCGCTGAGCCATCTCTCCAGCCCCTGGTTTTATTATTATTGTCTGTTGTTTTACTTTTCTAATGTGTTTGAATTCTGTGGAAGCTTTTAGAATTCTTTTGCCTCTCACTTGATTAAATTATCCTGTAGTGTGTTCAGACCTTATTTAATTCTCTATCTTTTTGATATTCTGAAACATTGTGCCTTTCTTTAACTCCAAGAAACTTTGACTTATTTGATTTTTTTCATTAGAAATTGAGCCTGAGAACTGTTCATACTAAGAAAACATTCATGTACAATCTCAGCCCAGTAATTCTCCCCTTCCCTCCCTCCCTCCCTCCCTCCTTCCCTCCCTCCCTCCCTCCCTCCCTCCCTCCCCCTCTCTCTCTTTCTCTCTCTCTCTGTGTACAATAGTGTGAAAGTGCAAAGGTCGTAGGGTCATTGTATCCCTTGAAATTGGAGTTGCAGCTTCTGTAAAGCACCTGACATGGTGTTAGGATCTGAACTCAGTCCTCTGATAGAGCAGTCAATATTCTTAACAGCTGAACTATCTCTCCAGGCCCAGCCTTCCACCTTTTTGGAAATAATGTCTGTTTTGTTCTTCTGGGTAGCCAGCATGGCTGGCCTATAAGCTTGGGGGGATTCCCATCTCCCCATCTCCACAAAAAAGCACTAGGATCACAGATATTCTCCATGGCTGCTGACTTTGCTGTGGGATCTGAGGATTTTAACATGAGGCCTCAAGCTCACCCACTGAGCCATCTCCCCAGGCCTGATATTTTCTTTTTATTTACATAGTAAATAAAAGCTCTTCAGTAGACCGGGTTGACCTTGAACTCCTTAACCTTCTGCCTCCGCCTCCCAAGTGCTGAGATGACAGACATACACCACTACTATGATAATATTTTTGTAGCTTCGTTTTTAACTGTGTATGTGGAGGGGTACGGTATGTGCACATGAGTGCAGGTGCCATAAAGGCCACCGGCATCAGCTCCCCTGGAACCAAAGTTACAGGCATTGAGAGCCATCTGATTTACGTGCTGAGATTTGAACTCAGGCCCTCTGCAAGAGCAGTACACACTGTTAGTCCCCAAGCCGCCTCTCCAGCTCCTGCTCATTCTTCTATTCATTTTTTTCCCCCTAAACATTTACTTCCAGATTTTTTTCCTCTCCTCTCTGGGACTTCTAGTTTAGACACATACATCTTGCACACTTATTAATTCCATCTCTTTCATTTTTTTATTCCTTCCTGGGAGGGCCCATCAATCTTATCTTGCAGTTTATGAATTCATCTTAGTCTGAATATATTTTTCCACTCAACTAATATATTGAATTCTTGGATTCAGCCCCTCTATCTCTCATACTCTAGAATTTCTTCATATATTCTCATTCCTGTTTCAAATTTATAATAATCTCCATTATCTCTCGGAGAATTTTTATTAGGATTATCTTAAATTCTTGTTCTCTCTACTCCATTAATTCTGCTTCCTCTCACATAGGTTTTTTTGTCTTTTGGGTTTTCTTTATAGAAATTGCATGACTCAGCTGTGCTCGGCTTCTTTATGAGCTCATATCATTCCTGTGGCTGGTGTACCAGAGCTCTATATGGGCCTTTAATTCTGCCAGCATACCCATCACCCCTCTTATAAGTTTGTTTAGGCATGAGGGCCTGTGCCTATGGATGACACTGGGGTATTTCAAAAATGACATCCCCAAGGCTGACCTGTCCCTCTAGAGGGTCCAGGTGAAGGGACCTGCAGAAGGGAGTGTGTAGTCATGAGCTATGGTACAACTGGGCACTGTGCACATATCTGTCTGTCTGCTCTGTGCACCATGGTCAGCCTAGACTACACTTCCCAGAATACACACTTTGTATGGTTCTGGGTTAGAGTTGGTCTACGTTGCTCATGATTGGAGGGAAGTAAAGGCAAATCTCAAAGTGGTTGGGGTCAAAGGTGGTAAGAAACTAGTACAGGGGCTCATAAGAGCACGTGGTAAGAGGTTCTGGCCTGGCCAGCCCAAGGTCCCGACCAGCAACCCCAAAGAATCACACAAAGGCTCATACTAATTATATGCTGTCTGGCCTATGGCTCAGGCTTATTACTTGCTAACTCTCAATCTTAAACTCACCCATGATTAGCCATGTAACTTGGTACCTTTTCTCAGAGCATTTTGATCTTCTTTCCTCTTGTCTGCCTGGCATCTCTGCTCTGTTCTTCCTCCTCCAAGAGTTTTCTTAGTCTGGTAGCCCTGCCCATACTTCCTGTCTGCCTTCTGGCCAGTCAGCATTTTATTAAACCAGTAGGAGGGACAAATATTTACAATGTACAAGAGTATAATCCTACAGCAAGAGCACTTGCTATTCTTTCAAAGAACCTCAGCACCCACAGGTGGCTTACAACATCTGTAATTGTAGTTCTGGGGACTCTGACACCCTCTTCTGGCCTCCCTGGGTATACTCGACACACATGCTACACATACATACATGCAGGCCAAATAGACACATAAAATGAAGTAAATAAATTTAATAAAAATAAAATAACATCTTGAAAAATAAAAGAAACCCTAGCAAAGGTACCAGAGACTTACGGCCCATTTTACTTTCTTCCTGCTTGTGTGTCCCTTCTTCTTCCTCATCCCTCCCCCAGATTGCCAGCAGGGGCCCCCAGACCCACAGCTAACGAGTGTGTGAGAACTCATATGAATGGTGACCAAAAGAGGCGAGGGCATCCCACCGTCCACAGCACCTCCACAGCAGCCCATTTTTTGATGGCGCTCCAGGAACTAAGGCCATTTTGCTTGTTGGTTTCCGGGCAGGCTCCTCTGTCTCAGCTCGCTCCCCCACAGAACTTTCACAGGGCCTCAAGTGGTTCTTCTGGGATTTTCCATCCCTGCTTCATGGCCCTTACCTCTTCATCTCTTCCAGAAGTGTGCAAAGTCTAGTTCATGCACTCAAGAGTTTTTCCATGACAGCATCCTTCTTCCCCGCCTGAGCCCCAGAAGATGTGGTTCCTGAGGATTTGGGAGAACTGCTCTCTCTCCTGGACTCTCACACAAGGCAGGAAAGTGCATTCCTCTCCCTTTTAACACACTGCTTTCTGTTCTAGCTTCTTGGAGCTGGGGTCCTGCCCTAGGTCAGGATAGGGTAGAGACCCACAATATTGAACCTTGTGTGTTTCCTTCTCACAGGAATTTGGCCTGTAGCTTAAGTAACTTAAATAACTCTCTACTCCCATTACAGATATCACATTTACCCCACAGAGTCCTGCTTATCTTGCAGGGGTTTTTTTTGAATTCAAGGTATCTCTTATGACGCTTTCAACTCTCTAAGTGATTGCTCCCACTGTCTCCTCTGCAAACCTGACCTTGACTCGGTCTTTTCAGATCTCCAGAGCATCCTTAGAGTCTGAGCTGCCTCCATGTAGGAAGTTCTAGGAGGAAGACTCAGTGGAGAAGCCATCAGGAAGTCACGGGAGAGGGAGGGGTGGATCCAAACAGAGCTAGTTAGGGGGAGGGGAGAACCCAGGGGCCCTAGAAAACACCCAAGCCAGAATCCCTTTAGTAGACTCCCAGCTTTAGGGCCCCTCCCACCCCACAGGAATAAAGGTGTTGCTTGCTCTTTCTCCTAGGCTTGGTCTTCTGTTTTTCCCAGAAGATTAATTCAGCAAGTTCTAATCTCTGCTCCAGCAAATGAAGATCTTCACCCAAGACTCTTTTGAAAAAGAGATTTATTTGGGGGGAGGAGTCCAGAAGAGTGTCTGCCTCTACCGGGGCAGGAAAGAACAGCCATCAACTGGCCAGACAGAGGGGTTGATATAAGGCTTCTTAGGGGTGGAGTTTCTCCAGGGATACTAAGGGATTGGTTAGTTATTCCTGCTCAGGGATTGGTTAGTTTTGTTGGTCAGGGGCAAAGATGGCTCTGATTTCAGGACCAAACTGTGTTTTTTGTCACTGACCTTTTTTGACTTTTGGACTTTAATTACATGGCCAGGGCATATTTCTTTCCCTGGCTCTGATGCTAAGGACCAAGTATAGTCCTTTGGTACTAGTTTCAGAGTCAGGGCATGTTTCTTTGGTTCTTTGGTTTCTTTGGTTCAGGGATAAAGTGTTTCTTTCACTGGCTTGGGTCCAAGATCCAGGCGGTTTCTTTTACTAGCTCTGTTTTCAGGGCCAGGTGGATTTCTTTGGATAGACCCCTTTTCCTACACAGCCACAAGCAACAGAGTCAACCATTCTGAGACTCAATCCTTAGAGGCTGTAAGCCGAATTATTATTTTCTTTTATTTATTTTTAAGACAGGGTTTCTTTATAGCCTTAGCTATACTGGTTCTGTAGACCAGGCTAGCCTCAAACTCAGAGATCTACCTACGTCTGCTTCCTTGCTGGGATCAAAAGTGTGGGTTGCCACTACCCGGCTGATCATTTGAATTTCATGGTTATTTTCATTTATATATTTTACCACAGTGTTAAGCTATCTAACATAAATGGCTACTTTAAACAAAATAAAATACACCAGACACCACAGAAAGCCATGGACCTAAATAAATAAGGAAGATCAGCAATGCATGACAAAATTCACACTGGGACCCTGTGGCCAGGCTACTGCTGAAGGCGACCTCCCTCCAGAGTCCACACTTCAGGACTCAGCCTCAGAAGTATGTGGTTAGGTGCCCAACCTAGTGCACAGTGGTGGTGGGAGCTTTTCTGAACTCAGAAGATGTTCTCCTCACTTTAAAAGAACACTCCCTCTGTTATTTCATGTATTTATTGTGGTGGGAAGTGAAGGATATACATGGTTGCCAGAGACTTTATGAGAGTCTGTTCTCTTCTGTTACCATGAGAGTCCAGGGAACAAGCTCACCAGCTCCTTTTTCTCACATATAAAGCATGTAGTACACCTACAGAAAGCAAGACAATGATTGGTTTTTATTGGTTTTTTTTTTCTTTTTGCTCACCCAGCTTGCCCCATTGTGTACCACACTGTCACATGCCAATTCACAAGCTCACTTCCTTCCGCCCTCACCCCTTTATCCCACCTCTGCACTCACCTTCTCTTCAGTAGATAGACCTTTTGTGACCTTCTGGTGGCCTCCTATCATTTTCTTTAAGGTGTGTCTCACTTTGGTTTTCTCGGCTGCTAGTGGGTAGGGAGGGCTATGAGGGAGATTCGGAACTATGACCCTAGTTTATGACTGTCCTGTACCCAGATCTGAGCTCCTAGAACATGCTCCTACCCTGTGACTTGAAGTCTCTCCTTCCCCAATTTCCTTCCACAGACACCCCTCTCTGGTTCTGTTCCTGCAAGCAGCAATTTTTCCTCCAAACATGGAGTTTACTTCTAACACGGATGCATCTCACACTCCAAAAATGGCCAGGGGAGCCCTGTAGTGGTGGTGCATGTCTTTTATCCCAGCAGGAGGCAGAGGCAGGTGAATCTCCGAGTTTGAGGCCAGCCTGGTCTACAGAACAAGTTCTAGGACAGCCAGAGCTACACAGAGAAATCCTGTCTCAAAAATCAAAACAAAAACAAATTTTAAAAATTAATAAATAAAAGAGTGGCCAGGGGGGTTTCCAGGCGGCACTGGTCCTCTTTTGTCCTTTACCTATTGCAGGAGAGTCAGTCCCCTCTGGCTTCAGGTCGCTAAGCAACACAGCTCTGCCCTGCTAGATGCTCTCTTGTCTTCCTGTCCAGCTACCTCCAACCTGCTGTTCGGGCTGGCATTTTCCTTCCGCAGAGTAGATAGACATGGTGACCATCTACATAGAGAAGCCTTGCGGTCTCCATCTCAACCTCATGCCCTAGGCTGGCTAAAGCCTGCTATTCTGTGTTTCTCCTTATCCATGCCCTCCCCAATATCACTACCTTACCCTCGTATCTAAACCCCAGCCCCTGCCTTTCCAGCCTGTCATCATGTTTAATCCTGCCTTGGGGAGACTCCTCCCCCTCACCCACTGGAAGGGATCCTGTTACATAGTAAAGTGCAGTTTAAGTGACAGGAAGTCTGTCAGAGCTCAGTCAGGCTTTGCCAAAACTTGGTGTAACTTTTGAATGTTGTCAATGTGTCCTCTAAGGAAACCTGAGCTGATGGAGACTGGGGGAGTCACGATGTTCAGGTAAGAGGCCGGATGTATTGTGGGGGAGGAGCAGACCGAGTTCAGCGTTCCCCTCCCCCCATAGCTGAGAGGATCCTGAGGTGCCAGGGGCTTCTTTCTGGCAGACAAAGACAGATGGAACATCGGGGTTCCTCTATGTTGTATGATGGGCTTGGGAGCAAACCATTCAAGCATGGGGAAGGCTTAGAAGTCAGAGCAAGACAAGATTCCCTCCCACAAGCCTTTTCGCCTGAGGTCAGTGACATCTAGACCCTGGAAGGAAAGGCCTCCCTTCTAGAGACCAAAAGTTGGAAGTTCCTGAAGGACAAGACCAAAGCCTCTGACAGACTAGAGTCCCTAATGGGTGTAAATGTTCTTCAGTAGGGAGAGTGCTCTCTTAGCCTGGGTGAAGGGTCTACTCAATGGTTTAGTCCCCAGCATTAATAAACTCGGTGTGGTGGTCTGTGTTTATAATCCCAGCACTTGGGAGGTATACTAGGAGGAACAGGAATTCAAGATCATCCTTGGCTACACAGTCAGCTTGAGATCAGTCTGAGATACATGAAACCCTACCTCAAACACAACGCTCAACAGGCTCTATCTGGAAGTGTCAGAAATGATCCCACCAGATTCCATAGCCTTTCTGAGAATCTCCCAGCGTTTCTCCTGGCCTAGGCCCAGGCAGGGCTAGGTCTTCTTTCTTCCATACCCTACCTCCATGAGCACAGTACCTTCCAGGGTGTGCCAGTCTTACCCAAGTCAGCCTCCAGCCCTGACATGATTTCTCTGGTCTCAGCAGGCTGAGGTACCTGAGGCATCAATTAGGAGCCACTTCAAAAGCTTTCTGAAGCAGGTGAGAGATAATATGTAAACAAATGGCTAAGTGAGTCATGGGTCCTCCCTATCCCCATATCCATCAGGTGGCTCACCTACAAGTCTCTGAAAAGCCAGCCTGTGTTGTCTCCCAGAGCAGATGCTATCTTGGGGCCAAGGCCTGTCCAGGCTCCTCTGCCACCGCCATGGTCTACATCATCTTCTTCAACACATTCCCAATGTCAGCAAAGCTATGACTCACCCATGTAACTTCAAACCCTCCAAACAATCCTGTGAGTGCTATTGTGTTCACCTTAAATGGCCTCATACACTTCTTCCCTACCTCTACACACACACACACACACACACACACACACACACACACACACACACACACACACTGCCTTCTCTGTCATCTGATCACTCTACCTCTGAGCTTCCTCCACCTGCACACTTACTCTTGTGGAAAGCAGCCATCTTTTTGCACCAGGTTCATACAAGGTGGAAGAGCAGGGAGTTTCTTCCATCTTGTTTAAGAACAAACAGCTTGGGGTGTGTGTGTGTGTGTGTGTGTGTGTGTGTGTGTGTGTGTGTGTGTGTGTGTTAGAAGTGTCCTTTTTTTGTAAAGTTTCCTTGCTTGCTGGCTTTTAGAAATTCATAAGGGGGGGAGAAGGGGAGCAGTGGTGGGTATAGGGGAAAAAATAAATAAAGACATTTATAAGGGCTGGGTGGTGGTGGCACATGCCTTTAATCCTAGCACTCTGGAAACAGAGACAGGAGAATCTCAGAGTTCGAGATCAGTCTGATCAGAGTCAGGACAGCCAGGGTTACACAGAGAAACTTTGTTTCTAAAAGCCAGAGCAAGGAAGAGAGAGAGAGAGAGAGAGAGAGAGAGAGAGAGAGAGAGAGAGAGAGAGAGAGAGAGAGAGAGAGAGAGAGAGAGAAAATCATAGGGAACTGGCCGGGGAGGAGAGGCTGCCAAGATGGACCTACAGGCGGGTATATTGGCCAGTCCTCTAATCTCAGCACTTAGGAAACCAAGGTGGGAAGATTGCCATGAATTTAGGGCTAGCCTAGGCTACATCACAGTGGGACTTCATCTCAACAGACCCCACCAACCAAAAGTCCATTCTGCAGTCTATTCCTTTCCTTCTCCTGTGGCCAGAGCTCAGCCTCACACTTAGGGAGAGGGATGGGAGCCAAGGGTGCAGCAGGAACATGCCTCAGGACTTCAGCTTTTCATCTCCCCATCTGCAGGGGCAGTGGCTGCAGGCTCAGGAGTCTGGGTCTCCTTGCTCTGTGGCCTTCTGAGCTTCAGGAACTTCATCTGGAAAATGGGATATAAATAGCGGCTGATTCTAGATGTTGAAAGGACTCAACTCCCTTTTGCAAGGATCGAAATAATGGTTGATTCAGGAAAGAAATGTCTATGAATGCTAAAACTACTGGGCAGGAGTTGGCTGAAGAGAAGGCCGGTCTCTAGGTGTCTCCCTTCAGTGCATTCATTAGTTTTAAAGGCGAGAAGAAAAAAATTTTTTACAATGGATAGATCTGGCAGGAACTATTTAGCCAAATGATGAAAGTTAATATCACCAGTAAGGAGACACAACTGACAGCCTATGCTTCCCTGCTGTGATGCTTGGAGAGGGTGGAGCATTCTTCATCTGGCATCTCTGAATCTAAACATGAGGAAGCTGGCAGACAGCTAGACTTTTCTGAAATGCTGGCGTGATGAAAAGCACATTCCCTGACTAAAGAATACAAAGATGTGATGAGCCATCACAGCACAGGAGCCAAGATCTCAAGTCTGACTCAGGAAAAAAAAAAAAGAAGAAGAAGCGTTCTAAAAGACAGTACTGGATCAAAATCTGAATTCAGACTGTATGTTCAACAGTAGCCAGGCAGAGGCAGCTCAAGCCTTTAATCCCAGCATCCAGGAGGCCGGAGCAGGTGGATCTCCAAGTTCAAGGCCAGCCTGGTCTACAGCGTGAGTTCCAGGACAGCCAGGGCTACACAGAGAAACCTTGTCTCAGACAAAAAAGAGAAAGACAGAGGGGAAAAAGAAAAAAAACATTTCTATACTCCCGTATCTGTACACAAATGTGACAAAATGTTAGTTCTTCATGAAAAGAAATTTGGAAGTTTCTTTATTATCTTTTCTTTAAATGTTGTTTTAAAACTCTTATATGTAGGCGTGTTGCGCGCATGTGTGTCTGTGTACCACTTGCAGGGCTGGTGGCCTCAAGGGCCAGAAGAGGGCATCATTGCCTCTGGAACTGGAGTTAGATGTGGTTGTGAACCAACATGTTGGTGCTGGGAACTGAACCCAGGTCCTCTGGAAGGGTGGTCAGTTCTCCGAACTGCTGAATCATCTCTCCTTATTGACCACCCTTAAAAATAAACAGCTGCAATTGCCTGCTTATTTAGGAGGGCATATATGTCATGGAGGCTCACCGTGGAGGTCAGAGGACAGTTTTTAGGAGCTGTTTAACTTCCTCCCATACAGGTTCCAGAGATCCAAGTTCAGGCCCAGCAGCAAGTACTCTTACCTAATGAACCATTCCCCAGCCCTGAACTTTTCTATAGGACTCATTTTTTTTATATAATAAAAAAGATTATTAAAAAGATGTTACTGAGAGGCAACTTCAGGTAACCCAGGCTAGCCTTAAACCTACTCTGTAGCCTAAGCTAGCCTTAGATTTGTGAACCTGCCTTAGCCTCCTGAATAGCTAGGATTAACAGGCCTGTGCAACTGCTTCCTTAACAGCTACCAGTTTACCTGTTTGAGGAAGGATGGATCCAGGGACAGATAGAAAATCCATGGCTACTCAGTAAGATGGGTCCCTGGCCTCTCTTTCCTCTGTGGGCCTCAAGTGTCAGGCTCCATCCTTCTGTGAATCTTGACCAGAGCTGAGAGATGAGGCATAGGAAGTGGGAGGGGAGACAGACGGCCTTCTTTCCTCACCCCTAAGAACTGTCTTTTGAAAGACTGGACAGGTTTGTCCACAGGCACTCTGTGGCTGGTGCTAATGCAACACACTGACTGAGTGGCAGGAATGCTCCCAGGCTCTGCCTTGCTGCCTCTGAGCCCTGCAGCTTCTGGATGCTGGAAGAAGGATCTGTGTAGAATCACCCACAGCCCACAGCCTGCTAACGCCAGCCCATGTCAACACCCTGACAGAGAGAAGGGCTAAAACGCATATTTGAAGATGTCTGAGCAGACTTGTTTGAGTGACATCAGGAGCTGTGAGGTAATCCTGGTGTCTCCCCTTGTCTCGGTTTTGAAGGCTGGGTTTGCCTGCAGGCCTCTGACCTTGACCATCTTTCTGTTACTGTTAGTGTTTAACAAAACTTTGCTTCAGACTTGGGGGATATGACACAAGTCAACACAGACGGGGCTTTTATCATTGCTTCTGGGAGGGCTAGTTTTCAGATCCGCTGTGGGACAGAAACAGCTTGGGTTGAAATCCTCTAGGTCTAATGCCTGGGCTGGTAAAACTGCTCCAGTATAGACCATTGTCTCCATTCACTGACCTCCTGTGGACCCAGTCACCTCTGTGTTCTGTGGAGGCCTGTCCAGGGGGCAGAGGGGACTTCTAGGCCATGCTTTAAGAGGCCTTTCCAGAACGGAAGTGAGCTCAAGCAGAGCAAATCCCACCGGAGAGTGTCTGGATAGAATGAGTGACCTTCAGTGGCAGGCCTCAAAGAGCTGATCAGGGGACGGAAGGGGACGGCAGGGGACCATCTAAAGTTGCAACTGCTGCCTTCCTCTGACAAAACCTGTCACACCTGAGCCCCTGAAAGGGATGTCACACTGCACACTGGTACAGTCTGCCAGTACCTCCCCCACAACTTACTGGGTCTATTCAGAGAGCTCCTCTGCCCCAACATGGGCAGTGAGAGGCTACTAATCACCATAGCAGCCTCTGCCCTTGGCTGTGAAGCTCTGCCCAGGGAAGGATTCTTGACCCAAGCCAGACTGGGAACAACTTAACCCAGGGAAGGGGAGTTAGAAGGCCTTTCTCTTCTCTTACTAAGTGTGGAGATACAGTGTGGAGACTTCCCATTTTGTTCACACAAGAGGATGAGGTCCTCACAGACAAAGGAGCAGAGGTCCAGCATTCAGGATCCATTTCTCCCAGAAGCCTTCTCCACTGTTCATCCAAGCTGTATGAACTAAGTTGCTCTGCTTTTCCATGTGGTGATATATATTTAAGGAAATCAGTCTGGAATATCAGAGGACAGAGCTGTCTCCTCCAGCTTTGTGTTTCGTTTTCTGTGTAGCCCTGTAGACCACACTAGCCTTGAACTCACAGAGATCCTCTTGCCTCTGCCTCCCAAGTGCTGGGACTAACAGCATGTGTCACCACTGCCTGGATGTTAGGCCTTGAACTCACAGAAATCCAGAAAGATCTCTGTCTCCTGAGTGATGGGATTAAAAGCGTGGGTCACCACTTTCTGACCTTTGTAGCTTGACTGTGGGTGATTCCGTCCCTTGATATTTCAGGCTGATTTTATTAATACACAATCTATGAGCACATTTTCCCTTCGAGCTGTTAGACTTGGACTGCGATATTTTTTAAGACATGGCTCCTGATCAGTGTGCTGTGGGGGTGTCATCTATCCCGGGGGTAGACAGGAGTGAACAGGCAATCTTAGGAAACGAATATATAAGCTGAGACAAGCATGATTAACCCTGTCTGCCCATAACTGCATCTCTCCAACCTTTTTATATCTGTGTCTCTGTTTCTGTTGTCTCTCTAGCTCTGTCTCTCTCTTACACACACACACACACACACCACACACACACACACACACACACACACACACACACACACACACACACACACACACACTAAGAGGTAGAGAGACTTGGGGATATCTCAACAGGTAAAGGACATATTGCACAAGTGTGAAGATAGAATCAGGTCCCCAGCACCAAGTGTGGGTGTGTGTGGAGCCCAGTGCCAGGGACCTCTGCTGCAACCTGGCTAGGTAGGGTAGTCCAGTGGTCAACCTCTGGGCTCAGATGAGTGTCCCTGCTTCAGTCTATAGGGTAAAGACAATCAAGGAATGTTGCTCAAATTCTGGTTGTGTTAAAAGAAACTCAGAGCCAGGTATCCGGAAAGGCTGAACTATCAAAGAGAGGAAACACCACAGTCAGATCTCACCCAGCTGTCTTCTAGCTTCCTCAGCCTCACTCCTCGTGGCTTCTATTGCCTTAATCTGTCTTCCTACGCCTGCCTTGAATACCCTCTTCACCCAGTTGTTTCACATCCAGGTTAAGATTAAAGGTGTGGGCTACTACTATTTGGTAGTTAGCCTTGAACTCACAGAAACACAGAAAGATCTCCTCTGTCTCTGGAGTTATGGGATTAGAGGCCTGGCACCACCACTGCCTGCCTGGAAGTCCTGGAACTCCCTCTGTAAATCAAGCTGGCTTCAAACTCAGATCTACTGGGATTAAAGGTGTCGTCACTCAGGTCTTTCCCTGTGCTTGGATTAAAGGTGTAAATTACTACTCTCTGATCCTCCTGGATTGACTGTGTGTAGATCTCTTCTCTGATATTCCAGACTGATTTTATTAAATATATAACATATTACCACATATCCCCCTTTGTGTCTAAAATAAAAAGGTTATAACATAAGAAAAACCATATATAATAGATACAATAATTATATTCAAAATATAATATAATATATATATGAGATTTGAAACATATCCTGTTTTGTGTCAAAGTTTTTAAAAAGGTTATAGCTAACATAAGAAAAACCATATACAATAGGTACAATAATTATATACAATATATACAAACAATAAATGAGTAATGTCCAGTCCATTAACAATTGACAACTCAAAGAAAATATTTCATTAATTATCCTATTTTGATGAGTCCAAAGGATTATACCTAATTCACTTTCTTTCTAACTTGTATTATTAACTAAAAACTATTATTTTGATGTCTTTTAAACTTATAAGCTTTAACTTCAAAGTTTCTTTTCTAAAACTCTCACTAGAAAACTATAACTATCTCATCTTCAACTACCTCAGAGACCCAAGAAAGAAATAATATTTACCCAAGTAAACAGGAAGTGCAAGCAGCTTTCAAAATCTAGAAATGACAGAGATGATACCTATCTTCCTGGACAGTTACTCAAAGTTCCTTTATAAAGTTGGGGCATCCATCTTCAGCCTACAGGCCCAGAGTCTCTTTCATTTCAGTGAAGCAGGAAATCTGCTCTGCCCATTCTGGTATAGTTCATCAGTCGCTTCTCCTTGTATCCTGAAGAATATCTGACAGTCTTCTCTGAAAAGCAGGAACCTGAAGGACCATCTCAGCTTGATCTGTCAAAGTTCAGAGGTCACTTTCCTCTGGAACCTGCATGTTCAGTTTAAACAACATACTGTCAAGTAGTCACTACAAGAACAGGTTCTTGTCCAGTGGCTAAGTGTTCCCACAAAGAAAGTAGACTCCATATGGAGTTTCTTCAATACCCTTTTTTCTCTTGAAGTAGATTGGTGCTGCCAGGAGCAGACCTGTTTCACTGTCCAGAAAAGTCTAAGTTCTTAAAATATTTTAAATGCCACATTCTATGGATCTCTGAAGTGTTTGAATAAGACCTGTTCATCTAAAATATATTTGTTTGATCTTGAAAACATATCTAATATGACTATGTTTGAATGTAATGTCTAACTACTAACTTGCATTACTATATATTCTAATTAGTTGGTAATAAAAACTTTCACAGACTAGAAATTTGTATTACATTGTTAGATGATCTGAATAAGTATAATACCTTGAACAAGCATAGAGATATTTGTACAGTAACATAATTAATCTTAATATACGCAATTTGTATACAATATACAAAAATCCAATCCAATGTAAAATATTTAAAGTTAGTAAATCCTTTTAAAAGAGATTCAATAATCTATCTTTATATCCTATATATCTGTATCCCCTTTTTCTTTCCATTTGAATCTAATCACTCTTTCTAACCATAACCATTAACAATTTTTAACCAATTAACCTAAACAATGACAATCATCCATAACCCACTGAACGACCAAAAGCCACCCACCCCACATCTTGGGAATGTGGGAGCCGTGTTCTTAAATTTACTTCCCGCTGACTTGGGGCAACGATATCTTTTGGGGATCCTGAAAAGAAAAGTTTTGTTAATTGTCAAGTCCTGAAATAAGTAGCTGTGTCATTTGTTGTCCAGTCTCTGCATTATAGGAAGGTGCACGGCTGTCTCAAGTCCTGGCTATAGTAGTTTGTGAAGCTGGTTCATCTCAGCGAGCAGCCTCGAAATTGTCCTGAGCAGTTTGTAGTCCAAATCTGATCTTTGGTTGGTGTTTGTCAGCCTAGTGACTTTGTCAGAGTCCATGTGAAGTCATCATTGTGGGGCCCCATCTTCCTTTTGGATACTTCAAGTTCACAGTTAGGCATTGTCCTGGATCATTGAAGAAACCTGATAAGAGACTTACACTCAACACAATGTACAGGAAACTAAATATATAACAATTTATTCAGCATAGGATTAGTAACAATAGAATAGTCCCTTATTTTTAGTTATTCTTCTGTCCCATATCAGGTGGCTCTTCTAATATTATACAGAGATTTTACATTTTCCTTTAACAAGTATGCTTGAGTTTAGAGAAGGAGAGAGCCATACTCCAACTCTAAAGCCAGCTTTAAATTATAATTAAACTGGGACTTCAACTTCTCTTGAAAATAAAGATATACAGAGGTTAAGAAATGAGATTTTACCCTGTAGACTATATTGGTATAAATAGGTCCAATATTCTTTTGCTTGTGAATTTTTCTGGATAGCCTCCCTTTTGCTTTAGATGTCTAGATGTCCAAGGTCTTTTCACTTCTTCAAGATGGGTAATTCTGGTTTTCTGTAAAGACAAAAGCAAAAACCTGCCCCAACCCTTTGTTTTTTCTTACAACTTAAAGAATTGTGATATAGGTGGATGAGCCATCAATTTTTATTTTCATGATGTTTCTCTGGTTCAAATCGAGTCTTTATTAATTTTGATGGTATCCATAACTTTTCTTCACTCATGAAAACAAAAGCAAAACCCCTTCCCCAACATAGCACATATCCTGGCTTCCATTCAGAGGTCAGTACATCTTTGAGGTAAACAGGCTGATTCAGTTCAGCTGTTTTTTCTATAGTCCAATGCCTTTCAGCAGCTGTTGTTCCTTTCTCATTAGCATTGAGAAAATTTAAGGTTAAAAAAGCATTATGTAGTCTATCTCTGGGGGCCTTTGTTATTCTGTTCTGTTTATTTAGCACATCCTTTAGAGTTCGATTAGATCTTTCTATGACTGCTTGCCCTGTAGGATTGTGTGGTATTCCTGTAATATACTTTATATTATAATAAGCAACAAATTATTTCATTTTACTAGAGCCAAATGCTGGAGCATTGTCAGTCTTAATTTGTACAGGTATTCCCATGATGGCCATAACTTCTAACAAATGTATGATTACAGAATCAGCCTTTTCTAAACTCAAAGTAGTTCCCCATTGAAATCCTGAAAATGTATCTACTGTATGATGAACATATCTTAATTTTCCAAATTCTGTAAAATTAAATATATCCATTTGCCAGATTTCATTTCTACGTATACCTTTAGGATTACTTCCTGCTGGCAATGGAGTTTAGTTATAGACGGAACAGTTGGGACATCATTTTATAATTTCTTTGGCTTGTTGCCAAGTGATAGAGAAATCTTATTTTAATCCTTTGCTATCAACTGGATGTTCTTAATACACTCTTAGGCCTCTGGCATATTTTTATTAATAATTTATCAATTTCATCATTACCTTGTGCTAAAGGACCTGGCAGACCCATATTGGATCGAATGTGTGTTAATAGAAGGGATGACTTCTAGTCCTGATTATTTCTTCTAACAGAATAAATAATGAAGTTAATTTTGACTCATCATTAATAAAATCAGCCATTTTAATGTGTAGAACAACTCTTTCTGCATATTGAGAGTCAGTGACTATGTTAAGAGATTCAGTAAAATCTATTAATATCATCACGATAGCATAGCATATAATTCTGACTTTTGAACAGAATTATAAGGGCTTTGAGCCACTTTGCTTATATTTTCTGATTTGTAACCTGCCTTTCCTGATTTGTTTGCATTGGTATAAAATGTAGGGACTCCAGAAATTGGTTTATCTCATACAACATGAGGAAGAATTCAATTAGTTTTCTTTAAAAATTCAATTCTTGTGGGGATATGTTTCAAATTTAATGAAAACCAGTCTGAGATATCAGAAGGATCTACCCACAGTCAGTCTAGGAGGATCAGACAGTGGTAACTCACACCTTTAATCCCAGAGCAGGGAATATCCAGGAGTGGTGACCTATGCCCTTAATGCCAGCAAATCTGAGTTTGAGGGCAGCTTGGCTTACAGAGTGAGTTCTAGGCTCCCAGACAGGCAGTGGTGGTTCCAGGCCCTTAGTCTTAACCTGTATGTGAAACAAGTGGGTGAAAAGGGTATTTAAGGCAGGCATAGAAAGACAGAGGAGGCAGTAGAAGCCAGGAGGAGTGAGGCTGAGGAAGCTGGAAGACAGCTGGGTGAGGTCTGACTGTGATGTTTTCTCTCTCTGATATCTCAGCCTTTCCTTGAGATCCTGCTCTGAGTTTCTGTCATTCATGTAGTAAATTCTTTGTTGGCCTATTTTGTAACCTAAATAATTAATGGAATCTCCTCTTTGTGTTTTTTTCAGGGGCAATTTGTAATCTTCAAGCAGGTAATTTTTTTTTTTACTTCTTCAAACATTTTTCTAAGGTATCAATATTTGAATCAGTCAACAAGATGTCATCCATGTAATGATAAATTATAGATTGTAGGAATTTGTTACATATTTGTTCTACTGGCTTTTGTACAAAATACTGGCATGGAGTGGGGCTACTCAGCATTCCTTGAAGGAGGACCCTCCATTGGTATCTCTTTATAGGCTGAGAATTATATAAGAGGACACTATAAAAGCAAATTTTTCTTTGTCTTGTTCTTGTAAAGGTATTGTAAAGAAACAGCCTTTTAAATCAATAACTATAATGGGCCATTCTTTAGGTAACAGAGAAGGCAAAGGAATCCCAGACTGTAGAGAGCCCATTGGCTGGATCACCTTGTTTATCACCCTTAAATCTATTACCATTCTCTACTTTCCAGATTTCTTTTTAATAACAAATACAGGAGAATTCCAAGGGCTGGTTGATTCTTCCATATGCTGAGCATTTAACTGCTCCTGTACCAGCTGCTCTAAGGCCTGCAATTTCTCTTTTGTTAAAGGCCATTGATGAACCTATATGGGCTTTTCTGTTAGCCATTTTAAAGGTAGCGTTATGGGTGTCTTTGAAAGATGAGCATCCATTGTGCCTTGTTTCTATACAACCTGAGTGTTCTGTGACTATTTCTCATAATACTTTCTAATATTTCTCCTGGAAACATGTGCTAGTTTATGGCTTATTTCTATTTTTGGAGGAATATTAATCTGTGTGTTCCATTGTTGTAATAAATCTCACCCCCATAAGTTTATAGCAATGTTAGCCATATATGGCTTTAATATTCTTCTCTGTCCTTCTTGTCCTATAAACTCAATTCATCTTGAACTCTGTTTTACCTGGGATAAAAACCCAATTCCTCAAAACTGAACATTTACCTCCTGAAAGGGCTAAGTTGGATTCCATGACTCTGATGAAGTTATTGATACATCTGCCCCTGTGTCTAATAAACTTTCAATTATTTCATTTATTTGTACTTTTAACTTTGGCCTTTGTTCATTAATAAAAGCCTCCCAAAATATTCATTCACTTTATAATTTTTCCTGAGTTTTTTTCCTTTTCTATAGATTTTTTTTAATCATTCAGTGTCTTTTTACAATAGGTTTTAATTTCTTTAATTGTTCTGAGGTGTTTTTTCCATGATGGCAGGGTAAGATTGAATTGGATTTGATATTGGGGTTTTGAAAGCCTCATTGGGACATTTCCCAGTGGCAGAAAGTTACCTCATCTGTCCCTTGTTGATCTGCACTCATTCATCCAATGTCTTCCTTTTCCATACCTTCTGCATACTCCAGAAGGGAGGGGTACTCTCTTGAGCTTATTTCTAACAAAATCACTGTTTCTGGGAGTGTCTTGTTTACAGTCTCTTTTTATGCAATCTTTCCTTCCACAATTGTAATATTTAACATTTTGACTTTTTCTTATACCTTTAGAAATAAGCTCTTCTACCCAGTTATCATCACTGTCATAAGGCTCTAGATTAATTGTCTGATGAATCAAACCCTCCAAGGGTGCTGACCTAGCTTTTAATGGTCTAATTATTTTTTTACATTGTGTATTACCATTATCAAAAGCCAGTGATTCAATTATTATTCGCCTAGCTTCTGAATCTGGCACCATTCTGTTTATCACTGCAGATAATCTCTGCAAAAAGTCTGTAAAAGTTTCTTTTGGGATTTGAATTACTTTTGTGAAGGATTCAGTTTTCTTTCCTATTTCTTCAATCTGATCCCATGCATTTAATGCTGCCATGTGGCATAAATCTAGCGTATGGTCATTGTATAAGGATTGCTTCTCAATATCAGCATAATCCCCTTCCCCAAGAAGTTGATCTTGGGAGACTTCTATGCCTCTGCATTTACTTCTTTGCTCTATTGTTTTAGCCTCCTCCTTCCACTATGTTTTCCATTGTAAAAGTGGTCCAGCCTCTAAAACAGCAGTAACCATATATAACCAGTCCTTGGTAGTCATCCATTTACTTGATGACCAACTATTTAGCATTTGTTTTACAAATAGTGAGTGCATCTCTTATGTCACAATTGCTTCCTTGACTCTTCTTATTCTAACATTTGTAAAGGAGACCAACTAGCTTCTGTACAATTTTTTTTTATCATTTTGTGATTTTTTGAAAGGTTACTGGATATATTAATGTTGGCTGCTTCATATCTTAGGCTATTTTTTGTTTAATTTTAGATGGCATTGCTGTGATGGTTCCTTATAATCCTTTATTTGGGTTTAAATATATTTGTGTTCTCTCTTAACAGGCTTTTAAAAGAGTTTTTCTTGGAATTCATATTAATTGACTTTTTAAATGATAAAACATAAATCAAATAAAAATACTCATAAAACAATATAATAAACATTGTAATAATCCCATCTACTTTATTTAACTTTTCCTTTACTGGTTCTAATATCCAATCATCTAGAGAAAGATTACAGAGAGACCAAACACCCTCCATTGCCTTAAACAAATTCCCCCTTTAAAAAATTTTTTTTTGATTTACTCACCAATCTAGTTGTCAGTGACAATTCAAATGATTGTGAAGTGGGGCAGCTACCTAGTGTGATAGCAGCCTAAGGAGAGGTCCAAAAAGGAGAAAAAAACCAACCCACAACACACCAGGAGAAAGAGGCCACTTATGCAGATGAGAATGAAACAGAAACATGTGTGGCTGGTTTGCCTAATACTGGAGGTTAACTCAGAACTGAAAGCTTAGCCAACTGATAATTACTCCTCTGGCCACCTGTTGCTCTGGTTGGCAAATGGCTTTTTTTTGCGGGGGGGGGGGGGGGGGGGATTTGTGCTCCAAATTTGGATACTATGTGTTGCTTGAATTAAGGTTGTATTAAAAAGAAACTCAGAGCCAGATACTGGGGAAGGCTGACATATCAAAGAGAGGAAACACCACAGTCAGATCTCACCTGGCTGTCTTCCAGCTTCCTCAGCCTCACTCCTCATGGCTTCTACTGTCTTCTCTGTCTTCCTACGCCTGCCTTAAATACCTTCTTCACCCAGTTGTTTCACATCCAGGTTAAGATTAAAGGTGTGGGCTACTACTATTTGGTAGTTAGCCTTGAACTCACAGAAACACAGAAAGATCTCTGTCTCTGGAGTTATGGGCTTAAAGGCCTGGCACCACCACTGCCTGTTTGGGAGCCTGGAACTCCCTCTATAAACCAAGCTGGCCTCATTTGGATGGCTGAGGCAGGATGATTGCACAGTTCCAGACCACCTTGGCTACAAAGTGAGGTAGAAAAAAATCAAAGAAGAGGGTGGAGCAGAAGAGGAAGTGGAGGAGAGAGCAGCTGGTGTGCTGAGACCAACAGAAAAGGTGAGAGCGGAGAAACACGTGGGTAACTGAGCAACACAAGCAACCCCAATTTCATCACTTGCTGCTACATTCTCTATACCTCTCAATGCATCCT
This sequence comes from Phyllotis vaccarum, assembly GCA_033318265.1. NCBI lineage: Eukaryota > Metazoa > Chordata > Mammalia > Rodentia > Cricetidae > Phyllotis > Phyllotis vaccarum. The sequence goes on along the minus strand of JARWLC010000004.1, from coordinate 16,483,699 downwards.
GATTTAAGATTTTGTGAGTGCAAATGACAGAAATATGTCCAGGGAAACCAATGAAATGGCAATCATCACAGCCATGCAGGTATCTCCTGGAATGCACAGCCAGGCCTTAGGATGACCTGCCTGGTATCCATACTCTTTCCAGATCCCATGGTCTTGGGTATCTTGATAGAGACCAACTTCCTCCAGTTTGCCATGCATATAAGGGTGAATGTCATCTATTCACAACCCCACAGGGTACAGATTCAAGTGGACACAGAGTTCTCCTGGTTTCCAGAAAGAAGAGGAAGGTCCAGTCTAAGTAAGTCTTTACCTGCTCCAGCTAGCCATGTCTACATGGCTTACCTCCTAGAAGAATCCCCGAGGACTCCCTGCAGGTGCATACATCCCCCCTTTTTTCAGTACAGAAGAAGTTTATTTGCTTTAGCAGAACAAAGAGCAGGGAAGGAGACAAAGACAGTAGAGGACAATAAAGAAGGGAAGGAACAAAGGACAGGGGGAGGGATATTGTCCCAGAGGGACAAAGAACTGCCTGTGGATAGAGAGGAGACAGACCACATCACACTGTTTTGAGCACCTTTCAATTCACTGCCATTGAATTAACCCATGAAGGCAACTGCAAACGGCTTTGGAATATGCCTCTTTGTCTCTCACTTTTCCTTGTGGGAGATACGTAACTTTTGGACTGGGCCAACTGCACGGAAACACCAGTCCTTCCACAGTAAATGTCATGTGATCCACAGTTGGTGGGAATGCCAACCCAGTTTCTTTCTCCTCCACCATCCCTACTACCCTAGAGGAAGAACTGGCCAGTGTTTGATTATCTAGACGCATCATGCATCCTGTGGAGGATAACAAAAAATTCCACAGAGCATTTCAAAGGCAAAATCCTACAAGGCATATTTGTATATGGCGATCATAACCTGCCCTGTCAAAATTTAAAAAAGCAACAATATTCTCCATTACAGAATAATCCTGGAACTTCATAGACTTGGCATCAAGTAGAGAATTCTGGAAGCTGAACACAGTACTGTAGATCTTTCCAGGGCTGGTAGGAAGACCTGCACACAGTAGTACATCTTCAAAAGTTCTTGATACTTCTCTTAACTTCTCCCTCTGAAGACACCAGTTCCACTCAGAGGCCAGGGTCTGTAGGGAGATTATGTTGTTCCATTGTAAGTAATTGTCCCCACCTATGAGTTTAACAAAAAGTGCTGATTGGCCAAAGGCAGACAGGAAGTGTGGGTTGGGCTACCAGACTAAGAGGACTCTAGGAACAGGAAGAACAGAGCAGAATGCCAGAGAGAAGCCAGAAGAAGCAGAGGACAACTATGCTGCTGTGAGAAAAGGTACGGAGCAGCATGGCTGAACAGGATAAGAGTAATAGGTTAGATTAAGCGTAAAGAGTTAGCAAGTTATATGCCTGGGCCTTAGGCTGATCAACCTAAAACTATTGTAAACATCTGTGTCTCTGAAGGTTTGTGTGTCTGCAGGTCTAAACCTTGAGCTAGGCCTGAAAGTTTGGGCCAGAAACCTCTTACTACAAGGATCTATCTAATCCCCCCCCCATGTCTTAGTTAATGTTTTTATTAGTGTGAAGAATCACCATAACCATGAGAATTCTTTTTGTTTTATTTTGGTTTTTGAGACAGGGCTTCTCTCTGTAGCCCTGGCTGTCCTAGAAATACTTTTGTAGACCAGGCTGACTTCAAACTCACAGAGATCCACTTGTCTTTGTCTCTTGAGTGCTGGGAAATACAGTAACTCTTGTTCAAGAAGCAGGGAAGTCCCTCCATTTGAGCAAGTCCCTTACCCCAGCTTGAAACAGGCTTGAGTTTTGCTGACATAGGTTCTGGGACATTAGGAAATTCAAACATACTAAGAATGTCCTAGCACAGGAGATAGTGGAGATAGCCTAGGGCCATTTGATAGCAACTAATTAACCATATAATATTCCAGCACAGGAGATAATATATATAAAAGGTCTGACAAACAGGGGGCTAAGATAACAGAGGAATTCTGGAAAGTCCCTAAGAACAAGCTAATCAGAATTGTATCCATACTGAGACCCCTAATTGATGAGTAACTTTGTGGTTTTTGCCTTTAAGAACTCAGCTTGCTGCAAAACACTGGGATGGCATCTTTACCAACTGAGGATCACATGTCACTCACTGTGGAAGGACCGGTGTTTCCCTGTGGTTAGTGGGCACCTCCTCCAGCCACTGTTCACCCTGATCAGGGTCCCTGTCACCGCTTGTATAAATCTTGCTTTTGCATTTTGGAGAGTTCGCATCTCTGGTGGTCTCTTTGGGGATCTCACAACCAGGGCACAACATTATAAAGGAAAATATTTAATTGGTACTGGCTTACAGTTCAGAGGTTTAGTCCATTATGGTCATGGGTGGGAAGCATGGTGGTACTCAGGCAGACATGGTGATAGAGATGTAGCTGAGTTCTACATCTGGATCCACAGGCAGCAGGAAGAGAATGCCACACTGGGTGTGGCTTGAGCTTCTAAGACCTCAAAGCCCACTCCCTAGTGACACACTTCCTCCAACAAGGCCACACCCACTCCAATAAGGCCACACCTCCTACGGCCAAGCATTCAAACATACTGAGTCTATGAAGACCTTTCCTATTCGAACCACCACACCCCATTACTTGGCAAGAAGAAATCTCACTGTGGATGGGGGTTGGGGTGAAGAAAGAGTGGAATTAACTCAGTGCACGGGCAGGTTAAAGTCTCAATGTGAGAAGAATAGCAGGATGCTTTCATTCAATGTGATTCTGTAAGATGAACGTGACTAGTTAGTGTAAAAGCAAATGCACATAACACTGCTGAATACTATTTAAAAGGCAGTCAGGGCTGGATTAATGGCTTAGTGTCAAGAGCACTGGCTGCCCTTCTAGAGATTGAAGTTCCATCCCCAGCACCCACATGGTGCCTAAAAACATCTGTAACTCCAAGTTCCAGGGGATCTGATGCCCTCTTCTGGCCTCCATGGGCACTGCATGCTTATGGTGCACAGACACACAGACACAGAAGCAAAAACCTGTATACACAAAATAATTTTATTAAATTTAAAAAGAAAATCAGAGGCTGGAGATGTAGCTCAGTTGGTAGAGTTTACCTAATACACATGAAATCCTAAATTTGACCCCAAGCAGCAGCATGGCTACACAGACTTGTAATCCCAGCATTCCAAAGGCAGAAGCAGGAAGGTCAGCAGTTCGAAGTCATCCTGGCTACCCAGAAAGTTCAAGGCCAACCTGGGCTAGAAACCCTGTATTAAAAACAATAATTAAGAATTTAAAATAAATACAAAGAAATACAGGGCCTGTGAAATGTCTCAGTGGATAGAGGTGCTTGCTGCCAAACCTGAGGGTCTGAGTTTATCCCTGAGACTCACACAATGAAATATAAACAGTACAGCATGTGTGGGTGTCTCACATATACAAAATAGACTTTTCACCTCCACTTTCTAACTGAGCACTTATTTTCTCAAGTGTAGAAGAAACATTTCAACTGGAGAAGAACTTACACCCCTCATTCTTCTCAAGTATATCTTGTCTTGTCTGAGGCCCCAACCTCCTGCTTGCTTCTAAGATTGGTGGACAGCTTCCACTGGGGCTTTAGGCTCTGTGGGAGAGAGAGACATACTGTGGGAACCATAAAGATTCCAGCTTGTGGTTTGTTACCGCCTTGGCTCAAGGTCAGAGAGTCTGAGCTTGTTTTGCCTTGTATAGCTGCATAAAATGATGTTTGGCCAAGGGTGTGGCCTCTAGGTTTCATATTCTTTGAGGCCTAATGGCAGGATGTGTGACCAAAGGTGTGTGGTAACCAGGTACTTTCCTCCCCAGAGCTGTACAGTGGGATGCTTTTCTATAAAAGCCATGATTACTAGATGTTTTGTGAATTAAGGAAAATGTTTGCACTTGTCTGTACTTTGTATTTTGGACCATGGTGTCCTTGATGGGGGAGGCCTTGCCTTCCCTTGTTTGGATTCTAAAAAGAACCTCTAAAATAAACCCAAGGTTACAGTACTGATCAACAGCACCCCACCCATACATACATACACACACAAACTAAGTTTTCTGTCTCTGGTCTTATTCTTTCTATCTCTGATATTTCTCAATTTACACTTTCCTCATACCAAGAACTGAGATGGTCCAGTGGGACCCAACACACATGGCTGTATGAGGGCCATCTTCCAACAATGAGGTGCTTGGTGGCACTCAGAATAAGCACAGGACTCAGGAAAGTGATGTCACAAGACCATTTTTTCCTATACTCCTACATCAACAACAGCAAATAATTACCAGGAATAAAGCTATAGGGCATGAAGGAAAAGTAAGAAAGAGATTAAAAGTCAGACAGGATCTTGGTTTACCCAAGTTCAATGTCACCAGCAGTGAGCCATGTTATGATATAATCTTTTCGTACACTGTGAAGATGTGTCATTGACAAGATGCCTTCTGATTGATTTAATAAAAGAGCTGGCTGGCTAATAGCTAGGCAGAAAGAGATTAGGCAAGAGAGCCAAACTGAGAGAATCTGGGAAGAAGAAGGGCAGATTCAGCAGAATCTGAGGAATCTTAGGAGATGCTATGAGGTGCAGAGTGAGCAGGATGGGAAGAATTTCGATGAAGTAATAGAGCCTGAGGGTAGCACATAGATGAAATGAGTTAATTTAAGTTATAATAGCTAAAAAAAACTAACCAAGCCTAAGTTATTGACCAAGTACTTATAATTAAAATTGATTCTCTGTATGGTTATTTGGGGAGTGGCTGGCAGGTTAGAAAAGTCCACCTACATACAAATGGCACGTAAATGTCCTGCACCTACATCCACATAAGACCTGGGAAAGTTTTAAAAAAGGTTCTAAACACACAAAAATATAGCCTAGTCTCATGTCTCTCATGCCAATTGTGGTACAGGAATACATCTCCCACCAGTGGCTTGCAGGCTTGAGCTGACAGCCTGAGTGCCACCAGAGTAAGCTCCATCAGCACATCATGAACTAAGCTGCATGGTGGATTTAAGTTTTGTTCATGCAGACAGAAAATATTGTAGATACAAGCAATAAAGACAGATCCAGATGGAAAAAATACTATAAATGACTTATGGTGTATTTAAAAATGTACATAGACTTGGGAGAGAAAAGAGAAATGGTATAGAGAGTCATAGAAAAATAGTTTAAAACTAATAAAGTCTTTAAAGAAAGACTACAATGATATAAAGGAAAAAGTCATGCAAAGATGGGAAATACATGGGGAGTCTGGATCGTCTATGTTATTGTGTTGTTTTTGAGTTTTCTGATTTCTGATGAAGAAATGACAGATGCTAAAACACATTGCATTAAGGAAACTGCTGGATTAATGCAACCCATATATTTTTAAAATGTCTTGACTTCAAAATAGAAATCAAAAGATGTGTTACTTTTGGGAAAATATTATACTTTATTTCTACAGGAAATGAGAGACTGTGAGTTCATTCCAAGTTGATATGAATCAAACTTGATTAGGGAAGACCCCCTGAAAATCCTGGATACAGATATAAAGAAGTAAATTTAGAAAAACTACAAAACACATAATGTACATTTTACTGTTGTACCTGTGTCCAGAGACCCCCAAAGACCACCAGTGAGCTTAATTTGATGCAGACATACTAGGGGCAGTTTATTCTTTTGGACAGATTCAAATCCAGGCCAAAACCCTATGTTCCAATACAGGGAAGAAATCTGGCCCCGGGATCAGGGGTAAGAGGGTTTTTAAAGAAAAAAATATATATATATAAGTTGGGTGTTACACATTTCAGCATTTCAAGATTGGGTAAAAGGATATTAGGTAGCATAATTCTTGGAAACTATTGGTTAAAATTTTGGTGCAAACTCAAGTTTTTAATTTATTGGATGTCAGGCACATTCCTGAGGGTTTTTTTTTTCTTGCTTCTTCTTAGACCTGGGCCCTGCCCTCAGACACTAAATGGTCTTTCCCTGAGATAAAGTTTTGTAACAGTAAGTCTATGCCTTTCACATAACTGCTCAAACATAAAACAAACATTATCTTTGGCTAACTTGTATACAACACATAGTCTATACCTATATTAATATAGATATGTATGTTACCTTTAAAAGTTATGTATTTTCAGAACAAGGGGGCACCAAAGAAAATGGATGATCCAAGTGATCCTGAGTCTCAAAATTCCTCTGTTATAGTTTCCTGAGAATTCTGCATCCAAAACAGTTTCAAGGCTGCTGGTTGATATGGTCCAACCTCAAAAACTACTCCAATCAAGACTTAACAATTATTCTGATTTTATCAAGGTTCCCCCAAAGATACCAGCACCTACAAACAACAAGAGGTAGTTTAAAGAGTGATACCCACATTCCCAAAAGATGGGGTATGGGTAGTTTTGGTTATTCAGTTACTCAATGGATTATAAATATTTGTCATTGTTTAGGGGGGGTTGGATACAAGTTGTTATTGGTAATAGAAAAAAATCTAAACAAAATGGTTAAATTCAAAGATCTCTTTATAAAGGATAAAAAGGGTATATAATATAGGAGTGACGGGGGAAAGGTGTAGATTATTAAGACTCCTTTAATCCAAAAAATAATTATTACCTTCAAAATATTTTACATTGGTATGGATTTGCTTTATTGGTACAAATTTAAAGTTAATTTTGTTATATTATATGTATGTTTCTACTCTTGTTTAGAATATGCATTTATGCAGCTCATTCAAAAATGTAATGTATAATTAAGAAATACAAATTATTAGTCATTATAATAGTCAAGCTTATAGTCATGTTAGGTATGTTTTCAAGGTCATGCACAGATATATTTTGATAGATAGATGGTCTTCAAACATCTCAAAGACATATACATTATGACATTTAATATTTCTAATAACCTAGGGCTTTTAATGATAATGAGACACATCTGCTCCTTATAGCACCAATCTATTTCAAAAAAGGGATGATGGACATAAAAGAACCTACATATGAAGTTTGTTTTCTTTATGGAAAAAGCTAGTCATTTAGACAAAGAAGCTGCCCTTGCCTCAATTGCTGACAGAATACTGTCCAAACTGAACCAGCAGAATGCCAAGAAAAAGAAAAAGCATCTTCCATTCTTTTCCAAGGCTAGATAATACAGTCCTTCAAATTTTTTTGCTTCTCAAAAATTTCTGTCAGATATACTAGGCCTGTAGTCCAGAGTTTGATGCCCCTGTTACAGAAGAACTTTGGGTGACTGTCCAGGCAGTCAGCTGTTTTTGTCATCTGTGAATTTTGAAAGTTGCTTGCTTTACACTTCCTGCTTACTCAGGTAATATTATTTCCTTCTCAGGTCTTTGTTAAGATTAAAGACTATAAAGTTACAGTTACAGTTCTCCCTACTTATGATAGGAAGTAGATTAGGTGCAAAACTCTGTACTCTTCAGGAGAGGACAGCTGATGAAGTATTGTCTCTGAATTAGTTAAATACAAATGGACTGAAAATTGTAAGTGTAATTTTTACTTGATAACTGTTTTGTTATATATAGTTTTATTATGTTTTATCACCTTCCTTTTTAATTAGACAAAAGGGGGAATATGACATATACTGTGAAGATGTGTCTTTGCCAAGGTGCCTTCTGATTGGTTTGATAATAGAGTGGACTGGCCAATAGCTAGGCAGGAAGAGGTTAGGCAGAGAGCCAAACTGAGAGGATGCTGGGAAGGGAAAGGGCAGAGTCACTGGAATCTGAGGAGTCTGAAGAGATATAGAGGGAGCAAGATGGAAAGAGTATAGATGAGGTATGTAGCACACATGGATGAATAGAAATGGGTTAATTTAAGTTATAATAGCTAGCTAAAAACAAGCCTATGCTGTTGGCTGATCATTTATAATTAATATTAAGTCTCTATGTGGTTATTTGTGGAGCAGACAGAAAGGTTTGCCCACAGAGTCATGTTGGTGTGCATCCTCCATGATACCTGTGCAGTGGGGCATGATGAGATCACTTCACCTCTGTGGTATTCTTTTCCTAGTTCATAACTCGGTCTAAAAATGAGAAAACTACAAGCAATCTTAGGGCACAGATGCTCAGTCTTTATTATCAACTTGACTGAGTTGGAAGTCAACTTAAATCAGGCACACCTGGGAGGGATTTTCTGGATCAAATGACCTGAAAAGGGAGGGTCCATCCTAAGAATAGCAGCCCAAATAACAAGAAATGTGTCCAGGAATGGACTATTATCATTAGTCCCAGCACTTGGGAGATAGAAGCAGGCATGTCCCTGTGAGGCTGATCTGAGCAACATAATAAGTTCTAGGACAGCCAGGGTCACATAGAGGACCCTGTTTCAGAACAAGCTAACAACACTGACAGAAACTGAAGGCAGAAGCTTTGCTCTTACCTACTTGTCTCACGAGTTGGCAATTTCATGCACTCTGATACTGCTACACTTCTTCAGTGATATTAGAACTGAAGTCCAGTGTCTCCCCAGGAGTCCCCCTGCTCAGCCTTCGATTCTAGATACATAATGCTGACACATACAAGCCCCTTGCCTGAGCAGAAACCAAGTCCTCAGCCTCCAGTGTGGACAGCAATATGGAAATGCAGACCTTGTGGCATGAGTCAATTGAATAAATGCCCTTTCAATATATATTCTTCCTGTCAGGTCTTATTCTCTAGCTCAGTGGTTCTCAGCCATCTTAACACTATAACCCTTTAATACAATTTCTCATGTTGTGGTATTCCCAAACATAAAATTATTATCACTGCTACTTTATAACTGTAATTTTGCTACTCTTATGAATTGTAGTGTAAATATTTGACATATGACCCCTGTGAAAGGGTCATTAGACCCAATGGGATTATGACCCACAGGTTGAGAACCACTGCTCTAGAGACCTCTACTTAGTGCAACATCCTGAATCTGCCTCTCCAAGCTGATAACAGAATGAAAATCAAAGAAAATCTCAAAAATGGTCACAGAAAGACTAAGAAGGTAAGACCACACTATCATGTGGTGTCTAACTACATGTAACATGGTGCATTGTTTTAACTTCAGCGTGGTGGCTGCACCTTAACCTATTGCTATTTCAGCCAGCAATTGCATCTCTCCTGTTACTATCCTGCTTCGCTAGTGGCAGCATGGCCACTCAGGTCACAGCCTGATGCTCTGGCAGGCACTGATCCTGCCACTACTGCTAAAAGTGGCTTTAACTAACTATTTATTATTCTATTTATAAATAACTTGAGATTCAATGGCTGGGGTGAGAACTTGCTAGCTCAGAGAGGTAGAATAAGCAACTAGTTAACCCTCTTTCCTTGCTGGTGTCTCTAGAAGAGAGTCCTTCAGCTCCACCAGATTGTAAAAAGCAACACCACTCCAAATGCATACCGGCAACTTCCTGTACATCTCTGACTCTTCTGGATGCCTTTTGATCTTCTATGATTACTTTCTGTCAACTAGTTACTAACTCAGGTTAATTTACTTCCTGACACAAGGTTAATTTTATTTAGTTAGTGTAAATGTATACTCTGGGTTCACAGTGTAATGAATATCTAATAGTGGTGCCCTTAAAAGAGTCCAAGGCCAGGCACTGGTAGTGCACACCTCTAATTCCAGCACTTGGAAGGCAGGTTCAAGGCTAGCCTGGTCTACAAAAGGAGTTCCAGGACAGCCAGGGATACACAGAGAAATCCTGTCTTGAAAAACCAAAATAAATTTTAAAAAGGATGCTAGTGGGAAGCTAGTGACATCAGAACAAAGTGGGAGCTTGGTTACAGTAATGTGCTGCTATTGTTTGCTTAGCTGGGGCCAAGGGTGTCATGGTGATGTAATGCTTCAATAGGTGATAGTGTGTGAGAGCCATGCATGTTATTTTAACAATGTTTCTATAAAATGTGTATAGTTGCACACATACTTAATCCTAGAACTCAGAAGACAGAAGCAGGTAGAACTTTGTAGGTTTGAGGCCAACCTGGTCTACATAGCAAGTTTCAGGACAGCCAGGGTTATACAGCGACACCCTATCTGGAACCAACAAATAAACAAAAACAAGGCAAAAAAGTGGTGATGATGGTGATGATGATGGTAAAGCCAGCAAGGTATGCATGAATTTAATTCTAGCACTCAGGAGGCAGACACAAGTGGTTCTCTGAGACAGCCTGGCCTACAGAGCTACTTCCAGGACAGCCAAGGCTATGTGTAGATAAATGGATTTTTTTTTTCTGCCTGCCAGTTCCCAAATAACAGACACAGAAATGACTTACATTAATTGTAAGTTCTGGGTTGATAGAGCAGACTTGTTACTAGCTAACTCTTACACTTAAATCAACCCATATTTCTTATCTATGTTTTGCCATGTGGCTTGGAACCTTTTCTCACTACAGCATGTCCATCTTGCTTCTCTGCATCTGTTGACAACTCTCCTGACTCTGCCCTTCTTCATCCCTGTATCCCCAGTTTGATTATCCTATCTGTATTTCCTGACTGGCTATCTGCCAATCAGCTTTTTATTAAACCAGTCTGAGTGACAAACATTCACAGTGTATAAAAGGATTAGTCCACAGCATATCTCCCTTTTGTCTAATTAAAAAGGAAGGTTTTAACCCTAACAGCAAAACTATATACTACAAAACAGTTGTTAATTAAGAATTACAGTTACAGTATCCAGTTCATTTGTACTTGACAAATTTAGAGAAAATAATCAATCATCTGTCTTATCTTGGTGAATCTGAAGTTTTGTATCCAATTCACTTTCTATCCTAAGGAAAAATGTTAGTCTAATTAGTTAGTCTTTAACTCCAACAAAGACCCCAGAAGGATGAAATGTTACCTAATGACAGAGACAGTTACACCAAGTCCCGAAGTCTCTACATGGATGGCAGTACAGAGAGGTATCTCCCAGCCACTGCTGTCAGCTGTGGGCTTGAGCCCCCACCAGAGCAAGTCCTGCCAGCTGCCATGAACTAAGTGGGATTTAGGTTCTGTTCGTGCAGACGGAAAAGATTGCAGATGCACAATAAAGACAGATTCAGACAAAAAGACCTTCTAAACGGATCACAGTGTGTTTAAAAATATACATATGCTTGGTATAAATAAAAGAATATATATAGTCTTAGATAAGAAATAGTTTTAAAATAAAAAAGTCTTTAAAAAGGAACAGAATAATAAAAATATAATAAATCATGTAAAGATACATAGAGAATCTGAATACTCTATGTTATTGTGCTGTCTTTGAATGTTTTGACAGCTGAAAAATTAATAGTAACTGCTAAGAGACATTTGCTTATAAATGCTGCTGGATTAAACCAACTTATATATTTTTAAAATGTCTTGATTTCAAAATGGAGGTCAAAAACTGTATTATTTGGAGAAGAGTCTGTGCTTTTATTTCCACAGAAAATAAAAGGCTATGGATTCATTCAAAGTTAAAGATGATTAGGTTTGATTGAGGAAGATCCCTTCAAATCCTGACTACAGGCATAAAGAAATAAACCTAAAAGAACTACAAGGCACATGATGTATCTTTTACCTGCTCAAAAACATAACAAAAAAAATCATCTTTGGCTGACTTGTATACAACACACAATCTATACTTGTATTAATGCATATATGTATGCTACCTTAAAAGTTTATGTATTTTCAGAACAAGGGGACCAGACAGCAGAGAAAATGGATGACCCAGGTGATCCAGCCTCAAAACTATTCCAGTCGGGACCTACCTAACAATTATTTTGATTTTTCTCAAGATTACCCCCAAAGACTACCAGCACTCCCCCAACAACAGGAAGTAGTCTAGAGAATGATGCCCACATTCCCAAAAATGGGTTGTGGATATTTATTATCATTTAATGGTGGTTGGTTACAAATTGTTATTGGTAATGATCAGGAAAAAAGTTAAACAAAAGAGATTAGATTCAGGACTTTGTTCTGAAAAGAAAAAGGGGGGATAAAAGGGTAGAATATTTAATCTACTTTTAAACTTAAAGAAGCAACTACTAGTCTTAAGTAATTTATATTGGTATGGATTTTTGCATATTGATATAAATTTAAGGTTATTTTTGTTATATTATATGTATGTTTCTACCCTTGTTTAAGATATTTTGTATATGGATACAAATTTAAGGTTATTTTTGTTAGACATGCTATACATGCATTTCTACTCATTTAAGGGATTATACATATTCAGCTCATTTAACAATGCAGCAAGCTATTTAGCATAACGATGTGGGAATGTCTTTCTGTATGCTGTAAATATCAATCTTTAAATAAAGGGGCTGTTTTGGTCCATGACAGGCACCATAGAAAAAGTAGGAGGGGAAATCAGACCATAGGTAGGAGAAGGGCAGAGTCAGATCAGATTGAGCCAGCTGCCCAAGAAGAAACATGTAAGGAACACAGGTGAGCCATGGCCCACATGGCAGATAGATTAATGGAAATGGGTTGAGTTAAGATGAAAGAGCTAACTAGTAATGTGCCTGAGCCAAAGGCCAAACAGCATGAAGTTAATATAAGTGTCTGAGTCATTTTGGGGAGGAAAAGCAGCAGCAGGTGGTTAAGGGGTCTGTGGCTGCAGGTCTGTGGGTCTGGACCTCTGGTGGCCCGGGGCCAGAAACCATATTGTAACAGCATAAATAAGAAATACAGGTTAAAGTCACCCATACCTAGAAAATTGTGTTAGTTAGGTTTTCAGGGTCATACAGAGAGATACATTTCAAGTAGATAGGCAATCTCCAAACATTTCAAAGACTTAGAGGATATGACATTTAAGATGTTTTAAGAACTTAGACTTTTCTCAACATGAGTCATGGCTGTTCTGGTAGCACCAATCTACTTCGATGATGAGCATCGAAGAAACTTCATATGGAGTTTACTTTCCTTGGGGCAAAGCTAACCATTAGGGCAAGAAACTGCCCTTGCTTCGACTGCTGACAGTATCCTTTCCAAACAGGACAAGCAGGCTACAAAGAGAAATGATAGCAAACTTTGCCAAGACAGAACAGAACAGTTCTTAAAAATGTCCTGCTTCTTAAAAAGGTATGTTAGATATTCTAGGCCTGTGGGCTAACAGTGCAAAGAAACTTTGGGTGACTAGGCAGCCAGCTGTTTCTGTCATTTCTCCTATGTTTTGGAAATTGGTTGCTATGCACTTCCTGCTTACTTTGGTAATACCTTTTCCTTCTCAAACCTTTGATGGGATTGAAGACTATAAAGTTACAGTTGCAGTTCTCCTAAATCTTGGCAAAAGGTATATCAGGAACAAAACTTTGGACTCTTTGGGAGAGGCAACTAATGGGATAATCTCTATAAATTTTCCAATTAATTATGGACTGGACGTTGAGAATGTATCTCTTACTTGATAATTGTTCCTATATTTAGTTAAGACTATTTTCTTTCTATTTGAACACTACTTGATAATAATTCTTATTGTATATAGTTTTACTATGTTACTATTTCCCTTTTTATTAGACAAAGGGGGTGTGGTGATACTTTGTTTGTGCTTTAACAAATAAAGCTTGTCTGGAGATCAGAGGGCAGGGCTATCCAGTAGTTAGCCATAGAAGCCAGGCAGTGAAACCTTGGACCTTTGATTTCAGCACTTGGGATCTCATGTCCTTATAAACCAAGCACTAGGGAGGTAGAGACAGGAAGAGATGTGGTTGGATGGAGAGAGGGATGTAAGGCAGAAGGACACAGGAGCTGGGCCCCCTTTGTCCTGAGGATTCAGTAGAGATAAAAAGTCTTTCTAATGGCTGGCTTCTCTGATCTTTCAGCATTTACCCCAATATCTGACTCCAGATTTTTATTAAAATCAATTAGAGCTACAGGAGAAAATGTTACAGAGTTTATGTTTATGTCGCCTATCAGTTGTTTAATTGAAAAGAGGCAGAGTGCCCATTCAGCTGCCCGGAATGGACCAACAAATTTTGGAAGACCCAGAAGAGAGAGAGTGATGGGAAGGTAAAAGGCATGGTTGAAAGGTGGTATGGGCTTTTTTGAGCCAGGAAATGGCAGCATGTGTGTGTGGGGAGAGCTGGGGGTTGTGTTCTCCAGTAGCTTTCTACTCACCTTAGGTTTTTTTCTTATATTCTGCTCTTTAGTTTTATAATAAATAAACTTAAAAGAAATAAGTAACAGCTATGCAGAGAAACCCTGTCTCCAAAAGCATAATAATAATATCTCTAAATTAAAAGTTTTAAAGGGCTAGAGAGATAGTTCAGAGGGTAAAATGCTTACTCCACAAACGAAGCTGATGCAAACTTACCAGCCACGGTGGAAATGTGAGTTGATTGTCTTCTGATCTCTTCATATGGGTTGCAGCATATACACCCAACTCTCCACATAGGAATATGCACATGGCATCGTACATTCACACCTGACACACAAATTTAAAAATGGAAAGGGGGAGGTAAGGGGCAGGCAGTGTGGGGTGTGTGGGGAGAGCCATGGGTCTGGCTTTGCTCCTAGAAAAAAAGAGAGAACTTGGAATACAGAGATCTGGGCACTTTTGACCTGACCCACAGAGAATAGTCTTGACCCACACAGGCATCTGTGTTGGAGGGGATTTGTTTGTGTTGATTGCTCTGAAACCACCAATAGAGTCCTACCTCAGTTCGGAGGGCAGAATCCACATTCAGCTGGCCAGAGTGGACCATAGAGTTTCCTGGTAAAATAGAGGGAGATAAAAAGACACACAGAGGATAAAAATGAATAGCCAAGAGATAGACACTCTTCCATTCAGGAAGGGTGGGGAGAGACAAGTGTTCGTGGCTCCATTGCTCCACAGATCTCTCAGGTTTATTCCCTAATATTTATACTCCCAAGTTTTATTTTTTAAAGATTTGTTTATTTATGAGTTCTCTACTGGTATGTGTGCCTGAGAAGGGTATGAGATCTCATTATAGGTAGTTGTGAGCCACTGTGTGGTTACTGGGAGCTGAACTCAGGACCTCTGGAAGCTCAACCTATGCTCTTAGGCACTGAGCCATCTCTCCAGCCCCCAAGTTTTATCATTTTATACAATGATAAAATAAATCACAATATCTGGTGTCCAATGAGGGGCAATATCACGTGATGGCTTTTAAAGCCACCACTTTCCTGTGAGACCCTGTGCCACCATGGATCGCTGGCTTTTCAGACCAAGGGCTTTTCTATTGCAATCTGCACAGCTATCTACTGGCTCTTCATCTGTCTGAGTCAGCCACCCCTTGCTCGCCCTGTTCAGGTGGCTCAGAGCCTCCACATACATGCAGCATGTCCTAGCCAAAGGGCTCTCCTGTCTTTTTCCCTTTGTGCCCACTTCTCAAGCCGCTCCTATCCTCTCCTTGCATAGCTGGTACAAATACCTGGGCAGAGGGGAGCAAGCCACTTCCCTCCCTGGCCAGTCCTGCATGGACAGCACAAGCACCAGGGCTGAGTAGGACTAGTTCAGCTGCATGGCCACACCCCACACACATCCACTTGAGGCTCAGGCTTTTACTGCTGCTGCCATGGCTACAAGCTGCAACAGCTAGCCCTCACTAGCAACAGGCAAGGTAGTCCTGTGCCATGCTGCTGCTTCCCAGCCCTGTGGATTTATCCTACTGGTGATGCAGGATGTCTTTCTGTATGCTGTTAATACTATTCATTAATAAAGAGACTCTTTGGACCTATGGCGGGGAATCTTAGAAACAGGTAGAAAATCTGAGCATAGATTAAGGGGAAGAAGGGCGGAATCAAGAGAGATGCCATCTAGCTGCCCAAGAATTAACATGTAAAAGTAACAGAGATAAGCCACAGACCACATGGCAAGACAGATTAATAAAAATTAGTTGAGATAAGATGTAAGAGCTAGCTAACAACATGCGTGAGCCAAAGGCCAGACAGTATATAATTTAATGTAAGCATCTGAATCATGTTAGCGTCATCAGAGCTGGTAGGACACTTGGGAATTTTTAAACAGAGAATTATATTTTTTTTAAAAGGGAGAAAAATCTTTCCCATGTTAAGAATCAGAAATATCACAATGCAGGGAGTTAGGACTGTGTTTGGTGCTACTATGGATAGTTTGAAATAAATAAGGGGATAAACAAACTTAGCTTGGATTTGCATAATAAAAATCATAATTATTATTGTTTTAGTAATTTGTATTTCATCCTTTAAAAGGTAGTTTGATACCTGTGCAAATATGATAATTTGACTGATAAGATACAAACCTTAGAAAGACTTACTATTGATAAGATACAAGCCTTAGAAAGACCTACTAATTAAAATAAGAAACATTCAGACACAGGCAGAGGAGTTTAGAGCAAAACCTACTGCACCATTGCATTACTGAAATTGAAGAAGACTAGCCCAAGGTTATTAGAAAGCCAGCCTTAGTTCACTGGGTTACCTTTCAAAAATAAGCACCAGATGACAGGCATCCCCAAGTCTATGCAGAAGCTAACTGGAATCCTGTCAAAGTGCTAGATTTGAGGAGATTTAAGGAAACAATAATTTTATCACCTTTGGTGAAGCAGATGTTAAATTCGTGGACCACTCAGAACAGAATTATTCTACAAGACTGGAGAGATTTAGTTACAGCAGTATTGTAAGCTGGTCCTCAGTTACAATGAAAGAAACATGGTGGAGAGAAGATGCTGGGGTTATAGAATAACAAAGGAGGACTAGAGGCATGAAAATCTCCCAAGAACAACTGCCCAGTGAGGCCAAGTCGGCTGATTTGCAGACAGTCCACATTTGATGATCTTGGTTCCATGCCATACAGCAGCTTCACATGCTTGAGAAATCTAGAAGAATCTAGAAAGAGGACTGAATCATTTACCTAAATTATACAAGGCCCTGAAGAAGCCTTCACTGGTTTGTTTTTTTGTTTTTTTGTTTTTTTGTTTTGGTTTTTTTTTTTTTTTTTTTCAAAGATTGACTTCAGCTGTAAATAGAATGATATTAGATCTGGAAGTTAGACAAATATTAACTGAATTTTTGGCTTTTAAAAATACTAATTCAGAATACAAGAGGGTGATCAAGCTTTTAAAGACAAAATCAGCATCCATAGATGAACAGATCCAAAATACAATCAATATTGAATAAATCTCCTACTTATGATGATACTTGGATAGGAGAGGTGATTTCCAAAAGCTTTAACAAAAATCCAAAGGTCATTAATTGTAGTAAACAAGGTCATCTAAAAGAAAATGTAGGCAAAGAATTCCTAAAAACAACGTTTTTTTCTAGAGATAATCCAAACATAAGACTCCAGTCTTCTGAACTACATCCAGGTAAAAGAGATTTTAGAGACTCTCTGAGTTTGGAAGCTACTTGGAACTTATAGCTATTTGAAAACAGCAGATATCAGGGTAGCGTGATGTCACATTACTTCAGAGTAAGTCATTTCTAAATTATGTTGCAAAATGGCAGGTTGTGTTCCCCTTTGCCAAGGATCCCAGTTACCAGCGCCATCACTACTGTCCTAGGGCTCTCAGCCTATGCTAAGGGCTATTTGTCTTCACCCTCCTGGAGTCCTTTGAATCATCCTCTGTCAGTTGCAGGCTAGATGCCACTGCCTCAATGAAGTATCCTTGTCTGAAGCACGAGTTCTAGTTGGTAGCTAATGAAAACTCAGAGCTAGGATATTGGGAAAAAGCTGGAATATCAGGGAGAGGAAACAGACCACAGTGCCACCATGGATCACCCAGCCAACTTCTCAGGGTAAAAGCTATCTTCAAGAGTCCTCTGCCTGGCTGGTCACTTCTACAGAAAGAATCCTGAATGTCTTCCTATGCCTGCCTTAATTATCTTTCCGCCCAGTTGTTTCACTTCTGGGTTCAGCTCTGCATCTATAATCCTAGAGTTAGGATTAAAGGTGTGAGCTACTTCTGTTTGGTAGTTAGGCTTTGAACTCACAGAAACACAGAAAGATCTCTGTCTCCTGAGTGATGGGATTAAAGGCATAAGTTACCACTTTGTTATCCCTGTGCTGGGATTAAAGGCATGAGTCACCACTCTCTGACTCTATTGGCTTAACTGTGGGTGACTCTGTTCTCTGATATTCCAGGCTGATTTTATGAAATTAAGAGATATCACCACACTTGTCTGTGCTTCCTTCTCCTAGGACCTTGGAGTACCTAGAGGATGGTGGTGTCTGAACCTGGGATTTTAGGTCTACTCTTCCTGCCTGGAGTCCCCGGGTGCCCCTGGTGTTACTCTTAAGTCTTTATCTCAGGATCAGACCAAGATTTAAACATAACTTTTTCCTCAGCATAGTCTAGAAGTAGCAGAAGAAACTGCAATGTCCACTTGGAGCTTGTTGATGGGAATTGCCAGAAGCCTGTAGCAATGGCTGGCCATCACTCACTGTGCTCAATAAATATAAATTAGTCTAACAATACCAAGTCAGGTACTATTACCATACCCCCACTAGAAGAAGAAAAGGAACCCAGGACATTGAGAGGTTGAATAATTTATATAAGGTCGCCTTGGGCAGGACTTGAACCCAGTGAGTTTGGTTCCAGAGTCTGTGTTTTTAATAATAAACAATAATAGAGCAGAGATCTATATACACTGTATTGTCAAAGAGAGTAGATGCCTACCCTACTAAGATTTTGGATTTGGAGGCCTCTTTTTTATAGCAGCTTGGATATACCTTAGCATATTCCATCCATACCACCAGAGAAATCAACCAGGTAGTCCCACCTCCAGATCCTGAGTGTGAGCCTCTCTAAGACAGGAGACTAACCAGGCAGGCTCCTAATGGGGTTCCCCAGGGACATAGAGTTCCTAGTTGGGTCTATGTATTTTCTTTTGGAGTTATATATTATTAAAAACCAGAAAGAGGCAGGCAGTGGTGGTGTATGCCTTTAATTCCAGCAGGATCTCTGTGAGTTCGGAGGCCAGCCTGGTCTTCAGATTGAGTTCAGGACAGCCAAGGCTACACACAGAGAAACCTTGTCTTGGAGAACAAAGCAAACAAAGCCAGACAGTCTACCTCCTAGTTGGCTTACCAGCTCTTACAGCACCTAAGCATAACCACAGCAGCCCCTGTCCTCCATCTGGTAGGCAGAAATCCTCCCAATTCTAAGTCACACACTCATTTCAACCCAGTGAGAGAATGAACTTTCACTAATCAACCTGAAATATCAGAGCACAGATCCACCTACAGTCAAGCCAGGAGGATCAGAGAGTGGTAACACATGCCTTTAATCTCAGCACTGGAAAGACCAGAGTGGTGACCTATGTCTTTAATCCCATAACTCCAGAGATCTTTCTGTGCTTCTGGGAATTCAAGGTCTAACTACACCTTTAGTCTTAACTCTAGAATATGATACAGAGTTGAACCCAGAAGTGAAACAACTGGGTGAAGAAGGTATTTAAGGCAGATGTAGGAAGACAGGATTATTCTGTAGAAGTGACAAGGACCAGGCTGAGGAAGCTGAAAGATAGCTTTTACCCTGAGTAGTTGGCTGGGTGAGAATTGACTGTAGTCTGTTTCCTCTCTCTGATATTCCAGATTTTCCTCAATATCTTGCTGAGTTTTCATTTAATAACAACTAGAATTCATGTTACATTTAATACATCCCTGAAGGAAAGACAGTGTTCTGTGGTGTTTGAGTTCTTATTCCACACAGCAATCGGGCAGCCTTTTCCTGTGGGCACAGTGGGCTATGGAAAATAAAAAGAGACCCCAAGGGGGGCTGAGATACCCACACATGCCCACCTGGAGAGATGAAGGTGTGGTCTGCCTGCTCTGTCCCCAGAACTCACTACTCAGGCCCAGAGGAGGCTCCTGGGCTTCTCAGCACTCCTGCATGTGGCCTTGATTTTCCTGAGTGACAACCAGAAGTGACACTGAATTGTGCTTTCTGTCAAGCTCCCTATGGGACATGAGCTTCTTTGGCTCCACTTCTGGGATTTTAATTATTGACCATCTCTCACAGATGAGCTGAAGTCAAAAGCAAGGCACTGTAATAAGGATCCCAGCACCAGGGGGACAGAAGCAGAAAGCCCGTGACTTGGAGGCCAGCCTGGGCTACATAACAAGATCCTGTTTCTAAGCAAGAACAAGAAATAAATCTGAGGCTCAGAGAGGAAAACTGGAGAGTTACAGACTTAACCTCAGGCTCCGATTTCCTCACGTACAAACCATGGTGGAGAGGGATAGAGGAAGGATTCATAGTCCACTGGTGTGCATAAGAACAGGAAAAACACGAATCTGTGGACAGCTTCACTAGGAGCACAGAGCATGAGTGAGCTGCCCAAGAAAATGGCCAAAAGTGAACTAAAACGCAGGGGTCCAGGAATGTATTTCACACAGCCAGACAAAACCTTCCAGGCTAAAAACAAGACGAAATTAGTTACCACTAATCCTAAGAGGATAAACACGAGAGAAGAGAAAGTTGGCTTTCTGCCAACAGAACTTTTTTGTGATATCTGGAAGGAACTTGGAAACTTTTCACAAAGCTTCTCTCAGATTGTGGAGAAAGAGCTGACTCCTCAGTGGACCAGGAAATGAACCAGTTAGTGTAGAGCAAGCTCAGTCATGATACAGCGACATACCAAACTCCTCCTGAAGATCAATATGTTGAATGTTTTATAAAAATAATTTTTAAAAAATCGGGAAGGAGGCTGTGTGTATGTGACCCAAGTCTTTCATCCTGGAACTAGGGAGGCAGAGACAGGTGGACCTTTGTGAGTTCAAGGCCAGCCTGGTTTATATAGAATCCCCAGCCAATCAGGATTATACTGAGAAATCTTAACCCATGGGTGAAAAACACTGGAAAGGGGGCCAGTGGTTATACATACCCATAATCCCAGCCTTTATCAAGCAGAGGCAAAGGATCAGTTCTAGGCCAGCTGGGACTAAATACAGAATCAAACAAAATAGAATTGGAAACGGGTAAGGGAGGAACCCATCTCCACATCAGGGACATTTTTCAGTGTTGCGGTGATCTCTTTTCATGGTCCTGGAATACAAATTTTTCTGCAGCTCAGATTAGCACAGGGCTGGACCTGTCAGCTTCTGTCTTGGGCTCCTCCATGGTGAGGGGTGGGGGTAGGGGTAGGGGCAAGGTGTGTCCTGGTCCTAGTACACTGACTCCAAAGACACCAGGATGTCCATACCATAGAAATGCACTGAAGGTCCCAAGAGGCAGTGGAAAGAATGGAGGAAGAACAGATAAGCCTCTCATTGTTTTCCCTGAGGAAGGCCTGAGATTCAGGATTCTTATTTCTTCTGGCCAAGAAGAACACAAGATGGCCGATACAGTGCCATAGTCTGATCATCTCCTTGAAGGACTTGGCTGTAAACAAAGACAATGGGACCAAAATGAACTGGACCAGAGCTCTGGGACCTATACACAGACATGGAACACCAACCCTCTTGCAAGGTTATCACAAGATTTTAGGTCACAGAGAGACTTGGAAGCTCCTCTGTCACACCTATGCACATACTGTTTTCCATCTCTCTTCAATAAGGACAGGCCCTAATGAAAGAGCAAAGGCCCATATGTGGTGGGATTTAGGTAAGAGCTAGTAGAAATGTGCCTGAGCCATAGGCCAAACAGAATGAAGCTAATATAAGTGTTTGAGTCATTTCTGGGGGTCTGATCAGCTGTGGGAGGATAAGGAGTCTGGGGCTGCAGGTCTGTGGGTCTGCACCTCTGGCCTTCTGGGACCAAGAAAACACATTGCTACACCCATAGTGACCTTAATGGACTGCTTCATCCTAAAGCCAACCCAGGCATCCTTCCCACCCCGGAGCCCTCTCATCTCCTAGTACCCAGGTCTGGAGAATATTCTGCAATGCAGTGAGAGAAGATCTCAAGGGTGGGACCTTGGCGAGTGTATTTGTTCAGGGACACTGAGTCAGTAAGTAATGGCACTCTGGGTCAGTACGTGTGGGTTGTGGTTTAAGGGTTACTGAATACATACACACATAACTGATAATAAAATTGTGCATATTCACGGTGTACAATACGTTTATGGAAAGAAATTCTTAACCTTTCCAACCTTGGGGGCACACTGTCAGTTGGGGAATAGTTGGGTCAGCAGGAGGAGGGGAAAAGAGATATGATGGATGCCGGATTGGTGACGAATCCTAAGACATTGCTTTCCTGCACAAACTCATGAAGTCCGTGAAGCCTTTCTTTCTGTTAGGAAAAAGATCTTTCGTAAAAATTAGAGGTTAGCCTAAGACCGCAGATCTGGAAATTCACAGCCTTTTGCAGTTCGGCGGCCCAAACAGTGCCAAATCATGACCAGCAGAGGGAGCTCTTGCCTAATCTTTCCAAGGCAAAGGCAGAAAGGCCAGGATCCAGATTTAGGGATTTAGAGGGTCTTTGTTACCAGATTGGGTATGACTCCAGAAGAGCGCGTCTAGGGTAAGAATAATAAGGATGCTTAGGGACTAAGAACTTTCCCTTTAGGTGCTCAACCACAGGAGTGGGTTGTTTTTCTCCACTGTCCAAGAAGGACACCGCCTTTGTGAATGTTGTTTTGGGTTTTTGGTTCGTTAGTTTTGTTTTTTTGCTACCCAAAAGCAGAGCCATCCGGTGAACCCCAAGCCCTATCCAATATTCAATCTTGAAAGTGAGTTTCCCACACTTGCAGGTTACAAATGAAAGCCCGCAGAGATGTCTAATTATTCCTTGCTTCAATGCCTCTCAAAGTACTAAGAGATCTCGACAGTTGCTCAAATACGGGCTTTTGATTTGAGCTTGGAGCCGCGACTGCATGGGCTTTGAGGTTCCGGATCCCGGTACAGGAAAGGAGTGGGTGAAGGGCGCTTCCTGCCGAGTGTGGCCACAACTGCCGCTAGGTGGCACTCAAAGCCCGCGTTATAGAGAAAGCGCGGGTTTTTAATGGGGCGGCGGGTTGGAGAGACTTTGAAACCCTAGAGGGGGACGGGAGTGAGAGTCTGAGGACACTGCTTACTGAAACAGGACAGCCTGGGTACACTGAGTACTAGGAAGAAGCCTTGGTTCACCAGACACTTTCGCCGGTGAGGTGAAGAGGGGTACGTGCAGGTGCTCAAGGCTAGAGCTCAGAGGCCCAGACTTCTAGCACTGGAATGGAGGAGCCTTGGTCTTAGTCTGTCATCAGATCACCTGCCTCTCAGAATTTATGAATTCCTTCCTAGGGGCCCTGGCGAAAGAATTCTTCGGAATTTCTGTCTGAATTTGAAGGGTCGAAATGTGCTATCTATCTGCTTTTTGCAGACTCTATGTCCGGCTGTTTCTGCTCTGGGTGCTCCTGCCCTCTCCCTACTTCTAGAGGTGGGAGGGTGGGATTCTCTCTCAGTCACTGGGTCCTGTTCTTTGCATTTCCTTTGGACATCCTCAGCATTCTCCCATCTCAAGCAAGCATCTATTCCAGACTTAGAAGAACTGCTCCCAGGATGAGAAACCGGGCCCTAAATCTGCCAGAGCTGGCCATTTGCCTTCCCAGGGTTCATCCTTAATCTGCACCCTCACCCTGTAATTGGAGAGATTCTGCCCCCCTAACTTGTGTATCCTCCCTTCAGCCCTTTCCATCTTCTGAGACTTGACCCAATTCCCCATCCCTTCTCACTCTGTAATTTCAGTCGGACTGGGGACAGCAAGACCACCAGAGACTCCCGGCCAGCAGGGCAAGCTTTAACCATTGGTCCATCTAGGAAGTCCAGATCCGCTCTAAAAGCTGCTGGTCTCACAGGTTAAGTGACAGAAACTCCTTAGGAAGACTGGGACCCAATGCTTCTTCTCCAGAAACAGAGTGGCAGGTACAGGGTGAATTCTTATGGAGAGAACCACCTGGGACACTGGCAAGGTGCTTCCCTGGTGGTCCATGCCCTGCTCTGGGGACCTTAACAGCAATCCCCACCCCACCCCACCCCCAGCTCGGAGTTGTCAGATTCCTGGAATGGGAATCTGTCAAAGTCTGGGTCACTTGGGACTGAGAGGTCCTTCCATTCTCAAACCTGCTACCCAGAGGTACCAGGTGCAAGAGCTCAGGGCCCAGCCTCTGCCTAGAAGGAGACCCTGAAAGCAAAGAGTCCAAGGGGAAGTGAGTGGTCAGGTATCTGTTTCCCCAAGGTGTCCCACCCACCTTGCAGCTCGGTGCTATCTGCCTCTGAGGCCTCTGGAAAAATGGAGCCCAACCTTGAAAAGCCCCCTCCCCCTCCCTCGAGGCCGGCGATATTAGTGCTGCTTGATCAGACCTCATTTCCTGCGAAAATGGAAACATATCCAGAGTCCTTAATAAAGTGAATGACGAGGCGTCCAGTGTAATTGGGCTTCTTTTGGGTGGCTATTTCCTTAAACTGACAGTGGAAAAAATAAAAACCTATGCATCCAGATGTAATTATGAGACTATCAGAAGTATGGGGAGAAATATGGGGTGTACGCGTGGAGGTGGCACAGAGCCCAGGCATAGTGGAGACAGGCATAACTCAGTGAGTTCAGTCTTTGAAGATATTGTCAAAAAAAAAAAAAAAAAGGAAGCAGTAAAGACGAAGTCTTTAAACCAAACACTAGGGAGCAGAAGCAGGAAGATCCCTGAGTTCGAGGGCAGCCTAGTCTACAGAGTGAGTGAGTGCGTTTCTGGCGAGAAACCCTCAAAAAAGAAGAGAAGGAAGAGAAAGAGGGGAAGAAAGAGGAGGAGGAGGATGTACAGGGCAGATTAGCCTGGTCTTGGCTAATCTGCCGTCTAGAAAATGGGCACAAAGCTTACCCAGAGCAAGGAACTCAGGAGGCCCGAACCTCCACACCAGCTCGGCAACCAAGCAGGTATCTCTGCGACCTTCAGCCTTTTGTCCTAGCTTGAGACTACCACTGCCATAGGATCACCGGGGAGCTCTGTTTATATGCTGGGACGCGCGCGGGTGGGGCGCGGATCTCTTTCTTCCCGATAGAGGAGGAGTGTCCTTGAGGGCACTGTAGCCCGGCTTGGTTGTGAGCCCCCGAGACTGTTCCCTGGAGCCTGCGCGCTAGCTGCATAGTTCTATGTATAATCCAATTTTTCCGCGACTATCTAGTTAAACTCTTTAACAACAGCTACATAATTAGAATTTGGATTCCCATTAATTTTCCCTGGGCCTCGAACCATTTGCAGCTCACACTGGTAATTAATGCGATACATCACTAACTTTACCCAGCGCCGGCCAGCCAAACTCAGGTCTCTGGGCCCGCACCCGACGCCCCCGCGTGGAGCTGCGACTCCAGACCCAGTTTCCGGATTGGGGCTTGAGTGCCTCCCTCCAAAGCCGAATGCTTCGGCCCGCGCACCCGAAGCCTTCTTTCCAGGAAATTTCACAATTAAAAATATTTATCGGGAGCAGATTTACGTTTCTGGGTTTCCAGTCTCGGGGCGTCTGGGTAGGCTATTAAGAGTAATTAGCATCTTTTGCGCATGCAGATTTACTTCGCTCATTGCCACATAACTCATCCCTAAAAGCCGGCGCAGGCGAACGCTGGCTCTGCCGCCAGAACTACAGCCGCCGCCCGGGTTGACTCTGAGCCCCACTCGCCTAGCACACGGCGGGCTTTCATTCTTTCTAGCCTTTTGGTCCGCTCCAGGACAGGCAGGCAGTACCAAGGAGTAAAAGGCTCTGACTTGGGAGACCAAGAAGTCAAGTCCCAGGCTAGGCTCTCAAAGTCCCTGCCTGGGCCTCAGGCGGGCATCGTGGCATTGTATGTGTATGTATGAACGATTGGGTATCTCTATGTGCGTGGGAGCGCGAGAGCCATATTCACATATATGCTGTTGCTAGTGCGTGTTCTTCCCAGAGAGCACAGGGTGTGCATGGAAAACCACTCTACCCGCAACGCCCCGCCCCCCCCCAACCCCCTCCGCGTGCCCAATTTCTCTCCAGCTCACCAGTTCCCAGGACATTATTAGTTCAATTGCCCACCCTAGACCACTTAGCTAGAACACCAAGTCTTGGGCCTCCATTCCCCTTTTACAGAGAGCCGGGTTTATCCAGCCAGACCACCTGAAACATTCTGAGCTAGCGCAGGCGCGAGCGGAGGGTGGGGAGGAGGGGGACACACTCTGTTGCCGAGGGCCAGCCACGTCCTAATGTACTATGTGTCTCCTAAGGATGAGAGGATGCATAGAAAGCTCAGGTGAGGCCTGGGTCACTGAAAAGACGCCATGGAAGCCCCTGGGGGCAACAGGAGACATTGAAGTCTGCTGGTGGGGAAGGAAGGGGATGAGGGGTGAGTCCTGTGAGGGGACAAAGCGGTAATAGAAGGACTAGGGAAGAAGGAAGCTGTGGCGGCTCCTGCACTCCGACCGACCGAGGCACCCACCCACCCTGGGTTTGTTATTAACGCACTGGGAAGTCCTCAAGCCGCCCAACTTTCTTCTCTTTAATGAGCCTAGAAGAAGAGGCTGCCCTGGAGGGGTTTGTTCATTAAAGATGTAGCTGGAGGAATATTGTCTCATTAATTATCTGGTTTTAATTACACTCCTACCCTTTGAATCAGGAGATGGGAAAAGTTGGTTTGATGGCACCGCCCCCTTTAGCTTAAAGAGTCAGGACGAGGGAAGGAACAAGGAGGGGCATAGGGACTGTGTGTGCCCAGGAATGTGTGGGTGAGGGTCCTAAATATCCCTGGTGAGAATCTACCACATGGGGTGGGGGCTCTATGCCTTAGTTCATGTAAGGATGCAATCTCTGTGTGGATCTGAAGATGTGTGTGTCTGAATGTGTGTGACCACGTGTGCCTTCGAGGCTGTGTGGACGTGACTTGGGTGTCTATGTATGCTCCCATCCTGTGTGTAGTTCTGTGCGTTGGGGTGTGCATGTGCGTAGCTGAGTGTGTCTACAGACAGGCCTGAGATCGGATGTCTAAATGAGTAAGAATATGACTGGATAGCTGTGTGTGTCTGCTATGCCTAAGACAGTGGCTTCCTGCCCACAAGTTCAAGTGACAGTGTCTGGCAATGTTTCTGGGACTCTGCTGTGCCTGCATGTGCCTTCCCATATATGAGTGATGTGGGGGGCCTCTGTGACTGAAATGTTCCACGAGGTCTACTGCTCCAAGGACGTAGCTTATTTTCCCAGGGTCCCTAGGGCTAGGGTGCCACCTGGAAATCATGGTCCTTGGGGGGGGGGGTATTTAAGGGGGTGTTCCTCCCTGCCTTGTCCCTTGTCAGGCTGGTGTGGCACTAGAGCGGGGGCCGTTTTCCCTTTAAATCGAGGACACTTTGACAGGGGACATTAAGGACCCGGCTGCTCAGGCTGAGCAGATCATAAAACCGGACAGGCAATTTCTGCTCCCGCCAAATAGCCGGGCAAACTCGTTCTGCATCTTTGGTTTTAATGCACTAAACTGGCAGCTAAGCAGGGAGCGAGCAAAGGAGGGGGTGGGGAGCACCCCACATACACCGGCACTCACACAAATGCCCCTTCACACCCTGTGCCCCATGCCCAGCCCTGACCCCCCCCCCACTGGCAGAATTATCAACTAGAATTTGATTAATATGCAAATCGCAGGCAAACAGCTCCATATAATTCTTTCAGTGGAGAGTAATTAATCACCAGTTAAAGCAAATTAATACATATATCAATTTTGTCAGAAACATGCTTAGTTCAATCGCCCGTAAAATTGAAGTTTGAAGTATTAAGAGGCTCTGCAGAAACGCCAGGACTAAAACTTTCAAATTGATCCTATTTAGTAATCAATCAGGCTCTCCCCTCAGGTTAATCTGCCTAATTTTTCATCTCAAATCATACACTTTACTGACACGCCATCTAGCAAACAGTCGATAAAAAGTTAACAAAAATGATAACGACTCCAGCCACAGCCATTGTGCAGGGCGGGTGGGTGGGCAGGCGGCTTTGATTGCATTTCTAGGGTGGTTGGGGATTTGGTTTTTCCCTGGGCCAAGGGCTGGGAGCTCCCCCAGACTGAAGCCTCCCTGCCCCATCACCCTGTTATGTGACAGCAGCCCTAGATGCTGGTGGGCTCCCTTCAGCACACCAGAACACTGGCAGCATTTCCACGAAAGTCACTCAGCCAGCCAGCTCCCTCTCCACTCTTTTGCCTGCTAGAATATCAGGAAGCCTGCCTTCTGTGCTTCCGGTGACTATGCCCTGAGCCTCTCTCTCCCTTTGCTTGTGTTGTGTGTACAAGGCTGAGTAGCTGTGATATGTGTTAACTGCAAAGGCTTATCTCTTTAATTAAGTATTTCCCCCCTTTGTTTTCTTCCCTTTTTAAAATTTGTTGTTGTTTGGGGGTGTTTTGTTTTGAGACAAGATCTTGCTATGTAGCTCTAGCTGTCCTGAAACTCAAAATTGAACCATAAACTGGCTTCAGACTTGTGGCCATTCTTCTGCTTCTGTCTTCCAAGTGAGTGCTGTTTAATTTTCCCGTGTACTATTGGCTGTCTGAATTTGGATGAATGCCCTGTGTCATATTCAGTGGCACTCTGTGTCCAGAATCCTGTGTGTCTGTGTCACTGGCGCCTTGTGTGTATCTTCATTATTTCTGGGATGTGAGCTACAGTGTGCCTGAATGAGGGTGCTCTGTCTTGCTTGGCCCACTCTACATAAACACGTGAGACCTCAGGAAGCTGAGTACAAAGATTCTCTCACAGATATCAGGAGTGGAGATAACCTGAAAGATTCAGAGGTTTAACCTAGAACACTCTCAAGCAGATGTGAGGGGTTACTTCTTGCCACATAGCCCCTAAGCTTATTCTGTGTACTGGGTAGGAACTTGGTGGTGGTGGTGGTGGTGGTGGTGGTGGAGAAGGAGGAGGAGGAGGAGGAGGAGGAGGAGGAGGAGGAGGAGGAGGAGGAGGAGGAGGAGGAGGCCTCTATTGCTTGGCAGAGGGACTCTCAGCCATGATTTTTCCCTCTACACAGGCCCCTGACTGCTGGAGGGATCAGGGAGCAGCCAGGAATACCTGTATGACCTGTACTCAGATGTCACATCCACACCCAGATGCAGTTATGACTTATTATGGACACATAGAGTGACAATGTATTTCCCCCCAACCCAGGACCGGGAACTCCCCAGACAGAAGCCTCCTGGTCTTACTACCACAGTCCTGATGGTGCGCAGAATATTGGCAATATCTTTACCAGTCACTCTGTGTGAGACCCAGAATACAAACATGTAACCAGTTTCCTTTTCCTGAAGTGCCCACTAGAATAGTCTAGCTCTCCATAGGGCACCCTGTATATGCTGCTATGGCCACGAAATGCACAGTCATGCCTACATGGCACACACCATACCTAACCAGATTCCAAAAAACGAGCACACTCACTCACATCTAGTCCTGCTGACAACTTTGCACCCTCTACATACATAAGGACAAGGACGAAATTGTCACCGGACTCTTCCCAGTTCGGGCAGGGCTCGGCCCTACAGGATGCCGGTGAATTAGAGGGAATTTGGAGCTCCACTTTTGGGGGGCTTAGGTTCAGCCTAGTAATCAAGTTGAATAGAAGGGGGTTAATAAGGAAGGGGAAAATAAGGGACAGCAGAGAATACCGTTCCTTCCTCAACCTGTTCTCAAAGAAGCAAAGTCTACACTGGAGTGTTCCTCAGTGACCTCAACTGCCCTCGGGAGTTCTTGAAAGTTCTGCTCACCTCTTGTGAGCTACCTTTTCTTCAGGTGAGGTATCTCCTCCAGCACAGGTCCATCTATCTGCCTAAGCCATGTTGGCAGTTTAGATCTGGGATTCTAGTTCAGTGTACTTCGGGTCCACACCAACGTTCTTTCTCCTGGCTATCTGCTCAGACCAGCTTTGTACACACCTTAGCAGCACTAGCCTGTGGGTCACACCTACCCCAGGGTAGCTTGACTCTTTTTCTCTCTTCAGGACCAATTTAGTCACACGTAGTTGCTTACACTAGTTTATAATGATTGGTTACATAGGCCATAGCGGTACACCCCTAGTCACCCCCAGTTGCACACGCTCCACTGCCATCAATCAGCAGCACATGTTCAGTTTCTAGTTGCACACTTTGGATGACACACTCAGAAATTCAGCTCAACACACACACATGCACATGCACACAAGAACACACGCACCAAGAGCTTTTGAAGACTTGCAGCTGGGGGAAAGAGGAAGAATGGATTGCTAACAGCAGCTCAGCTCAGAGAGCCCAGGAGAGCAAAAATGAGACGCTCCTCCGTCCAGAATTTACCCTCCTGTCCTCACGTTACCAAAGCCCAGGAACTCTTCCTTCACTTTCAGTCCTAAGAGCCTGTTCTTTGGAAGAGTGAGTCTATGGCTACACCCTGGGAGGTCAGGCTCATAGACCAGACCTCCATACCTGCACAGGAATATTCTAGAGATGTGCCTATTTCCCACACAATGGCTCACTCCTGCATCCCAATCACACCACCTCCTTAGCCAGCTTTACCCAACTCACACACCCTAGGAACCTCAGGGGATTAACTATTGTATCTAGCAGCTGGCCCTCCGGCCCTCCTCACTCTAGCCCACTCAGAGTCCTGTCCTCTTCTCTTCCCCTTGACCTCACCTACACTGGCCTCTTAACTGGTTGTCCCCCTCACGTCTTTGAGGGTCCCTAACGTTCCCTTCTAAATGCCTATGTTTGGGGAGCAAATGTGCTTCCCCCATGGAATGTTCCCTGGGTCCCAAGAAAGAGGGGCTGTTTGTTGGGGGTGGTGGGAAGAAAAGCCCGGATGTCCCTGGGTTCTGATGTCGGAGAGCCAGCAGAGCTGGATGAGTGAACTTTCTTGGACCCGTTGGCTCAAAAGGGTGGGGAGGAGGGGGGTCCACGAGGCAACCGATAGGGGCGGAGGGGAGACGTGCTGCCCCAGCCCGTCCCTTTCAGGGGGGACTCATGCATCAAACTTCAATTTTCCGGACGATTGAATTAGTGATTTTTTTTCTCCTGAACTAAAATACACTTAAGTCTTTGGGATTAATTACCACGTTCTGGTCCCTCAGACTGGAGTATTACTTATCGGAGCTGCGTCTGACACTGGCCCGACACCTCGTAAAATAAGGAACTGCGCCTGCCGGCCTCACCCGGCGCCAACCGCCAGGCCACCTCGCCAGGAAAGGCCGAACCGCAGGCGCAGAGGAGGCATGCTCGGGCCGCGCAACTCGACCTGTCCGTGTGCGAAGGGGGCTCCAGTCCCTGAAACCCGGACTCAGCAAGCCTTGCCAAGGCCCAGGATGCAACCAAGAAGGGAAAGACAAAGCCTAACCTCCTCTCTTGGTCAACCAGGAACCGAAAGTGGTTCTACACAGGACCCGGATTCCCAAGGAAACAAATCTGCTTTGGTCCCAAGCGGAAAGGGAACTCTGGGCAAAAGGCCGAGCCTTAACGAACTTCACCAGAACGAGTATGGAGTCCACAGCCCTACACAAGACCCACGTCATACTCAGAAACGAAGAAGAACAGAAAGGCAAAGCTCACGGCCAGCTCGCACAGAGCCCACTCCTGAGCGTGCTAACAGCACACAACCTCACCAGAGATAGGCACCCTAGGAGAGCCTCTGAGGTTTCACCTGGAGTTCAAGGCCCTCTTGAGTCATAGGTCCCAGAGGTCCTTGGTGGTGGCCAAGGCCATTTGAGCTCCTCTGGACCGCGTGCTGGCATCAGATAGCTTTAAAAATAAAAGATGGCTTGTTAGAGGCCCGGCCTCCCTGGGTGGAAGCCCCTTAGTCCTCACCCTCTGTTAACGGTTTCTCCACTGTCTGCAGCTTGACCCAGCTTGGAGGTGAGCCCCAACCTGGGGTGCTCTGCTCACCGCTCTGCTCACTCCAGCAGAGCCGGAGTCAGGTCTGGGTAACCACACCCTGGCTCACTTCAGAAGCCCAGCGGCCGCGGGGCAGAGGCAGGGAATCCAGCAGAGCTCAGGTGACAGCAAAGTGGCTCTGGTACTCCCCCCAAATTGTTGATCAGACCAGCTGGGGCTAAGCCCGAGGTCTCCAGTACACCTCTCTCTCCCTCTCCTCCACACGGTCACTCTTTCCTTTCCAGCCCACAGTCAAAACGAATTACTTCTGCCTCCCACGGCCTGAGTCATATGCCTCCTCCTCCAAGAAGCCATCGGCCACCCTTGAGCCCGAAGTTGGGTCTCAGCATTTTTGCAAGGAGCATGTCCCTTATGGTCGGCGACGATTTCCTAACAATCACGGATGCTTCCGGGCCGGCAGATAGATTGGGAGCTTCTTGAGGGCAGCGACCAGATCTACCTCGTATCAATTTCCCTAGACACCTGCACACAATAAATATCTGCGGAATCGACCCCCCCCCATTTTATTTATTAATCCTTCTCCTTCCGCCTTCCTTTCTTTCTTCTCCTCCTTCCTTCCTCCCTCGTTATTTTTTATTTCTTGGTTATATTCAATTGTCATGTTTTTCAGGCTCATTAAATCCATTTAGAGACAAAAGAATAAAAGGCAGAAGAGGAAGGGAGGGGGAGGCAGGGAGGGGGAGGGGAGGGGAGGAGGCCAGAGAAGCAAACAAATAACCCGCTTTAACTAGACGGGCGGATAAATGGCCCCGTTTCTCCTCAGCCCCGATGCGCCTGCTTAGCTGCGCGCCCCGCGGGCGCCGCAGCTCGGGTGGGCTCAGCCCTGGGGCCGCCGCCCCCAGCCCGAAGGGACCCAGCAGGGCCCAGCCCAGGGCCTGGAAGCGCGGAGCGGCCGGAGGTGCCAGGGCCGCTTCATTGGGATTCATGGGCGTGTTGGGCGGGCGGCCCGGGGGCTCCGGGCGCAGGGTGGGGGCCGGGCGGGGGGGAGGAGTGCGCGGCGGGCGCAGATGCCCGGGTGACCGCCGCGCCGCGGTCCCTGCGCCGCCTTTGTGCCGGGGAGGCGCGCGCGGGGACCTAATCCATCAAATTGTCTACAAATTGTGAAGAAAATTCAAAAACCATATGGTCGCCAGCGCTGGCGCGCTCTGGGCTGCGGAGGGCCGCGGCCGTGCCCGCACCGGGAGCCGCGGGGGGCTGGGCCCGGCTATTGTCGCCTGTCAGCGGCCGCCCGGGCCCATTCGTCCCGGCCTTCATGGTCCGCGCTCCGAATTACAGACCCATCCATCCTAAGAGAGGGCGATTTATGTCGCCCGGGAGGAATCGGCCACACGGCCACACGGCTGCCCGGTCGCCTCTCGCCTTCTCTTGTCCCTGTCGCCTCTTCGCTCTGTGTCTTCCCATTCTCTTTTCCTCCTCCGTCTCTGTCTCTCTGCCCGTTTCTCCGAGTCTATAAATGGTTCTCTCTCCACCTTGCTTGCCTCTCTGTCTCGCACATCATTTGCTCTGCTCCTCATGTGTCTTTCTGTGCTCCTTTCCCTGGTTCTGGCTGTCTCTTAGCTTCCTCCTTGGACACGCACGTTCCTGACTCAGGCCCCGGGGCCCCATCGCCTGCCCGAGACCAGATGCGCGTTTCTCACATCAATTTTTCGGAGAAAAGGAGCCCAGCGGCCTGGAGGCGGGACCCAACTCCGGTGACAGCGGCCACTTGCCAGGCCAGCAACAACAAAAGCTCAGAGAGACTCCCCCACACCCCCAGTTCAGGAAAGTGAAAGCGGCTTGAACCTCCACTCCGGCCGGCCAAAGCCGCTAAGAAACCAGAAAGTCCCTGAGACATCTATAGTTCTGCGGCTAGCCAAGTTCTGGGCCAGTATTTGTGAATGTTATAGAAATGTCCTACAATCCCCAG
The DNA here is from genome assembly GCA_033318265.1 of Phyllotis vaccarum. Lineage (NCBI taxonomy): Eukaryota > Metazoa > Chordata > Mammalia > Rodentia > Cricetidae > Phyllotis > Phyllotis vaccarum. The sequence goes on along the minus strand of JARWLC010000004.1, from coordinate 16,450,083 downwards.
TCGCTTTGGGTTTGCGTCCCGAAAGCCCACAAGTGCAATTCAGCATGTCCTAGATGCAGCCTTGTGCTCCTTCACCGACTCCCAAACCAAGCTGAAGCCCTCAGGGCACGACCAAAACTTGGGAGAAAAACAGGGCTCCACCCTGATTTTCCACTGAGTGATACCTGCCAGTGTGTCCCGGCTTAGCAGGTGTCAAGGAAACAGATAGACTGCTATAGTCAGCTTTGGAACACAACACCTCAGGACAAGACTTGCCTCACCTTGGCGCCTTCCGTGTACAAACGAGTTTTCCACCACTATTAGCAAGCCTGGCTTTTTACCCCGACCCGACGAAGCAGGCTTTTTAGTCCATACTGAGAGTTTGAGGGCCTGGGCAAAAGGTACTTCCCACCACTGCTTCCCTGCCGTCCCCCACCCCCAAGCCTGCCCTGAAACTTTCTCCCAAATCTCCAAGATAAGCGGGACCCAACAGGGGCAACAGAGACAACCATAACCTTGGATGCTTTGAGTAAATCGGGCCCATTCTCGCAAATGCTGTCGCAGCCCATTCTAGTAAAATGGCAAAGACTTTATTTATCGGAGAAAGAGGCCTTAGGTACAATCGGAGAAAGAAAGGGCAGGGCAAGAGCTGGGAAGGGGCATCCGGAACCCACCCTCACAGGGCCACCTTTGTATGGCCAAGCGGAGACGGGGAGAGAGATGTTGACAGACAGACCTAGAGCTGTAGAGGAGTTTAGGGTGAGCCTTTGGGTCGCCCCTCTTTCGGTCTTCTGTCACATGCAAAAAAAAAAAATCTAAAAAGAGTAAAAAATAATTCTAGGGCTTTGGGTTCTGTTTTCGATGATTGGTTGGATGTTCCCCTGCTTTTTCCCTAAGAGCCAGACTCAGCAGTTAGTCCGAGAAAATGCAAGAAGGTTTGAAGAAAAATTTTAAAATAGTGGACATCGGGAGGCAGACACGCCATCGAAAACAGACTTCTCTCGCTGGGGAAAGGAAAGATTGATTTTGAAACTTCCAAGTCAAGGCCCGGCTGTCCCCCCACCCCCTTCTCACGCAGGGAAAAAAAGGCAGAAGAGAATTAAAGGTCAACTGTAATAGGCCGAGGGAGTGAGCGAACCGGTGCATTCGCCACATGCAGAGAAAAATGAAATCAGCTTCTAGACAGCAGGAGTTAGTGTTCGCCGCTCTCGAGTCTGCCTCACCGTCAGCCGACCCGGTGGCATCCGGGCCTTGAAAACATCGAAATCTCTGAGATTAAAAAAATAAAATAAAATAAAATAAAGAAAAAGATCAGGCTGCGGTGGGAGGAACCCACAATATAGGCTTAAATATTTATACAGAAGCCATACAGAATTGCACGGCGAGGGCTTCCTGGGCAGCGGAGGCCGCGTGTGGCGGCCGGCCCCGCCGGCCGGCCCGGATTTATTGCTTCGAGAGGGAAGAGGCGGCTGTCAGGAGCCAAGTCAGGGCCCCGGGACAAGGGTGGAGGCGGGAGATGCAGAGGAGGTCCCAGCTCCCCTTAACGGTCCGGTCCGGGAGGCAGCGGGCATGCGGGCGCTGGGGGCCCGGGAGACAGAGGGTCCAGGGCGCCGCTCAATCGTCCACGTCGATCTCTTCGTCTTCCTCGTCCTCTGAGCAGTCCTGGCTGCTGGCCCTCTGGTCCGTGAGCGGAGAGGCCGGCGAGAGCTGCAAGGGCCCACCGCCCGGGCCTTGCGGGGCGCCAGGGGGGAGCGCAGGAGAACCAGGCCTAGACTTGGCTCTGCCGCAGCCTCCGCCACCGCCGCCCGAAGCCTCCGAGTTCTGCTCGAGTTCGGCCAGTGCCACGATGTCCATCTGCCCGCTGGGGCCCAGTTTCTTGGCGGACTCCACGTCGGCCTTCATCTCCTCCAGATCCCGCTTGAGCTTGGCGCGCCTATTCTGGAACCAGGTGATGACCTGTGCGTTGGTGAGGCCCAGCTGCTGCGCAATTTGGTCGCGATCTGCCGGGGACAGGTACTTCTGGTATAGAAAGCGTTTCTCTAACTCGTATATCTGGTGATTGGTGAAGGCCGTGCGTGATTTTCGCCGTTTCTTGGGCGTCTGCCGCTGCCCAAAGATGGTCATCCCATCGCGGCCTGGAAAGAAATGACAGTGTATGCTCGCAGCGGGAGAGTGAAGACCCCACCCAGACTATCCCACAGCTCTCCACCAGACCCAGGCCCATCTCGCTGCTGTTCCCTCTTCAATTCTGTTCCACTGTCTATGCCAGAGTAAAGAGGGCCATGGGAAATCTCCTGCCTTTGGTCTCCTGGAAGTCCCTAGGAAAAATTGTTTTGGTGTCTGCTCCCTAAGAGTTGGTCTGAAAAAGACCCAAAGTCTCGCAGAGTGCAAGGAAGCCAAACAGAGACTCCCTAAATGTGTTGTGAACACGGATTGCCCACCTCTTTCCAATGCCCAGACTCCATCCTACCCAGAAGTTTCCAGGAAAAGATTCTCTCGCTCCCCTCACTTCAGGAAGTAAGTCTGGGAGCATCCAAGCCGGTGGGAACTCTAAGAAGCCGGCCAGACTTCGGGGAGAGCTTGAGTGGGCCACCTCTCTCAGATTGAGGGCCAGACTCAGAACTCAGAGGTCCCTAGGAAAGAGAATCCTGTCCCACCCGTCTCCACTCCCATCTCAGCTGCAGAATCTAGAACTGGAGGAACCTGATGGCCAGCGTGGGCAGAGGCAGGGGGTACGAAGTACAGGACATTGAGTATGGGCGCAGGGCCATCTAGGTGGTGCCTACCTTCGGCTGCCTGCAGGACGCTGACCTCCAGCCCCTTAAAGGTCTTGCTGGCGAGCTCCTCCAAGGCGCACAGCGGCGAGGTCTGCGAGAGCAGAGCGCGGCCCGCCAGGGGCAAGCCGCCCGGCGCGTGCTTGTCCGCGGCCGCCAGCAGGTGCGCCGCCCCACACAGCGAGTAACTTCTCCGCACTGACGGCTTGTTGAGGATGTCCTCGATGCTGAACGGCGTCAGTGGCTTGTTGGAGTTGGCGGGCGGCGGCAGGTGGTCCAGAGGGCTGCGCCGCCGCTCCTCCCCCGGCGCCGCCTTGCCGTCCTCCTTGGAAGTCATCTCGGCCTCGCTTGGGGGCCCGGCCGGGGCGTCTCGGGCCGAGGGGACCCAGCCCGCGGGCAGCTCGGGCGCCGGACGGCCAGAGAGGAAGGCAAGAGGCCGGCTGGAGGCCGCGCCGGGCAGGGCGCGGACGGCCAACGGGGCCGATTAGCGCGGCGACCCAGGCAGGCGGAGCGGCACGGGGCCCCGGGAGGAGAGCGCAGACGCGGGCGCCGCCGCCGGGGTTTCCAGCAAGCCGGGGCCGGAGCCGGGAAGCGCCGCGCCGGGCTCCAGTTTCGCCAGCCCCGGTGCTATTTAAAGGTGTCAGGTGGCTCAGCCGCGGCGGCTCCTGGCCCCGGGTCCTGGCGGCGGCAGTTGGAAGAGCCGAGGCGAGGGCGCCGATCCCGGACTGCCAGGGGAGGCGGAGAGACGGGGCAATTGACTATTGCTAACAAGTTAGCCTTGATCGAGGAGCAATCAATTATCTGCAGCAGCGCCTCTCTTTCTCTCTCGCTCTCCCGTCTTTCTCCTTTCTCTTCTTTCTCTCTGTTCTCTCTCCCCCTATCCTCTCTCTCTCTCTCACCCTCCCTCCCTCCCTCTCCACTCCACTCTGCTCCCCCCGTCCCTCTTCTTCTCTACCTCTCCCTTGCCCTCTCTTTCACTCTCTGTCTGTCCTATGCAGGCGGCTCTAAGTTGGGAAGCTCATTAATTAGCGGGCCGGGGGTAGGAGGAGCCGGCTGGAATTAGCCTGCCTAATGCGCCTGTCAGTCCCGGCTCTCCGCCGTACTCGGGCCCGAGATGTTTGTAAATTACATTAGAGGCGCCTTTATTGCTCCCGAACCTGGGGTGACTAAAAAGCCACCGCCCCCACCCCAAACTGAGAGCAGCGCTCCGGGTACACCCGTCTCCAGCCGGCCTGGCCGCGGTGGCAGGACCAGCCCAGAGGTCTCAGGCTCTGCAAGCCGCGGTTGTGGAGCTAAAGAAGGGTACCAGGAGCCCCAGTCGCGAAGTGACGCGGCCACCGCACGGGCCAGGTAAGAACTGGAGCCCGGGCGGGCCTCGCTGGAGCCCAAGGTGGACTTTGATGATCCCAAATCAAGACCACAGCGCCCCTGTTCCCAGACTCTCGTCCCCCAACCCAGCCCTGGGCCGAGAGCCTGAGAAAGGAGAAGCTGAAGACTCCCGGGGCTGGCCCCTAGGAGGTCAGAGCGGGCTTCACAGTCCTGGGTGGGCGACACGGGACAGAGGTGGGGAATCCTAAGGGTTGGGGGAGGGGAACAGTCTTCCCCACCCCGAGAGGCGGAGGGAGGAGTTGGCAGTTCTGCACGCCTCTACCCTGGCCTGAGCCTGAGGCGGGCGCCCTACCTCCTTCTGCAATCTTGCACACTCTTTCCTCCCGCCGCGGTTGTCGGGGCCAGCTAGGGCCACCGCACATCTGACAACCGGCATCTGACGGAAACTCAGCCGGGTGTCGGGGTTACCCCGGCGGGTTCCGGGCTTCCCCGCTGCTGTTTGCCCCAGCCAGGGCCGGGGGGCCCCCGCTGCCCGCCCCGCCCAGCTGGGCACAGGGCTTGAGTGAGCAGCAAGGCCGGCCGACTCCAGCTGTTCCGGATGCCGGGTGGGGACCGGGAAGGGGCCGGGCCACTTGCAGCAAGGCCGGGGAAACAGTGAGGATGGAGGTTGTTGATCCCAGGGCCTGGAATCTCTGAATGTTAGGCGAGCATTTTGTATGCATCGTTATTTGAAAGTGTGTGTGTGTGTGTGTGTGTGTGTGTGTGTGTGTGTGTGTGTGTGTGTGTGTGTGGTGTGTTATGTGTGTATTTGTGTATGGTTCTCCATGTGTCTTTCTTTTAATGTTTATGAACCTAGGAGCATACCAGCGGGGACTGAAACTCAGCTATGTCTTTCTTTTCCCTTGAGGTACAACAGTGTGGCTCTGCTCCGGGGCTCTCTTTTCTCTTGCTACTCCATCTGGTTCGTGTTGGGCCCCGATTTTCTACTTCTTCCCTTGGAACAAGGAGGGAAGGAAGAGATTGTAGGAACCAGGAGGAAGAACTCCTCTCTCTACTAGCTGCAAGCACCAGACTCGCTTTGTTTGTAAACTCCTGAATGGTCTGTGTGGTCCAGAAGCATATCCTGGGCCAGAGAAGGGTTTCCGGAGCAGCTGGAGAATTTGTGGACAACGACAGGGTGTGGAACTGGAAAAATGGGACTCTCCCAGTGGGAAGGGAGTGACTGGAAGGAGGAAGGAGAGAGAGAGAGAGAGAGAGAGAGAGAGAGAGAGAGAGAGAGAGAGAGAGAGAGAGAGAGAGAGAGAGAGAGAGAGAGAGAGAGAGAGAACTTATTTTGCTCTGGGGCAGGGAGAAGGCTTTCTCTGTGCAGAGTCCTCTGCACATCAGAGATAGGTTTATTTATCTCTAGTTTAACTGTTGGGAATTATGGCTTGTAGCTCTTTGAATTAAAAGGGATGGAGGAGAGAAAAAGAATTCTTGCCTGAAGGCCCCAGTGTGGTGAGGGACCAGCCTGCTTGGGAATGTTTGAAGCTTAGCTTCTACTTCCTTCCCAGTCCTCACCCTGCATTTTTAAGATACGGGAAGTGTGGTGGTGGTGGTGGTGGGGGGTACTTCGAGGCAGAAATAGTGTTAATAGAAGTCTTAGCCCCCTCCAGCCACAGATCTATCTCAGGTCCTGATGCATCATCCACTGTCTCTCACACATCATCTGCCTCTACCGTCCTGGGAGCCATGAGGAGACGCTAAGTAACATGAAGTCTAGGGGCTGGTAGAAGAAAAAGGCAGGGAAGATTTAAAGAAGGGCACAGATTCATCTGCTCTTTCCCGACTTCCTGCCTTCAGGATCCCACCCCTGCCCTCTCCTGATATAACAGGAAGCCCTTGATGAAGACTAAGCCTTAAAGTTAAGCCCAGTGCCTGCTATGGCTCATCTAGTTTCTGAAAATCACCGGAGTTGATAATTTCTGAGGAACTGCCAAGAGGGGGTGGAATGTGAACCTGGAGCAGGAAAACCCTGTTCTCTGTGATCTTTGTTCCTATCTTGCCAAGGAAGAACATTCTACAGCCATTTGTCCAGCGCCTCCCCTTCCTGTCTTGCAGGACCCTGTGGATTTACTTCCTAGACCTAATTGATTGGCCTCCCAGTCATACCTGCTCCGGAGGAGCACAGTCAGTTTGAGGGTGCAGGGAAGTGTGGTACCACCTGGCATTTTGTTGTTTCCGTTCATTTTGCCCAGATCAATTGTCCAGGCCACCTTGAAACCGGTTCAACTGCCCCAGACACCTTTTCCTTGACTTGAAGACCTACTCTATTTCCAACCCCCCAACACCCAAGGTTTAAAAAAAAAAAATGTGACAGGACCAGGATCTTCTAGAATCCTGGGAACCTAACCCTACTAGCTTCTGGTATCCTTCCTGAAGAGAAACTGAGTATATTCTGGGTTGGTGATAGGACCCCCTCTCAGGGTTTTAGACCCTTGTGTGTAGGATCCTGGGGGGAGGGAATCCAGGCAATCTGGACCTACCAAATCCTGGGAAGACACCCAGTTCTTACCCATCAACTATGTCAGATGGGTTTCCATCCTGCAAATAAGGTCAAAATGATTCTACCATGGGAGGGGAAATGACTCTCTCAGAGGAGTTGAGAGACCACAAGAATCAAAATGGAGGGGAAGTTTCTGAATCAAAAAGTTCAGAGGGATGAAGAACTTTTGGAAGGAACCCAGCCATGAGAGTTCAGTTTGTGTCTCCACTGTGCAATGGAGACACTCACATCCTAGTCAGTTGGCCTGGGGACTTTTCAGCTGTAGCCAGAGGCAGCTAGATCCTAGAGTCTCCTCCACCTTCTCTGAGGAGCATCTTCTGAAAGGCTGTTGTCCAGGTATCCATTACACTGAATCATTGTTCACTGTCTTATTTCACCTCCAATGGAAGGGATTATTCTGACAAAAATCTGTTCACTTTCTAATTTAGGGAATATTCCAAATAAGGAGGAATAAGTATCCCATAAATTGTTGTGAGTGGATTTGTGTTCCAAGGGGACATTACAGACCAAAATAAAACATTTTTTTAAGCAAAGGAAAATAGTAGTTGCATTATACTTGAAAATATCCCCACAAGTAGTAATTCACTTAACTCATCCCCCAGGCTCCCTCAGATTCGACCCAAGTTGTTCTGGTTGCCTCATTCATTTCCATGTTCTGGTAAGAACCACTATTTGCTCTCAAGCCAGAGTTTTTTCTAAAGAAAACAGTTCGGGTCTGGCATCACACTATATAACTGAACTTGATGACCAGTTTGGATGGCTTTTGTCTCGTGGGACTGCTACTAAGTCCCTGCTACTCAGTGCTTCTGCTGTAGAAGTCTTCCTTGGCCACTGTCTATAATAACAGGAACAGTAACTATAACCATAAATACCATAAGCCCTCACGTTGCCTGGCTCCCAGCTAAGCTTTATTCATTTGTTACTTTACAACTTTTTGAGATGGTTATTGCCAATATTCCTCATTTTACAGTAAGGGAAATGGGAACAGAGATGGTCAGGAGCCTATCTAAACTCTCACAGCTTGTCTGACATTCATCAATTTGGAACACTGTTTTCCTACTCAAGTCTGTGTTCTTCTCTGACCTCTCAGACTCTTAACCAGAGGTCTCTCCTGACTCTGAACAGCTTCCAGGAGTTCTAAAGACTCCAGACACATTGTTTAAGCTTCATCTACAAGCCCAAGTGGACACATTTTTTTGCCCGTGGCTAATCTCATATAACACAGTGGAGTCTCAAAAGGGTTGGAGATCCAGAAAAGCCAAAGGGCAGAAGGAGGCCAGTGGGGGAAGGGAGGTAGGCCAATGGGGAAGTGGAGAGGAGCTGCCTCCTCCCAGGCCTAGGAACGAAGAAGCCAGCTGCTCCAAAATACAGTCTGGGCTCCAAGCCTGCATCTGAACTTGCTCTGCTTTCCCCTGGCTAGGTGCAGCTCTTATGACCTCTGCCTGTGTGTGTGTGTGGGGGGGGGGGGGGCGGCAGGGTTTGTGTCTGGGCCATTCTTTTGGGGAGCACACATGATTGCTTACTCCACCTTTCTTTGATGGAATGAATTCCTTTAGACCAATGTGTCAAGGTGTTTCTGCCTCATGGAATGAGGGACCCCAGATATCTTTTGGAAGTATGGAGAAAGCACAGACACACTACCAAATAGCAGAGGCAGACTGGATGGAAGAGTTCTGCAGAGATGCGGAAGGTCTGCTTGGTGCCCAGTTTCTGCAGCCTCTAGAACAGACATCTCTTTTTGTTCCAAGCCTTTGCTCCTCTCATCCTGGGTCAGAATGGCCTCTGTTCCTTCTCTTCCTGGCAACTCTTACCCTATGCTACTGCCCAGCTCATCACCTTGGGGAAATTCTTCCTGCCCTATCAGCTCCTCAGCAGACCCCCTGGGGGTCACTGTCGCATTGCCAGACACGTGATGGTTTGTATCAATCTTTCAGCTTCTCTCTCCATCTGGTCATGAACTTGAGGACAGGGCCGCCATCTCTCTGTGTGCCCTATGCCAGCCAGGCATATACCAAAGAGCTCCTCAGGCATTTGTCAAATAAATAAACTAAAGAGACAAAGAATTGGCTCAGTCTTTGCTCCCGAGAGAGGGCAAGGGTGCAGGAGAGGATAGGTACATTGTTTTTGTCAGGTGCATGCAGATGTGTGAGGTAATCTGCTGCTTACAGCGCCACACTTGCAGAGGTGCACAAAGACTTCACTCTTTAATGCTTTTTGCTGGGGAAGGGAGTGCTGGGATCTGGATCCAGCTGTGGTCCTACTAATAATTGGACTTTGTTGCATTTTTTGTTTTTGTTTTTAAACAGAATTGATTCCTGCCACATGATGGGTTCAGAAATGGAGAGGAAGAAAGGACTGAAGATTGGCAGGAGTGAGGAGCAGACGGGAGGGGCAGAAAACACACCCATTGCATCCCAATAGCTTTGGGGTTTGTGCAGAGGGTAAAGGAACCTGTGTGTATATGCAGGGCTCGCTTGTTCTGTTCCACGCAGAAGCTGGCATTAGCGCTGCACTTTGAAAAACCAGAAGCATTTGAGTAGGTGGTTAAGAGAAAATATTTTGGAAGCAAAAGAAAAAATAGACAAGAAAGAGGTATCAGCCCAGGAGACAGTGCCTTCTTCTGTTGTCCACGAAGTGGATTCCTGGCCTCGGAATGGAACCCCAGTCCTCGGTGTATCCTGGAAGGTCATTGGGATGCCTTTCAGCCCTTGAGAAAAGGGGCTGAGGAGCTACACACCCTGGTGATGAGTCAACAATGCAGGTTCCCTTCTCCCGCCACCTTCCAGTTATATTACTTTCTTTTTTACTGACTTCGTGGTAACCGCCATTCCATAAAAGCTTTCCTTTCTTGGGGAAGGCGCTGGGCTTAGGACAGGCATAAAGCCTAGGCTGCTAGGTCTGGCGGAAAGAAGCGGGAAAAATCAGGATAGCTATGAGCTGGTCTGCGCGGCTAGGCGGGTGCAGAAAAGGCCTGAGTCAGGTTTCTTGTAATAACCGGCACGTGAATAATTCAGCAGCCTCTGAGGCTCATTGCATTAGCGCCTTGCGTGTGCCGAGCAGCGGGTTCCCTAACGAGCAAAAGTAAGAGTCCTGGGTAGAAGATCCCCTGCCCCCAGGCATCCTAAATTAGAATTCTACCAGAACTTCTGTTCTGGATTCCCTCTGACTCCGTTGGTCAGGGGCCACCTTCTGGACAGGGTTGCCCCACCTGAGGTTCTAGAGATCCCCCAGACGCTGGGTAAGAGAACAGGAGCTCCTTTAGAGCTGAGGGCCCAGGTTCCCTCCAGGCTGCTTTGGGCCAAAAGGATTTCTCTTGAGACTGAAATGGCCTTCCAGGGGCTCAGGGCCCCAGGTTCCCGGGGGCCCTTGGCACCCACAGGCCGAATTTCCACCAAGTCAGACTTTATGTCAGAACCCAACTATCCCTCCAAGAAAGCGCTAGGTTCCCACTGTGTGTGGGAGAGCACAATTTGCTCCCTTTGGCCTTGGCCACTTTCTTCATACTCCTGGGTCCCTGATCTGGAAGGATGCAACTACCAAGTCCCACATCCACCCATGTTCCTGACTCCTCCACTTGCTGCACACGGTGTGCGGTGCACGTGCCTTTCTCTCCGTTCACTTCTGTGAGGTCAAGCCCTCTGGTTTTTCTGCTGCTCACTCCCTTCTCCCCCTTTATTCCTCTTAGTGAATCTTGGGCCAAGATCCTCACTTTGGTTCCAGTGGAATCTTTATGGTATTCTTCACAGCCAGATCCCAGACAGGAGGCAGCTCGCTTAGCCTCTGGCCTGCTGCACCTTCCTCCCTCCACCCGATACCACCACCTAATCCCTCAGCCGTCCTTTCTTATTGATTTGGATTTGTTCTGAGGTGCTAGTCCACAGGCCTAGCTCCTGAGAAAGCCCGATTTACTCTACCACTCCTGCAGAGGGGATCTCTTTAAGACAAATAACTAACTACTTCCCAGAAGCAGCAGGACAGTCCAGACATCCTCATAGACACACAACCACAGGTGCACCTCAGCTGGAAGACCACACCACATCTGGCCCGCTGGGTGGCTTTGGGTAAGTTTTAGCCTCTCTGAGCTGCGATAAGGCAGAAGAATTAGGAGGGATGACTGAAAACTAAGCATTTTCTTTTGTTTAGGGAAGCGCACTGCCCGTGTTGAAGCCTAAACAAGGAAGCAAGGCTGATGATTGAATGCTCTATCAGAAACCAGGGGCAGTAATTCCTCTTGTTGGTTCTGTGGAGACAGTGTGGTGCCAGCCATCTGAGTCCTCTCCAGTATTTGCCACATCCCCATTTGCTGAAAAGATCTGCAAGGTTAAGCTCTGGTCTGTCCCACAAGCATTGTTTTTTGAATCCAGACCCTGGTCTGAGCTCCTTTTGGGTGTAAGCCTCGACTTACCTTGAATGGGGAATGGAGTTCTTCCAACGAATTGGAAGAGCAGTCCTTGTTTCTAATTAAAGTTTTGAAAGCTTCATTTTCTTTTTCTTTCTTTCTTCCTTCCTTTTTTTTTCTTTTTACATTTGGGAGTTTTTTTGAGAATGGGTTTTGTGTGTGTGTGTGTGTGTGTGTGTGTGTGTGTGTGTGTGTATCCCCATTGTCTTGAAACTCACTCACTCTGTAGACCAGGTTGGTTTCAAACTCAGAGATCCACCTGCTTCTTTCCCATGTTCTGAGCTTAAAGGCCAGCACCACCACACCCGCCTGAAAACGTCATTTTCATGTAAACGATTTTACCGGTATCCAAGGAAGGGTGTAAGGAAGACTCACAAAGGGGCAGGCAAGTTACCGGCCAGATAGAAACCATCGGTCCAGCATTTATCCTCTTTACAATGTGTCCATCAGCTCATCTGTCTTCCTGTGGGGCCTGTATCCTTGCAGACCAGTAGAATTATCTCAGAGGACTCCCTGCCAGCCACTATCTTTCTCTCTAAGGTTTCTCAGAGATCTAACGAATCCCAAAGTTGCAAAGGTGGGGTTGGCTATAGGGAAGCAGAGTGGAAACTGGAGTCTGAGACCCTCTGAGCAGGTACTGGTGGGCTAGAGAACAGTTTCCAGAAACCAGTCCGGGCCCTGTGGTAGCCGGTACAGACCAAGCGTCCTGTGCCACAAGTCCCATTACATTGTATTTATGTTTCACTTTATTGTTTTTTCTCTCTCTCTTATTATGGTCTCACTCTGGGGGAGGCAAAGGACATAATATATTCATCTTTATTATACCAAATCTGTGTGAAGCATTTAATAAAACGCTGTTTTCCCACAGCCAGGAACATTAGTGTGAGCCGTTCTTAAGTTAATGCTCCTGGGCAGAGAGCGCCTGCGTCACAGCGCCTGCTGCTGGCAGATGGAGGGAAGAGCAGTCTAGTCTGCGCCTTGGGTGCTTTATCTAAGGCACCTGTCCGTTCGACTCCTGGGGCTCCAGACCTGCGGGGGGGAGCGGGGTGTGTCTCAGAAGAGCACAAAAACCAGCCACGTTCCTAGCTCTCGGTTTGCGCTGATGCAAAAGGAGGAATTTCATCCTGGTAGGATTTTTAGAGACTAAGGATGCTGAGGTAGGAAGGCCAGCGAGAAATAAATCAGGGCTAGAGGAGTGTTTAGACCAAGTTGTACCATAAGGGAGCAGAGAGAGCAACTCTAGGCTGAGAAGGGCCCAGGAGGTTTCTCCACAGACTACTGGGTCTCACCTCCAGGAAAAGACTCCATCTGTCATGCTTGACCCTTGAATACTCTTTTCCTTCTCTCCCCTCCTCTCTTCAGGAGCTGTCTTTCCTTCCTTCCTTCCTTCCTTCCTTCCTTCCTTCCTTCCTTCCTTCCTTCCTTCCTTCCTTCCTTCCCCCCCCCCTCTCTCTCTCTCTCTCTTTCTTTTTTTGTCAGAGAAATTCTCTCCTTCCACCATGTAAGTTTCCAGGAAATCAAACTTATATGTTGTGGCCCACACATGAGGTTTGTTTTTGTTTTGTTTTTTTGAAACAGCATCTCACTATACAGCCCTGGCTGGCTTGGAACTTGCTACATGTTCTAGGCTTGCCTAGAACTCACAGACATCCACCGGCTACTGCCCCATCTCTGGTTCTCTTTGAATGCCAGGACTAAAGGCACACACCACCATGCCTGCCCACACCTAGCATTTTTACATGGGTCCTGGGGCATCAAATTCAGGTCCTCCTGCTTACATAGTAAGTGCTTTACCCACTGAGCCATGAGCTTAGCCCCAGGAAAATTACCTCTCAGTCCCATTTCCCAGTTAGTAAATTGAGGCTGAAAAGGATCAGAAAGCTTATTTGAGGTGCTCTAGCTAGGAAGAAGAATAAGAGATTACCTTGGAGAGGCTGTTTCTCCCTCCCACCGCTCTCGGGATTCCTGTTCTCACAGCCACCACATTCTCTAGGGTTTTCATGGCCTATAAACTTTACATTCTGCTTTCTACACATCCATGAAGACCCCCCCCACGCGTGCACACACACTCACACACACATGCACACACATGCACGCTCGTGCACGCGCGTGTACACATACAATGTACACACACACATACACACACACACACACACACACACACACACACACACACACACTGGAGATGCCCAAGGGAAGAAGAAACAATGGCTGGCTTTCATATCCAGGCCTGCTGTTCAATGCCCCTAGAGCCCACTGCCTGGATACTTGTAGAATCAGATAAAGCCTGCTTTAAGCATTTTGAGGCAATGCTCCAGAGACAACAGGTGGCTGGGAAAGGCCACCCAGAGACTGAGCAGGAGGAGCTTGAAGAAACCCAGGAATGTCTCCAGTAGGGCTACCATCTCCTCAATTCTCAATCTTCCTCTGCTCCACTGCCCTATCTGTGTGGTAGAAACTGTATCAGCTTACCCCCTTGGTGATGGCTGTGGAGCAAGCTCCTTTGGAGGCTGGAGGTCCTTGAGGAATCTGACACTTCTTCTGAGCTGGCTGGATGAGGGGCATAGGGAGAAACTTGAACTTTGTGCTAGGCCAACTCAAGGATCGTACTAGGGGCTTCAAATTTAAGACATTTGATTGCCATATTGTGTAGACTCCTAAGTTTGTGCCTTTGCCAGCTCGTCAATTCACTCTTGTCCCAGCTCTATTAGGTGGTCACTGGAGATGAAGAGATAACCTGTGACCTGCTGAGAGGGGACAGGGAGGCTGCACTCAACTCAGCCTTGTGACATTCTTTCTAAAGGATAGATGAGTAAGCAGTGGAAGGAATTGCCTTATGTGGGAGTGAGCTTCTCAACAAGCAGAGTATGCAAGTAGAGCTTAGAACATGTAGGAGCAAAACTAACCTTGGGCTCATATGACCACTTCCATCACCAGCACCACCACATCACCACCACTACCACCACACCATTATCATACCACTAAACTACATCATTACCACACCACTACCACCACCACCACACCTCCACTACCTTACCACCATCATCACCACACCTCCACTACCTTACCACCATCATCACCACACCACCACTATCCCACTATACCACATCACACCATCACTACCCACTAAACAACACCACCGCCACCACCACTACCACCATGCATCTTTCTCATTCTCCATCACTTCTTTTGTGTCAGGTAAGGTGTGTACCCACACTGTCCCATCTAATGCGTATAACTTTTAACCACTTAGTTGCTTTCAGCTCTAATAGCTTTTGTGCAAAATGAAAAGCATGTTGCATTGTGGCTGTTATTCATGGATTTGTCCGCAACAATATGTACAAATGTGTGTGTGTGTGTGTGTGTGTGTGTGTGTGTGTGTGTGTGAACTCACATAGCAGGAATGGAATAAATAGATCCGGGTAGGGGGACATAGATATATCAATGTTTAGATGAGATCTATCTGCCTAGCCAGCTGTGTTTTAACTGTCATCTGCAGAGCCACTGAAGGGCGTACTGAGGGAACCAAGACTACCTCTCCAGGTATTACTTCCCTCTTCTCCACAGCTGAGCTTCACACAGCTGGTGTCTAGGATCTCCTTCTACATCCTGTGGAAAGCTGTATACTAGCTTGTGAGTACCAGCTCAGGTTCTACCTGGAAAGAAGGACCTGAGGACGTGAACTCTCAGGGCTCTTGAGAAGCCGTGCAGATAGAGAAAGGGTCTGTGGGGGAATCAAAGCCTGGAAGGGTCCCAGAGTCAAGAAATCTATGTGGCAGATGTTATCTTCAAAGACTGGTAGAATCGAGTGGTTGGAGGGAAAAACAAGCAATCTAGAGCTGGAGTTGGGTGGCCATAAGTATTAACAGTAAGAGTCAGGGTGTCCATGATAGTTTGGGAGGTCAGCAGGCTAGCCTAGCTAAAGTGGCAAAGGATGCATGGGAAAGACATCTGTGGAATATCTTGACTGTCTAGAGCTAGAGACCAGAAAACAGAATTCAAAAATTAGGGTAACCAGAAAATCAAGAAATGGAGACCCAAACTCAGCACCTAGTCTTGTCCAAAGCGGTTCCTTTGGGTGGTTTTAAGAGATGGTTCTTCTTTTTGTTGTTGGTGGTGGTTTTTTGTTTTGTTTTTAAATGGGTCTCATGTAGCCCAGGCTGGCCTTGAACTTGCAATAGAGGATAAACCTGAAGCTTCTGATCCTCATGTTTCAGATGCCTCAGTGTTGGGATTACAGGTGTGCCCTACCATGCCCAGTTTTGTGAGATACGGGGGATTAAATTTAGGGCCTTGTGAGTACCAGGCAATCATTCAGCCAACCGGCTTCCACACCAGCCTCAAAGTGCATTCCAGTTGGAGAAGAAGACAGACTCTATAGTTTGGGTGTGGTGGTGCCAGGTCATAATTCTAACACTAAGGAAATGGAAGTAAGAGCATCGGGGGTTCAAAGTTACCCTCTAGCACCCAGGGAGCTCAAGGCCTTGTGATATGTAAGCTATTATCTCAAAGGAAAATCAGATCAACCATAAAACCAGACATCTTTTAATTGGTTGAGACAGAAAACAAAGCCAGGAGCCCAAGTTTGCTTGAAGCCTGACTCCCAAGAGTAGAATGATTTAGCTGCCTGGGGTTCTCCACACCAGAGCTTGAAGTCTGGCACTTTCTGCCTCCTGGGCCTCGTGAGATGGGGCAGCCGATGTATACCCACCAAGCCTGGGTCTTCCTGTCACCCTTTGATACAGGTGGGATCTTAGTGTCTATCCGGACCCAGCTGTGCCATGCTGCTGGAAGGTGGAGCTGTGGTGCCAGCGGTGGTGCCAGCAGAGCCAGTGTGTGGGCGTTGCTGCACCGGCCTGTCGCGGAGCGGGAGCTTGCCAAGGAGCCGGAGCGCTGTGCCGCGTGGAGGGTGTCAGGGGTGGTATTGTCGGCACACAAATGCTCAACTTTATGTACTTTTAACTAGAGGTGTAACAGATGGCCCCGTTTCTGTCCAAGCCAGGGAGACTGGTGCCCATTCCGGCTGTAGCCAATCAATCGTACCACTCTGAGGGGAGCTACAAGCTGGGCTGGGAGGCCTGGAGCCAGCAGCCACACAAGGCTGTCTGCTCGGGCTGCCTCAGCCAGCCGCTCATCCACAGGCCTGGAGGTAGAAGGGCAGGCGAGTGGCATCCCTGCCTGGAGCCTGGACAAGGCCTATCAGGGAGGGAGAGCCTGAACCCACATGTCAGGTTCCAAATGGCCAACGGAGATAGTCAAGTCCCCAACTGACCCCACTTGGTCCACTTGGTCCTTGCTCTCCCGTGGTTCCCCCTCAGCATCTAATCCACAAATATCCCGCCCCAGAACCACAAATGTTCGGTGGCCTGCATTAAGAACATCATGCATTATTTGAGTCTGGGAGAACACAATTCCACCACTGAGAGGCATTGTCATGGGACTGAGCTGGGATTTGGAAATACCAGAGACAGGGATAGAAATAGAGAAAAAGGCCGTCCTAATGGCCCCAGAGGTGGGAAACCTCAGCTAATACATTATTTTGATTGAAATTATATATACTTTTTGTTGTTTTGGGTTTTTTGAGACTAGTCTTCTCTGTGTAGCCCTGGCTGTCCTGGAATTCACTTTGTAGACCAGGCTGGGCTATAACACATAGAGATCCACCTGTCTCTGCCTCCCAAGTTCTGGGATTAAAGGTATGTGCCACCACTGTCTGGCTTACATTGATATTTTTAATATAATATTTTATTAATTCTTTGAGACTTTCAATACTGGCTTTTGTTTGTTTTTGAGATAGGGTCTCATGCAGCCCAGGCTGGACCCCAACTCACTGTGTACCTGAGAATGATCTTAAACTTCTGGTCCTCCTGTGTTTTTACATTTCTGTTGCTGAGATTACAGTTCCTGCCATAATTTCCAACTGAAGTAGTTGATTTTCGTATTAACATAGTCAATAAACAAACATGCAGTGGAGCTTCCTATGTGCCAATCCTTTCTTCACTATAAATAACACATAATTTCTCTTCTTGCAGACAGGGGAAGCAGACAAATACACAGGTTAATTGGAACAGTGAGCTAGAACACATAAATCTGCAAAAGGACTGCAGAATCTCAGAACAGGCATTTCATCCTGCCTGCGAGATCCAGGAAGATACCAGCAATGGCTGGCTCTGAGCTTGTGCAAGTAGAGATTTTTATACAGAAGGGTACCTTGACTAGGAAGGGCGGTGGAATACACCTTTAATTCCAGCACTCTGGAGGCAGAGGCAAACAGATCTTTTAGCTCATGGTCAGCCTGGTCTACAGAGAGAGTTCCAGGATAGACAGGGCTATACAGAGAACCCTGTCTCAACAAACCAAACCAAACCAAACCAACAACAAAATTACTGTCTTTAAATCAGCTGGTGGTGTACACCTTTGATCCCAGCACTCTGGAGGCAGTCGAATCTCTGTGAGTTCAAGGCCAGCCTGGTCTATAGAATGAATTCCGGGACAGCCAGGACTATACAGAGGAAAAACCCTGTCTATCCTCCCCAGCCCACCTGCCAAAAAAGGGAACTGCCTGATGTTGGTCAAAGTCTGCATTCAGTGTGGATGGAGAGGGGTTGGGGTATGTGAGGGGAAACAGAGGACATGGACTTGGCAGGAGAGAGGACCAGTCCTGGTCCTCTGCCACAGCTTGACAACCTGACACAGGGAGGCTCATCTCCCAGGTGTCTCTTGTTAGCCTTACACTGCATCCTAGGATCAGAGTGAATGAGAAAGGGGGGGGGGGGAGAGCTGCAAAGAGACTGACCTTCAAGGACATCCTAGCCCTGATCATTCTTCTTTCCTGGACTACTGACCGACAGGGCTGTGACACAGTAGACTACTGTCTCCCAACCATATACCTGTGGACTTCTGAACTTTATCCAGTTAGCCTTTCAAAAGTCCTAGAGGAAGGACATGGATGATGTTCAGTCACCAAGCAGTAAGCAGCAGCCAGGCAGGAGAATGGTGCAGACACCAGAGGATAACAGTCGTCAGCTCAGATCCCTCCCATCGCAAGACATGAGAACCCCTCTGAGCAACAAGAAGAGAACTGTTGGTGGTTGAGCCTATGGTTTGTCATTGGAACTGGGTCTGGAAGGCATGAAGGGACAGAGAGGGCTCTGGGAAACAACTCTACTCTGGTAAGGTTCAGGTTACTCCATGGGACCTCTTTTTTTCTGTGTGCATCTCTCCTCATTAATATTACTATTACTTGTTATCATTAATTCACTAACAATTGACAATATTAAATACTACAATAATTAAATAATAATTATTATTACTATTGTTATGATAGGAGAAGGAATAATCATCTTCATGCAGTACAATAATTAAATAATAATTATTATCACTATTGTTATGATAGGAGAAGGAATAATCATCTTCATGCCCTGAGTCACACCAAGTGTCCACATTCTACTCAATAAATTCATTTATTATGAGGTTTGCTATGCCCATTTTCCATATAAGAACATGAAGGCTCATGGATGTTAGGTCATCTGCTCTGTATTTAAGCCAGGAAATGGCAAAGGCAGGAATCCCCCTCAGGTCAGCCTCCAGAGCCCCAGCTCCTAACTACTTTTGCCCCCATGCAGCAGCAAAAGCTTCCTGGGTTTTCTCATAATTTCTCATAACTGACTTGCATTTGACCAGCCGGCCTCTTGGAGAATCTCTCTGCCTCAGCTCTGCTAACTGCTCCAGTCTCTCGGTGTTTCACAGTTCACATTCCCAGGGGAGGGGGTTTGACTGGCCCAGCTCATCTTTTAATGCCATGCTCTGTGGTAAACAGCTGCCCAGCCGAATAGAGCCCTGTGCGTTCACTATTAAGCAGCTCTGAGTGAGCTGAAGGCAAAAGCAAACTTCCCAAGGAAATTCAAGGTGCAACTAATGGGTGAGGACTCCTTTGTGGAGGACAGGCTGTGACTGGGTCTTTCTTGAGATAAAAATGGGATTTGGGAGGCAGAGTGGGAGACAATTAGGAAGAACCAGCATGAATATAGGATGGAGGGGATAGAGTGAGTCATGGGGGTTGGTGGGCTAGTGGAGTGCATAAGAACAGTGCAACATGGGCAGAAAGGGTAGGACTTGAAGGGCAGCAAAGAACTGGAATGTGATTCCTGGTGATAGCTCACACCTCTAATCCCGGCACTTGGGATGCAGAGGCAGGCAGATCTCTGTGAGTTCAAGGCCAGCCTGGTCTACAGAATGAGTTCCAGGACAGCCAGGGCTACACACAAAGAGAGAAAAAAGAACTGGAATGTAGTTCAGTGGGGGTCACAGGAGGTCTTTGAACAATTGAGAGGTGTGATTTGGTGTGCCTATGACCTGTGAGCCTTCTAGGAGAGGCCTTCAAAGCCCTGGGCAGTTCCAATCTATACATTTGTCTCACTGCAACTGTGTATTTGAATCTGGAATTATTATTATTATTATTATTATTATTATTATTATTATTGCAGAGGCTCCTCTTTCAAAATATATGGCTAGTTTAACCAGACATGGTGATGTATGCTTGTAATTCTCAGCACTCAGGAGGCTGAGGCAGGTGGACTGCAAATTCTAGGAGAGCCTGGGATACATAGTGAGTTGAAGGTCAGACTGGGTTACATTGTGAGGCTGTCTGTATATATCTTATAATCTTAGCACTTGGGAAACGGAAGGGTGAGGATGAATAGCTCAAGATCTTAGCTATGTAGTGGGTTTGAGGTCAGTCTGAGCTATATGAGACCCTGCCTTGGTGTGTGTGTGTGATTACAATCAAGAAGCATCCTGGCTAAGGAGGTGGGGCACACACCTTCAATGCCAGCATTTGGGAAGCAGAGGTAGCAGAGGCAGTTGGTTCTCTGCGAGTTTGAGGCCAGCCTGGTTTATACAGCTAGTTCCAGGACAGCCAGGGCTACCAAGAGAAACCTTGTCTCAAAAGAAACAAACACCTACAAAAACCAAAAACCAAACCAAACCAAAACAGAAGCATGCTGGCTTAAATACTAAAGTATGAGGTTACTCTGGCCATGGGACTCGTGGCTGTTGTTGAGGTAGGACAGGATGAGAAGGGCCATAGTTTGGGAAAGAGCAGATGAGAAGGGCAGAAAGAATAGAACACAGAGCAGGCAGGCAAGAGACAGGGCCGGGTTAAAGCAGGAAGATGTGGTTTGGGGGCTGGTTGGGGAAGAAGGAAGGATGTAGGTAGAATCTTCTAGCTCCTAAGGGCTGAGCTTTATTGAAAGCATGGTGGGATCTGAGACGGGGCTTGCTAGAGACAGGAAATGGAGGGAAGAATTTTAGGTTATGGTAGCTAGAGATGTTTCTGCGATATCATAGATGCTTGGCAGGCAGTTGGACATTCTAGACGAGGACTTGGAGCTGATTCTTCCAAGCAGATGGCTAGTTATAGCTAGAGAAGTGGTTATCATGCCAGGGAGGGCAGAGTTAGATGAGAACTGAGCCCAGTGCCTAGGAGATTCCTGAATGCAGCAAGCAGGAGAAAGAACAGAAGTTGGTGGAGAGGGCAAAGGAGTAACAGAGAAGCAAAGAGCAATACCAGAGAGTCAATGGCATAGAGACCGTAGAAGCGAGAAGAGAATGGCCAGTGGGCTGGGTTGTTTGCAGATTACAGTGACAGTGACACAATACAGAGAGTGTTAAGTGACAAGTGACAAAGAGTCAGATGTGAGCAAGGATGCTGACTCATTTTACCCAGGGGTCTGAAGAGATGGTCAGGAGTTAGGAGGGCATGTTGTTCTCCCAAAGAACCAGAATTTCGTTCACAGGACCCTCATCAGGTAGCTCACGGTAAATCTAGTTCCAGGGGATCTGCCACCCTCTTCTGGACTCCAGAGGCACCAGAACTCATGTGCACAACCCCCTTCCCTCCCACATACACAAAATTTTATAGTAATAAAAACCAATTTTGTCAAGGAGAATGGATGAAGGGATGAAACACAGATGATGCTGATGGAGAAATCGCCGCCAAAAATTTCCTCAAAAACAGGAGGGAGGGAGAAGTTGAAGATGCAGAGGAATTCTGAGGTAGCCTAGCCGGGTTGGGGAGAGGCGGGACAGGGGCATGAAGCTTAAAGAGCGAGCTTTTATCTTCCTGTTAAATATGGATTGAAGATGAATTGAGGCCCGTGAGTTGACTGTTTTATTCCCTTCTCCAGTGTGTCCAGGAGGAAGAGGCAGAAGGGGGAGAGGCAGCATCGCTTCAGGCTGGAGTTGGGTAGGCGGATGGGCTGACAGGAGGCATGGGGCTAAGCTGACTGATTCAGGCCTCAGCAGGGGGGAGGAGCCGGGGCAGAAGGGGGTGGGCCGAAGAAGGTAGGGGTACCTACAGTACAAGGGAGCCCCTCCGAGGAGATAAACCAGCTGACAGGGCAGCGGACTGGGCTCAAAGATGATTCCAGACCCTGGGATTATCAGAGCTAAGGGTAAGTCATGAGGTTTTGTGGCTACACAGGGGGAAAGGCTGTTCTTAAGACCTTCACAACCTCAGCAGCCCAGAATGAGGACTTAAGAGGCTGGGTGGGGCAGGTAGGGACCACATTGCTCTTAGCATCCCGCCCGCCCGACAGTTTTTTGTTTTTGTTTTTGGTTTTTTTTTTTTTTTTTTTTGGTTTTTGTTTTGTTTTTTTGGTTTTTTTTTTTGTTTTTTAAGATAGAGTTTATCTGTGTAGCCCTAGCTGTCCTGTAACTCACTTTGTAGACCAGGCTGGCCACAAACTCACAAAGATCCTCCTCCCTCTGCCTTCTGAGTGCTGGGATTAAAGGTGTGTACCCCTGCCCTGATAGGTAACTTTTAAAATCACACAAGTGACATCTGTTTCTTGATTTAAACAAACAAACAAAACACTGGGGACCAAAATGATGACTTCATGGTTAAAAGCATTTGCTGCTTTAGTGGTGGATCTGGGTTCTGTTCCCAGCATCCACACAGCAGATCACAACCATCCCTAACTCCAGTTCCAGGGAACCAACACCTCAGGCCTTCCTGGCCAACATGCATGCATGTGGTGCACATACATACAGGCAATACACTTAAGATAAAAATAAATAAACTGGATATGGAGATGCACGCCTTTAATCCCAGCACTCAGAAGGCAGAGGTGGGAGGATCTCTGTAAATTTGAGGCCAGCCTGGTCTACAAAGCAAGAATCAAAAGCTAGCCTGTTCTAGAAGAGTCTTCCAGGGCAACCAGAGAAATCCTGTCTCAAAAAACAAAAACAAAAAAAGAATGTCAAAATAAATGAAATAAAATTAATTAAAATAATGTATAATTCACCCCCTGGAAATCACCAGTGGTGATATGTTAGAGAATTGAACTGTCCCAAGCAATGACGGTGTCAATCTTCTTTCTGAGAACATAGGAACAAACAGGGCAGGCAGGCAGCATGCAATCAGGTCTTTAAACAGTGTGTGTGTGGGGGGGGGGGGCGCTAGCCATGCCCCATCCAGGGTACTTGATATCCCAAGACTACGCCTCTAAGTCTCCCTCAATAACACCTAAATACCACCATACTTATTAAGGATACATAATGGTTTTAAAAATAAAATACAGTGTTGGGATCATTTTAGACTTACAACTTGCAGAGCTAATACAGGGAGGGAGTCTTCCGGTCTGCCTTTTGTGGTCTCCCTCACTGTTGAAATCTTACACTCCTGGGGCATTTGTCAGAGCTAGGAAATAAGTATGGCCTGCTGCTAATAATTGAACTCTAGACTTTTATTTGGCTATTGTGGGTTTTTTCCCACACAAATTCTTTTCTTCATCAGGATTCAGTCCAGGACACTGCATTGCATTTAGTGTACACACTGCTTTGCAACCTGCCTGTTCATTTGGCGTTATGTGGGGGAATGTCGTTCAATGATGCTAAACATTCTTCCACATCATTGTTTTAATGGCTACACAGTTTTCTGTGGATGGCTGTACCATTGCCAATCCCTACTGTGGGAGAGGTTTAGGTAGTTTCCAATTTTTCATTATTATAAACGAGGCTGGGATGAGCTCTTGAAGCCAAATTTCTAGACTCTCCTGGTCTTCTTAAACATTAAGAGTTCCATGCTCTACCTTATGAGCCCCCAGGAGCCTCTTACACAGCTTTTCTCTTGAAAGGTTATGCCAAGTCACATTCATACCAGAACTTCTCAGATCTTTTTATGTACGCTGCTTTTGTAATGCTGAGGATCCAATCCAGAGCCCTGAACGTATCAAACTTTTTTTCTTTTAATATGACAGAGAGGGATGTGGATGTACAAACCCTTAAGAGGTGCTGTCCTTCAAGGCCAGATCCACTCTTTGTAGTTCAAGCTACAGAGTTGCTGAGGGCTACCCTGGTCCTGAACACAGGTAGCAGCCAGAGTGGGGGCTGGGTAAACTACGAACCCTAGGGACACCTCTGGACTGCGAAGAGGGACAGGGACAGGGCAGATTCCCTGGCTTTGTTCTTCTGCCAGGAGCTGAGCTTGCAGGTAGAGAAGGGATGAGAAGAAACTGTAAGGGGAGAGGGAGCCTCTGCTCCTCCCCATGAAAGCTGAGAAGCAGGAGGACAAGTCCCTGGGGTGTGGGGAGCAGTAGACAGATTGGGAGAAGCGTAACCTCCTGGAGACGCATGCTCCAGTTCAAGCAGGAGGCATTAAGGATGAAATATCTCCCGAGCAACAATTCATCTCTAACTGGGAGGAGAGGGACTCGCTGACATTTAGCTGTGATCAGGGGCTCCACATACTTGTCCCTAGAAGCCTAACAGAAGTGTGGCTGTTGGGTATGAGCAACTACACTGTGTGTGTACATGTACATGGCATGTTATGTTACATAACAGAGTATGAGGTGCTGTGTGCAACCATAGGAAGGCGGTGTCTATGAGAGCAGCATCCTTCATGAGATCTGGCGATGTGATATAATGGGTCACATATGGCTGTGATGAGGCTTGTGTGCACACACTTAACAGCACGTGTGTGAGAATATTTGTGTGACTGAGCCTTTGAAAGTTATGTCTTTAACGTGGTGTTAGAGTCTATGTGAGTCTGTGTGTGATGCCAACTGCATGAGGACAATTGTGCAAATGCATGGCAGGGCATCATGTATGTAACTTTATATGGTGACAATGAGACAGAAGCTAAAATTGGGCGTTGGCCACCAGTGGATTAGGTATAAAAGATAGCAAACAGAAAACTAGCCCCTGGAGCAGACTGAGTAAGCTATTGCCGGCCCGTGAGGAGCCTTCGTGAACTTGGAAAGATGCTCCAGGGACTGGGATGCAGCTAAACTGGTACAGTGCTTGCTTAACATGCACGAAGCCCTGGTTTTGACCCCTGGTATCACATAAACCAAGCACGGTGGCTCACACCTGTAATCTTAGAATTGGGAGTTTGAGGCATGAGCTCCAGGAAGTTGAATATCATCCTCAGCTACAGAGCAAGTTCGAGGCCAGCCTGGGTTACACAAAGTCCTGTCTATAAAGAAAGAGAAAGGAAGGAAAGAAGGAAAAAGCAAATGAAGGGAAGTAAGAAGGAATAAGACCATCCTGCTCTAAAGCCCTATCCAGGTCTCTATGCCTTCAAGGAGCTCCCTGAGCAGTATCAGCCTGCTTCCCACTCTGTATCTTGACAGCGCGACTTACAATTTCAATATCTCTGATGATTTTGCATCAATAAAGCATCATGGTGATTGAGACCCCTTGCGGTGATGCATTGTGTATCTAATAAAGTTTGCCTGAAGATTGGAGGATAGAGTCAGCCACAGATTTTAGCCATAAAGATCAGGGAGTGGTGAGACACGGGCCTTTAATCCCAGAACTAGGAAGTTTGAACCAGGAAGTAATATTTCTGGGCAGAGAAAGGCTTATAAGGCGTGAGGAGACAGAGCTTGACCCTTCTCTTTCACCTGAGGAGTTGGCAAGGTGAGAAGTGGCTGTGGCTTGCTCCTCTGTCTCTTTGGTCTTTCAGTTTTCCCCCAATAACTGACTCTGAGTTTTTATTAAAAGACCAAGTAGAGTTTGTGCAATAACTCTGTGTCTAGGTTTGTCTTGCACAGGATAGTAGCACCTGCTACTGAACAGGGGTTTAGGAAATCAGAGTAGTGGCTTCGTATGTATTTCCTGGCTGATGATGACTGAGTATCTGTTGAGCCAGAGAGCCTGTGCTTGAGTGTGAGAACACAGATATGTAACAGTACGGACCTGAGCTGGGAGTCTATGTGTATGCTGGAGTATCACTTTCATCCCCCAGACACTTGGCCCTCCTTCTCCCCAGCCTTCTACCCCTGAATTGTCCAAAGACAGGAGACAGGCTGATGCCAGTTTCATCTCTTCACTAAGATGAGTAGCATGGAGGGCATGGTAAGGTTAAACTCATAGACAAAGGCAGAGCCAAGGCTTAATCTTCCAGTCCTTCCACATGTTCCTTCATGGGCTGGACTCAGAAGAAATTCCTGATAAAGCTGTCCAGGATCTGTCCTAGGGCCAGCTCTTAATATTCTATTGTTCCAAACTAGATTCAGATTCCCAGCCCTGCTTAGTAGTGCTGCCCTAGAACTTAGAGGGATGTAAACCAGGAGTTAAATGTCATCTTTAAGTATAGAACAATTTTGAGGATATCTGGGCTAACCTGAAAGCTGAGTGTGGTGGTTCATGTCTGAAATCTTTAATGCTAGAGCAGCAGAAACCAAAGAATTTATTGCAGGTTTGAGGCCAGCCTGACCTATATAGTGAATTATGGACAAGGAAGAGATATGTAGAGAGACATCTTGTCTCTGAAAAGGACAGAGAGACTTAGGAGATGGCTCAGTGGTTAAGAATACTGTCTGCTCTTCCAGAGAACTAGTACCTACAGGCAGACTGTAACTCAGTATTGGGGATCTAATACATCTTCTGACTTCTGTAGGCATTACATACATGTGGTGCACAGATATGCATATAGGCAAACACCTACATATAATAAACAAATAATATCTCAAGGGGGGGTAGGTAGAGAGGAGCCATCAAAATGGCTCAGTGGATAAGGGCACTTGCCACCAGTGTGTGTGTGTATGCACACACACAGATAAATAAATAACCCCAAAACATTTAAAAGTTATTATAAAAAGCCAGAGAGGGCTGGTTGGAATTGGTGCATGCCTTTAATCTCTGGGAATAAGGTCATCTGGTCTACATAGTGAGTTCCAGAACAGCCAGGACTATATGGAGGAACTGTCTCAAACAAATAAGCAAAACAAAAAACTACTGGGTAGTGGTGGTACATACCTTTACTCCCAACACTCCAGAGGCAGAGGCAGATGGATCTCTGAGTTCAAGACCAACCTGGTCTACAGAGAGAGTTCTAGGACAGCTAGGGAAGGCTACACAGAGAAAACCTGTCTTGAAAAAAATCAACCAAACAAAAGCTGGTGAGTTATAGAAGGATCGATGCATACAGAGATAAGGGCAGGCAGGAGTTGGTGTGTGGAGGATGGTAGAAAAACAGAGAGAGAAAAATGGTCTAGGAAGGAATGGGAGGTGGAAAAAAATGAAAGTGTTGAATAGGTCCAGGCAGAGCCACAAGCACATGGCTCAGGACGGGGGACCTTGCCATGTCCTTATTGAGGGTGAGGGAAGGACTGGGGGAGTCTGTAGTTCATCAGGACCTCAGGTGGCCATCAGGTCAGCCAACGCCATTATTGCCCCTAAATCTGGAATCATCCCTGAGACCCACCCATACTGGCACTGAGTAACTAAGAATGGGGATTTGGTTAGCTGGGTACATGTGCTCAGAATCCTCTTGGAGAGATGCTCAGAACCAAAGGGAGGTCTGACAGGAAAGTCACAAGCTGGCTGTCCTTGTGTGACCTGGGTCTCTGTTCCTGCTCTGCTAAGGGAAGTAGACCTCATGTTCTGCTAGACTGGGACAAAGCCTGGGAGCTTTGTGTTCCTTCAGTGATGGCCCCTGGCCTCCACTTTCAGAGCAAAAGCTCAGGCAGGGCTCAAGGGTGTCTGTCAGGCCTTGGCAGTCTCTGCCCTAACCCACAGGTACCCTAATCCTTTGCCTTCACTTTTCAGCTCCCCAGATTCTTACTCCCATCCCTTCTGTGTTACAAAAGCAGACAGCTTGCTATGCTGGAATCTGATCCTTGGAGCAGGCAATCCCTTACCTCTGACCTGACTCTCCCTCCCCCCCCCACCCCCGTCTCTCCCTCCCTGCTCTTGGGTCCACACAACAGAGCCTGTATAGAAACACACCAAGGACAGTGGATATGGATCAGTGGTTAAAAACACAATCAGTTCTTGCAGAGGGACCCACCTTCAGTTTCCAGAACCCATGTCTAATGGCTCACAAATACCTGCAATTCTAACTCCAGGGGAATCTGATGCTTCTGGCTTCATGTACACATTTATACACACACACACACACACACACACACACACACACACACACACAATTTAAAATAAAATAAATCTTAAGAAAAAAAGAAACCCATCCAGACAAAACAAAACAAAATAATCAACCAAACGGAAACAATAAAAAGATAAAAACAAACCCAAAAGATTCTGGTTCTGGTTCTGTTCTTGGCCTCTCTGCTCCCAAGAGGCTTAGACTGGGACAGTGAAGGTGGGCCCAGGTCTTCATTCCTCTCCATTCCTCTCCCCCAACTTTCAAAGCTCCGTGTTTCCACATATGACTTGAGCCAGTTGCAGGTAATGTCCCTGTCAGGGCAGAGCTGGACCCATCCATCATCTGCTAGGATCTTGCCCATTGCCCCCTCTTGGGATGAGCCCAAGTATCTTTTCCCTTCTCTCAATGACAACTTGATCAGATTACATTTTTCTTAAGGATAAACATCAAGTCTTATTCATACAGTGCCTTGATGGTCCAGTGCCCTGTGCTTGGTAGTCAGTCAGCAAAACTGAAAGAAGTGAATGAGTGGAGGGAGGGGTCTGGTAATGCAACTCGGTTGGCAGAATGCTGGCCTAGCATGCATGGACCTAGGCTGATCTTAAGGGCAGTGTAACCTGAGCATGGCGCCCAATGGCTATAGTCCCAGTGTTTTCATGGTAGAGGCAGGAGGATCATTCTTGACTACATAGTGAGTTCTAGGCTAATCTGAGTGGGCTCATGAGACTGTCTGAAAAAAAATCCCAATAAATAAGTAAATAAATTAATTAATATGGTTAAAGAGTAATTAGGATTAATATCTCCTTGTTCTGGCCAAGGGTGAGTCTTGTTAACTAGTGTGTCTATGCCCATAGGGTCTACTGGGACTGGTCAAGAAGCTGCCTCCTTCCCTCCCATCTGGCCTTCTGAGTTTCTTCATAGTTCATCTGGCCAGCACTGGGTGAGTCCCTGGGCTCTATCTAAAATTCACTTTAGATGAAGTTCGGCCTATGCACACATAAAGCCAGCCCACACATCCTCTCTATAGATAGGTTTGGTCTTGGGTAGAACATAATGCCAGGGACTGGGAAGGGATCTGGTCTCAAAATCAATAAAGCCAGGACCTAGCCACCTTTTTCCTCTTAGCCCCTGGCCCTCTGTCAATTTTTTTAAAAGTTTCTCACTTTTTATTTTATGTATATGGGGTTTTGTCTGCATATATGCATGTGCATCATCATGCGTATGCAGTATCTATGGAGGCCTGAAGAAAGTGATGGACCCATGGGACTAGAGTTTCAGATGTTTGAAAATTGCCATATGGCTTCAGAGAATCAAACCCAGGTCCTCTGCAACAGCAACCAGTGCTCTTAACCACTGAGCCTTCTTTCCAGACCCTGTCAATTTTATCTGAATGAAATTAAGACCCATCCCTACAGGTTACAGAATCAGGTTAGGGATCTGAACCTACTTCATATACACATCCTGGAACACATTCAGATCCTTTCCCTTTTTCTTTCCCATGCAGAGTAGAGAACCACATGTAGCAGGAGGGGTGGACTACTTGAAAAAAAAAAAAAAAACCTAGAATCTTGTGCACCCAGGTGACAGGAGTGTGCGGAGAGATAGAAGGACACAGTGGAGGAAGACCCTCTTCCCAATTCAGACTCCAAGATCTCACTGCCTAGGGAGAAGGCTTAGTCTATCCAGAGTCTCTATGGTAAGCTCTTCTAGAACAGAGCAAAGGGTTCTTATTTTTTCTAGAAGCCCTGGGAAGTGCATGAACCACAACAAGTCTACTGTATGAGGTATTCTAGTCATGGTGAATGGTGTGGCTTTGAACTGTAATGTAGCCCAGGCTATACAACTTCAAATGCCTCTGCCTTCGCCACCGGCATAGTGGGATTACACACATCTGCTAACACATCTCTCCAGTTTTTCTCCTTCCTCTATACTTTCTGAGCATCCAGCTGTCAACCTGCTTTGGGCTTAAGAGTTCCACATTAGCCTTCAGAGACCAACTATCCAAACCTTGCTTGGTTTGCTCAGCAACAGTCCAAGAAAAGATGCTGGCAGTATATTAGTTCTGGAAAGGGCAAGTATTGCCAAGCTCCCTGGTCTAGGGAGGCCAACCTCTGTGAGTGATGGTAGAGTAGTCACGGCAGAGGTCTTGCCCAAGCAGACAGGAAGATCTTTTTAAAATTACTTTGTATTTTTTTAAAAATTATTTTATGTGTATGAGTGTTTTGCCTACATGTGTGTCTGCACACTTACTGCATACCTGGTACCCTGAGAGGCCAGAAGGGGGCATCAGATCCCCTGGAACTAGAGTTACAGACAGTTGTGAGCTGGGTGCTGGAACTTGAACCTGGGTCCTCTAGAAAAGCACACATTTCTAATTGTGTGTATCTCTATTTGAGCATGTACATATGAGTGCAAATGCCTACAGAGACCAGAGGCATCAGATTCCCCTGAAGCTGTAATTACAGGCACTGTGAACTATCTAACATGAGAACTGGAAATTGAACTCAGGTCCTTTGTAGTAGTGGTGTGTGCTCTTAACCACTAAGCTGTCCCTAGCCCCTCTACAGAATTTTTTTTGAGACAAAATCTCTCACTGAACCTGGAGCTAGACCATTTTGGCTAGACAGGCTGCCATCAAGCCCTCTAGGATCAGCCCATTTCCCCACTACCTCCACAAGCCAGGTCTGGAGTTAGTGTGGAGTCTGGGGCTCCAAACTGAGGTTCCCATGCTTGCACAGAAAGTGCTATACCCATGACACCATGCTCCATCCCTATGAAATTATTTGACCAGGAAATTATGAGAATATTCTGAAATTTCTAGACAGAAGAAGGGGAACTGGGTAGAAGGCAAGGTGTCTTCTTACAATGTTGAGATGGTAGAGATATTGGAAGTTATCCTATTTGTTATAATGGGATAATGAAAGTGGTTGTTATAGTGAGGTTGAAATTGAAGCTATTGGACTGATTATGGCAATAACAGAAATGGGATGATGGGTGGTCCTTATAAATGAGTGTTGCCATAGTGATAAAGGAGTAAGTGATGTTGGCTATTGTCATGATGAGGGGCGTGGTGATTTAAAATCTGAGTATCAGGGAACAATCATTTCTGGAGTTGAGGTAGCGTCAGTGGGTGATGCCGAGAATAATTATAGTTACAAATGAAGGCAGCTGTGAGGTGATTGTAGCAGAGATGCTGAATTGTTATCCAGGTGTGCAGGAAACTGGATTATGTTGGTAAGTAGGAGTTCTTTGTGTGGTATCCTTCTTCCTTTAACCCGTCACCGTATGTGGCAGGTCTGATACACTAGATGTACTCGGAGGAACACACCATGGCCCTGGGTTTCCCTGAGCCTTCTATGATCACACATGATCTTTTCTGGTCTGCTTGGTCAGATTAAAGACAAAGGGGAATTGAAAATAGCCCATGTTCCAGCATTCCCTTTGCCTCCATCTTCCTGGGGGTCTATTTGCTTCCTGAGATAGTCCTGCCCCAGGGTCCAATACAGGAAGCTAAGGCTTAGGAGCCAGAGCCTGCTCCGTGTGCCAAGCATCTGGCTAGAAATGGGATGAGTCTGCCAAAAGGGCTCCTTGCTGCACAGGAGCAGTGGTTACGGAAGCCGACTCAGGGCTGGTCTTCAGTCCCTAATTGGTTTTCAGCCTCCAGCAATTCCCTTAGATCTGTGCTGGCCAATCCTGCCACAACTAGCCAAATGTGGCTCCTGAGCACTGGAAATGACTGTTCCAACTGAGACGTGAGTTAGAAGATATAGCATGAGAGAAAAGGGTATGAACGATCTACTTAATAATTTTACATGTTGCTCACATGCTGAAATACCGTGCGAATATGGAGCTAAGATATCACTAAAATCGAGCTCACCTGTTTGTTTTCTCAGATTTTTCATGTGTCTACTGGAATAACATGTAAATGCTGTATGTAGTCCACATGACATTGTAGTGTTTGCTGCCTGTGCTCACCTGCTTTTCCTTGTCCAGGGATGCTAACGAAAAGAAGAAATGAAGTAAAGGCCAAAGTAATGGGGGGGGGGGGAGTAATGGGGGGGCTAGGCACATGTGAAGTTTGCTTCTTCTCTCAAGAAGCGGAAGCATGCAGGGACAGATACAGCATCCATGCCCTGGTGTCAGGGCCCCAAGAGCCCCCTTCTCTCTGTGTCTTCTGTCCTCAACTCAACTTTTATCCTGAGGTCTAAGATGGCTGTTCCAGCTCCCTATTCATTTCTAACCCACTGAAAACAGGTTCCTCTCAGGAACAGAACCATGGGCTCCTTCAATGGTCCTGTGGATAAAGGTGTTTACTGACAAGCAGAACAATGTGAGTTTCATCTCTGGGTTCCATATAGCAGAAGGAGAGAAACACAGACACACACACTGTGGACTGTGTGTGCCCATATGCCTATATACATATAAAATAAGTACATGAATAATGTAATAATTAATATTTTTGTTTTTGGAGACAGGGTCTCTCTCTGTAACAACCCTAAATGTCCTGGAACTAGCTCTGTAGACCAGGCTGGCCTCAGACTCACAGAGCTCCTCCTGCCTCTGCTCCCTGAGTGCTGGGATTAAAGGCGTATGCTACCACTGCCTGGCAATAATTATTTTTTTTTAAAAAAAAAACATTCATTCATTAATATATATACATATATACATATATATATCAGTCAGAATCTAGTTATTTGTACAAGTCTAGCTAGCTGCAGGAGAATCTAGAGAATGCAGTCATAAACTCAGAGGCCATTGTCCAGCTGACACTTGAGAATTTTAAGCATTCAAGGAGAATGAATATCTCGGAACAATGTCAGTCTTCATGATACTCAGAGACGGTCTATTACTCGAGGCCTCTCTCACCTCCAAGTCTGAGGGGCTGAGGCAGCCAGGATCAAAAAAGTAGAGAGAACATCTCCAAGCAAAGCCTTCTCCTCTTAGAAAGACCTCTTTTTTGTTGTTGTGCTGTTATTTTGTTTTGGTTTTTTGGAGACAGGTAGCCCTGGCTGTCTTGGAACTCTCCCTGTATAGAAGGCTAGCCTTGAACTCAGAGAGTCCAACTGCCCCTGCCACTGAGTAGAAAGTCGTCTTCCAGTCACTTCCCAGTGTGCTGTCCTCCCACACTTTTGAAACAAGGTCTCTTTATGTAGAGCTGGTCTTTGAACTTGTTACATAAACCAAGCTGGCCCCTAACTCACAGAGATCTACTGGCCTCTGCCTTCCAAGTGCTAGGATTAAAGAAGGGTACCACCACACCCAGCTCCAGCCTGCTGCCCCTTTGTGTACTGAATAAACTATTTTTCCTATAAACAGGGCCGGGGTATAACTCATTTAACAAAGTGAGGAATTACTTGAAATCCAAGCTTTCTTGCTGGGATACAGACCCTGACTGCAATATTTTGGAATTTATATTCAATGTCTTCACTGATCATGTGCCACAGTAACAACGGCTTCAAGCATTAGTTTCAAGCATCTAACACTGACTGTTAGGTGTTGGCTGTTTCGGTCTGTTTTTCCTATAACTTCCTTCACCTTATCAGGTTCCCAGTGCTGGCAAGGACCCTGGTAGACGCAAGTGACACAAAAGACTTATGTCAGGGAGTGTATCACTGGGAAATCAGTTAAAACAAATAATCAAAGACCATTGTCCAAATACCCACAGAGTGGATGGTGGCTGGGCCAGAGGTACTTAGGTTTGCTAGTCTCTCTGATCCAGGTCTTGCCAACAAGATTCTTGAGAAAAGTAAACTTGGCCCATGCATACAGGACTCACACCTATCTTGCTGATGCATACCTTTTCTGTGTATGTAGCAAGTGTGAGGAGCGTTTGTTGAATGGATGAATGGGCCTGGGTATATTCTGGAGTCCAGTTCAGAGTTGAGCAACGAAGAGGGCCTATCTAGGGGATTACTTGAGTTTTTAGTGGGGACTCAAGAGAGGTGGGTCCCCCATCCCTTCTTAGTGATTTAACACTGGACCTACAAGTCCGTCTTTCCCAGTACCGTCTCCTCCACTGCTTCGTGATTGGTCTCTTAAACTCAGACTGAACTGCTTATGAGGAACAGGGCATGTTGGCAGGGAGATGGGGTGAGTGTGGGCATCTCTGAAGAGGTTACTTGCCAGTCAGGTCCCCCTGCTCTGGCAGTCCCTTTGTTCCTGGGTTGCTTTCTGCTTCAGCAGCACCTTCTCCATCAGCGAGGGTCAGATTAGAAGACCACAGTCAGCTTTAGGAGAAGGCCTGGCCTGGTAGTGGGGGCCCACACCCTACACTTCCCCCTCTCCATACATCTTGGTGTCAAACACATTTTATTTCCTCACGTCTGGGGACCCAGGGGCTTCCCCTTCAGGATTACTTCCTCCTCCGGTTTGTTTTCCAGCTGGAGACTCCAGGAGCTACCCTGCAGGGGGCGGCTCCTCCTCTGTGGCCCACAGGCTTCAAAGGGCAGTGGAATGCCAGCTGGGCGACTGCGGGCCTGGGAGGAGGGGGCATTACCATCCAAGGTATGGGGGGCTCTAGATGGGGTTTCCCACCCATTTTCAAGCGGCCCTCTTCCCGGATTTACCGAAGCTTTCTATCTATGGACAGAAGGGGACTTTAAAAGTAAGAAATAAGGAACTCTTTGCCAGCCCCTCCCCCAGGGCTCAGAGGGGGCCAGGAAATGCCCCTCCATGATGGATTAGGTGCCTAAGAGCCATGGCAAGCTCAAGGATGGGGAGACCTTCTCCCTTTTCATGGGGCTCAGATTTCACGATTTTGGGAGGGAGGAGGGGGTGAAATAATTAGTAATTTGTGATTAAGTCTTTTCATGGATATTTTGTTTCTTTGTTCTGTGATGTCGCCTGGAGCCATTTAAAAAATGACTTAATGACAAAAAGAAAATAATTGCTCTTTGTAACTAATGACTGTGTCAGAACTTAGAAATCACCAAAGCCTCGGAAAGTAGAAACCAAGACAAGCACTAGATGGGGGTGCTGCTTACTAAGGAATCTGATCAGCAATTGGAAAAGTGGCCCAGGATCCATCTGCACCCCATGGTGGTGCTTTCCCCTGTGGCCAGCCAGCACGGCCATACCTGCCCCCAGCCTTGATCATACAGGCCTCCAGCCCCTGAGGAGCCACTGGCCCTGCGTGGCAGGCAAAGGTTAGATTGCCCAAGGCCAGACGGAGGGTCTCATTTTGGTCTAATCTTGGGCTTGATCTCTCTCCTGTAAATGTCTCTCTGAGAAAGAGCTCTCTGCTCCACCAGGGGTGCAGTTAGGGGACTTCTGCAGCCTTACAGGATTCTGCACAGTTGTCCTGGGGCTCTAGATTATTCTGAGTCTTTTAAAACATGTTGAATTTTCAAATAAGACTGAAAAAACTTAGACACAGAGGATCATACTTATAATCTGAACACTCAGGAGACTGAGGCAGGAGGAATGGTATGAGATTGGAGCCTGTAGGGTTTACATAGTCATTCTAGGCCTACAGAATAAGATCGTGTTCTCCAAACTAGAGATTGAGGTGTTCAGTGTGCTGGTTCTGTAGCTTTTTCTGGATCATTAGGGCTTTCATCTCTCTAGCTAGACTAGAGGACAGTCGTGGATACAGAGAAAAGCCTCCTGTTTGCAGGCCTTTTCTCTTTACCCTTCAGGAGAGAGACCAGTTGACTAACCTACAGCTTCACCTTGGGCCTCCAGCAGGGAGCTGCTAGGGCCCCCAAGGACTCCATGCAGCTCCCCACCTCCTGCCGCACCTCTGCAGCCTCTGGGGAACAGGCCTAGAGATGGGGAATTGCTCACACAGCAGATTCCACTCCGGTTCCTTTCCCAGCCCTCGCTCTGATCTCTCCCAGGGGGGAATGCTGGGGGGGAAAAGCCCGTTAACTTGTGCCTTCTATTTGGTTTTCCTCTGGTTATTGTTTAAAATGCAGAGATTATGAGGTCAAACTCTCCCAGCCAATATTTTTCTAATGAAAAATGTAGTAAGGTACGATTGAGTAATCTAATCTATAAGTTAAGCGTTCCACACAGCAGCGATTTTCACCGACAGAACTTCAATAAATCTTGTTTTGAGAAAAATGATATGAGGCTGATGTTCTATTTTTGTCAATTTGAATGGACTCCCCAGCCCCCAGTCCCCAGAAACACTGCATTGCACCCAGCCAATCTCTCCCTTCCATCCCCTAGTGCAGGCAAGATGAAGGGGGTCAGGAGATGGGCTATGAGCTTGAGCTCTGATCCAGCTCTTCTCTGAAGGCTCTGGGGCCAGAAGTGTGTGTGTGCTCCAAGTGGGCTTAGTCTCCAAACTCTCATACTGGGCAAGAGATCAGTAAGATTAGGTCCCGTTGTCTATTTACCTAGCCATGGGGTCAGGATGGCCAGGCAAGCCTGTCTCCCCCAGCTGTCCCAAGGTAAGTAAAGAACAGGCAACAGCCTCCAACCTCCCCTCAACTCCCAACAAGCCATTGATAGATTTGGCAGGAAAGGCCTCACCTCGGGCAGAATTATGCAAATCCACCCTTTAAACTGCTGCCCCCCATTGTCTACCTTGAATATGATTGTCTAACTTAAAGAGGCAAAATGTGGTGAAACCTGCCACAACAAAGTGAGTTTGAGTGTGTGTGTGTGTTTCTCTCTCTGAAAAGAAGGCAGGGCTCTTATGATGGATACACGGGGTATAAGGCCCTCATGGGTAATAGCTGCCAAGACTAAAATACAGAATGGTGTTTCACGCCCAGGTTACAGGCTGGAGGGTGGGGTGTCTAAAGACATTAGAGATGCTGTAAGGGCAGCCAGGAAGAATTAAGACCCTCATCAGAGAGAAATCAATTAGAAGAGGTTTGGAAACGAGGCCCTCCTGGCCCTTCCTTCCAACAGCAAGCCACTGAGCTGAAGCCATTGGCAGGCAAAAATGCTCGGGAGATGTGGGGGAGGGGTACAGGGAAAGCAAGTGGCAGCATTTTAATTTGGAAGAACCGAGGATGCCTCTGTGTGAAACGTGCAGGCCTTGAAAACCAAGAAAGGGGGGGGACCTTGACTTTTGGGGGTTCAGGAGAGCTAAAGTGGGTGGGTGGGGTTTGTCATTGGACACAAACTGCAAGATCTTAGCCTGACGAAGCCAGTCATCTGACTTCCGGTCTCGTCAGGACAGTCCTGCTTGCTTGATAGGAATGTGAGTAGGTCAGACAAGAAGACACACGTGTTCAGGCACTGCCAACAGTACTGTAAAGAGGCGCCATCCACCTCTGACTGTGCTTTTTTGGGAACATTTTTTTTTCTAGAAGTCAGGTCAAACTGGGTGGCGAGTAGGCTGGGTTTAGAGATTTCTTTTCTTTCTTTTTTTCTTCTTTTCTTTTTATATTAAATCTAATTTTTTGTTGTTTGTTTTTGTTTCTTTGAGACAGGATTTCTCTGTGTAGCTTTGGCGTTCCAGAACTCGATCTATAGATCATGCTGGTCTCAAACTTAGAGATGTGCCTGCCTCTGTCTCTAGAGTGCTGGAAGCAAAGATGTGGGCCTCTGCTGCCCCTACCCTCCACCCTTGCTGCTGCCACCACCACCCAGCCAAAAAAGTCTTACTTCTTCCTTATAAGGAAATAAGGAGTTTGCATGCTCCTGTAACTATTACAGTGTACCAGGGAACTGTGACAGTGGATATGATCTTGGAAAATGCTTAGAGATGAATAATCAGGACAAGGACCTGGGAGCTAAGAAGAGGCTTCTTGACAGGGAAGGAGAAGAATCAGAGAAGGGTCAGCAGCTCCTGGGTCATGTCAGGGTACCAAGGGTGTACCAAGGGTACCTTCTTCCCTGGCAGGCCAATCCTTTCTCTCTCAGGTGTCTTCGCAAGGCCCATTTTGAGCTTCTCATTTGCTTCTCAGATGGGAAAGAGTGGGCTTTTAGCACTCAACACATCAAACATTGGTCCTAGTGCTGGATGGATGGCTCAGCGGTTAAGAGTATTGACTATTCTTCCAGAGGACCCAGGTTCAATTCCCAATGCTGACATAATGCCTTACAACCATCCATAACTCCAGCTCCAGGGGATCTGACTCTTCTTTCTGTACTCTGAGGGCATCAGACATACATGTAGGCAAAACACATAAAGTTAAAAAAAAAGGAAATCATAATAATTAAAATAAAACAAAATAATAAAACATTGATTATAAGTCACCTATCATTTTCTGATCCCCATTTTTCACTCTCTATCACTTACCTCAACACCAACTCTTCCCAGAGATGATACCAAAGAAAATCTTGCAGATGGTGGGGTGGCTCAAGCTTAGAGATGCTCTAACAGCCTCAGAAATTCTGCAAACCCATTTCAAAAAAAAAAAAAAAAAAAGGAAATGAGAGAAGATGACCTCATGCAAAACCAAGGTTCCTTAGAATTCCTTTCATATCTGGATGTGAGAAGCAGGTCCAGCAGGATCTACCAAATTAAAGAGTCTATCCCAAGGTACTTTGAGAGTTTCAGTGACCTGGCCTGTGTTCTCTTATCCTAGCTCTCGAATTTCTACCACTAAATTTCATATTTAGAATTAAGAAATCAGAACACTCAAGAGGCAGAGGCAGGTGGATCTCTGAGTTTGAAATCAGTCTGGTCTAATGAGTGAGTTCCAGGACAGCCAGGGCTGCCCAGAGAAATCCTGTCAAAAAACAGTTAAAAAGTAAACTAGAACTTAAGCAGACTCCAGGCCCATAGCCTGTGACCTAGTCTGCTTTGGTGATCTCTGGCTGGCCCTGATACCCGCCCAGAGGGGGAGTGGAGACTAGCAGCTGGGAATCAGCTGTGTCTAGAGACAATCCGTGTCCAATGGGAGGTGAGGCTCAATTCTGAGTTGGATGGAAACCAGACTTAGGGATGGGGACTAGTGTTCACTGCTGCTCCCCACCTTCTATCCCTACGGGGACAGAGACACAGAGACGGGCTCTGCTTAAAGGATGTCTGCCTTCTGCCTAATGACAGCCTGTCTGCAGCTGCAGGAGAGAAGTGAAGTAACCTCAGTGACAATTTATGGTGATGGATCCAGGCCTGCAAGGTCCCTTTCCACCCCTTTTGAGACTGACAATCATGAACTCTATCAGGAATAAAAGGTAACTGATTTAAGCTGTTGTGCCACATAGGGTCGGGCTAAGGATTTGGGTCAAAAAGTCTCCATTAAACTCGGTTGTGGGTTAGTAAAAACCTAGATACAAAATTCTAGCCCATCTTTAGCTATCTAGTTACATTAAAGCAGAGAGGAAAAGAATAAATACACACAAAAAAAGCTTTTAGACTTTTTAAAATTTATGAACACATGTTGAAGTTTATTTCAATCTTGTTATAAGTGAAGAAACCTGTACAAGGCCTATTTAAGATTATCTCTTGGGAGATGTATTTTTGGGAATCATTGTTGACATGGAAATAAATAAGTACTGGATAAGCTCCTTCAAACACTTGTCTTCAGTAGAATAGACAGGAAACTGGTTTCTGAGAAGACATCTCAATCTCCTCAGAAGTTTATCAGAGGATTGCTTCAGCCCTGTTGTCAAGGAGATGGTTTTGAGGCAGAGAGGGTTCAGTTAGTAATCAATGTGCTTACCTTGCAAACACCAGGACCTGAATCAGATCCCCAGAACCTACATCAAAAGTCCAGGTGTAGGCAGAAGTTGCTGTTCCACCAGCAGCTCCCAAATACCCAGCAGTGGCTTCCCAAATTACCACACAGAGGCTTATTTTTATTATAAATCATCAGCCAGTAGCTCAGACTTATTAGTAGCTAGCTCTTACACTTAAATCAAACCATTATTTTAACTCTGACAGACTGTGACCCTGAGGCTCACCACCATACCTGGTTTATGTTGGAGATTAAGCTCAGGGCTTCTCACCCTAGGCAAACACTCTACCAACTGAACCACCCCCCATCCCCAGTCTTTCCACTTTATCTTCAGCTGAAAATTCTGCCTTCGTTTTTGCTCCAGTGTCAACTCAAACACGAAGCAACTGACACACAAACTTCAGGGTTATGTATGTCCTGTGCTAGGCACTGAGAGAAGAGCAAGCCAGGGCAGAAGTTGAGGCTGAATATCTCCATGCAAGGATCTAAC
The DNA here is from genome assembly GCA_033318265.1 of Phyllotis vaccarum. Classification (NCBI taxonomy): domain Eukaryota; kingdom Metazoa; phylum Chordata; class Mammalia; order Rodentia; family Cricetidae; genus Phyllotis; species Phyllotis vaccarum. The sequence goes on along the minus strand of JARWLC010000004.1, from coordinate 16,410,592 downwards.
CAAAAGTTCCCTTATATTGGAGGCATGATTGTATATACTTGAGGGAGCAAAACAGCAGGTGATTTGGAACGTGATGTTAAGTTACTCTAAATTTCATAGTAAGGAAACATTTTCTTTGTCTATTCTCTCTTTCTTTCCTTCAACTGGAACTTGGTCTCAAGAAGATGAATAATCATGCTTCTTGAATCATTCACACTTTTTTTGTTATTAATGTGCACTCATTTGCCTGAGTATATGTATGTGAAGGTGTCAGATCACCTGAAACTGGAGTTACAGGCAGTTATGAGGTGCGGGTGCTAGGATTTGAACCCAGGTCCTCTGGAAGAACAGCCAATGCTCTTAGCCACTGAGCCATCCCTCCAGCCCTGAATCATTCACATTGTTTAGTACTGACTCTTTTTGAGACAGAATCTTATGAAGCTCAGTCTAGCTTTAGACTTACACTGTAGTCAGGATAGCCTTGATGCCTCATCCTCCAGCCTCTACCTCTCAAGTGCTGGGATTACAGATCTTCTTTTGTTTATTTGTTTTGGTTCTCGAAATAGGGCTCTGACTAGTAGACTAGAACCTATGATCCTGAGACAGGAGGCCTCAGGTTCCTGAGTGTTGGGATTAGAAACATACACTGCTGTTACCTAGCTCATCTCTGATTTCTCCCACGAAACTAAATAATAATAGAAAATAAAATAATAATAGTAAATGTATCCCACAAATTAAAAATCTTAGGGCCAGGGAGATGGCTCAGTGGGGAAAGGCTCTTGCCACCAAGCCTAGCAGTTTAAACTTGATCCCAGGAATTCACAGGGTAGAGGGCAAGAACCAAGTCTAGCAAGTTGTCCTCTGGCCTCTACGTTCATGCTGCAAACTCTCAGTCCCCTACAATACACAAAAATCTTAAACTTTCTAGGCCAGCCTGGTGGACACACTGAGTTCCAGGACACTAGGGCTACACACACAGAAAGACCTTCTCCTCAAAACAAAACAGAATAAAACAAAAAAGCAAGACCTCCACATTAACCGAGTAACTGGTAACTAACCAGATAGTTCTGCATGTGTCCTTGCTTTTAAGGTAGCTGTGCTGGTTAGTTCTTTGCCGTTTTGGCACAAGCTAGGGTCATTTGAAAATAGGCAGCCTTAACTGAGGTAGAGTCTCCATTAGACTGGCCTGGAGGCAAATCCATAGGGTAATTTCTAGATTCATTATTGATATGAGAGGGCCCAGTCCACTGTAGGTGGTACCACCCCTGGGTGAATTAGATCCTAGGATGTATAAAGAACACACTGAGCAAGCTGACAAGTAGCGTTGCTCCATGACACACACCTTCACACACACACAGACACACCTTCATATACACATACACCCCACACACACCACACACACACACACCTTCACACACACACACACACACCTTCACACACACACAGACACACGCATTCACACACAAACACACACAGACACACCTTCATACACATATATACCCCACACATACCATACACACACACCCCTTCACACACACACACCTTCACACATACACATCACACACACACAAATAATGATGAGTAATGAATAAAAGCGGGGAAGGGGTTGAGGCTGCATCTCAGCTACCAAAATGCATGCACAAACCTTGGACTCAATTCCCGACAGGAAAAAACTAGGAATTATGGCACACATCTGTAGTAACAGAAGTCAGCAAGTAGAGATAGTAGAATCAGAGATTCAAGGTCATTCTTATCTATACATCAAGTTTGAGGCTAGACTGGTGTAGTGGGATTATGTTACATTGTATAATAATTGTTCTGCCTACTGGTTTAATAAAAACACTGCTTGGCTGAAGGAAGGCAGACAGGAAGTGTGGGCAGGGCTACCAGACTAAGAAAAATCTGGAAAGAGGAAGAACAGAGCAGAGACACTGGAGAAGCTCTTAGAAAAGGTACCGAGCTGCATGACTGAACAGGATAAGAAGTAGAGGTTAGTTTAAGAGTAAAGAGTTAGTAAGTTATATGCCTGGGCCCCAGGTCAATCAGCATAAAATCAATACAAGCGTCAGTGTGTCTCTGTGGGACTACGGGTCTGCAGGTCTGGACCACAGGCCAGAAATTTACAGACTGGGATTCAAGAGACCTGACTCAGAAAATCAAAACACAGCACAAAACAGCAACAACACATTTTAAAGCTGCAATCTTGGCATTTGGGAGGCTGAGGCGGGATGCTAAAAGTTTGAAGTCAGCCTGGATTACATAGTATGAGCTTGTCTCGATAACGATGATGATGCTGTATTGTGATGCATCCATGCATTTAGTGTGCTTCGATTATTTTACCTCCTTTTTTCCCTCATTAAAAACTCATCTATTTTTAAATTTTATGTGCATGAGTGTAAGTATATGCGCCGTGTATGCAGAACCTGAGGAGGCTAGGAGAGGGCATCAGGTCCCCTGGAATTGGAGTTATAGATGACTGTGTGTGAGCTACCATGTGACTTGTGGGACTCAAAATGGGGTCCTCTGGAAGAGCAGCTAATGCTCTTTGCTGCTATCTCTCCAGTCATCACAGAAAGCTCTTGGGCAGGTGAGCAATGTGCTGAACCAATTCAGCTGTTGAGTGGGTGGCACCTGGTTTATGGTGCAAATTCTCCCCTTGTCCAGTCTAACGCTGCTGTTCACTCATCCCTCAAATATTTATCAAAGACGGGGAGACAGCAGACACTGCCCTGTAGATTCAGTGATGCATAAAAATAGACTCCTCATCTCCGTTCTCTAGCGAGCCAGACACTAAATGCAACAATCTCGTCAACATTGAAATACAAGTGTTGTTAAGTCCACAAGGAGGTGTTCCTGGCAGTGTGAGCCCATTTGGGTCTCAGGAGCCCTGGTTTAGGAGCTCAGGCAAGATTGCTCTGAGAATCCACATCAGGATAGATTGTGAAAAGGTGAGCAAGGATTAGATAAGTGAAGAGAAGGAAACACAGGTTAGATCAAGGACCTAAGACCCTGTAGCTGCAGAGGAGGGTGGCCGAGGCCCAAGATTGGAAAATCCGTGAAGAAAGCACCCGGAGCCAGAGCGGGGGAAGGGGGGGGGGCGGCTAAGGGAATGCAGGGGGTTGTGGTAAGAACTGGGGGTCAATAGAGGTCAGCAGACTTTAGAAGATGTGAACCTTTCTCCTGGAACTCAAGGATAGCGACATAATCGTGGTGTGAGCGGTGATATTCTAAAACCCAGCTCCCTGGACCTGTGAAGGTTGTGAGTGACTGTTCTGATTGGAAGCCTGTCTAAAGAAAGCATGCGGATGCCGTGCGGCTGCCCAAATGCCAGGGCACGGAGTCGGACCGAGGCTAAGTTGAGAAGGGGGCGCAAAAAGGATGTGCATTTCCAGGGCCTGGGGTAGAGGCCCTGAGAGGACCCACTAGCAGCCCAGGAGAGAGGCTGACTCTTGGAGGAGAAGGCAAAAACCAAAGTGTCCCCCCACCCCCACCCCGAAGGCGAAGCTGTGGCAGTGATCGAGTTTGCCCAGGAGAGGGCTCCACCTTAAGAAGATGGCTAGGTCTCAAGGATGCGGATTTTTTTTTTTTTTTTTTTTTTTTTTTTTTTTTTTTTTTTTTTTTTTTTTTTTTTTTGAGATTCCCCCAGAGAAATGATGGCCAAGGATGGAGACAGTGACTGAAGGCTGGCTGCACAGTGGGACTTGACCAGTTCAGAAGTAGCCGGAAGGGGACCAGGAAAAGTCCCAGTGAGTGACCAGAGTTAACAGATACAGAAAGGAGGCTGTGTTTGGGTGCAGCAAGCCTTCAGTCCTGTTAGTTCTGGGTCACCCTTCCCTCGGGGGAAGACACTGGCGGGTGTGATATTCCGTGTGTGTGTGTGTGTGTGTGTGTGTGTGTGTGTGTGTGTGTGTGTGTGTGTGTGTGTGTGTAAGCACAGTAAAGCGAAGTGGATATGGGAACAGTGGTGACTGGAGCAAAAAAAAAATCCACTTCCTCTCACCTCACCCCCCCCACACACACACACACTTTCTCAAACCTCCCCAGGCTGCAGAAAAACAGGGAGATAGAGACAACTTCTGTAAATGGAACAGGCTGGTATGGAGAGAAGGGATTGGAACAGAGCCCCGTGATGTTTTTTATATTTTTATTTTTAAATTCAGTTTTGAGTGAATTTATGTGTCTGAGTGTTTGCTTGTATGTATGTATGGACGTCCTGTGTGCTTGGTCTCCATGGAGGCCAGAAGAGGACATTGGATCCCCTGGAACTGGAGTTATAGATGCTTAAGAGCTGTCAAGTGGGTGCTGGATATTGAACCTAGATCCTCTGCAAGGGCCCCCATTACTCTTAACTGCTGAGATATCTCTCTAACACCAATGTTTCCATATTTTAATAGTTTGAAGGAACAGGTGGCTTTTGAGAACCCCAGGTTTATGTGAACATTCATGTGGGTACATATTACATGCTTATTCAGATACCCAGCTATGCTTGCTCATACACACTAACACACATAAATCTATGCAAGCACTGATACAATACTCATTCATACATCCATATATTTACCCTGTTACACATTCATACATTCATGCTCAGCAGAAACAGTTGTTCACAATGGTCTATGAGCTCTGTGTGTGTCATGAGTATTCACTAGCAGAGGCGAGTGGGTCCACTGTATAATGGTGTGTATAAATAATAAAGAATTCAGAGGACTAGCACATGGGTAAGAAGACATCCTAAGATGGGTTATGTATCTCTGAGGGCATGAGGATAGTGATGTGCACATTTGGTCATGTGTTCGTTCACTTGGCAAAGTCAGAGAGGAGCCACCATGTGCCAAACCTTGAGTTGAATTAATCAATGAACTTTATAAACAGTGTTCCCATTCACTGTCTAATGGACCCCATCGAAGACAGGCCCTTAGGACACAGCTGGTAAATGTCTCTCTGGAGGAGTGCCCCATGTGCCATGCAAGGAAGCAGGCCATGGGGCTAGAGAATTTCCTTCCGTGGAGTAAATAAGGATCCCAGACTGTAGAGCATCCTCCATATGTGAGATCCTCTGATTGGCTGTACAGAATCTACTTGCACATTAGAGGGCCTGGAAGCTTCACAGGAAGCTTCTCATGGAGCTTAGATCTCACCTTAGTAGAAGGACCTTGGGTAACTTACTTCTCGGGGTGGGAGCTCAAAATTTGGGTAATAATATTTATATCCTGGAAGGTCATAGCAGTCACTGGTTGTAACATAAAAAATTGTTAACTGCTAAGCACTCAGTGGATTTGTAAATTTTAGATTTTATTTATGGTTTTTTTTTTTCCTCATCTTTATCCTGAGGATTGGATCCTTAGGCATTACACATACAAGACAAATGTAAATCATGTCCCCAGCCCTTGAAGATGGGCTTATTGAAAGTCTCCTGGAAAAGGATGCACAGCATGTCTGCTTCTCATCAACTCTGCATTTGAACCCTGCAATCCAAAACCATAAAGGAAAAGCAGGGGAAACATGGTGATAACTCATGGCCAGGAATGTAATGGAGACGGACAAGCCTGATGGCAGCCTGATGTTAGGCATTCAGAATCCCAAACAGTATGTGGGACTAGAATGGGAACCCTCCTGCCATCTGAAAGAAGAAACAAACTACCTTCCAATATTTGAATTTTGTAACCAGAGGGCTACTTTACTTTTGTGTCTTAATTACACTCAATACAAATAATTCCAGGAACCTACGAGATGACCTAAATACAACCAGTCCCACGTGGAATCCTAAATCTGTCCTACACTATTTTCTATTCTAGGAAGAGGACTTTTCAGTGGAGATATCACGTCTGCCTGTGGATCTTATCCTTCTCCCATCCTTCAGAGTTCAAAACCAGCCCCACATCTAGCCAGGCTTGGGGGAGAGCCGTTTATTTTGATGTTTCTACCACTAACTTCTTTTTTCACCCTCTTTCTTGTTTGCTGTAGGAAGTCTAAAGAAGCAGGAGAGAAAGTATGTCCAATCCTGCTGCTAATGATTTTTTCTTTTTTTTTTCTTTCATGTGTGTGTGTTATCAATTGCTTTCCACCTTATTTTTCAAACTTTTAAAAGGTTATCTAGTTTGAACAACTTTATTTATTTACTTATTTTATAATCCAGGTTGGTCTCAAAAATCACTATGTGGCCTTGGAGTTATGATTTTTTTTCTACCTCTATTTTCTGAATATTGGGATTATAGCTGTGCACCATCACACCCAAGTTACACTGCCTGGGGACTGAGCGCACAGTACTAGACAAACTACCAATTGAGCTCCATCTCCACACACTCACTCATTTTAAGATTTATTTTTTATTTTTAATTCTGTGTATGCCTGTGGGTGAGTGTGTGCTCATGAATGCAGGTGTAGGAGGGCAGACCAGGACATCAGATCCTGTGGAACTGGAGTTACAGGCAGTCCTGGGCCCCCCAGCATGGCTGCTAGGGAACCAAACTCAATTGCCCTGGGAGAGTGGTGTGTGCTTTTTAACTGCTGAGTCATCTCTTCTTCAGCCTTCTTTTGATTTTTGAGACAAGGTCTCACTATACAGCTAAGGCTAGCCTCAAACTTGCAACTCTCTTGCCTTAGCTTACCAAAGTACTGGCTTCAAAGTCAGGGCCCCCCAACGCCTGGCATGCTAACACACTACACACTCTAAATCTTAAGATGGGTGGCTCTATTTCCTCCTCACATCAACTCTGAGAAACAGGTACCACAGGAACCAACTGCCCCCCCCCCCACTGGATGCAATGACACAGAAGGCAACTCGCCCAGAACCACACGGGAGTAAGTGGCGTCGGGAGAGGACAGACAGGCAAATAATATAGCATTGATTTCTAGTTATTTAACTATTCTGTTTTCCATGGATTTTCCTGTGGGCATCCCTTAGTCATTTGCTGTGGCCTAATCTCTACGCTTCCCCTCTCACATATTGCATCCTCTCTCTGTACATGGTTTACTCCTACTGGAAGCTCAAAGCAGGTAGGAATCCTTGTAGAACCACAGCACAGTTCCTGCCCAGTGATTAAGGAATGCCAAGACAGCAGATGTCCACAGGCCGGCATAGGAAGCAACCTTTCAACCTGGAACTGTGGCCTCAGCAGGACCCTCTTCTAACACCCATTTCGGCCCACTTCTGTTCTTGCATTCTGGCTCTTCTTGAATCAAGACCCTGTCACTCAAAAGGTCTGAGGTCCAGTACTCTGGGGTCTGCAGCAGGCACCAGTTTCTGTAGCTGTGCGAGCTTTAACACTAATCTGCTAGTTACTATAGGTCCCATGAGAAACTCCATTATAACCCTGCCCAACTCAAGGCCATGGTGCTGTGGGATAATGCTCTTGTGCCCTGTAAAGATTTGTCACTTGAATTGGCTTAATAAAATGCTGATTGGTCAGTGGCCAGGCAGGAAGGATAGGTGGAGGAAACAGACTAAGAGAATTCTGGGAAGAGGAAGGGTAGAGACAGGAGTCTTCAGAGGAAGCAAGATAAGAATGCCTTACTGAGATACAAGGCTAAACACAGATAAGAATTATGGGTTAATTTAAATGTAAGAGCTAACTAGTAGTAAGCCTGAGCTACTGGCCAAGCATTTATAATTAATATAAGCCTGTTTGTGTTTATTTGGGACTGAACAGCTGTGGGACTGGGAGGGACAAAAACTTGCATCCATTTCTCACAAACCCCTCGACTGATGTACAGTGAAGTTCCTGCTGTAGTCATCTCAGATTTGCCTTCATGCCGTTCTTCCTCTTGCCATACTTCACAGACTATCCCATACAACATTGCATACATGAGACTTACATGAGTTCTTGTGTTTTTCCTTTGCTTTGGAGTAGTCACCCATTTTACTGTCGGTGGAGAAACTGGACTACTCCAGGCTATAGTGGTTCTTGTTCTGAACATTCTTGGACTTTTGATGAACACAAGTTTCCTTTCCCAGGGGCCCATTTTCAGAAAGATACAACATGTGCTCACTGTTAGCACTGACCAACACTGTCCCAGCAATCAATGTGTCATAGTTGTCAGTCATTTTAGTCATCCCAGAGAACAGACTGACTTCTCTATATTTCATAGTGATAGTATGTATCACCTTCGGATCAGATATGACACTAGAAACTTAGTATTCATCATCTCTAATCCCAACAATTCTAGAGAGTATTTTTTTTCCTTTGTTCTCTATGAACATATTACATTTTAAAGATTTTTTTTGGTTCTAGGGATGGAGCCCAAAGCCTTCTGTATGCTAAGCACAAACTCTACCTCAGAGCTACACATCATCCCCTGAAAGAAAGCATTACTACTATGACTTTATAAGACCAAGAGTGACTTTTCGAGCAACTTGTATGGTAAGTAAGTAACAGGACCAGTGTATAAACACACTGTCTCTCTGGCCGAATGCGTCATGTTGCTGCTGTCTTGCCATACCATAAGGAGCAAGAGCCTTGCTTATCCTTCCTGAGTGGCTCTGTGGAGCCTGAGGAGAGGTTACTAAAGGGTTGCTGAGTTTGATGAGGGTATGTCCATGGAGAAGGTGTGCTTGGGGGAAGACAACACAAAGGAGAGACTCTGCCTCAGCACAGACCCATGGAGGGATTTCCACTAGCCACAGGAGCCTGGAATCTGAACTGTTCTTAGAGAAGGAAGCAAAGAAACAAGGAAGGGAGGGAGGGAGGGAGGAAGGAAGGAAAAAGCACCACCCTTAATCCTCTCAGGCCTCAGTTTCTTTATCTGTAAAATGTAGAAAATATAATTAAGTGAAAGACCGAGCAGCATTGAGCGTCATGCTGAACGTAAATTAAAAACTCTGACTGTGTAGTGTACTATGAGTTTCCAGCTGGTGGTCCAGACCCATAGACCTGTAGTCCCAGATTATTTAGCCCCAAGTAATCACGCAAAGGTTTATATTAATTTTATTTTGATTGGCCTATGTCTCAGGCTCTTTTATCTTAATTTAAATTTTTATTAATCTGTCTTGCCACATGGGCCCTGACTTTCTTGTGTTATTTTATATGTTAATTCTTGGGTCGCTGAATGGTGTCTCTTGTGACTTTTCCCTCCTTCCCCTATTTATGTTTCGATAAATAACATCCCACATCAATGTAGCCCAGGCTAGCCTCAAACTTACAACTGCCCTCAGCCTCCTGCGTGATGGTAGGTCATAAATTTCAAATGCATAGGATTTTCCCTTTATCACAAGTGGGTACTTTTATTTGCTTAATCTACATATTTTTAGTTAGCTTACAAAAGAAAATTTTCACATAAGAGTTGCATACATACATATTCCATTTTGTTCATTTTTGCCAAATCTTCTTGCCACATCCTTTGTGCCTCCGCCCATACTTCTTCCCCTTCCATTTTATCATCTCCTCCTTTAAAGTCTCAGTCTCTGGGAAACTGAGGGTCCCTTTCTGCATTCTTAGTCTCAAAAATAAAATAACTTGGGAATGGACTCTAGGATAATTTTATTAGAGTTTAAGAGAAACAGCATCCGTTAAGTTAAAGTGCCAGCAGCTGCCAGAAGAGGAGGTGGAGAAAAATCATGGCTTCTAAGCTATGCATGGAATAGAGATAAACATTTTTTTAACTTGGATTTTTGTTGTTGGTGGTATTGTTTTGAGGCAGGGTTTCTCTGTCTAGCTTTGGCTGTTCTGAAACTAACTCACTATGTAGACCAGGCTGGCCTCAAATTCAGAGATCCACCTGCCTCCATCTCTGGAGTGCTGGGATTAAAGGCATGCACCACTACACCTAGCCAAAAAAATGTTTTCCATACAATATATTTCACCCTTCCCCAGATGCTCCATCCCTCTCTCCCCACCCAACTTCATGTTCTTTTTCTCCATACATCTCTATGATAAACATCAAGAACATGTGCAAAAAAAGAACCCATAAAACCAGAGAAAAGAAACCACAGCAATGAAAATACACAAGTTAAAGACCAAGAAGAAGAAGAAGAAGAAGAAGAAGAAGAAGAAGAAGAAGAAGAAGAAGAAGAAAATGACACAAAAAATCTACAGAAATGCCCTTGAGTCCGTTTTGTGTTGACCAATCACTCCTGGGCACTGGGTCTGCCCTAGAGTAAGATTAATTTACCCAGTGAGATTCCATTGGAGAAAACTAATTTGTTTTTCCTTACCAGCAGGTATTTGTTGCAGACAGCTTCTTGGTTAGGCAGAAACCAGGGTCCACTTTTTCCTCTCAGTGCTGGGATCCTGTCTGGTTTGAACCTGTTTAAGCCCTGCACATGTGGCCACATCTCTGTGAGTTATCTGTCGTGTTGTGTCTGGAAGACTCTGCTTCCTGGTGATCAATGCTGCTGGTCCTTACCTCCTCTTCTGTGTAAATCTCAGAACCTTGAAAGGAAGCATTTGAAGAATTCATCCCATCAAGGACTCCAAAGACTCTTCTCTGTGTACACTGTACAGTTTGATAGGTTTTTAAAAATCTCAGCCACCCATTCCTTGCCATTCCTTGTGGAGCTTTATAAAATGTATGATTTCCAGATGTTTAATCTTGGCTTGATCTGGATGAGACCTAGGTTCATTCTTGTTGTTTTGAGACAAGGTTTCTCCATGTAGCCCTGGCTGTCCCGGAACCTGCTCTGTAGACGGGCAGGCCTTGAACTCACAGAAATCTACCTACCTCTGCCTCCCTGGTGCTGGTATTTAAAGAGTGAACACCCTTCCCCCCTCTTAAAAAGTACAACCTTTAAGAGCTTTTCTGTGTGGTTCTCATGCTCCCCCTAAAGATGAGCTAAAGGTGAAGATCTCAGGCACACCCATTGTCTTCCAAGGGTGAAAAGGAAATGCTCTTGGGAATCTGCTGTAAAACTCTTAACCCACTGCCAGTATCTTCATATCCTGCCCACCTCTGGTCTTCTGGAGGAGGCGGTTTCAGGAGTGTGTGTGTGTGTGTGTGTGTGTGTGTGTGCACATGCACAAGTGTTCATGATGTGCTTGGAAGGGATGATGGGGAGTGAGGGAAGCTCCTGAGGACCTCCAAATGAAGGAAGGAGGGGACCTGGCTCCGGAGGAGCAAATAGCCTAGTCCATTGGTGTCATGGTGTTTTTTTCTCTTTCTTTAGCTTTGTGTAGAAATGATCTGTTCCTGCCTACCCTGACATCTAAGATGGTGCTGGGGCATCTAGGGATCTTATCTAAGAACTCAGTAGACAACTTTCCTATCCCTGCTAATCCCTTCCCTACCTCATTGTCTGAGAAGCAGAAGAGGTTTGGAGCATAGTAAAGGCCACCCAGCAGATTCCCTCCTGCAGGGGCGGGGATGGGGGGGTGGCAGAATCACTGAGCTACTCTCTATCCAAGGCTCTGAAACTTCATCCTCCCTCATTCTTATACTCAGTAGACTGAACCAGGAAACCCTATAGGGCTAAGCTGCTTGTCCTCGGGTGGGAGTGAATAGAGGACCTACTTTCACTAGGAAAAGCGTGTAGGAAGAGAAAGGGGGAAGGAAGTAGAATAGAGGTGGGATTAATGAAGTGACTTCAAAAGCTAATAGCACATTTACTAACATCTCCTCCTCTAAGATTCTCCCATCTCAGGGAAGCCACCAAAGCTGAGACAGCCTGTCTCTTGGGGTCTTGGCCCAGCTCCTCTGAATATCTCTACTCCCAAAGGCTGGAAAGAGACAGAAAGCTTCTCATAGTGAGGGAGACTCCTCTATACCCCTAGCCTCCCGAGGATGAAACTTAGATGTCAGTTCCTCCTGTAAAACCTGTGTCCATCCCCAGAGCTTCCCAGCTCAATGGGAAATGCTGTATGGGATGGTGCTTTGGGGACCCATGCCCCCAAAGCTCCAGCACTTCCCACAGTATCTTGAATCCTATCCTTATCACATCACCCTCCTCTCTCCAGGCCTCCTCTTTTGAAGCTGACCTGGAGCTGGATTCCCAAATAAACAGTAACTAATTGGATTAGGAGCTGATAATACTGTTGACCTTTCTTAATGTCTGCTGGCTGTCTTTCCACCACACTGAGGCTTAATTGTATGGGGTGGGGGACTTCCAGGAGTGAATCATGACCCCTGTTAACCTCAGATAAAATGGGCTCAGCGTCTTCCCAACTGCTTGTCATCCCCCATGGAGCAGGAACACACATGCTCCCAGTCTCATCAAATAATTACACAGATGATACACACATGCATAGGCATGCATGCAGAGATGAAAAGGCTCCCAGAGGCACCCCAACCCACACATGTGCACAATGGACTTTAAGCCTAGATTGTATGCATGCATAAGTCACACTCAAAAGAAATACATGCAAAATTGCCTGTATGATAGAAAAGTACATTCATATGCACAGAGCCACACATTTGTAAAATGCAAGCACAGAGAGGTTCATGTAGACAAATATAATCATAAAGATAATGTAAAGTCATTATTAATATGCAGACGAAATGACCACAGATACTGACACATGAAAGTAAAATACTGACAGACACACAATACTCCATACACGATGCTTGGATATATCAGCATACAAACTGCATGACACTTGTGCATGAACATACATGCTTACCATGCACATACCTTGCACATGGTGCAGACCAGAGCCCTCCCCCATACATACAGGCAACTGGCCCCATCCCAAACTCCAACACTCTTTCACAGTCTCTGCTGCTTCCATTTTCTATTTGTTCCTGAGAATGTTCTAGGATCCTGAATTTATGAGTCAAGATCTTGGAGCTCTGGTCCAGTCTCTGTGCATGTCTCCATCTCTCGTTATCTTTGGGACCCCGTCTCTGTACCTATTTCTCTCATTCTGGCATACTGGCTGGTAGGGTAATAGAAGGGCCCAGGAAGAGAAATGAAAAAAGGAGGATTGGAGAAGGGAGCCAGAGAAGGTGGAGAGGAGGGCCCGGAACCAGGGGAGCGGCGAGGGGCGGGGAGCGCGGGCGGGGGAGGGGCGCCTGCCTGAGCACAGCAGATGTTGCAGCTCCTCGGATGGAGCTGTTAATGTAAGTGGAGTTTCTGCAATGGTAATTAGGAGGGCCCTCATTACCCTGACAGAGCCGGCTGAGAGCCGATAAAGCCGAGGGGGAGAAGGGCCGACATCAGGGTAATGGGGGAGTAGGGCCATTGAAGAACTGGAGCCGAGCCGGGGACTGCTCTGTGCGCAGCTGGAGCGGGGCGAGAGAGATGCAGAAGGGGGACGTGGGCCGGCCCAGAGCCCAGAGTGGGGCGGGACTGAGAGTGGCTATGGCTGCCACTGAGCTTCTGAAGAGGGCCTGTAAAGACCAGGCATCGTGAGTTGGCCCTATCTGCCATAGAGGAAGATTGAGGAAGGTTCCTGCAGCCTTGCAGGCCTGGCCTTGGGTCTCCTTGCGCCTGCATTCACCTTGGCTGTGTGGACAGAGATGGGATCAGAGGGTGGGTATGGAAGGGGCACCTTCTGCTTCTGGGAAGCCTACCCATTACATAAACATATGGAACCGAGGCATGAACCAGAATAGACAACAGGAAAGATAACATCCACTTGGAAGGCCCCAGTATGTCAGGATGTCAGGTTTTGACTGGTGGGGACAGTGCAGTCTCTCTCTCTCTCTCTCTCTCTCTCTCTCTCTCTCTCTCTCTCTCTCTCTCTCACACACACACACACACACACACACACACACACCCCTATCTTAGGGAAACTAAAACTGCTGCCGGCTACCAATCCATAGAACCCTAAGCACCTTGCTTCCCTTTCTGGGGACCTTAGAGAAGAAGAGAGGCTGGGAAGACACCACATGCTCCCCAGCCAGGATGTCCCACCAGGAGGGATTGATCCAGAACCCATTCTGTTTTCATACTATCTATACCAACTGGGTGTTCTCAGAGGTGCCCCAGAGCTTTCCTGACTGAAAAACTGAATGAGCCCTGTCTACACACTCAACTAAGAGCTATCTCTACCCTTCCTGATCCTGCTGGGTTTTGGCCAGGAATCGAAGAATCTGTGCAGGAGCAGAGGAAGGGAAATTGAGGGGGGTCTTTGCAGGCAACCTCCAGAGGAGGTCTCATCACCCCTTCACACAGCCCCACTTCATATGCTCAAGGTCATTTGACTTCTGCCCCCTCAGGTTCAGTGACTTCTTAGGATTGCCTAAGCCCTCCAACACAGAAGGCATAAACCAGACTGAGGGGCAGATTTTTCCCCTAGGCAAGAGAAAATCGGGCCTTTGCTGACCACAAAGGTAACAGAATTTCCCACAAGACTGAAAGGACCTATCTAGTATCTCTGAAGAGATGAGGATTGTAGAGAGGGAGCTCCCAAGCCTGGGGAGAGCCCCAGATCCCCCTCCACACACAGCTGTGTGACAAAGCAGGGGTTAATGGGGAGAGGCTGCAGGCTGGAGCAGGCGGTGGCTCCCCGCCTCCACCCCCCAGAGTTGCTGACTCTTCTTTTTGTTCAGGCTGACAGCAAGCACCTGGTGTGCTCCTGCTCCAATATTGCTCCTGCCTTCTCCCCCCCACCCCCAGGCCCCGGGCTCTCCTCTTCCCCTCCCTGCCTGAGGCAGCTTTGCCTCTTCTGTGCCCTGCCCCTCCTGCCTATGGCCTCCCAGGCGCCCCCCACCCCAACCACCACAAGCACCAACCCTGCGGTGTCAATAAACACAACATATGCTGCCATTAATGTGAAAATCGTGCCCTCCACTTCATTCATCCCCTCAGCATGTCTGCCTGCTGGGGGTGGGGGTAGGGCTGGGGTGGGGGAGGAAAGGTCAAGTGGGAACCATTAACTACCCTCTTTTTTTGGTCTGTTCCATATTTGGGTTCCCCAACACTGTGCTGAAAAAGGAACGAGCCTGGGGTGGGAGGGGAACAGACAGGGTTAGGTAAGGGTTTCTGAGACCATTCTTCAACTGCCCCCTCAAGTCTTCCATAGAGAAATGTGTGAGCATCTTCCAGCTGCTGTCCAACTACCTCCAACTCCAGAAGGAGTCAGGTGAGACCTGAGTCCCTCCAAGAAAGCCATGCTGCTGGCAGAGTCACAGGGGCACATTTTTTTTTTTTTAACCAAGTCAAGAGTGTGTCCGTCCCCCCCCCCCCTTTCTGAGAACCTGCATCATCTGCCTACCCAGTTATAAAGGAGAAACTAGAAGGTAGGCTTGGGCTTCAGGAAGCCCTTATGGAGAGAACCACATACTTTAGATGACCAAGGAGGGAGTGGCCTCAGTCTGCACAACTAAATCACCAGTTCCAAGACAGCGGGGAACAATAAAGATAAAAATAATATAATAACAACAGCTAACATGTATTGAGGGCGTATTTATGTACCAGGCATTGTGCTAAGCACTTTACAGGCTTTATCTAATTTGTTCCCCCTAAGACCCCTATGGGGAAGTTACAGCTGATAGCCCCATTTCACAGCTGAGGCAAACAGCTTAGTCGGGGTAACTATGTACTATATGCTCACAGAACACCAGGCTCCGTGTTGAGACAAAGTCAATAACACTGTGAGGTCAGCATCACTGTTAGTACCATCTTACAAAAGAGGAAAAGGACCCGCCAAGAGGTTTAATAACTGGCTTCAAGTCTCAGCTAACACTTAGAACTCAGCCAGGAGACTGGGTCTGTCTGAAGACAAAACCTTGTGCCTTTAATCCCTCTACGTCCCTGGCTCCCTTTTCTATTTCCTTTACCTGCAGTGCATCAGCACCCACCCTCCTCCGATCCACTCCGACCCACTTTGAATGGGGTTGGAAACAGCAGGGTAATGGAGTGGGTGGGAAGCCAGCGACTAGCCTTAGCCCAACTCCTTCCATGTCTATGGACACCCTTTGCTACTGCTGAGCTGTGCTCATCCTGCTGCTGTCCTTATCGCCCCTCTCCACTCACTCGCCCAGCCCTGATCTGAGGAGGATTCGCTGTGTGCAGGCAAAGCGCCCCTTTAGATTCCTGAGCACAAAGCCGTTGTGCTTGGCTCTGCAGCTCCTCACTTCTGAGACTCCGGCTGCTTTATTGACATTAACCTAACCCCCACCACCACTTCCCCATCCGCCCTGGCCCAGTCTGACGGGCAGAAATCTGCTGCCTGGGCACCACCCTGACCTTTCTTTTCCTCTTTCATTATCTACTCCGGGGCACCAGGGAGCCAGCACCAAAATTAAAACAATAACTAAGCCCGAAGTGGACCCAGCAGCCCCCACTTCTACCCCAAGGGAGGGGGGAAAGGCCACAAAAAACACCTGGAGAGGAGAATTGGAGAGGAGAGTAATCAATGGAAGTGGAAAGGGGTGACAATCATACCAGCACGCTTACCTGTCTTAACCCTTTCTCTCCTGCATAATAACTGGGGTGCCCCTCCCATGTTACCACTCATCCTTTATATAAAACAATCAGAGCATCAGTCTCAAGTATTAGCTTGGCTATTTGGTACTTTATAGTCCCCAATTTTTTTGTTTTGTTTTTCTCAAACTCGAAAGTCTTTAGCAACTCATACTTCATGGCTAAGATCCCTAAGAGTCCCCAGTCCTGCCAAAGAGGGGAGTTTCTGTTCGGACAAATTCTTGGAGGATTTTCTAATCACTTAGCACTAAACATGTGGAGGAATATGGCTTGATTTGGCATTCACAGCAACTCACAAAGTAAGTAGGCAGTGGTGTTGCTCCTTCTTTTCAGATCTCAGAAAGTCAAACGACTTACCCGTGCTTATGTCAGCTACTGAATTACAGAACCAGGATTCCAATGCGAGATAAGTGCTCTGTCTCTGGAGCCTATGACTTGGCCGTTTTGCTGAGCAGTCTGCACTGATCTCTCCAGAGTGTTGTGGAGCCTGGCTAAACAAGGAGGTCTAATTCAGGGATGCTCTAGCTCTTCATTTCCCAGGCTATAGAATAGGACCCTTGTGATCTGTCATCTCATTTCAGAGTGGCCAGCCAGAAAGGAGGGAGAAGGAGCAGGCCAATTCTAGAGCTGCTAAGGCCAGCGGAGGCCCCCCCCCCCCCCCCCCCCCCCCCCCCCCCCCGCTGTACCTAAGGTCAAGTGGTGAGCCAGGGAAACTTGGCAAAGTTTGTACCCTTTGGCTAAAGGTGTGTTTCCTCCTGCAGCCACCTGGATGTCTAGGGACCAGAGGCTCCAGCAGAGGGTGCCATCTGAGAGAGAGGAGACTGTGGCACAAACTTGTCCTGTATGCTGGATTCTGCATCACTGTTCCAGCCTCAACCACCTTAGCTCTCTAACCATTGACACCAAACTTCCTCCATCCTTCAGCATGGCCCTTCTCTGCTCTCCTCCGTCCACACTCTTTGGGGCTTCTAGTCTCTTTATTATCTTGTCCCAGCAACGAACAAGTCCTTGCTCCCCTTGTTTCTGCTGACACAGGATGGAACTTTCCAAAAGCATTATGGTAGGAAAAGAGAGACCAGAAGAGCCAGACACACACTGTTCCTAAGGACTTTACATAAAATGCTCACACTAATTGTGAGAGGCAGAGACCCCTATTCTATAAATGGAGGGTAAGAGACTCAAGCTGGTAATTGGCACAGCTGTGATTTGAATCCTGGAGGTACACCCTTATGCAACACTACATTTTCCAAAGCAGAGAGGGAGACAAGTGGGGCAGAGGAGAAGAGAGGGGAGAGCAGAGAGAGAGAACAGGAGAGGGGGACAGAGAGAGAGAGAAACAGAGGAAGAGAATAAGAAAGCTTTTTAAACGCTTTCTAATTCTTTTGTTATGTTTAGCCGTCCTGGAACTCAGGCTGGCCTTGAACTCAGAGATCCACCTGCTTCTGAGGTGCTGGGATTAAAGACAAGTGCCACCATGCCTAGCTTCAAATTCTCTGTTGTGCACTAGGTGATACACTCACATTCCCCTTGGGCATTGTTGCCTATCATTGCTTTCCTATAGGGTACAGCAAAGTGGGGCAAGCTTAAATGATGCCAAAGGAATTCTAAAAGAACCCAAGGACTCAGGGGACTGTGGTGCCCCTGGCACAGAGATAGGATACTTCCCCTTATTTTAACCTTGGCTGGTGTAGGTTCTAGATTCAGCTAGCCCTAGGCTCATTGCCACCAGAGCCCCAGGTCTGGTCTGGTCCTTAAGCCTTTCCAGAATCCTCTCTCCTTTTCACATGTCTCCCTAGACCACATGAGAGCCAAGGCATAGTTAGTCTTAGAGCTTCCGAGACACATAACTCCATTTCCCTCCAAAGACTAGTCAGGGTCCATGAGGAGCCCTCAAGGGCCACTCCTATAGCTCAAGTCTCCGTTGTGACTGTCAGCGTGCAGCATATCCTTAGGGCCAAGTCTGCCCTTCAGAAGCTCAGCTCCCTCACCTGGCCTCTCCTGAGTTCAAGTTGTCCTGAAAGACAGAAGTCCCTTTGCCTCTGCCTGTCCCCAGCCCCAGCGGAGCAGACATGATTTTGCTGACCCCCTCAACACAAGCCCTCTATAGCTCTTGTTCCTGACATGAGTTTCCTCTAAATCCCCACAATGCCTTCTGTGACCCACTTAGACTCCTAACTCCACAGACCCAAAATAGAAAGCACTCAACGCAAGCCTTTCACTTCCCGCTATCGCTGAATAAAGCTCGCCTTCTTAGAGACCGTGGTAACAGCCAAAGTGATAGTCGCCCTCCTATTTAAAATGGGTAGCCGCCATTTACTTTCCCAGCTCAGCCCAAATGATGACGATTTTGTACTTGCCCCCAGCGGTATCAATTCATGTGGGTCTCTAGGGGTGTGTGTGTGTGTGTGTGTGTGTGTGTGTGTGTGTGTGTGTGTGTGTGTGTGTGTGCGCGCACGCTATATGCTTCCCTCTTTGGAGTTTAGGAAAACTCCAAAGTGACGGCTGCCCAGGGCTCATCTGTAATCTAGGGCATTGATCGGGGCTCCATTGATAGCTGATTGTTTTCACACGTGACTCGGATGCATTCCTCTAATCTCCACCCTTGCGCACGGTTTGCATGGCAAGCAGCGCTGGCCTCAGTAGAGAGAGGTCGCTCACCTCTGACCAGGATATAATTGGAAAAAGAAGGTCATTGCCGCCTTTGCTTCTGGGGCAGATCAGCTTCGTTCCATTTATGTCACAAGCTCTTGCCAGCACACATTCTCAATGACATGGAGACAATGGCTGTGCCCTACAATGGGACCCACAGAGATGTGCTCACTGTGACACAAACATACCACAGGGCCACACTCTCTCTCATCAGGGCAGGCATGTACACTGTCACACACACAATAGGTGCTCTCAATAAACGCTGGTAACCCTGATGACACACAGGATGGCGGGTACCCAGTGACATCCAGACACAGAGGATACACAAAGAAATGCATAAAGCAATGCTTATCCAGTGACACAGATACCCCACGTGTGCACATTGTGACATATGGACATATTCACATGGGCAAGTACCTAGTACAGAGCTACCACATCCAAAACGGAGAAACAAACAAAAAAACCCAACACATCACTAGTGGCTCTCTTTGGGTAATATCCACTTGGGAATGTATCAGAATTAAAGGGGGAGCTGATAAAGTGCATGTTTCCAGAAACCCCTGCTGGCATATACACAGCCCTGACAGTGACAGCATATGAGTAAATTTATTTGTGTTAAAGGAACTCCAACAAGCAATTCTGAAAACAGAGTCTGGGAATCACTGACATACTACCACCATTAGGCCCTCCTCTTCTGGATGGTACAGTTGTTGGCAGGGATGTTGGGCTGTATTTTCTTTTCCCAGCCCAGGAAGGGACAGGCTCCAAGCTGGGGAAAAGGAGGAAGGTAATACATCAGTGACTAGAAGATTAGGTAATCTGAAGACTTCCAGGAACTGAAAGAGTTAAAACTGGGCTTCATGCCATTGATCCTTAGCAACCTTGGCTGGACTGGCTAGTGCCTTACACAGCAAGGTGAAGGACGCCGGGACATTTCCAGGATTCCATATACCACTGTCAGGATGTAAAGGCCCAAATGCCATACCCAGGCCTAGTTGACAGTAACCATTGGCTAGCCCCAGGCTCCGCCACAGTCTCTGGGCTCTAAACTGCTCCAGGGTCTCAGGGAAACCAGCTCAATACTAGCCAAAGCCAAAGGTCCCTTCTATTCCCGAGCAGAGGAAAATTCCTATTCCTCCCCGGGCCGCACCCTAAGGCCTCCTAAGGCCTCCGGGAGAGGGCACAGGGCACAGCACGCCCGCCAAGCAGAGAAGACAGGTCACAGCCTGGGCGAGGAATCCGGAGGTCCCCTTGGCGACCAACAGGGTCGCGCCGCCCCCTGGTGGCTCCACAGCACAGTTGAGGTCGGAGAAGCCAAGCGGCTTTGGGGTCATGCAGCTCAGGGACAGATTCCTTCTTCCTGCATCCTGGGGTGGAAGGATGCCGAAGCGATCTCCCCGCGAGGGCCACCTATACTGTCCTTCTCTCTGATTCTCCCTCTGCACCCCCCTTTCTTCTCCCCCTTCTTCCTCTCCATCTCCACTCTTCCTGCCTTCCTCCTTCCCCTCCCTCCCCGCCATCCTTCGCCCACCCCTCCCGCCCCCGCCGGGCAGCGCCTCGGTGAGCCAGCTTGGCAGTTAGCCCATTAGATCTCGTACTATTGATCCGCTTCTGAGCCGAAGCTGACAGTGCCCCCCTTCCCGATCTCCCCCTGTCCCCATTCCCTGCGGCCCCCTCCCTCCTTCCCTCCCTTTCATCTCCAGGCAGTCCCGGCCTACGATCACCCCCCCCCCCACTCCTCCAGCCCTCAGCGGGCTGTGCCGAAGTCTCGCCCTCACGAAGGACAGGAACAAATGTAATTAAAGCGACCGGCGGGGGGGGGGGGGGTGCGTCCTAGCAAGCCCGCGCGAGTGGGGGTCCCAGCGGCCAGCGCGGGGCCCTCTACCTCCTTTCCTCCTCGTCCCTCCCTCGCCCCCACCCCGGCCCCCCGGAGCGGGAGCATTTGGGTTGAGCGGCGCCTGTCCTATAAATCCACATATAATTCTCGCCTTTCCTGTTCAGCTAAGGAAAATAAACGTGTAAGGCTGTTTCTGGGAGCCCAGCTCGGGGACCGCTCTAAATTCTCCTCTTATTGAGTCGAGGCTGGAAATCATTCAACTCGGCGGCGCGCTCCAGATCCCCACCCCCACTCCCTCCCGGGTCGCTGGGGTCCGGGCCCGCGCCTGCCGCGCACACGCACGCGCGCACACGGAAGGCAGGCGCTGGGTATATAAATATCTCCAGCTCTCCCCATAGCCGGGCAGATTTATTCCGCTGCCAAGCCTGCAGAAAATTGACTTGTTCATGGAGGCGGCTATTGACACATCACCGGGGGGAGGGTTAGGGGAGAAAGCAGTGGAGCCGGCGCCCCTCCATTATACGTTAATGTAATCAGTAGTGTGCGAAATGACTGCGCGGAAAATAGCATCACTGACATTTATATTAGAGGATATTGATGGCAGGAGCTGTGACCGCATCACTCTACCTCCCGTTTCCACGGATTGACACAGGAGCCTCTTGTTGGCTCCATCCACGCTTGCCTCCCCTCCCCCTCTCCCCCTCCTTCCCTCCCTCCCTCTTCCTCTCTCCACCCACTCTGTGTCTCTCCAGCTCTCCCCCTCTCCTGGTTTTACCCCACCCTGCCGGTTCCCTCTTCTGACCATTTCCCAAATAATTCTTGAGCACCTACTGGGTGCTGCTCTCAAGGGTCTCTCCCAGGAGTCTACCTAGGTTTATTCTTCTTTCTCCCCACGATGCTTTTGCCCTCTTCTCCCGCCTTCTCAGTTCCTCCTCCCCTCCCCCCTGCTTTGGCTCGATGGCTGGACCGCTGCTGTCACAGCAGATAGATAATTGAAAAATGGGCCTCACCTTTGCAGCCAGCAGGAGTGGTTCAGGCGGTAACCGCCGGGGTTACCTACTCCATCTCAGTCCCAGGCTCCAAAAGAGATTCTGAGGAAATTGGATTTTACATGGATGTTTTATTCGGGCAGAGGCTTTAGTGTATATAAATACAAGCAAGGAGGCCTTGGCGGGAAGGATGATCGAGGCCAGACATCTAATCTACCTGCACCACCCCCAGGTTCAGAGGAGGCAGGCAGGTCTTGTGCTCCGCTCTGAGTCCCAGACCTGGACATCCATGCACTGCCCCTCATCATCTGGGACAGAAAGAGGTTAATCCTCTCTACAGCTCTTTGAAAAGCTGTCTTGGGAATTCAATGTCTTTGTCAGGGCTCGACAAGATGGAATACTGAGAAGAAAGGAAGCAAAAAGACTGGAGAGGTTTGATTCTGATTCTCACAGAAAATACTTGCGGAAACGTTACCTCTGTTGGGGTGCAAGAGTAAATGGGTTCAGCATAGGTACTGCCTCCAGTCTGCTTAGAGAAGGACATTGTGGGAGCTCAGCTTAGAGAAAAAGAAAGGAACAGCCAGGAAAGCCAGCTGAGATTTCTTCTCTGGGACCTGCTCAGGATGGGTACTTGAAAAAGGAGAGAGGAAGCTGTTGGGTCCAGAGGATGATGGCACCCCTCTCCAGTTTTACCCTCTGGCCAGAGCAGCAGAGGTCTAAGAATGCTTAGGTGTGTGTGAGCAGTCGCTGTATCTGTGGGCTAGTTCCCACCCAACGTGTGAGTCTCTGTAGGGCTAAAATGATGGATGGTCAAGGACCTGAGTACAAGGTGGGAAGAGGGTCTGAGTGTGGAGTACTTTGGGGGAGGCCGGAATGGAAGGCACAGGGGTGATAGAGGACCCAGAAGAACCCAAACATGTGAGATGATTGACATGTAAAGGGAAGAAGTTTACCTTGGCCTATAGTTTTGGACGGTTCAGTTTATGCTCAATTACGTCTGTTGCTATGAGTCCATAGCAAGACAGAAAACTACAGCAGGCGTCTGTGGCAGAGCAAAACCACTCACTTCACTGTTGGGAAGCAAGAAGAAGGAATAAGGACCTGGAGGTAAAATGCTGGCCCAGCATGTGGAAAGCTTTAGTTTGAGTCCAAGCACTGAAAGAAGAGAGAATGAAAAAAGGGGGGAGGGAGAGGAGGGAGAGTGAGAAGAGGAGATGGGGGGGGGGGAGAAAGCAGTCCACTGGCTCCTGGGGCTAAATCTTTCATACGTGGGCCTTCCAGGAGCTCTTGAGATATATACTATAGCTGGGTGGTTGTGGTGCAAGCCTTTAATCCCAGCACTCGGGAGGCAGAGACAGGACAGTCTCAGTGAGTTTGAGACCAGGCTGGTCTACAAAGTGAGTTCCAGGACAGGCAGGACTGCTACACAGAGAAACCCTGTCTTGGGGAAGGAGAGAGAGAGGGAGAGAGGGAGAGAGGGAGGGAGGAAGGGAGGGAGGGAGGGAGGGAGGGAGGGAGAGAGAGAATAGCAGGAAGAAGTAGAAGCTGGGACAGGGGAGGGTGTTTAGACCTAAGAGTCTCCAGCAGCTGAATGACCCCTTCTCACAAGAAACTTTCCATTCATGAGCCTGGTTTTTTTTCTACATGTTGCCTGATCTCCAGCATGAGTCTATGTATCTGATAGGTCATTGCTGTTCCTTAGGAGGGACTAGCATGGTTTGAGCCCTTGGCTGAAGAACTAGAATTGAGTGGTGGGCCCTTATGCAGACTGCACACTGAAGGGCTCCCTCTGAGCACAGAACAGACAGCAGCTGACTTATTGTAGCCACATCCCCAAAAGCTAGACCAATCTGCCCCCCAGAGCAACACCCAAAAGCCCCCCCCCTTCTCTGCCACATTGCTATGCTGTTACATCATCAGATTTGGGGGCAGGATGGATCATAACCAAACTCCCAGCTGCTCCCACACGTCCCAGGAACTCCCAGATGGCATCCTGGGAACTCAGATCCAGCTGTAGGATGGGAGTTGTTGGGGGTAACTAGACTCCTCTGAACTCTCCCCACCTGACCCTTGTCAGCATCTGCTCTCTCCTCTAAAGATTACATCCATCTGACAGCTCATCAGAAAGGAGTTTCTTCCCAGCTGTCCAGGAACGAGGACTTTCTCCTTGCCTTCACTACCTGTGTTTTGACCTAGCCTCAGAGAACCACAGGGAAGTGGGCCCTCACTTTCTGGGCCCCCAAACTGTTTTAACTTTCTCTTCCTGTGACTCATTTGACATATGGATCCTGAGAGTCTGGCTTTGCTTCTAATTTAGGAGGCTGCTATGGGCTGAATGTTTATGCTCTTCCAAAATCCTAGTTGAAACTTAACTTTCACTGCAGTAATATAAAGAGATGTCTGTAAGGCATGACTATGTCATGAGCACTTAATGGGATTAATGTCCTCATAAAAGGGCTGGGGGGAGCCTATTTGTCCCTCTCTCGACCCTACCATAAGAGGGTGCAGCAAGATGTACCATCTATGAAGCAGAAAGAGAGCCTTTCCCAGACTCCTAATTTTCTGGTTATTTGATACTTGACTTTTCTATCCTCCAAAATTGTGGGGAATAATGTTCGATTATTTATATTTTGTTAAAGCAGCAGGAGCAGACTAAAGCCTCCCAAACAGCCCGGTATGGAGAACATAGCCGCATGCATATGATGATCATGTACATGTGTCCACACTGGGGTCCTGCACATCTAGGGCACAGGGGATATCATTTATAAAGCAGTTTTGGTTCTTCCCTGCCACCCAAATCAGAAAACTGAGGGTTGGGGCTGTAACATAGTTCATAGAGAACTTGGCTAGCACGTATGAAGACCTGGGTTGGATACCAGCACCACAAGTGCACATTTGTTAATCTCAGGTGAAGGCAGAAAGATCAGAAGTTCAAGGTACAGAGTGATTTGGAGGATGGCCTTGACTACATGAAGTCCTGTCCCCAAATAAACAAAAAACGTTCTTGACATTTTGGAAGAACAGGAACAGCAGGAGAGATGGCTTCCCACAGTGGAAGGGCGCCTCCCACTCCTCCAGGCCTTGTGAAGATAGACTTCTAGGATGCTATTCAGGATCGTCTGCCTAGTAGTAAGCCCTTGGATGATTCAGGCAATGGGTGCTGGAAGCAGAGCCATATAAAGTCAGCTAGTCACAGAGGCTCAGAGCCTCTCTGTTCCCTTTCCCTGTGTGAGAGGCTGGCTCTTGAGACCCAGGTCAAAGGAAAAGGGACCTATAAAGGCAGCTAGCCTGTTTCTGGAGGTGAAGGAAAGTTGTCAGGAACTGAAAGGTTTGAATGAAGATCCAAACTTTGGAGAGGAGCACTCCCAGCCTCAGCATCAAGGCTGTTATTGGCTGTTTGGCTGTTATTGGCTGTTTGGCTGTTATTGGCACCTAGCCTCTCTGTGTATTCAGGTCCCCGTCCCCCCCCCCCCCCCCCCCCGAATAAGAAAATACCACCATCAGTTCTAATTTCTATAATATGTTTAGAGAGTCAAACTTGGGAAGCAGTGAAGCTATTTTAGGGCTGAATATTGAAACCCCCACGATGGGTAAAGAGAGCTAATTGTGGAAATTCAGTGGGACCTGAAATCTCTCAAGGGACACGAGGAGTCTGGGAACTGTTGTGACCAGGCCAAGTGCACAGAAGTAAATTCACAGCCAAGCTGTGGGACTGCAGAAAGGCAGGATAGATCCAGCAAGCAGAGCCACCTAAACTGTCCATGCCCTGAGATCCAGCTTGCAAAACCCAGGTATGATGGGAAGAAACTCCAATTAGCAAGGCAGCTGCCAATCAATCCCAATGACAGGAAATCTGTGCACTATTATGGTCTATGATTGGGCAGGGAATATTGGCTAGAAGATGCGGTTCCTTGCTTCCTTTCTCCAGTTTCTGTAAGTTGCCTTCTTGAGAGCGTTAACATTATTTCGGCTGTTAGGGTGGAGAAGGAACCAGGGCACCCCTGGTGGCAGAGCTGTGGTTAGCAGAGGCAACACTCAGAAGGACTGGGGGACAGTGTGAAGCAGGTGGAAGGAAGCCAGTGGGGGGCAGCGAAAGTAATCCAGACACCCTCCCCCATCTTAACTTGGCAAGGTGAAACAGAACAAGTCAGTAGGGAGACTTGGAGCAGAAAATCACCTTGGATGATACTCCCCAGAGGGGAAAGACTTGAAGCCCAGAGCATGGCCAGTGGTTAGGGGAAGGAAGGTGAAGATAGGATATCCCTTTTCTCAGATGTGCCTTGGCCCCCGACCGAGCAAAGAGGGGCGGATTTTCTGTCTTGTCCCAAGCCCCTGCATCTGCCACTTTGTTTACGTCATGTCTATTTATAGTCACAGGCTCCAAGCCTGGTATGGGACGCTGCGATTTATATGACTATAAACTTCCAAAGGGCACTGAGAGCTGGCAGGGCAAGGGTAGAGACAGAGGCAGGCCTCCCAGAGTCAAAATGCCTACCCTCCCACCTACACTGACCTTGAACGCTACTAAAGGAAAGGGTGGCAAGCCAATCACTGCTCAGATTCTTTTACCCTGAGTTCAGGATTTGGAGTGAGCCATAGAGACTTTTCATTAGTGTGATCTCTTTACACACATTGTTGCAGTGTGACAGAGTGGATTTCATCAGAAGGTGACGGAATTCAAGTCACTTTAGACATTTGAGGAAGAAGTGGAAATGGAGGCCTATACAGTCCAGGTTGTGCCTGCCCCATTCACTGAACAGCAAAAAGAAAGATGAACAATTAATTCTCTTGGCTTCCTTGGGGGGTGACTTTGGAGGTCCAAGCTGCCCAGCTCTCGCTTACATCAGAGGATGCTGATAGATTAGGGCCTAACTGTGGAAGTCTGAGGCCAGTCCTCTCTACCGCTGGAGGCAGTCTTGTTCAGCCTCCGGCCAACTTTCTACTTAGCTTGTCCTCCTCTCTAAGGTTGCTCACCCCTCCTGCTCTGCTTGTTTTCAAACTACTGCCTCTTGCAAGGTGTCTGGACTGCTAGTTCTCCCTGCCCACTCGCTACCACCTTCCTGCTGTGCTGCACACTCCACTCCCCCAGACCACCCTACGCTGGTCCCTACCCCAGAATTTGTCATATGAGCATTAAGGCTGGGTATATCTCAGCTCAACACTCCTCTCTCTCTTTGTGTGTGCGTGTGCGTGTGCGTGTGCGTGTGCGTGTGTGTGTGTGTGCCTGTGCGTATGTCTGTGCCTGTGTCTGTGGTGTGTAAGAGTACTCGGGAGATGGATAGCTCATCAGTGACAGCACATAATATTCTTGTAGAGGACCTGAGTTCAGTTCCCAGGATTCACACTGGGTAATTTATTACTGGCTATAACTCCAGTTTCTGATCTCTCGATCTCTCTCTCTCTCTCTCTCTCTCTCTCTCTCTCTCTCTCTCTCTCTCTCTGTGTGTGTGTGTGTGTGTGTGTGTGTGTGTGTGTGCATACAAGTAATTTTTTAGAAAAATTAATCTAAGCATTCTGGTGGCAGATTTCTTTGAGTTTAAGAACAGCCTGGTTACATAACAAGTTTCAGGTCAACCAGGGCTACAGAGTACGGTTCTGTCTCAAAAATAAATAAACCATATAGTGGTGATGGGTACTTTCAGTCCCAGCACTCAGGAGACAGAGGCAGGCAGATCTCTGAGTTCGAGGCCAGCCTGGTCTACAGAGTGAGCTCCAGGATAGCCCGGGCTACACATATATCTTTTAAAGAACGTGCTCCTTAACTGGATCAAAGTAATGGTTAAATAAGGATGGACTCCAGGAGAAAGACCCGGGGTGATGTTCTCCTTGACCTGCATTAGTCTCCTGTGCACCAGGACCTCTGGACCAAATCTGAGGACTTGGTCATGGGGCAGCATGTCTTCTAGCATCTATGTGATTCCTTGCCTTTTCTGGCTTGTTCCTTCCCACCACAGTCTTGGGTTTAAGGCCAAGTGCAGAGATGCACTAAAATCAGTGGAAGTGAGCAGAGTTGGAGTCAGGGGCCACTCAGCTAGGATATATCTTTTAGAAGGAAAAGGGCATTTGCCCTGGAACACGGTAAATTACCAGTTAGTGTCCATCCCGCCCGAGATTGGGACTGAAATTGGCCTGATAGGGATTAGCCTCGGGCAAAGGCTTTATGGCAAGGTGGAGGCCACAGGCTGATTCATAGGTCCCCTTATCTCCCCTTGGTCTCTAGCCCATCCTTGGAAATAGGAGTGTGCTGTTAACCTTCTCTATTCCCTACTTTTCCTTCTCTGAGGAAGGAATAGAGAAGGCTCCTGAGTCCAAAGCCCCTTTGTTAATTTGCTCGCTCATTTTGTTGTGTGTGTGTGTTTTTTTTCTTTTCTTCTTCTTCTTTTTTTATAGCATTTCTCTGTGTTAACAGCTTTGGCAGTCCCTGAACTCACTGTGTAGAACAGGCTGGCCTAGAACTCATAGAGATCTGCTTGCTTCTGCAAATGCTGGGCTCAGAGGCATGCACCATCAGCCCAACTGCTAACTCACTTTTTATCTACTGCCTTCTCTAGAGGCGGGGTAGAGTGGGGGGATCAGAAAAAATTGATTAGGTGTGAAGATGCTGTCTGAAATAGTTTATTTTCTGCATTACCTTGGACAAAGATACAGTGATAAAATGTTATTTCTGGATGTGTCTGTGAGGGTGTTCCCGAGGGAATGTTAACGGTTGGCCATTAGAATTCTAGAAGGAAGATCTACCCTCACTCAAGTAAATGGGCACCATCACTGAAGGCCTGTACAGAACCAAGGGCAGAGGATGCCCGAAACTCTGCTTCTCTTCCTGCCCTGGAATATGGAGTTTTTGGTTCTTGGACCTTTAGATTCCCACCAGGACCCTCACTAGTCACCCAACTATCCAGTTATTGGGACTGGAGCTATGCCACCAGCTCTACCGGTGACAGCTCCCAGATGACTGATCTTGATACTTCTCAGCTCAGTGTTCCTACCCTTTCCACGCTTCTCTTCTGCCTTCTCATCTCAGTCACGCCCGTTTCTCTGGAGATCCTTAATTCTGTGTCTGAACACGGAAGAAATCCAGCAACTGGGCGGGGCAGGTGCAGTGAAGAGGAAATTCGAGGAGCTGAATCAGGCCAAAAAGAGGGAAGAGCTCCCCTACTGCCCTCTCCAGAGGGAGGCAGCAGAGGATCATGGGAACTGCCCGATCCAGGGATCTGCAGTGCCAATTCCTTTAGATACTGTCTCCGCTACGGAGCCCATGTGGAGGGAATCGTGTTGTCTGAAGTTTTTACTCTTACAGCCCTTTTCTCTGATGAAGAGATGCCTTGGGAAAGCCGGGCTGTTCTCAACTTAATCTCCAGCCTAAGAAGTGATTCATTCCTGAGCAGTGATTTCTTTCATAAAACATGGGGTGCCAATGACATGAAGGAGAACTTAAAGACCTCAGCCTAGAAGCAGCATCCTCCCCCAGACATGGCACTCTGGTCTTGAGAAGATGAGAGATAGGTGGAGAAGAGCAGTTAGGAGAGAAGAGGGTACGGGTCAGGGAGACACCTGAGCTGTCGGCAAAGCTAGGGTGGCAGAGACCATCTCCTGCTCAAGAGTGGGTAAGGATAGGTAGCCTTGGTTTGAGGCCAAAAGGGAAGTTCATTCTAGAGAACACAGAAAGCCAAGGAGTTACTTTGAACTCTAACCCTGAAGAGTAGTTAGAGCTGTGAATGTG
The DNA here is from genome assembly GCA_033318265.1 of Phyllotis vaccarum. Classification (NCBI taxonomy): domain Eukaryota; kingdom Metazoa; phylum Chordata; class Mammalia; order Rodentia; family Cricetidae; genus Phyllotis; species Phyllotis vaccarum. Next base: position 16,381,121 of record JARWLC010000004.1, on the reverse strand, counting down.
AACTCTTCTTAGAAGAATTGAAACCTCAGCAGAATAGTCATGTGCCAGCTAGTGACCAGCATGACCACAAGAAAGGCAGGTGGTGAGAGGGGAGGGGATTGGTCTCTCTCCTGTCACCTATCTGTTACAAGAAACCCAACGACTCTAAAAGAATCCAAGATGGAAGGTAGGCACCATTTTACAGACAGAAGTGGAGAAAGTCCTTAGTCCCTGATGCCATCACCTCAAGTTACCCACCAGCCTAGTTCTTAGACCCAAATTTGACCTCATCCCATGGAGCTCCCAGTTGATCTGCCTACCTAGCCCAAATGTTTGCAAGGGATTGGGCTTCACTGTGGATTTTGCTTCATGTTCATCCTGCCAGTCCTGTCTGACAGGCTGGGAACTCCCCCTCCCTTTTCCTTCCCCAGACCGGGGTCTGGGGGTGGTGCTTCTTTAGAAGCTTGCTTTCTATTACAATGCCTTTCCCACTGTGCCTCTGCCTGTCTGTTCTTTCCTTCAGCCGCTGTCCCCACTGTTCTTACACCCTCCTAGAACTGCTGAGGTGAATCTCTGAAGCTTCATGTTTCTGGGGTAACTGAGTTGTGCTCCTTGGTCATGATGGGGAGGGAGGAGGCAGTAGCTGCCCATGGGTATGGCCCTCCCCCAGCTGACTTAGCCCGGCCCCCTGTGTTCCAGCAGAGGGTGCCGAGTGACAGGATGCTTCCTCTTCCCCAGCCCAGCCGCCTTCTCCAGCTCTCTGTCTCCCCCTCACCCCCTCCCTGCTTCATCTCCTGCACAAATCACATGGTGACAGCCCCATCCAACCTTTGGGGAAGGGTTTGTAAATGTGTCTTCCTTAGCTCTGATCTCCAAATTGTTCCTTTTATTGCATTTGTCATGGTGAAGATTGAAGTCCCTGGGTGGCCTGCACTACAAATCACAGAGTCTGCTCTGGGAGCAGCTGCAGGTTGGGAACCAATGAAGGGGACTGTAACTCCCTTACAGGGTGTGCTTGTGTATATACACTCACACATTCCCCGTGTGCAGTGTGAACTTATACCTAACAACAGAAAGATGGGCCCTCAGCATTGTCATTCTGAACCATTTGTCCTCACTATAGCAAATGGTGATTTCTTCCTCCAGGCTGTCTTCCAGGATATCTCTGACCACACTAGGGGCTGGGGGTAAATCAGTGGTAGAGTCCTTGACTAGTGTGTCTGAGGTCTCGGGTTCAGTTCCTAGTATTACGAGAAAAGAGGGCGATAAGGAGATGAGCCTCTGTCATTCTATAGAGGATTCCACTGTCTACACTGATCTTCCTATTATCTCTCTTAGTGGGTCAAGGACAGTGCAGCAGCCAGCTCCCAAGGATCTACATCTAGTCTCCAGAGGGACAGCCGACCCATCCCTGTCTACTGCTCCCACATCCTTTCTTTCTCATCCTGGACATGACTGGGAGAGACAGCGGAGACACAGCTGAGGAACCAAGAGGACAAAAGCTTCCTTGTATATGCACTGGAAGGGGAAAAAAAGGTCCCTTCCCTACCCTTATGAGGTGGGCTTCCTGCCTGTCCCTCATGCACATTCATAACATTCAAATTTATGCTGTAATCTCAGCCACTCCATATGTATGAGCCTTTGATGGGTGTTTGGGTTTATGGGATGCACCCAGCCCTCCGTTCCCTCACCCGCCCACCGCCTCTAACCACTGCAAAGAGTGTCTCGTACATAATTGACATCGGCAGATTCTTTCATTATACAAGATTTAGCATCTGCTCAGGGATCGCTCGCTCCTCACTCACTATAGATGACTTTTCCCTGCATTTCCTATTATCAATTCAAATTAGCCCCATCTCCCCACCCAACCAGTGCTGCGTTTACACTTGACAGTGAGGAAACAGCAAGGCTATAATGGGCTTCTCAATTATTTAGGCCCAGTTAGGCCAGGACCCAGAAGGCCTCAACAAGGAGATATGCTGTGGTGAGGTCATCACAGGGAGGGGCTAGGGTAATAACAGCGTGATTTCTCCTTGACCTTCCTAGAATCTTCTCACCTTTCACCTTGGGGACACCCCAATATTTGGGTCCGCAAAATGAGACAGTCCCTTACTGCTCCCATACCCATCATCAGCTGCTTTGGGTGTACTCAGTTGAAGCACCTAATGAACTACCAACATTAACCAAAGAAGCAGGGGGTTTTCCCACCAGTTGGGCTGGCCTCCTCATATTACTCTTTCTTTCTTTCTTTCTTTCCTTCTTTCCTTCTTTCTTCCTTCCTTTCTTTCTTCTTTCTTTCCTTCCTTCTTTCCTTCTTTCTTTTGTTTGCTCTTCTTTCTTTTTCTTTTCCTTTTCTGTAATGAATCTAGCTGTTCTGGAACTCTCTTTGTAGACCAGGCTGGCCTTGAACTCACAGAGGTCCTCCTGCCTCTGCCTCCCAAGTGCTAAGATCAAAGGTGTGTACCAGCAAGTAAGCCCAGCATACTTTTGTAGGGCTTGGTGAAGAGAAGTTGTGGTTCCTCAGGTCCTCGGGGATCAATGAAAGATACTGAAACCAAACTCTGAAGCACCAGGAAGAAGCAGAGAAACTCAGACCCCAAGCCCGAGACACGGGAAAGCCTGAGAACCGACAGGTTCTGCAGGGGCTTCCTAAGAAGGCACAGCCAAGCAGAAAGCAAAGGAGAAGCCCTTGCTCTACTGAGCCCATGGCTGTGCTGAGTTGTAATTAGGTCAGTCATGCCCACATGTTGAGCTGCTCTGACTAGTTCAGGCTCAGCCTCCAGGAATAACTCTTGGGCCCAGTGGCTATTCAGGAACCATTAAGTTCTCTGAAGTCCTCTAAAGGCCCAAGTACTGGGCAGAATTTGCAAGTCAGCACCAGGCCTGAGCCTTAGAATCCTGCCAACCCTTAGCCATATCAGGCAGGCCCCCAGGCAGCCAGCTCAGCGCCTCACAGCCCTGAGCTCCTCTGCAGAACCACCCCCTCCCCTCTCCAATCAGGATCAGTTTCTGAGGGCAGTGATGGGGGAGGTGGCAGGAGGGGATCTATGAGGCTGTGGGATTAGAAGTGTCTTTCCCATGCTCAGCCTCAGCAGAATCAAAGAATTCCTCCATCTGACTGGATTTACTCTAAGTCACAGGCGTGTGGGACCTTCTTTCCCTCAGCAACAGCTGGAAACAGGCCTAAATATGATTAATTAATGCTGTGAAAAGCCCCGGACACAATTAAGGTGTGTGTGTGTGTGTGTGTGTGTGTGTGTGTGTGTGTGTGTGTGTGTGTTTGTGTGTGTAGTGGGGGGGGGGGAACACAACAGGAGGCATGTAACTTTCCAGTTTAGCCACCTGGGGATGGGGCCTCCAGGGAAGCAAAATGACATTTCCCCAGAGACACTTTTTTTTTTTTTTTTTTTTTTTTTTTTGACATCCAGAGGTCATTTTATCCTGCCTCCAATTTTTGACAGATTTAGTCCTTTTTTTTTTGTCCCCAGGGCACTAGGCTATTTTCTCTCTGATGGAGGTGGGGTGCTAGGTTGGGGCAGATGTGACATCTCCCCTCTACAAGAATGTTCTCCAAATTCTCATGTTAATTGTAGGGATCATGGGCATAAGTTCCACCGTGTGGATCAGAAACAAGTCCAAATGGGACATAAACTGGAACTCAGAGGAACCCTCCTGCCCTGGAAATGGCTCATGTTCATCCTCTTCCCCTGAATTTATAAGACAGGCTAGAAGCCTTACCCTGTGAATCTTCCATGCCCAATCCCAGCTCTGTGTGATTGGGTCTTCATTCCTTAAGGTATGAACATCTTTGCCTTGACAAGATCTTGGTAATAACCAGTATTATCTATAGTGAGAAAAAAACAAAAAAAGGAGGAAGGAACAAGGACCACTCTAATAAATTACCCATAATTTAGATTTCAATAATATCTTAGTCAGGGTTTCTATTGCTGTGAAGAGACACCATGACCACAGCAACTCTTGTAGAAGAAAACATTTAATTGGGGCTGGCTTACAGTTGAGAGGTTTAGTCCATCATCATCATGGTGGGAAGCATGGCTGCAGGCAGACATGGTGCTGGAAGAGGCTGAGAGTTCTACATCTGTATTGGAAGGAAGCAGGAAGAGAGCATTGAAACCTCAAACCCCACCCCCAGCGACATATTTCCTCCAAGGCCACACCTCCTAATATTGCCACTCCCTGTGAGGACCATTTCCATTCGTATCACCACGAATAATAAAATATTAATAATATATTTGTATTAATATACGATGAATTTTGTGACTATAGTGTATTTTTCATTTTTAAATTTAATTTTAAAATTTTCATGTGTGCGATTATTTTGCCTACATGATCCATAGAGGTCAGAAGAAGTCATTGGATCCCCTGGAACTAGAGGTAAGCATGGTTGTGAATCCCCATATGGGTACTTTGAGCCAAATCTGAATCCCCTGGAAGATCAATAGCTACTCTTAGCTTTTTTATTTTTCTTTTAAAGATTTATTTACTTTTTATTATGTAGAGTGTTCTGCCTGCATGTATGCCTGCAGGCCAGAAGCGGGTCCCAGATCTCATTATGCACAGTTGTGAGTCATCATGTGGTTGCTGGGAATTGAACTTAGGTCCTCTGGAAGAGCAGCCAGGGCTCTTAACCACTGAGTCATCTCTCCAGCTCCCTGTTCTTAACTTCTTACTGCTGAGCCCTCTTGCTGGACCTCACAATGTATTTTCATCATATTCATCCCCTTCTTCTCTCCCAATTCCACCTCTGCCCTGCTAGACTGGGATGTTTTGTTTTGTTCTTGGGGATTTTTGTTTTGTTTATATATATATATATATATATATATATATATATATATATATATGTTTATTGTTTTATTTCTGTAACTGGGTCCAATTAATGTTACCCATATGCTAATGTATATGGAGCCATCCACTGGGAAATGAGGAACCTCACATCTTTAAAGAAAAATTACTCCACCTTCTGCAGAAGTTATCAGTTGCTAACAGCTCCTCAGCTGGAGGTGAGGCACTGAGAGCCCCTCTCCCACCCATGCTGGAATTTTGACTGGCTTGATTTTATACATGTCTTGTGCAGGCAGCCACAGCTACTGTGAACTCACGAGTCCAACTTGTGTGTCACGTCCAGAACGCAGCATTTCATGGCCCTTCTTCCCATTCTCTAGCTCTCCTGCTGACTTTCCAACATGTTCTCTGAACCTTGTTTGGGTTGGGGACTGACAGAGGTATTTATTTTAGGGCTGAGTATCACAATCACAAACTCTCAGAATTTCGGCCAATTAGCAGTCTTTGCATTCACTGCTTCCCACTCCAAAAAAAAAAAAAAAAAAAAGATCAAGTTTGAGAGCATCATAAACCTATGGGAATAAACATAAACATTTAGAAGACCACGAATTGTTATTTACGGCAATGGACTGACGTGCTGAAATTTTATTTATTTATTAATTTATTTTCTGTTTGTTGCTCTTTGGGGGCTCAACACCCAGCTCCCAAATAAATACATGGAGACTTATTCTTATTTATGAAATGCCCAGCTTTAGCTTGGCTTGTTTCTAGTCAGCTTTTTAAACTTAAATTATCAATCTGCCTCTTGTTTTTGGGCTTTTATTTTACCTTTCAGTATTCTGTATACTTTTTTTTCCCTCTTACACCATGGCTGGCTGTGTGGCTGCGTGGCTGTGTGGCTGTGTGGCTGTGTGGCTGTGTGGCTGTGTAGCTGTGTAGCTCGGTGGCTGTGTGACTGGTCCCTCCCCTCCTCTCCTTCTCTTCTCCTCTAGATTTATTTATTCTCTCTGATTAGCAGCCCCTTCTGTCTCTCTCTCTCCTGCCTAGCTATTGGCCGTTCAGTTCTTTATTAGACCAATCAGGTGTTTTAGGTAAGCACAATAATACAGCTATACAGAGTTAAACAAAAGCAGCTTAAAAGAATACAGCACATCTTGGCATCATTCAACAAATGTTCCACAGCATAAACAAATGGAACACATCTTCAGCTAATATTCCACAACAATATGCTTCTTTTTTGCTGAAATCACTCAACCCCAGAAGATTTTTCTGAGGTTCTAACCTGATAGCCAAAGACAGAGTCAATTAGAATGAGCATGGAAAAGCTCTACATGCTAATACCCACCTCAGATCCTTCTGGGGTCAATGGGACATCTTAATAGCCTGCTGTACTGGGCAGTTTTATATCAGCCTGACTCAGGTTAGAATCATCTGAGAAGGGAACCTCTGTTGCAAGATCCCAGCAGCCCCTTTATGAATGGGGTTGGCCACTCCCGCTTCAGGAGCTGGGGATCCTGGATAAGCATCTTCGGACCTTATCAGCTGACACCTGAATCCCACCACAAACCTCAATTGAGAAAATGCCTCCATAAGATTGGGCTGTAGAGCTAGGGAGCTTGCATGGGACCAACCTAGGCCCTACATATGTGTGACAGTAGTATAGCTTGGGTCTAATTATGGGGCTCCTAGCAGTGGGATCAGGGCCTGTCCCTAATGCTTGAGCTGGCTTTGGGTACCTGGTCCCCATACTGGGTTGCTTCGTGTAGCCATAATACAAAGGGATGAGCTTAGTCCTACTTCAGCTTGATATGTCATGCTTTGTTGACACTCATGGGAGGCCTACCCCTTTCCGAACAGAAACAGAGGAGGAATGGATGAGGGGATTGTGGAGGGGAGGCCCAGGGAGGTAATAGGAGGAGAGGAGGGAGGGAAAACTGTGGTCAGGATGTAAAATAAATGAAAACAATAAATAAATTATAATAATATAAGACTGGGATGTAGGCAAGTCTGTAGGGTATTTCTTAATTAGGAACTGATGGGAACCAGACCATGGTGGGTGGTGCCATCCCTAGTCTGGGCCTTGGGTTCTATAACAAAGCAGACTGAGCAAGTCATAAGAAGCAAACCAGTAAGCAGCATGTAAACCCTCCATGGCCTCTGCATCAGCTCCTACCTCCAGGTTCCTGCCCTGTTGGAGTGTCCTGACATCTTCGAATGTGGAATAGTGAGCCAAACAAACTCTTTCCTCCCGGCTTACTTTTTGTGACTGTGTTTCATTAAAGCAATAGTATCTCCAACAGGACACAAGGTTTCCAGGAGAACAACCAGGGAGGTTTGGCAATGCCCAGAGGTTCTTTGAGCAACATTCTCCTCGATACAACAACCAACACTCCTGAAGTTAAACCACCAGGACTGAAGGTCAACATCTGGGTAACAAAGGAAGATATGGAACTTCCTTGTCAAACATGGCCCTTGCCTCCCAGGAAGAGGCTGACCTTTTTAGGACAGTAGTCTTTAGGATTCTTGATGGAATTCCTGAAGATTTTGCTGGTGACTGAGCAGAGATGCTAAAGCCCACACCAGATCACTGGAGTGAAAGGTAATTCTTGAAGAGGAAAAATGAAAATCACTTCTCCTCCCCAACAACCTCAAGGTAGGAGAAGCATGTCCTGATGCCAGATGTGCACTGGCTCTGCCCTGGGCTCAGCTATGCAAAGGATCCCAACCATCCATCATGCCATTTCTATCATGTTCTTTGAGCCTACAATGTTCCACATCAGGGAGGGGGTTAGAGGTAGGATGGTGTGGTCACGGAGGGTAAGACAGAGAGTCAGAGGCTGGCAAGAGATGGGCAGGAAGTCAGAAAGGAGGCTTGCAGCTTTTTAGGAGAGTTTGTATGCTTTCCTTACAGATCCTTCCTTCTAAGGAGTCCAACAGTGGCTTCTTCCATCCTCATGAGTGAGTGCACTTCTTTTTAAAATTTCTTTTTTATTTTATGTGCATTGGTGTTCTGTCCGCATGTTTACCTGTGTGAGAGTGTCACATCCCCTGGAACTGGAGTTACAGACAGTTGCAAGATGCTATGTGGCTGCTGGGAATTGAACCAGAATCCTCTGGGAGACCACCTAGCCATCTCTCCAGCCATAAGTATATTTTTGCATGGGCGCTATCTCTGTTCAGTGACCCTGTGGCTAGCAATAGATGGGACAACAGAAGGAACAAGAATCTAGCTATTTTAACTCCAGTTCCAGGGCTTCTGAAATCCTTACACAGACATCCATGCACTAGTGAACATAAAATAAAAGTTAAACACATACATATCAAACAAACAAACCAGAACTAAAAAAGAATATAGCTATTTATTTTATTTTTAATTAATTGTGTGTGTGTGTGTGTGTGTGTGTGTGTGTGTGTGTGTGTGTGTGTGCAGGGCAGAGAACAACCTGCCATTACTTCTGCCATGTGTGTCCGATGGATCTAAGTCCAGCTATTGGACTTGGTGACAAGCTTTTTCTCTGTTTCATCATCCCACTGGCCCTTCGTTTTATGTTTGAGACAGGATATCACGTAACTCAGGCTGTCTTCAAATTTGTTATGTAGCCGAGAATGACTTTCAACTTATGTTTACATGTAGGTCATGTGTGTAGGTATGTATACGTGTGTGTGTGTGTGTGTGTGTGTGTGTGTGTGTGTGTGAATGCATGTGGAGGCCAAAGGACAACCTCAGATGCCGTTTCTCAAATAATATACTCTTTATTTATTCATTTATTTATTTATTCATTCATTCATTCGTTCGTTCGTTCGTTCATTTATTTATTTATTTATTTATTTATTTATTTATTTATTTAGCCACAGTCTTTCACTGGCCTAAAACTCTTACCAAGTAGGCAAGGCTGGGTAGTCAGCAAGACCCCTTCTCAGTGATGGAGCTACAGGTGTGAAGCACCACACACCCAGTTTCTCACTCTTGAAAAGGGCTTCCTAAACTTTCAGCCAATCCTGTGGGTCAGGCCTCTATCAGAGAGGGGCGCATCATAAGACCAGGATTGTCCATGGGATGCCCCATTCAGACAGCAGCTGGTAGGAAGTTTGCTGCAAGCCTTTTGTTTGCTTTCCTCAAAGCCTAGAATAGAGATGGGCAAGGAAGAGAAGGTGCCTTAGATCGAATCAGGGCCTCACACATACTAGCTAAGTGTTCTAACACTGAGCTACACTTGTTAGGCCAGAGCAGCATTTTAAATGCTACACCTCAAAGAATGTTTGGGTCATCAAGAGAGGTAGGTATTATTGCCATTAACTGATGGAAGAGGAAGACCGAGGCTCCAGAAGCTTAAGAACTGGTTCAAAGCCACATATCTGTGAAGTGGTGAGTTCTGCTTGAGGCACGGCATTCCTCAGTAAATCAACACAGAATCTTACATCACTGGACAAAGGTTCGGAGTGAAAAACGCAGGATTCCCAGGAGAATCTGAGTTCCAGATAAACAAATAGGCCTTCAAAAAGGTTTAAGTGAGGCCAGAGAGGTGGTTTCATGGGTCAGGACACTTGCTCTTGCAGAGGACCTGGATTCAGCTCCCAGCTCAGCCCCCACCTGGCAGCTAACAATTGTCTATTACTCAAGATCCAGGGGGATGCAATGCGTTCTTTGACCTCCATAAGCTCCTATATGCAGGGGATGCCCATATATATACCAAGCACACACATGCACACATAAAATAGACAAATATAAGTATATCCCAAATAATGCACAGGATTCCTTATACTAAGGATTTACTTGTATATATCTGAATTTGCATTTTATCTGACTCTCTGAGGGTTGATAAGCAGCCAAGGTCAGTCTTGCCTTTTTCCTAAGAAAAACTGAAAAGGTTCTAAAGAGGAAAAAACCTCAGTATATGAAAGCTGAAGCTTCCTGCAATCCTAGCAATAAGGAGGCTCAAACAGGGTGATCTTGTACAGTTAAACCCTTTCTAAATAAATAAACTTCATTTTTCTGGTCTTCATTGTACAGCTTGGCATTAATGAATTCCATAGTGTAGGCAGAGGGACGGTTACATATGGAGTTCCTTCTGTGTCTAATACTTAATTGCCTTTAATCTCAGCAGCTGGGAGGCAGAGGCAGGTAGATCTCTGTGAGTTCGAGGTCACCCTGGTCTACAGATTGAGTTCCAGAACAGCCAGGGCTGCACAGAGAAACCCTGTCTAGAAAAACAACAAAAACAAAACAAAGAAACTCTGTCTGGAAAAATAAAAAGCTAAAAATTAAACAAACAACAAAGCTTTATTGGAGCTGGAGAGATATCTCAGTGGTCAAGAATACTTGCTGCTCTTGCAGAGGACTTGGGTTTGGTTTCCAGCACTCATATAGTGGGTCAGAACTGTCCCTAAGTCCAGTTACAGGGGATCTGATGGTCTCCTTTGACCTCTTTGGGCACCAGGTACATAGGTGGTACACAGATATACATGTAGGCAACATATAAATACACCTAAAATAAATACATTTTTAAAAGATAATTATTCATTTTTACTTTATGAGTATGGGTATTTTGCCTGCCTGTAGTCTGTCTGTACTGGGTATGTGAAGTGCCCAGGGAGGCCAGAAGAGGGTGTCACATCCCTCTGAAACTGGAGTTACATAGGGTTCTGAGTCATCATGTTGGTGCTGAAAATCCAATTTAACTCCTTCGAAATATCTTCCAGCTTTATTAATCGCTTCCGGGTCCTCTTTCCCTTCCTCTGTGTTCTCTCTCTCTCTCTCTCTCTCTCTCTCTCTCTCTCTCTCTCTCTCTCTCTCTCTCTCTCTCTCTCTCTCTCTCTCTCATAGGCAGGGTCTCATTCTGTAGCCAGTCGGGTCTTGAATTCACTATGTAACCCAGTAACCCAGGCTGGCCTTGAACTCTTGGCAATCCTCCTGCCTCAGTCATGGAGTGCATTAGAGACCTGAGCCAGCAGACTGAGCTAAAGTCCGTCCCCAATGCTGCATTTGAGACTTTTCTTCTTTGCAGAAAGCCAAACTTTTGAGTGGCCCTGATCCAGGTGCAGGTGATGGAAGAGGCACTTTTGTTAGTCACCCGCCCCCCCTCTGCCCCCAGCTATGGTCCACCCTCCCCAGCCACCTGCCCTGGCTCCACTCTCTCAACCCTCTCGCAGCTGAGCTCTGCTGGGCTCCACCCCAGGCTCCATCGCTCTCTCCAGCGCCTGCTCAGGCGTTCGCTCTCTTTGCTCCCGTTGGGCTGACATTCCTACTCCCAGCTTGCTTGTTCTGCTTGCTCCGGGCGTCTCCCTACTGAAGAATTATGTTGCATAAAGCAGCCGCCACCATCTTGAACTGGCAGTGAACTTTGCTTTCTACATATAAATACAGATAGCAATCACACCCCAATCAGCGCCGAGGCTTCGGGGCATCATCTCAGCAACTCTAACTTTCCCATTACGATAATGTGATTTTCACTCAGTCTATAATATCACCAGCCATGAATAAAGCAACTGGCTTCGTTCTGCCTCTCTCCTCCCCGCCCCCCTTCCTCTGCCTCTCCCCACCCTCCTGTCTCCTTTCCTTTCTTCTTCTCCTCCCTCTTGCCTTCCTTTCTGTCTGTCTCTGCAGTCCTCCTGATAATATCTCCATCTCTGTCTGCACCTCTGACCATCTCAGCCTCTCTCTCTCTCTCCTCTCACCCTCTGGGACTCACATCCCCTAAATACTAATGGTGGGGATTTGCAGTGTCCTCGAGGTTGTTTTAAATTCTGCTCCCCAGCCCTACCATCATCTGCCTTTGCCTGAAGGTGAGAATCTGCCAGGGGTGGGGAGTGGGGGTGAGAATGGCTGGCTGCTAGACTTCGGGGGGGGGGGGGGCGGCGAGGAGGTGGGGGGCTATGAATTCAATCTTTCCTCTTTATTTCTTCCTTTAGAAGCAGGATGGCTCTCTGCAAAGGACCCCCATCAAGAATGCCCAAGCCAAGTTGCAGCAACCTCAGGATTTAGTTAGGTAGATATGAGACATTCTTATTTAGAAATAGGGTCTAGAGACTCTGGTATTCTGCATACTGGGAGACCCACACCTAGACATTCCAAATGCCAGACAATTGTGAGTCAGATAGAGCTGGCAAGAGGAGGATTCAGAGAGACCGGAAGGGGGGAAGGCCAGGTCCGGTCTCCCAGAAGCTCCTCTGAGTCTAGCTTGGTACCTGGTAGAGCTGCTCAGGCTAAAGGTGCCTTTTAGGACCTAGAGAAAAAAGCCTGCAGATCCTTGATCAAGGTGTCAGCCACCTTTTCTATTCTGAAGAGGGCTTTTCTCTCTCTTTTGTGGGGACCTGGGGTTAGTAGTGATGCTGGTAGGGAGATGGTGCTCTGGTCATTCTTCTGTGACCTCTAGGTTTGCTTACCATTCTGCCCCCTCCCCTTGACTTTTTTCAATTATTAGCTGTAGCACCATGGACAGTACTCCTAATTTCTCTAAACGTCATCCATAAAATAAGAATTAGATGAAACACAGTGTGATGACATAGGCCTCCAAACCGGCACTCAGGGGATGGGGCAATATTAAAGCTCAAGATCATAGCCAGCTACATAGAGAGTTCAAGGCCAGCCTGGGCTACAAGAGACTGTCTTTGGTGGGGGGCATGTGGTAGTGGCATACATCTTTAGTGCCAGCATTCCAGAGGCAGAGGCAGGTGGATCTCTGTGAGTTTGAGGCCATCCTGCTTTACAGAGTGAGTTCCAGGACAACCAAGGCTACATAGAGAAACTCGGTATCAAAAAACAAAGAGTGTGCGTGTTGGGGGGTATAATAATAGGACCTACTATCTACTCTCTGGATTATATGTGGGTGACATTGGTTTCTTTTTCTCCCTCCCCCCCCCCTCTTATTTGAGACAGGGTCTCTCTTTGTAGCACTGACTGTCCTGAAACTCACTCTATAGACTAGGTTGGGTTTGAACTCACAGAGATCTGCCTGCCTCTGCCTGTGGAGTGCTATAATTAAAGGTGTGTGCCACTGCCACCCTGACTGAAAGTGACTTTTTTTGTGGGGGGGGGGATAGGATCTCACTATGTAGCTCTATCTGGCCTAGAACTTGCTATATAGACTAGGCTGACCTGGAACTCTCAGAGATCTATATGCTTCTGCTTCCCAAGTGCTGAGATCAAAGGTGTGTACTACCACCCCCACCCCCAGCTCAAAAAGTGAGTCTTGAATGTGCTTTATTAAGCAGGAGGGACCAATTAGGATCAGACACCTGCATCCTGGTTTTGTATAGCTAAATGTTCTATTTTCTTGCCTTTAGCTTTTCCTGGTTTCTGTAGGAAGCTTTCTTTGAAAATATTCCAATGTGAACTCATATGGAAGAGAAGAATGGTCCTCACCTCTCTTGGGTCTCAGTGCTGCAGGAATTAGAGCTGGGCCTGAGCACCACTGAGGCAAATCCAGGGGAAGAACTAGGCACAGTACCTGGCCAGAGACTAATTTGAGTCCCTTCCCTTACACATAGGGTCTAGTTAAGGTTTTTATTGCTGTGGAAAGAAACCGTGACCACAGCAATTCTTAAAAAGAAAAACATTTAATTGGGATGGCTGGCTCACAGTTCAGAGGTGCAGTCCATTATTATCTTGGTGGGGCATGGTGATGTGCAGGCAGATTGGTGCTGGAGAAGTAGCTGAGAACCCTGCATATTGCAGACGACAGAAAATGAACTAAAACACTGGGTGGTACTTTGGGCATCTATAAGACCTCAAAGCCAATCGCCACAGTGACACACTTCCTCCAGCAAGGCCATACCTACTGCAACAAAGCCGCACCTCACAATGGTGCCACCTTTTAAACCACCACACTTAGCTTCTCTGCCTTGTCTAAAAGGATGATGCTAAACTAACCCTTTTGAGGTCCAGAAACCAGAGCATTTTCCCTTGAGGGCTTTAGCCAAGGGAGGGAATGGAATGTGAACTCACTAGAGGACCGAGAGTCTGGTCTTCGTGTTCCTTTCTTTCCTCCATGAGGGATAAAACAGGGTCCATGCCTTCCAGTAGCTCACAGTTCACAGAGGGGGGCAGATGTGAAAACAGGCAAGTCAGAACACAGCGAGGGTGTTAGCTGACTTTTAATCACTGTGACAAAAACACTTGACAGAAATAATTTTCAGGAAGAAAACATTATTTTGTACATGGCCTCAGAGGGTTCAGTCTATCATGGGGTAGGGGCAAGTAGTGTTCTTCCAAGCAGAGCTCTACACATCATGGTGGGCCAGAAGTCAAGAAGATGGATGCCAGCACACAGATCTCCCTTATTCTTCCTCCTGGTTCTCAGACTCGGGCCACCACTATTCACCATCCTATTTAGTTAATCTCTGAAACACCCTCAGGCTCACACTAAGAGTAACTCAGTCTGGATTCTAAATCCAGCCACCTTGGCTATGATGGTAAATACCAATGTGAGAGCCACTCACAGGTGCAGGGCGTAGGAAGACAAAAGAAGAAGCTGTCCTTTCCAGCTGAAGATGGGAGGTAAGGCTCCTGGGGAAGTAGGGCTGGAGAGAAGGAAGGGCATTGCTCTATTTGTTCTATTCTATTCTAATGTATATGGTTGGTTGGTCTGTGTGCTGCTTGTGTACCTGGTGCTCACAGAGCCCAGAGGAGGGTAGATGATCCTCTGGAACTGGAGCTAAAGATGGTTGTGAGCCATCATGTGGGTGCTGGGATTGAACCCAGGTCTTCTGCAAGAACAAGTATTCTTAACATCTCTCCAGCCCAACAATCATATTTTTGCCCCGAGTGAGTGATTTAAAGAAGATGAAGACTAGACGAAATAGAATAGGCATGGGATAAAAAATTAAAAGTAGCAAGTTTTTTGTTGTTGAAACTATTCTTTATGTTTGTTTGTTTTGTTTTGTCTTGAGATAGATGCTTTGGGACAGTGCTCTTGTACATTGTAAATATTTGTCACTCCAGTTGTTTTAATAAAACACTGATTGGTCAAGTAGCTAGACAGAAAGTAGAGGCAGGGCAATCAGACTAGGAGAATTCTGGGAAGCAGAAGAGCAGAGCAGCAAATGCCAGAGATGCCAGAAGAGGAAGAGGAAGCAAGATGAGATGCTGCTCTGAGAAAAGGTTCCAAGCCACAGGCTAACCATAAATAAGAAATATGGGTTAACTTATAAAGTATAAGAGTTAGTAAGATGCCTGAGCCATAGGCCAACAGCTTGTAATTAATATAAACCTTTGTGTGATTATTTGGGACTAAATGGCTGTAGGACTACGGTCCAGATGTCAGGGCTAGGATGGGTCAGACAACTTCTGACCACAGACAGGTGTTGTCATACAACCTGCTTATCTTAGACCACACTGACTTCAAATTCTCAGAGATCTACCTGCCTCTGCCCTCTGCCTTCTGGAATTAAAAGACTATACCCTCTTGTCCGGCATCCATCATTATCATTTTAAAACTAGTGAGAAGAAACTAGCTTGAAGCCCCCTACAGACTACATTTAGCCTTTGGCATTGCCTGTTCTGTAGTGGGCCAAGCAAGAGAGGACTCCACTTGGGCCTTGGCTGTCGAGGTGACCAGGATGGTCTCCTATGGGGCCAGTTCTCCTCTCCTGTCTTCCTTTGGCCTCTTTTCCCCATCCTTCTCTCCTAAGTCATTTACCTCTGTTTTCACTCCCTCTTCCAGGCCATGGGGCTACATGGAGGCTACCCTCGCTCTGGGTAAAAGCCTCACCCATTTAGGATGGCCACCTGAGGGGCATCTAGCCAGCAGCTTCCTTCATTCACCAGCCTGAGGAAGACAAGCATTGAATCCTTTGGAGAGGGCAGGAGGCAGGTGGGGTAGAAGAAATAGAGGATTGATCATCCCGAGAAGAAGTTCACAAGGAAGCAAAGGGAGAGGCAGCCCTTGGACAAGATGGCAGCGAAAAGGTGCATTCACAAATAGGCAAAGTGAGCCTAACTTCTGAACCCTGGAATTCAACCTGCCAGAGTTACTGTCCCTTTAAAAACGGGCCACATGCTAGGCATGGCAAAGGGGAGGCTGAGGCAGGAGAATCTCCTAAATTTGAAACTGCTGAGGTAACAGAATAAGAATCTCTCAAAAACAAAAGGGCAACACAACGAAGTATGCTTGCCTGTAGTTCTAGCACTGGGAAGCTAGACAGTGTTGCTGCAAGTTCAAGGGCAGCCTGGGCTGAATGAGAACCTGACTGAAACAAATAAACCAACAAAATAAACACACAGCAAGCATTTCTCAGAACTTTTGAATCAGAGTGTCTGTGAGGAGACCCGGGCACGAGTGGGTTTTCAAGCTTCCAGGCTGCTTCTAATCTAGCCATGTTAGAGCCACAGCCTGCAATAAAGGACTCTGGAATCTGTACCTGGTGGCATAAGCCTGTATGGTTGTAGGACTTTGGACACTAAGGCAGAAGGATCAAGGCCAGCTTGGGCTACATAGTGAGTTCAAGTCTAGCCTAGGCAATATAAGAAGACTTTGTCTCAAAAATGGTGAAGAAGAGCTGGGCATAGTGGGAGGCAGAAGCAGGCGAATCTCTGTGAGTTGAAGGCGAGCCTGGTCTACAGAGCGAGTTCCAGGATAGCCAGAGCTATATTACGCAGAGAAATCCTGTCTTATAACCCCCCCAAAAAACCTAGAACAAAACAAACTAACCAAAAAAACCCCAAACAAAAACCCCAATAACAAAACAAAAACAAGCAAAAAAAAAAAAAAAAATCACACCTCCCCCCCAAAAACTCCAAACCAGTATTAAAAGAAATTCAAAGCCCTCCCTTGTCCATTTCTAGTTGTGTGGTTTTGCCAACATGTCAGATTCCATTGACCCTCAGTTTTCTTATCTTTATGAAATAGAACTCTCAACTTGGTAAAACATTGTACAAATCAATAAGCATAGGTAGACAGTTGGATAAGATATAAATAGTTAGCTATATAAATCTATTTTTAAAATTAGGATGCTATGTGGAAATGGGGTCAAATTAAATAATACAAGAGGGGCTGAGATATAGCTCATCTGGCAGAGTATTTTGTCTAGTGCACACAAAGGCCTAAGTTCTAGTCCTCGAACTGCATAAACTGAGTGTGGTGGTGATGCCTATAGTCCCAGGACTCAGGATGTAGAACCTGGAGAGTCAGAAGTTCAAGGTCAGCTTGGGCTACTTGAGACCTTGTTTAAAATTTTAAAATAAAGAATATTGTATGTAGAGAGACGGAAACAAAACACACGTACACATGCACTTGAGAATATACAGAAACCACAGAAAGTGCCTGATGGGTTCCGAAAGCAGAACTGCAGCCTTTTAGACATAGACTTATGATTTTAGCTTTCAGAGTGTGCCATTAAAATATGGAGAGGTGAACTATGGAGTGGTGTGTGTGTGTGTGTGTGTGTGTAAATGATTGTTAAAAGTGCAGCATCATTTGAGTCTGCCTGTCAGCCTATCAGAAACGTCATCTATAACCTTCACTGTTTGCAGTTTAATCTCCCCTGCCTCCCCTCGGGCCCTGTTCTGACATTTTAAACCCCATAAATGACAGTAGTGCTCTAAGCCATTTTGAAAAAAGCCAAGCGTTTGGAAAACACACACACACACACACACACACACACACACACACACACACACACACACCTCTAAATCCTCCTTTTCTAGAACATGTTCACTCCTAAGATCATAAGTGGAATCACACACATGCTCACACCTCTGTACTGGCCAGTTTAGAAGTCAAAATTACTGCTACTGGTCAAACAATGTGTAACAGCAGGACGCACAGAAGCATGGCTGTGTCTGGTGTCTGAACTCCTGGGGATACACAAAAATGGGAGACATTTCTGCTCTCACCCTCAAGCCTTATCTGCTCCTCTGCTCCTTGGCCTTGAGAGAAGAGGAAAGACCCCGGGGTCCCTGAAAGGCTATTTGGGTTTGTGGCATATAAAAGAGCAGTGTGTTTTGAAACCACAGAGCCATCTCTCCGACTCAAGAACTTATTTTAACAATATTTTCATTCCGAGCTAGGCTCTGGTGGCCAACATCTTTAATCCCAGCACTGGGAAGGCAGAGGCAGGTAAATCTCTGTATTTGAGGACAGCCGGGATAGTGAGTCTAGGAACAGCTGTGGCTATGTTGAGAGACACTGTCTCATTTTTTTTTTTTAATCTTCTGCATTCATTTATGGTGGTGTCATGTGTACCATGTTATGTGTGGAAGTCAGACAATAACTTGAGAGAGTTGGTTCACTTCTTTAAGAGCCCTGTCAGTTCATGAGTACCGATAGTGAGGTTGGTGCAGATTCTATAACATAGCAAAGGTGGGTAAGTATTTAGTGAATGAAATATGTGTAAGCTCTGGAGTAAGTGGTGAAGTGTGTATACGTGTGTGTGTATGTGTGTGTATATGTGTGTATGTGTATATGTGTGTGTATGTTTGTGTGAATATATGTGTGTGTGTGTTTGTGTGTATGTATGTGCGTATGTTTGTGTGTATGTATGTGTGTGTGTATGTGTGTGTGTGTGTGTGTGTGTGTGTGTGTGTGTCTGTGTAGGAGGAGACTGCCTAGTTAACAATAGTTCCTTAGGACTGTCACTTCTGATATCCACTTGCTCCAGAGTTAGTGACTGTATTTTTGTTTGTTTCTTTTCCTTCTCCCTCCCTCCCTCCCTCCCTCCCTCCCTCCCTCCCTCCCTCCCTCCCTCCCTCCCTCCCTCCCTCCTTTTTCCCTTTTTTATTTCTTTGCTCTCTCATTCTTTGCCTTGGACTCTGACTTTCTCCCCATTCAAAAGCAAAGACGCCTCAAATAAATCAGGGAGTGGTAGGCACAGTGAACTAGACTATCTTTGTATAGTCCTGTTAAGAAATGTGAACATTAACCCCAGCACTCAGGAGGCAGAGGTGGGAAGATCTCTGTGAGTTCAAGGCCAGCCTGGTTTATAGACTGAGTTCCAGAACAGCCAAAGCTACATTAAAAAAAAAAAAAAAAAAAAAAAAGGAAATGTGCACCATCCACCCATCAATCCATCAATCCATCTACTGCCACAGCATTTTTCCCTCAGCTGGCCACTCTCTTCCTCCATACTGAGCTGTGTACCAAGGAGGAGAGCAACTCTGGGAAGCTCTGCTCCATTCTTTGTGATAAGGCTGTCTCCTGTGGCTCTCCCTCCCACCCGCATGCAGTCATCCTGCTCTTTAAAGGACTTGTTTCCAAGGCAACCAATTAGTGTCAGGAAGTGAGGGATGTGACGTCAGAAGAGGGTGGGGGTAGGGTGAGAAACTCCATCCCCCAGCTCCCATGCACAGAAAGCTCCAGAGCAAAGGACCTAGGTCGCCTTTCAGAGAACTGAAGCTTCCTGGGTGCGAGCCCCAGTGCAGATATCTGGCTCCATCAGCCATTCATTCCAAAAGGCTGATAAGTCTGAGCCCAAGAGAGACACACAGAAGAGTAACAGTAGTGTGACCATTGCCAACCTCTTCCCTATCTTCTGGAAGAAAAAGATCTTAGGATTTCTAAATGTAGAACCTTTCAAAATATATCATTATTGTGAGGAAGGGGGCATGTGCCATAGTGTTCTGTGGAAGTCAGAGAACCATCAAGTGGAATCAGTTCTCTCTATTTCTACTTTTGGGGGGTTCTGGACATCAAACGGAGGACATTCTGCTGAGCTATCTGACTGGTCCATGTTTGCTGGCTCTGCAGACAAGGTGGAAGAGGAATTGTAGCTTAAAACAGAGGAGGCTCTGCTCTCAGGCTTTCCTGGGGAACCTACTCTGCCCTCACTGCAATCATGGAAGCTTTGGTTTGCATGAGGAAAGTATATGTGTAGGAAGCCAACTACACACACCCATAGAGGGTAAAGGGAAAATGCAATGGATATAGCTCATTGAGTCATTCTTAGTAGGGCTGGGGATGTGGCCCAGTAAGTAGAGTGCTTGCTTAGCATGCAGGAGGTCCTGGCTTCAGTTCCAGCATTGTATAAAACCTTGGTGGCTCATGCTTGTAATCCAAGCACTCAGGAGGTGGGGCAGGAACTCAAAGACATCCTTAGCTACATAGCAATTTCAAGGCCAACCTGGGCTACATGAAACCTTGCCTCAAAAACCAAACTAAACCAAAATAAAAATAAACTGTGCATAACAGAACTGCAGAACTGCTTGAACTACTAAATCCGTGAGACCATGGCTGTCTTCTAGAACAAGTTGGTCAATTGGAAATGTCATTCCGATAAAGAGATAAAGTACAAAATATAAAGGACCTTGTCCTTAGGGTAAAGCGAGAAGGCTGAGCATTTATCTATATGCTGACCCCTGTTGTACCAGCTGAGTTGGGCCAGCTGTGATGATGATGACAACCACAACGTTAACCTTCAGGACCAAAGGCAGCAGCTGTATCTCTCAGGGAATGATATTTTACACACGTTTATCCTGTGGTGGCCCCATTAGCACATAGGACAGAAAATGATTTCAGGTTGGATCTGGAAGCTGACTGAAAAGGAGCAGTCTGTGCAATAATTCCACCATGCCATGCTGAGATAAAACTGGGAAGAAGGGACTGAAGAGACAGCTCAGAGGTTAGGAGCCCTTGCTGCTTATCCAGAGAACTTGAATTTAATTCTCAGCAACCACATGGTGGCTCACAACTATTTGTAACTCCAGCTCCAGGGGATCCAACATCCTTTTCTGGCCTCACCAGGCATGAATGTGGTGCACAGATAGTGTGGTGCAGGCAAAACACACATCCATGTAAAATGATAATGGTGATGGTGATGATGAGGTAACCTATCTCAGGTCCTTCAGAATTGTCCTGACCTGGTGGGAAGTGTCAGGGCCCATAGGTCCAAGTTGCACTGGGAAAGGGATGTGACCATAGGCAGGCTGACGGGTGGGTAATGGCAGCTGCTGAGAGGAAAAGATCAGATGGATGTCCCTAGGAAACTTGTCAGCATGTAGAGACCCTATTTCAAACCTCTAGCACCCACACAACCAGCTCCAACCTCTGTTGAGCTCCAGACACCCTCCCCCCAAACTGGAAAGTAAACACTGTGACCTTAATGCACCCCAACACGGTCACAGCCCTCACTGCTCTGGGTCACAAGAGCTTTCTTGACAGATGTGTCAGACTGACCAAAGGAAAAGGCTTTAAGGAGATTATGCTATCTGCTCCAGGCCTGGTCTCTTAACCAGAAAAGAAAAGAAATTTAGAGAATCTTCCTGGGGACTTCTGGAAAGAACCAGAATGATAATCAAGGGCCCAGTGATGGTCCATGTCCTTGGCCAACTGCAGGAGAAGACAGCTGCTTCAGAAAGGCCTTGGCAGAAAGCCATGGCTGAGGTGTCAACAAGGGTGAGGAAGGGACAGGACAGAAAACTGGATATTAGGGAGGGGCTGGCCTAGCTCTTCCAGGACCAGCCACCCGGCAAAGACCTAGGAAGAAAATCCTCGGTGTGTTTTTGCAGTCTGCTAGTCTGAGTGTTATGTATACGGTTAGGGTGACTTAATCGGGTATAAGGAGAAAGTGCAAGGGAGAGAATCTGCTGCAGAAGCACAGAAGGCCAAGAGACAGAAACCCAAAGAAAGCTATGCAGATTCTGCTGGAGACACCTAAGAGGATGTACCAGCTCCTGCTTAGAGGACCATGGGCTTTCTTACCCATTCATGGAAGTGACAGAGAGTGAGTGACCCCAGTACCTGGCCAGGAATGCATAATCACAGAAGGCTTTTTGTTTTATTTGGGGTTTAGCTTTGCTGCCCTGCTCCTTCCCACAGACACATCCCTTCATGACCTTGTGACTCCTCTGTTAGGTTTCCTGGTTTTGGCTTCAAGAGAAAGCCAGGCAGGGCGGGGTGGGCTGGAGACCCGGAGGGTGCAAGGCGGGCAAGAGGCTGATCCAGTTGCGGAGTCTGCAAGGTGCAAAGCAATCAGCAGAGCCGCTGGTGAGCGGGGTCACTCAGTAGTGTGCACATCAGGGTGAAATCCTTTCAGCTCTTCTCCAAACCCCCAGTGAAAGACAATCAGGATCGCTGTCACCGAGCTAATTCTGTCGATATAAAAGCAGTAATGAAATTCACGGCAGGATTACCCTCTCCATCCAATGGGCCAGCGTCGTGGTGACATATCTCTCTTATTGCCCGAATGTAACACACCATCTAATTTACGTCGTGTAGCGAGCAGGAATGAAATGTTCATAAAGAATTGCTGCATCTCGTCACCTTAACTGCGGCCCGGGGCTCTGAGGCATCTGTCAGGGAGAGGAACAGGAGCAGGAGGGAGGGCGGGCGGGGCTCAGGGAGCAGCCGCCAGGGGCAGAGGCTTCTATGGGGTGGTTGTTTCTAAAATAAAGAGGAGGTCGGAAGGAGAGGAGAGAGGAGGGGTGCAGGAGCTTTGGGGAGATAGGGATAAATAGGGGCAGAATGGAGTGGTCTTCGGGGAGTGCTTGGAAGTCAGTGTGGGTCTGAGAAGTCAGAGAGGGAGAGGATGCACGTTTGGGTTTGGGTGAGTTGGGGAGATGAATGTGAATCCTGATAACAAGGGGTTGCTTGGGGGAAATGCCTTTCTTAGTGCCTCCCAGGTTCAGCAAGGATTCGGCTCAGTTCTTCAGCCTCTGAAGAAGCAAATCCCCTCAACTCGGAAGGCATTAGAACTGAGCTCACCAGTGACCAGGAGGGAAGACCTTTCACAAAGGTCTGCAGGGAGCAGATAGATGTTCAGAGCAAGTTTTGCAAACCCAGGAGTCAGCTGAGGCAGCAATGGCTTACACTTTTAATCAGAACTCGGGATGTAGAGGCAGGTGAATCTGAGTTTGAGGCCAGTCTGGTCTACAGAGCGACTTCCTGGACAGCTGGGGCTACACAAGGAAACTCTATCTTGAAAAACAAACAAACAAAACCCCCAAACAATAACAACACAAAATTGTTGACCCAGGAGTCAACTCTGTTCCTCCCTTATAGTGGATTTATGATGTTACATTGTAAATAATTGTCCCACCTATGAGTTTAATAAAAAGCGCTGATTGGCCAAAGGCAGACAGGAAGTGTGGGTAGAGCTACCAGACTAAGAAAACTCTGGGAACAGGAAGAACAGAGCAGAAATGCCACAGAGACTCCAGAGTTGCCAGACAAGCCAGAAGAAGCAAGAACAGCTATGCTGCTCTGAGAAAAGGTACCAAGCCGCATGGCTGAACAGGATAAGAATCATGGGTTAGTTTAAGGGTAAAGTGTTAGCAAGTTATATGCCTGAGCCTTAGGCAGATCAGCATAAAACTAATGTAAGCATCTGTGTGTTTCTGTGGGTCTACAGGTCTAAACCTTGAGGCTAGGCCCAAAAGTCCAGGCCAGAAACATACTACACTCCCTCATCTCCCTCTGTAGTTGTAGGCCCCAAACTATCAGTGAGACTTCAGCTCACTCTAGAACACAGAGCTTGCCCACTCTAGTCTCCACCGTCGTCCTTCCCACCCCACTCCAAGGTCACTGCCATCTCTTGCCTAGGGAACTCAGTCCCACTGCTGCCTCTGAACTTAAAATGCTGCAGTGGTGTCTTCTTGCTCTTGAAAGACCAGAACTTACCAATGCAGCTTTTTTGTTGTTATTGTTCAGTGTTCACTGTTACAAACCACGTTCCAGCCATGCTCATCTTTCCTGAAGGTCTAGATGTGCCTGGAAGTAGCCGCTAGGAAATAGTTTCCTTAACAGCTGCAGCTAGCAACCTGGCCTTAACTCCAGCTCCTACTACAGATATGTGCAGACATGTTACATCTTGGAGAAACTTTGGTTACTCAGAATTAGCCAGCACTCCCTCTGTATTAGCTAATTTTTTGTTGTTGAGATATAAACACCATGACCAAGGCAACTTATAAAAGAAAAAGTTATTTGAGCCTGTAGTTCCAGAGGGATAAGAGTCCACCATAATGAGGAGACATGGCAGCAAACAGCTGGCATGGCTTCAGGAGCGCAGTGCTGAGAATTCACATTCTTTACCATATGCACAAAGCAGAAAGAGAGAGAACTCACAAAGATGCAGTCTATCTCCAGTGACATACTTTTCCCAACAAGGCCACACCTCCTAAGCCTCCCCAAACACTGCCACAAACTGGTGACCGAGTGTTCAAACACTTGAGCCTAAAGGAGACCTTCTCACTCACACCACTGGACCCTCCTTCTTATATATTCGCTTAGATACATAAATAAGCTTTCTTAGCATAATTTGCTTTCCTTTTCAACTGTTTGATCATATTCTCCTTTCTCCCACTGACTCTGAGCTCCACAAAGGCAGGGGCACAGTCTGTTTTACTCATCATTATGTTCCCCAGCACCTGGCATAGTGCCCCAGAGGTATTAAAGGTGATGGGTAGATTTGTTGAATGAAGGAACGAAAGGCCTGAAGGACCACCACAGTTCTAGAATGCCTGGTCCTCCCTTCATCTATTTAGTAAACATCTGCTTTTTTAAAATTAAAGCTTTCTCTCTCTCTCTCTCTCTCTCTCTCTCTCTCTCTCTCTCTCTCTCTCTCTGTGTGTGTGTGTGTGTGTGTGTGTGTGTGTGTGTGTGTGTGTGTGTGTGTACACTTGAGTGCAGGTGCCTGGGGAGGCCAGAGGTATGGGATCTCCTAGAACCAGAGCTTCAGGCAGTTTTGAGCTGCACAGTATAGAAGCCCACTGAGGCCAGAAAGGGATGTCAGAGTCCCTAAAATTGAACTTATAGGTGGGTATGAGATGTGGGTGCTGGACCCAAGTTTGGATCCTCTGAAAGAGCAGTACACTCTAAACTGCTGAGCCATCTCTCTAGTCCCACATCTGCTCTTCCTGTGGCGCTGTCAAACATATGGCTTCCAGGATGAACACATGAAGACACAGTTGAAGGGCTCACAGCCTAGAGAGAGAAGACCCAGGGTTGAACCTATGCTCTGCTGTCTTGTGGCAGAGAAAAGTCACGTTCTCACCTGCTGTTAATGTCACCTCTAAGAAGTAGTGATCCCCTGGGGTGTTATAAAATTTCCCAAAATGTAGTTACTTTTGGAGGGAAATATCAGCAAAGAAAAACAATATTAGAAAATTATAGTTGGAATATTCAAGCACTTATCAAGTGTCAACTGTGTGTACAACTGTGATATGTAGTTACATTATTCTTCCCATAGAGATAAGGGAATTAAAAGTAGCTGAGTTAAATAGTTTGCCCCAAAGAGGATGCACACCTAGTACATGATGCCTTTCACTAAATATTTATTGAGTAAATGAATAGATGGGGAGCTAATAAACAGAAAAGGGCAGAATTAAATCCTAGGCTTTCTGGCTCCAAACTCCTGCTCTTCTTATATATTCCAAATAAACTAGTTTTGAATTCTTGAGATTGGTATTAGAAAACTAGCGAATGCTGGACTCTGGATCTGATATCCCAGGCCCCAGATCTTACCCTACACACAAGAGACATCTAAGGTTCCAAATTTGCCTGGGACATGATTAAGTCTGGAGAGCTAAGACCAGACCTTGATTCTTCTGGAAAACACTTGAAGCTGTGTTCTTTCTCACTGTTTCATCTGTCTTCCTCCGACATATCAGGCTTGGCTTAGCTGAACAAGAGGCCCACAAAAGCCAGGTAGGTGGCACATTCCTTTAATCCCAGCACTTGGGAAGCGAGGAGTTTGGATCTCTGTGAGTTTGAAGCTGGCCTACATAGTGAATTCTAGGACCGCCAGGGCTATATAGAACGATCCCATCTCAAACAAAACAAGAGGCCTACAAAAGACTATAATGTGGGAGCATCTCTTGAAATACTTTATTGTGCTTGAGATAATTGGTCTTTTCTCAATAGTTCAGAGGTCTTTAAGTACAGGGTGATATGAAGGTATGCATGTGCACGTTGTATGTACACGTATTTATAATCACTCAGTCTTTATACATGTGAGGAAGTTCATACTTCCTCTTGCTCTCTCAAAGTCCTTTAATATCTCCACTCAAGTGGCAGCACCCAAGTCTGCACCTTGAAGCTCACTCCCTGAAGACATCTATGAATTCAAATCCCTGCACCTTCTTTTCTCACCGATTTCTATCACCCACACCTGGGAACTGCTCTCGACCTTCCAGCTGATGTTCACAGAAGATACAGGGTGGCCATCTTCCTCTGACTCTGAGGATGCCTCTGCTCTCTGGCAGTGGGTACCTTTTTCTCTAAAGAGCTAATGCATGGATGGATCGTCATGGATGAAATCTACACCTGGCACACAATAACTTCTCTAGTCTTGTTCACTATTAACATGATATATTATAGTTCATTCATCCTTCCTGACTAGAGGGGAATCCTTCCTTCTACCCACAGCCCTCCTGGAGCTCTAAGTATAGGTACCTACTTCCATGGCTGCCAGGGAGCTAGCTCTATGGGGCTTGGTATCCCGAGAAACATCTCTGGGGTTGAGAGCTCCTGGTTATCATCATCTACATCTCAATAGGATCTCACAGGATCCTGGGAATTAGCATGTGCTTGTAGTTTTCAAAACCGACATAACAATACATCGCAGGGATCTCAGCACTGTACCCCAAACCTTAATGTTCTTTGCTGTGGTGCTGAAGAGGTCAGGGTTACCCTATGTAGCCTAGGCTGGCCTTGAAACTGTGACCCTCCTGGCTCTACCTACTAATTGCTGAGATTATAGTGCATATGCTGGCTCAAATACTATCTCCATTTATTTTTTTAAAAAAGCAGGATCTCCTACAGTATAGGCTGGCTTTAAACTTGCTATACAGCTGAAGGCAGCCTCTAACTTCTGTCCCCCTGCTCTCACCTTCTCAGTGCTCATGTTACAGGCATGTGCCAACACACTTGGCTTATGCGGTGCTGAGGATGGAATCCAGGACTTCCTCAAACCTACAGCAAGGTAGAGAAGCATTCTACTGACGGAGCTACAGCCCCAGATTGGTAGCTTTTCTGTTTATTGCTTCATTTGAGACATAGTTTCACCAGCTCCTAACCTGCTTTAAATTGACCATGGAGCCCAGGCTAAAAATTCTACTCTTCTAAGACACGAATTGTTTCCTAAATCGGTTCTTTGCAGCTAAGATCTTTTTTCCTAGGCAGGACTGAGCTCAAGCCCAGGACCAGTGCTTGCCAGTGCAGGGTGCTTTTTATAATTTTACTTTTCTTTCTTTGGCTCCCATAGACCTTTCCTCTCAGTTTGTGATTGGTGCTAAGCTATGCTAACGTATTAAAGTAGACCACTTCTTCAGGCGAGGGCAAGATGTCACTTTAGTCACTGGCTAGCAAGCATACCCATAAGCAGGAGCTGGGAGTAAGGGAGTAATGAGAGAACCCAAACATTTGCAAAGAATCAGGATTCCCGAGGCAATACTTTTTTTTTTTTTTTTTTAAATTTGTTTGTTGTTGTTTTGAGTTTCAGATTTTTGAGATAGGGTTTTTTTCGGTGTAGGCCTGGAACCTGCAGCTCTGCAGACCAGGCTGGCCTTGAATTTACAAAGATCCAAGCGCTGGGATTAAAAGCAGGTGTGTGCCACCACTGCCCAGCTGCAATATCTGTTTTTAAAGAGGCAGCAGGCATTTATTTCAGGGTCTGTGTCCAGAGGCGTATTAAGCTTAAATTTTATTTGATCTCTGGACAGGTGGGGGGGGGGGGGAGGAAGGAAAGATGATATGAAACAAATTAACTGGAAAAGGTTGGCGATGGATTAAAATCTGCTAAGCAACACAATGTGTCCATTTGATTTCCACATTTCTTCACCTCCTCCCTTCCCCCTACACCCAGCCTCACACAAATGATACCTTGATGGCTATTTCAGCTGCAACCCTATACATCCAGAGAAGCCCAAGCTCCCAGCTGCCAGCCCATTCTGATCCTCTAATCCCAAAGAGACCAGCTGGTCAGAATTCTCAGGGATGACAGACCCCCCGGTGCAAATGTGACTTCTGATGCCAGCACTGTGATCAAGATCAGACTTAGCAGCAGCCTCCCCTGGCACACACCGCCCCAGATGGGAGGAAGAAACAGCCTGAAGTTCTTGAGAAAGTGTTCTCAAACCATACCTTACCATTTCCCACTGGAGCACCCAGAATAGTCTTCACAACGTGGGTGGTCCAGTCAGCTTCATTTTGGGCCTGGACAGCTGTTGAATCATCGGTCACCAGGACAAAGGGAAGATGGCCCAGTGCCCTTCAGCCCTGATGCTGAATGTGTATCCCATTACGATAATGGGGAAGTTAATTACTAGCCTCATGCTTGTCTGAGGGCTTTGTGAGTACCCCCAGATACTGCATGACCTAAACCTACATCAGCTGAAAACTACAACCAGCATGCACTTGCCTGGAGCTTGGTAAAATGGTAAGAGGTTATCTATGATACAGATAAAACTGAAAGGCTCTTCAGAAAAGTGAGGGGTAATTGATAATTTGAAGAAATAGTTTATGTGTGGGTTAATGCCTTTATTTTCTAGCCCTTCCCAAAGCCAGAAATTCAGTTTGGTGGTCATTGCCTGCTCAGTGACACTAAATTCTCCAGTAATCTGCAGGGATGTGTAATTATGCTATAGTTAGTGATTGTTCACTAAGTAAACCCTTGGTGTAGTTACCATGTAAGTCAACGGTATTTACAGGATATTTTTTCTGCCTGTAACTCAAAGCCTTACCGAAACAAATTGGAATTGCCTTCTGGAGGCCGTTGTTATAAATTACAGACCCAACATCTGTCCACATCTGCAATGTCTAGACAGCCTGTCTCAGCTACAAGAGAGGAGAGAGATGAACAACAGAGAGCAAGAGAGACTGAGGAGTGGCAGAGGGAAGCCTCAGATTCACTGAGATTTTTTTTCTTCCAAGGTTTACCCCAATGCATGTTTCTGAAGTGGACCTGAACCCTCAGCAGCCCAAAGCTGAGCTCAGGAGATCTACAGTGTGCTCATCACTTCCAGATGTGTGGGCAACGTTGCACTTCTGACAGGACATTTGCTGCCCAGATGTGTTTCTGGTGGGGCCTAGGTCATGTTAACTGCAGAGACTGGGAAGGAGCAGTAAAAGAGATTTCTGCTTCTACAAAGTTCCTCCATCTCCTCTCTCCACCCTCTGTATCGCCTGACCTGGCTCTGAAGAAGGGGAGGCATCCATTCGCCTACCTTTCTGGTGGTCCCTCTCCTGCATCCACGATAAGGAGCCTGCCCGTCAGCTGAGTGATTGTATTTTTTTACAGTTCCTAGCACAAACCTTCTCATTTATATGTAAAGCAGCCATTAGTCATAGCTCCGTTCCCACACACTGCCTGATGTACAATCACATTTTGCAGCGGATGAATCTTTCCACACAGCTGCTCTGCTATGAATAATCCGTCTCCAGGCCCATAAATCAGAAAAAAATCATGCACCTCGTTCGCCTGATCCTTACACAAAGTCATATATTTTACATGAGGACGAGCTAAATATTCATGAGTCTTAAAGGCTTTTTTCATAGGCACTTGTTGGGGATGTTTTCCACTATTGGGGGGATACCAAGGTTGTATCTACAAGGGAACATGGGATTTTTAGAGAGGAAGAGGAGGAGACAGACAGTGTGTGTGTGTTGTATATCTGAGAGAGAGAGAGGAAAAAAAACGAGAGTGAGAGAGATTGATTCCAGCTTATCTCTTGTTCTAGGAGTCACATGGGACAAAAGATGGTCATGTGGGGTCTTTGAAAGATGATAAATACCTGCTTACCCGAGCTTCTGCTCTGGGCCGTGGATTCTACATCCTTGATCTTCAAGGTCATTTTATAAACCTTTGTGTCTGACCTGTGGAGCAGTGAATTTGACCTTTTTCTGTGCAGAGGATGCAGAATTTGGGGTGGGGGCGGGAGGATCAGCACAGGTAAAATAATTCACTCTGATGCTAATGAAGCCTCCCACCAGGCTGCATGCGGTGACACACCTGTAATTCTAGCACTGGGGAAAGTGAGGCAAGATGGTCATGAGTTGGAGTCTAGCCTGGGCTACATAATGATTTAACCAAAAGCTCCCTACCTAGCCATAACTGAACGCTTCTAACAACTCCATCATTCCCTGTGTGTCTCTTATGTCAGGGAACATTTAAGGTGGTTTTCCTGACCCTGAGGTCTTTCTTTCTAAATAAGAAGCTATCCTTGGAACTCACCTTAAATCCTCTCCCTCTCTCCAATGCAAAACTTGACCCTCCAAGAAACCTCCTCCCACTAACAGAAGGCAAGGCTCCTTTTTCTTTGCTGTGCAAGCTGCGCACCCCTCCCCACCCCCGGCTAACCCCCTTATCATCCTAGCTCCTGTGCTGGCAGGTGCTTTTTCATTTTCTCTGGCTTTCGATCAGCATTTGTCTCTGTGTTCAGTGGCGCTGTCTGTCTGACTCATTAATGCTGTGGTCTGCAGTGAGGATGATGACGTGTCCTCACGTCCCTTCGAAGGTGAAAAAAAATTCTTCCTCTTGGTTTCGCTGACAACATAAAAAAACAGACTGGGAGGCAGAGATCTCTTCGATTTAGCAGAAGATCTGGAAACACATAAGTGCTCGGGCTGTCATAGCTTTCAGTGGATAAGGATGATGTCTGGGTCCAAGGGGCTGTCCTCTGAAAATGAATAGTTTGGAAACCATAAAGACACCCCTTCATGAGTTATCCTCTATTTAAAAATCTCATTGCTGGGGCTGGCTGGGATGTAGTTCCATTTGCAGAGTACTTGCCTGATAGGTAGCAAAGGAAGTTCAAGTCTGGACAGGTTAGTGATACTTTGTTTCTTAAAAAAAAAAAAAAAAGCGAGAGCCAGGATGCAGGGTGCACACCTTTAATCCCAGCATTTGGGAGGCAGATAGATCTCTGTGAGTTCAAGGCCAGCCTAGTCTACACTACATAGTTACTTCCAGGACTGCCAGATCTACATAGTGAGACCTTGCCACACACACACATGAAATAAATAATGAAAGAAGGGGATTTGGTTACTCTTGCTCCTCTTCTGCTAAAACCCACTTTTCCCCCTGTTCAAGGAACATTAAGTCAGAGAACCGCCAGAGAGGAGGGAAAAGACCAAACAATCACAGATGGCAGACTCAAAAATTTAATTTAAAATCATTCTTTATTATCCAAAATATTAAAATTAAAGCTATAATGCCCAAAGGAAAATACAGATTAAAACCCCCAATGTTTCACAGTCTTTCCCTCGGGGGTCCCCAAAACATTGAGTGAGAATGCTTTTGAAAAGGAAGCAGGGGGTGCTGGGGCAAAGAGCCAGCTGTAGATCATTGAGCCAAACGCTCAGTGACTGACCCAATCAGCTTCCCTTAAAGCCAAACACCAACTGTTTCATATGCAATTAATGATTGCCCTGGCAAATTAAAGTGCATCAAGTCGTCACAGGCATCCTTGAATGACAAGGCACACAACAGTCACAGGTATCTCATCCCTGGCATCTACATAACAATATTACTAGGCTAATCTAGGCTTGGAAATTTAATTCTGCAAAACACCATGTGCTAAATATTTATATTCATAAAGGGCTGGAAAAAATGTTTGCATGCTGCCTCTTGGTTTCCCATTTATCTGGACTAGGCCTCAGGCTCACTTGCTGGGCCTGCGGTAGAGGGTAGAAAGCATCGGTTGATGTCATTAGAATCCCACTGTTTTTGGTCCCCAGTTTCAGTCTTCAAATAGAGTTTATTGTGGGATTGGGTATTTAAAGGTACCCAGAGGAAAGCAAACGCTGCCTCTTCCCTGGAGATGCTGAAGCTGAAAAGGAAGCCCCTTCATATTTCAGGGCTAAGAAAGGGGCAGCAGGATTGATGGGCATGTCTGTTCCTCACTCTTTGGTGCAGAAAATCAGAGTCCAGAGGAGGAAAGCAAAGACCATTTCCGCCATCCTTTACAGACCTTGAATTATCAGAGAAACTGCAGATGTATGATTTGGGATGTCACTGTGTTTGAACTATAAAACTGAAGAATAAGTAATCCTAAGTAAGCCAGTGCTGACGGGAAAGAAATGTGTATTGTGATCTTTTGGATTTGTCTCAGTTTCCTCTCCTGAAGCCTGAGTCTGAGCTATAGCCCTTCAAAGCACCCCAGCATATAAGGCATGGACCCTAAAGGCTTAGCTGAGCCTCCACTCACAGGCAGTTGACAGCTTCATTTGTGTTCACCCGGACATCGATTTCCTCACCCCACTGGCATTTCAAAACCAAATTGTTCAAGCCCGTGCCCTCTGCCATTTCTCTCTCCCTGGCACCAAAGGCAGATGAGCCCGTCTGCTCCCTGTGCACACCATGACTTGAAGCCTTCAGCGGCCTTTCCAGGGTTCAGCATATAATAATCAAACTGGGATCAACTAAGAAAAATTTCATTGGCTGCAATCTAGAAAGATTAACCAGCCTTAAGGGTTTCATGGCTATGCATTGCATATTTCAATTTTCCTACAATTAAGTTAACAACAAATAGTATTGACAAACAAGCTGCCAGATCACTAACTGAAGTCCTTCAACAGGGAGAGTGTTTCTGCAAGTATAGTCATTGCCTGCTCTCAAGATTCAGCCTAAGGCTGGGGGTGTAGCACAGCTGGTAAAGTGTTTGCCCAGCATGCATGGGGCCCTCAGTTCAATTCCCAGTACCAGATGAACTGTGTGTGGACGTACATACCTATAATCCTGCAACCAGAGGTGAAGGCAGAAGAATCAGAAGTCCATGATCATCCTCAGCTTCTAAGTCTAAGGTCAGCCTGGACTACATGAGTCCCTGCCTCTATAAACAATCTTGCTACTAAGACAGATAAATAAATGCTGTGAGTTAATAGCATGTTGGACAATGGTATTCTCAAGCTTCTTGGGTGCAGGAGGAAGGGGAATGTTTTATTCCTAAAAACATTTATAAGACAGGACAACTTGCCCTTCTACTAGTGCTGAGAACATTTCCTGGTTTTTATTAATTTCTCAACCTTCTACTGGAGTTAACTCAGAATGATACATTCACCATGAAGCACAACTATGTTAACACACTCACATCCTACAGTTAGACATGGTGCTACACGCCTGTAACTCAAGCACACAGAGGATGAAACTTGAGCATTGCGGAGAGTTCAAGGCCAACTTGGGCTACATCTCGAGGCCTTGTTTCTGAGAGAGAGGAAGAAAAAGTGAGACCTTGAGACATTATAATTTGCTGAATTTAAATGTGGATTTTGAACCTGTACTTTTAACCATAAGATGGCCAAACTGTTAAGAGCCCAAACAGTGTCTGTCTATAGAAGAGACTGAAGTTTGTGCTGTTTTGTTTCTGGTTCTGTAATTGAGTCCAGGGCCTCACATATGATAAACAAGAACTCTAACACTAAGCTAAGCTATATATCCAACCTTCTATTTACTTTATATTTTATTGGAGGGTTTTTTTTTTTTTTGACAGTATCTTACACTGTAGCTCAGGTTATTTGAATACTCACTATGTAGCCCAGGTTGCCTCAAACTTAAGACAATCTTCCTGCTTTATTCCCCCCAAATTTGAGGTGAGAGGCATGAACCACTGTGCTTGACAGGGGCTCTCCATGATGCTCAGGTTGAGCCTTAATTTAGGATCCTCTGGTCTCAGGGATAGGGATGATTATCACCTATACTCCCTCCCCCATCCAGCTCACGTTCTAATTTGGGCTAGAGGCAGGCCTTCTGTCATGTTCTCTTTGACTTTACATTTAAGTTTCATCAAAATCAACAGCAGGCAGATATAGAAGTAACCAGTTGGTGAAGTGCTTGCAGAACAGATCTGAGGACCAACTCTAGACTCCCAGCATCCACACAAAAGCAGGGCACAGCAGCCTCTGGTCTCTCCACACACATGAATATGCAGCTCCCTACCACACCCCAAAATCAATGTTAAAATATCAAATAAACTTAAGAGACAAGCAAAAATAACAAGATACAGGTGTGATAGTTCACCGCAGCACTTGGCAGGCTGGGGCACTTTCAGGTCAAATGAAACATAAGCAGACAATGATCGTAAACCTTGAGTTACAAACCCCACAGGAGTGAAGGGGGTGCTTCACTAACTGTGACTTCAGTAACTAACTGTGAGAAAGAAGCCAGCACTTTAGGTGGGTGGAAGGAATAGCCAGGGCAAGCTCTGAGGCGGGTCATACCTGGGTTGAGAGGAGGTATTCTTTCTTCTCGGACTGGATTTTGAATCCTTTGTCCTGCCCCCCTTTCCACCATCAGATTCTCTTCCTCTATAACGGTAGCTCCTCTCACTGTCTGCCTCCTTTACGTAGAATAATCGACCGCCTTCTCCTTCCTGTTAATAAAAGCTCATCTCTGGCCAGTGGTGATGCGCACCTTTAATCCCAGCCCTTGGGAGGCAGAGGCAGGTGCATCTCAGTGAGTTCAAGGCCAGCCTGGTCTACAGCTCGAGTTCCAGGACAGACTCCCAAAGCTACACAGAGAAATTCTGTCTTGAAAAACCAAAATAAATAAATAAATACAAGTTCATCAATATAATTCCCCATCCCTTAGGAAGGGGGAAAGGGGGAAAGAAGACAAATTTGTACTTTGATATCTTGTCCTAGCACTCCTAGCACCCCCCCCCCCAATCTAGCCATGTTGTCTGGGGCTGGACTCTGAGAAAGTTACCAAGCCATGTGGCTAAACATAGATAAAAATTTAAGTGTAAGAGCTAGTTAGTAATAAGCTTGAGCTACTGGCTGAGCATTTATAGGTAATATTAACCCCCTTGAGTCCATTATTTAAGAAGCAGCTGCCAAGTATTTCAGAGTTTCTGGTGGGCAGACACTTCCAACTAGAAGTCAGGTCTCTCTTTCTAACTGTGTGGGTTTCTGGGATGGAATTCGGGGTCATTAGGCTTGGGAGTAAGTGTCTTTACTGATGAGGCATCCTGCTGGCTTTGGGTCTCTCTCTTTCTCTGTTTCTATTCCCACACTCCCTCTCTCTTCTTGTAGCTGAAAGTTTTGGATTTCTTCTGAACCCTGTTTCTGGAGCCTACCCTGCATGTTCTTCCCTGTACCAGCTATCAGACTGTTCTACCGTCAAACCAGTGACCTATAGAAATCGCCCCTTTGTCTTTTAGAACAGATTCTCCATGGTTTGCCACCCCTCTTTGAACCTTGAAGCCTGACAGATGGCACCAAAAGTTCTCTTTGGCCCTGTGCTTCTCATTTGTGCTTAACCAACAGGAAAAATAAGATTAAGACAAAAGAGGGGCAGCGGTGGTGGTGATGCCTTTAATGCCAGCATTAGGGAGGCAGAGGCAGGCAAGGCCAGCCTGGTCTACAGAGTGAGTTCCAGGGCAGCGAGGGCTACACAGAGAAACCCTGTCTCGAAAAACCAACAAATAAATAGACAAGAGGGAAGAGATGCTGAGACATGATTCCTCCAGATGTTTGCCAGCTGGGTTGCCCATCCTTCCTTTTGGAAGGTTATGGCTACTGTCAAGGAGTCTTGTTCCTATAGCTGCCTTTGTTGAGGTTTTATTAACTAATCATTCTCCCCCAACCCCTGGCCCTTTGAGCAAATTGCTAGCAGTATTCCTTGATGGCATCCCTTAATCCTGCTCAGATCTTTAAAATATGATTGATTTATTATTAGTTTGTTTGAGACAAGGTCTCATGTAGCCTAGGCTGGCCTCAGAGTCACTATATATCTTAAGATGCTCTTGGACTCCCGAGTCTCCTGCCACCACCCCCAGAGTGCTGGAATTATAAGCATAAGCCCTCATGGCCACTCCAAGTTTATATATTGCTATGGATCAAATCCAGGGCCTCATGCACCTTAAGCAATCGGCCTACCCATTGAGCTACATTTCCAGCCTAGGCTCTTACTCTACAAATGGACCAAGTCTGCATGTGCCAGCACTCTGAGGAATACGGCTCCTTTGTTGCCAGAAAGCCCCATTAGTGCAGATTTTTATGTTGTTCTTCCTCTAGGGCAGTGATTCTCAACCTCCTTAATGCTGAAACCCTCTAACACAGTTCCTCATGTTGTGGTGACCCTCCCCCAACCATAAAATTACTTTTATTGCTACTTCATAACTGTAATTTTGCTGCTGTATGAATCATAATATAAATATTTGTGGGGATATGTTTCAAGTTCAATAAAAACCATTCTGAGA
The DNA here is from genome assembly GCA_033318265.1 of Phyllotis vaccarum. NCBI lineage: Eukaryota > Metazoa > Chordata > Mammalia > Rodentia > Cricetidae > Phyllotis > Phyllotis vaccarum. The sequence continues at coordinate 16,345,276 of JARWLC010000004.1, read as the reverse complement.
TATTAGAGGGATCTACCCATAGTCAGTCTAGGAGGTGCCACGCCTTTAATCTTAACCTGGATGTGAAACAACTGAGTGAAGAGGGTATTTAAGGCAGGCATAGAAAGAGACAGAGCAGGCAGTAGAAGCCGTGGCTGACACTGTTAGTCCCAGCACTTGGGAAGGAGAGGCAAGAGAATGTCTGTGAGTTCAAAGGCAGCCTGATCTTCAAAGCAAGTTCCAGGACAGCCAGGACTGTTACACAGAATAATTCTGTCTCAAAATAAATAAATAAATAAATAAATAAATAAATAAAAAAAGAAAGACAAGACTGGAAGAGATGGCTCTGTCCTCTGATATTCCGGAGTGGTTTTTATTAAGAAACATATCCCCCAAAATATTCTTGGAGCTAGAGGTTTGACAAAGGGGTTTTGACCTACAGGTTGAGAACCACTGCTCTAGAAGATGAAAACTTCTTGAAAAGAATAATTTGTTCTCTGTCATTGTTTTGCTTTTGACATTGTTGTTGTTGTGACAGGGTTTCTGTGAGTAGACCAGGCTGTCCCAGAACTCACTCTGTAGACCAGGCTGGCCTTGAACTCAGGTATGTTAGCCTCTGCCTTCCAAGTGCTGGGATTAAAGGTGCCCCCCCACCCCCCAATCTGTAGAGTGATAGACACTAAGTGTATGTTTAATACTCCCTAATGGAACCAATCTTAGCCTTGACCTCACCTCCTTCTCAAGTAGCATTTTGGGGAGGCAAAAACTGCTTCCAATAACAAAAAGTTTCCAGTGATGAAATGCCTGAGAAATGATGGCAGCTGGATAAAGAGAGTGATGACCATGGTGGTGCTGAGGTCTGACATAGCCCGAATCAACAGAGAAGAGCCGGCATAGACAAAGCTAAACAACCGTAAGTGTGATGAACACTGTTTGTCAAACAGTCTAACGAATCGAATCGAGGCTCAGAAATCTGGAGAAAGAAAAGATAGCTTTGTCAGCACAAACAGCTGAATGCTGCTTAATCTCTCAAGCCAGGAAAAACAAACAAAGAGAGTAAATTCAGATAACAGAAGTGAGCTCTTGTTTGTTTTGACCAACAAAACAGTTAATAAGATACTACAGTTAATAAGAGGCACTGTCACTGCCCTTAGGCTCTGGAGTTAGTTGTAACTCTCTCTCTCTCTCTCTCTCTCTCTCTCTCTCTCTCTCTCTCTCTCTCTCTCTCTCTCTCTCTCACACACACACACACACACACACACACACACATATACACACACACATGCACACATGTTGTTCTAGGATATAATCAAAGTTCATTCATTTTATTTACCTGTCTGTTGCATGAATTCTGGTTGTATTAAAGGGAACTTAGAGCTAGATATCGGGGAAATATCAAAGAGAGGAAACACCACAGTCAGATCTCACCCAGCTGTCTTCCAGCTTCCTCAGCCTGGCTCCTCCTGGCTTCTTCTGCCTCATCTGTCTTCCTACACCTGCTTTAAATACCTTCTTCAATGAGTTGTTTCACATCCAGGTTAAGATTAAAGGTCTGGCACCACCACTGCCTGCCTGGGACCCTGGAACTCCCTCTGTAAACCAAACTGGCCTCAAACTCAGATCTGCTGGGATTAAGGGCATAGGTCATCACTCCCAGATATTCTCTGTGCTGGGATTAAAGGTGTGAGTTACCATCTCTGATCCTCCTGGATTGACTGTGGGTAGAGCTCTTCTTTGATATTTCAGACTGGTTTTATTAAATATACAACATATCACCACATATTCCCTTTTATGTCAAAAATAAAAAAGGTTATAACTAACATAAAAACCATATACAATAGGTACAATAATTATATACAATATATCCAAACAATAATTACATGAGTAATGTTCAATCCATTAACAATTGACAATTCAAAGAAAATATTCCATTAATTATCCTATTTTGGTGAGTACAAAGGATTATGCCTAACTCACTTTCTATCTAACCTGTATTACTAACTAAAAACTATATTTTGATGTCTCAAACTTATACACTTTAATCTCAAAGTTTCTTTTCTAAAACAGTCACTAGAAAACTATAACTATTTCATTTTCAACTCCCTCAGAGACCCAAGAAGGAAATAATATTAACTAATTAAACAGTATGGGCAAGCAAACAACTTCCAAAAAATGTAAAAAATGAGACAGCTGGCTCCTGGACAGTCACCCAAGGTTCTTCTGTATCATTGAAGCATCCATCTTTGGCCTACAGGATGTCTACATGTCTGACAGACTTCTCTGTGAAGCAGGATATTCTCAAAGACCTTCCTACCTTGTCTAGGCAAGGCTTGGCAATTCTTTTTTGTGTGTGTCTCCTGCTTGTCCGTTTTGAACATCATACTGTCAGCAGTCAAGGCAGGAGTACTTTCTTGCCCAGTAGCTAACTTTTGTCACAAAGAAGGTCAACTGTATATGGAGTTTCTCTGATGTCCATAATCTTCTCCGAAGTAGATTGGTGCTGCCCAGAGCAGATGTCCCATTGTTATAAAAATAATAAGAACCTATGTTATTAAAATATCTTACATGTCATATTCTGTGGATCTCTGGAGTGTTTGAAGAAGACCTGTTCATCTAAAATATATCTGTTTGATCTTGAAAACATATCTAATATGGCGGTCACTTCTTGCATTCTAACTTGCATTACTTTATATCCTAATTAGTTGGTAACAATAACTTTCATGGATTAGCAATTTGTATTACATTGTTAGATGAACTGTCTAGGTATAATACCTTGAACAAGCATATATATATATATATATATATATATATATAGTAACAAAACTAGTCTCAACTTTACATCAATATACAAAATTTGTATACCATATACAAAAAAATCAAATTCAAGGTAAAATATTTAAAGCTAGTAATTCCTTTATAAAAGAAGATTCAATAATCTGCCCTTATTTCCTATTATATCTGTATTCTCATTTTTCTTTCTTTTTTTTAAAAAAATAAGAATCCTGAATCTAATCTCTCTTGTATTGCTTTTTTCTAATCATAACCAATAATTAATTTTTAACCAATTACCCTAAACAATGACAGTCATCCATAACCCGTTGAAAGACCAAAAACCACCCACCCCACCTCTTGGGAATGTGGATGCCGTGTTCTTAAGTAAAATAAAATAAAGTAAAACTAAATTAAATAAACCTGCTGTCTTTAGAGACTTTTAAAGTTTGTCTGTGCTAAAAGTCTTTCCTTTTTCAAACCAAAGAATATTTTCCTGAGGAGTCTCCTCTTAACTTCCACCTCTAGTCAGCATGCTAGGTTTTCTTTCCTCTTTGAGTAGCAGATTTTGTAAGAAGAGACCGGACATTCTCTGTTTGCTTCCCTTTTTTCCCAGAGCACCACCTCAGGGCACCGGCCACCAGCCCAGACCTGCACAGGGTCCTGTCCTCCTTTTCTCTTCTTGAGCGCCTTTCTGGCTTCCTCCTCTGCTTGTCCCGAGAACGTATGGTCCCCTGGACTCCATCCTGCTGTTCTCTTCACCATCTGGGCTCTCTCTGAGTGATTTCTCCCTTTCAGTTGCCACCTAAATGTAGAGACCCAGGTCTGTGAGCAGAACCTTTCTCTTGCTTCAGTTCCAAATAGTCAAGGACTTCCCCACCCTCCGAATCCTCATGGAAGCCTCACAGGCACCTTGAAGCAATATGTCCAGAAAAGAACTGATTGTCCTCTCATCCCCTGATCCTCTTATTGTGCTCTCTGTCTCAAAAAGTGGCACCCCTCATTCATCCAGTTTCCTGAGCTGGATACCTACAAGTCATCTTTGACACATCCCTTTGACATCGTCCATGACAGGTCTAATCAATCACCGAGTCTGGCTGATTCTTTCTCAGAATGTCCCTGGAATCCATCTATCCTCGTGGTTTTCACCACCTCACTCGTTCAAGCTGCCACCACCTCTCCCAGGAAGATTTCTGCAAACTCATAATCCTTTTCCCAGCCTCCAGCTGTGCTCCATTCTAATCTATTCTCCACCCTGGGCTCTGAGTGATTTTCTGAAAATACAAATCTGACCATGCTGCAGCCCTGCTTAACATTTTTTAGTACTTTCCCACAGCCCCTAGGATGAAGTATGAATGCCTAAACTTGGCCTGTGAGCAGAGATGGAAGTCAAAATATTTATAGTCCATGAAGTACAGGCACAGATCCCAGCTAGAAAGGATGTTAGCTGGCTCACCTGACCAGCCTGTGCCAGCTGAAAAATGGCTTATTATAATAGCTCTACTGCTGTCCTCTGCAGTCTGGTCTAGGGTCATCCATTCTTTCCTTACAGTCATACTGGCTTTGTTTTTGTTTCCAGATTATGCGATCACACACACAGCTACCTTTGTCTGCTTTATTACTTCTGGGCACCCTATATTCATCCTACCCATCTGAACTCCACAGAGTGGCTCTGCAGGGCCTGGCTCTTCTAGTTAGACAAGGGTGACTTTGAGGTCTGTGATGATGGGGGCACCCATTGAGGGACCTCTCTGGATCACAGTTCAGTGTTAATAATATCTCCAGTGCATGCAGATGGAACCCACACTTTTGTTTTGTTTTGGTTTTTGAGACAGTGTTTTTCTGTGTCACCCTGGCTGTCCTGGAGCTCACTCTGTAGACCAGGCTGGCCTCGAACTCAGAAATCCACCTGCCTCTGCCTCCTGAATGCTAGGATTAAAGGCATGCACCACTGCCTACCATCCTTCCTTCCTCTCTTCCTGCCTTCTTTCTTTTTTTCTTTTGAGATGGAGTCTCGATGCATATGTTACTCTGTCTGTCCTGGAACTCATGGAGATTTTCCTGCCTCTGCCTCCTGAGTGCTGGGATTAAAGGTGTGGGCCACTGTCCTTCACTTTGTATTTCTATGAAATTTAGGAAGGGAAAGGAAAATGTTCTCTCTTTAGCTCTCAACTAAATAATTTAATTTCTGCCAAACAAAAACAAAACAAAACAAAACAAAAGAAACAAAAACCTTTCCCAACTTCCTCTGACCCTCTGACCCAAAGATCAAGCCTATAGTGGAATCCTTGGTGTTTACTGTTTTGTTCTTGTTCAAGTATTGAATAGCGAACCTAGGACCTTATGCATGCTAGTTACATCTCTTACTGAACTGGCTGGACTCGCTTTGAATTTGTAATCATCCTGATTCTGCCCCCTTGAAGTACAGGTCTGTACCACTATGCCTAGCTAGTTGATGGGTTTTTATTGGTTAACTTCTGTTTCTAGTCTGATTTGAACTTAGAACCACTGACCCTGGAAAATAGAGGGGCATATTTTAGGGAGAAGAAAGAAAAGAGAATTTTTAAAATTTATTTTATTTTATTTTATTTTATTTTATTTTATTTTATTTTAAGAGTTTGGAAGGCAAGTTAGGCGTGGAGGAGTACACTGGAGGGCCAGAGATCAGCAAGAAGGCCTTAGGCATCTAAATGCCAAGGTAGTGATCTCAAATGTAGCTACAGGTTAGAATCATTTGCGGCTTTAAAAAATATTGTCCACAGAGGTATTCAATTGGAATATCTGGGGGGTAAATTATTTTTTAACTTTTTAATTATCATTACATTTATTTATTTAGTTATTTGCACACACACACACACACACACACACACACACACACACACACACACACAGAGAGAGAGAGAGAGAGAGAGAGAGAGAGAGAGAGAGAGAGAGAGAGAGAGAAGAAAGATCAGAGGAGACCTTCCATGAATCCATTCTCTCCTTCTACCATGTAGGTCTCAGGGATGAGACTCAGGTTTGCTAATAACCTGATGAGCCATCTTGACTGCTCTGTTCATTCTTTTTTTGAAGTGTCTCATACTACAGTCCAGGCTGTCCCAAAACTCAGTATGTAACAAAACCCTATCTCGAACAAAAACAAAACCAGAAAACAAAACCAACCAACCAAACAAGACTCCCAAACAACAGCAAATCCAGAGATATACTGACCATATCTTTACCACCTTATGTACATTAAATTCATAAACTACCTCACTACCATAACAATACCACTGATTCCAATGCTGTGTAACAACAGTCCATACTGGTCTCTCTGCACTCCCCCCTACCTTGGTCTTTTGGACGCTCAGATTACACATGGAAGCCATAGATCCTGATTAGGCTTTGATATTCTTGATAACCTTCCTCGAATTACTTTTATGTGTAATCAGGGTCAGAAACTCAGTTGCTATAGGAAGGGAGATGAGAACAGAGCACAAATATGTTGTCAAATATTTCTCGTTCTGCTACAGGTCAAACACCAAGAAGCAGCTCCAGGGTTGGGATAGAGGAACAGCTTAATGCGTTTTAAAAAGTGTTGCTGGTTGGGGGTCATCTAGATGAAGTAAAGCCTAGACACTGGCAAAAGAGTAGAGAGTTGACTAATGCCCAGTGCTGTAGAATAGAATGGTGGAAATGGGAAGCTCCAGGTGTCCCAGCAGGTATGCGAAAAGAGTATGTGGCTGGCTGACAGACACCAGCGCCACTGCATGAAGGATAACCTCCAGGTTATCGTGCTTAACATTCAGGAGCATAATGGCTCATGTTTGTAATACCAGCACTTGGGAGGCTGAGACAGGAGGGTTGCCTCAAGTTCAGGTCAGCTTGGGCTATATAGAAATACCCTGCTTTGACAACATTGAAGAGAGGGGGAGGTGGCTCAGTGGGTAAAACACTTCCTCTGCAAGTGTGAGGATTTGAGCTCAGACCCCTTGGACTTACATTAAAACATAATAACAATAAAAGAAAATAGAGGCTGCTCTGGATGGGAGCATTACCTGTAATGTAATTCTAATGTTTGGTAGGTGGAAACAGGGCATTCCCAGGTTAAACTTGGTAGCTAGACAAAAATCATTGAGCTCCAGGTTCAACAAGAGACCATGCCTCAGTGGAGAGCTAGTGGAGGAAGATTTCATCTGATGTTGCTTTTCTGGAAACTCAAACATTTGTGTGCCCCACCAACCGTTGCAAACATCAGACACACAAATATATAAAAGGGGAGAGAGGCTTGGAGAGACAGCTCAGTTGAAAATGCTCGATGTGTAAACACGAGGATCTGGACTTGAGTCCCAGAACCCACATGAAAAAGCCAGACATGGTGTGCATGCCAATATTTCCAGGGCTGGGGAAGTGGAGACTGATAGATCCCTAGTGTTTGATGGCCAGCCAGCCTAGCCTACTCAGTGAGGTCCTGTGTCACAAATGGAGATAGACAATGCCTGAGGATTCACACTGGATATTAATCTCTTGTCTACTCACAGATATATGCACACATACAAGCAGCAGAAGGAACACATGTAAACAACAAGACAAAAGAGCAAGAGGTCTGAGGCTGTAGCTTGGCTGATAGAATGCTTGCTTAGCATGAAGCCCTGGGGTCTTTCCCCAGAACCACATGAAAAGTATATAGCAGTAAATATCTGTAATCTCAACACTTGGTAGAAAGAAGTTCAAGGTCATTGTTGGATGCATAGAAAGTTGGAGCTTAACACAGGCTATATGAATTCCTGTATCACACAAAAGAAGTTCAGAGGTACAGGGCCCACATCACTACCCTGCCCCATGAAGTGACCTATGACATTAAATTTAGAAGCCACCTCATTGTAAAAGGCACAGCTATAACATCGTTGACATCTGTGCCAGACAACAGCAAAATTTCCCAAGCCAGTGTTATTTAACCTTGGTCACCTTCTCTGAATGAGAGTGTTAATTTTAAGAGAGTGATGCCATGCCTTTCTATGGGAAAGAGGATGTGTGTGGGCGAGAGCTTGGCTTGTGGGAAGCTGTTTTTGTTCCTGATTACCATTTTGCAGAACTTTAATCTAGAATCTCTGGTTGTCTTAAAGGATACGCCATCACCCGTGTCGCCAGAGTGCTACTAGACACTAGGCCCTCCTCCCCCTGCCTGAAGAAAGCCAGAATCTGTGGCTGCTTTTACGCTGTTGTCTGTATTCTCCTTCTCTGGGGCATGATCTACTCCTTCCCTATTAGACACACCTTCTCTGGCCTCTCTCCACCTCCCCATTCCCTCACATCCAGAGATGGACTTGATTCTGCGGTTTCATGGTCAATGTACGAATACACCTACATTACATACTGCTTCCTGTGCCCTGTACCACTTGTACTGACTACCCCAATTATGAATACTTATCTAAAACTGAGCATGAAAGCTTGTGCCTGTAATCTCTGGCTTGGGAAGCTGGACATAGAGGATTACTTTGAATTTGAGGCCTGCCTGGAGTTTATTGCGACATTCATGTCAGTATGAGCTATAGAGTGAAATCCTGTCTCAAGAACAAAACTGCTAGTTCTGTAGACCAGAAATCTCCTTTTACCTCAGGTGAGGACATGTAGCTTCAGGTCAATCACAATAGCTTGTATCAGCTCAAAGACACCCACCCCCCCATCATCTAAAATCCCCTTGTTTTCTGCCCCTAACCCCCAAGCTTGCCTCTAGCCTTGGCAGTTTGATCCCTGATAAACCTTGCTTTCTACCCCTGGGGTGGTTAGGTGATTTCCGCTTCATCCTCTATTGCAGAGGCCATATTGGTCTATATGAGATTCTGCTAAGAAATATTAATAAGCAAACATTTTGAAAGAGGATGAGAGCCAGGTGGCAGTAGTGGTGACACTTTTAATCCCAGGAATCGGGAGGCAGAGGCAGCAGAGCTCTGAGTTTGAAGCCAGTCTGGTCTACAGAGCAAGTGCTATGACAGCCAGGGCTACACAGGGAAACCCTGTCTGGGGTGGAGAGGAAAGATAGAGGACCAGAAAGGTTTGGCAAATTGCAACCCACTAGCCAATAAAAGTGTGAGCTAGAAGTAGGTCTCTTATTCTTTTCCTCAGTTGGACGGAGTGAATTTAGGGACTGACACATAGTAAGAATGGTCTCCTTAGGTCTCTTACCTCCAATCCAAAGACTGGACATGAGGGGCAATCTCAAAGTAAGTCTCTAGCCCGGGCTTTGTGTTTTAACACCTGTGATTATGACGTTTATGAGGTGAGACAGGAAGATTTTGAGTTTTGTCAGGATGGGGTTAAATAGAATCTGCCTCAAGCGAGAAAAAAAAAGACAGAAAAGACAGAAAGAGTTAATCCCAAAGATGTGAGAGGAAAGACCACCTGCCCAAATCAGCGTGCTCAGATGAATTAAAGCAAGCTTCCTTACTCCTGTACATGAACTACCTTTAGCAAAGATTAGCCTTTCTGTGGCCAGCCCCTGACGGGTTCTTTTGATCCTTATGCTCAGGGGCACTTTAGAAAGTGGAGCTTCTAAATAAAACCTCTTTGTTTTGGCAACCCTTATCTCTATTTAACCGGACAGAGAAGGCAGTAGATATGTGTCACGATGCTTGGTTGATTAGAAATTATTAATGTAAAATTTCTAGTGCCAGGCACAGTATTTAATATAGTGATGGTGGCAGCAACTGCTGCTGATGTTACTACTTTTTGTTTGTTTGTTTTTGAAGACAGGGTTTCTCTGTGTCGCCCTGGCTGTCTTGGAACTCACTCTGTAGACCAGGCTGGCCTCCAACTCAGAGATCCGCCTGCCTCTGGCTCCTTAGTGCTGGAATTAAAGGTATGTGCCGTCACTGCCTGGTCTCATGTTGCACTTCTATACAACCTTTTAATTTTTCAAAATTCAAGAGTAACTTTTTATTAGCTGCATGACTCTTATACATTAGATATTGTGCTGAGGTCTGTGGGCACAAAGACCACTAGGACCAAGTATCTGCATATTAGAAATGGAAGAGCCACTAGCTGTAAGGGAAGAGACTGGATTTACTCCAGTACTAATGGATCTTTACTGTTTCTTTTTAAAAATTAATTTAAAACAGCACGCAAAACAGTAAGCTTCTCTATAGCATTTTCATATGTATGTGCCCTCATTCTTTGTTATAATTCAAAAAAAATTTTTTTTGAAGGGGCAGGGTCTCTTTATGCAGCTTTGGCTGTTTTGAAACGCAGAGGTCTGCTCACACCTGCCTCTTGAGTGCTGGGTTCAAAGGCATGCACGACCATGCCTAGGCAAACAGGACCATTTTATTCATCTGTTTATTTGAGGCATCTGTTATGCAGCTCTGGCTTCCTGGAACTTAATATGTGGAACAGGCTGGCCTCAAATTCAGAGATGCTCTTGCCTCTGCCTCCCAAATGCTCCGATTAGTGTCAGCAGCTGCCATGCCTTACCTGAAACTTCATCATCATTATCTTCTTCGAGTGGACATCTGCATAGTCGTAGGTTTAGTATTTGTTAAAAGAAGATATAAAATAGTTTATAATATAGCAGTTGGAGATATAGCTGAGTGATAGAATGAATACTTGCTTAGTATGTGAGAGCTCCTAGAAAGTTCTTCGAAGGAAAAAAGTTTATACGTTTCTCCTTTTGTTTGACATGGGTCTAGCTTTGGCTGTCTTAGAACTTACTATGTAGACCAGGCTGCCCTCAAACTCCATCTATCCTCTTGCCTCCTCAGAGTGTGGGGATATGTTTCAAATGTAATAAAAGCCAGTCTGGAATATCAGAGGACAGATCTGCCTCTTCCAGTCTTTTTTGTTTGGTTTTTTTGTCTTGTTTTGTTTTTTGGAGACAGAGTTTTCTCCGGCTGTCCTGGAACTTGCTTTGAAGACCAGGCTGGTCTTGAACTCACAGAGATCCTCCTGCCTCTGCCTTTCAAGTGCTGGGACTAACAGCATGCACCACCACTGCCTGCCTGGGAGCCTGGAACTCCCTCTGTAAACCAAACTGGCCTCAAACTAGATCCTCCTAGACTGACAGTGGATAGATCCCTCTGATATTTCAGACTGGTTTTTTTGTTTGTTTGTTTTTTTTTTTAAATTAAATTTGAAACATATCCCCACACAGAGGGCTGGGTTGGTTGGCTCACAGGCTTTCCTTTTGTTTCCATAAGCAAAAAGGTGTTTTCCCAATTTGCTTATTTTAAAAATTCAAGTATTTTGTATAGTCTTAGCAGAATGTGGCTTTTAGGCCAACCCTAATGATTTTTTTTCCTTCAGAGTTACACTCAATTTCCAAAGTAAGCCATTTTGTTCTCTTTCTTAAAGACTAGGGAGGGAACTGAAGGTCGTGGTGGCTGTGAGTCATGTGGGTGCTTGGAACTGAACCTAGGTTCTCTCCAAGAGTAGTACTCTTAACCACTGAGCCCCATACCCAACGCCCGTCCTCCCTCCCTCCCTCCCTCCCTCTCTCTTTCTCTCTCTCCACCTGCCTCTGCCTCCGAGTGCTAGGATTAAAGACATACACCATCACCGCCAGGCCGTTTTGTCCCTTTCAAGGCCAAAGAAACTTATAGGCTTCACTTGTTTTGATGGTCATTGTATTTCATTGACTCAACACAGGACTTAGATTTCAGGGTTAATAACAGCAGCCTACACTTTCTGAGTAGTAAACTCAATAATTTCCTGGATCGAGTTCTATCGGCACCTGACTTGCTCTGGGGGCTAAAAGCTCTTCAGAAAAGAGAGGCAATAGTTTAGGGGGACTTTAAAATCTTGCATTGGTAGGCTGCTTCCACATGTACACACTGGGCTCAGAGTCAGTGGGCTTCAGTCCTTCCACAGAAGCCCGATGTACGAAATTTAGGATGGTCTAGTTCTCCAAAATCACAGTGAGGGAGCCCCAAATACCCTGAGTTCTCTCAGTTCCCTCCGTGTTTGGAATACAGCACTAGTCGCCATCTTGCTATCAAAAGCCAGGCAAGCAGCCACGGGCGTCGTTCGGTAACCACGGCGACACTCAGGCTTCGCCTTCTTAAAGGCTGGAAACTACACTTCCCGTCAGCCGGCTTCCCCTCCTGGCTCTCCAGCGCTCTAGAATTGGCTTGCACACAGCCGCGACTCTAGCAGTGACCCGCGGGAGTTGCTGTTTGCCGCGTGCTCTCGCCTTCAGCAGCACGAGCCTGCAGAACTACAAGTCCCGTGAGGAAGCGGAGCGCGCACGCGCGGAGCCGCGAGGCCTCCTCAGGACCCCCCCTCCCCCGCCCGTGCCAGGAGGTAAGAGAGGGCGGGGGGAAGGAAGAGGAGGCGGGATCCGGGCGCTGCGTTGGCTGAGGCCTGGCACGAAAGGGGCGGCCCCGGCGGAGAGCAGACCCAGTAGCCCGGGCGATTATGGACCCGGCAGAGGCGGTGCTGCAGGAGAAAGCACTCAAGTTTATGGTGAGGAGATGGTGCGGGCTGGGGAATGGTGGCGGCGGTGGCGGCTGCGGCGCGTCGCCGAGCTCAGGCCTGGGTCGCCCGCTCACCGCGGGAGGGGGCAGTGGGACTCGGGGCCAAGGCCGGTGGCGAGGCGGGGAGAGGGACTGGACTGGAGCTCGGGGGAGGGGGCAGGAGGGTGCAGAGGGGACCCTGGGGTGGGGGCAGCAGCTCCGCCATCTTGTGGAAGAGAGGCCAAGTGACAGTGGGAGCTCATTCGAGGTGGGGGCTCCTGGCGGCGCGCGGGGCCCCGGAGGGAAAGGGGCGTGGGGACAGTTACTGAAGAGCGGAAGAACCGTGGTGGATAGGCGTCTGTGGACACTGGCAAGGGCCTTCCCGGTGTCAGGGTTACCGGTAAGGCCTGGGAGAGGAGGTGCATTCGAGGAGTGGGGAGTAGTGAGGAGCTCAGGATAATGGCAAGACAGAGACACTGGGTGCAGGGGAAAACTGGGCAGGGCTGTGTACTGATGGGTTTAACGGTGAAGGAGGGAGAGCCCAGGCTGGGGAGCCAGGTAGTTTTGTAGAATGAGCTGGGAAGAGAGCTTTTGACTAAGGGTGGAATCCCAGTTGGCCAAACTAATGTTGCCAAACTCTGGAAGAGAAGCCTTATTTAGGATGATAAGGGCTCGGACCTTGGGCTATGGTGACAGTCCGCAGGAGAGAAAGGCAGTGTTGAGTGTGAGTCAGAATTACATACCAAAAAGGAGATGAGATATACCTCTGCTTTGCAAGGGCAGGTAAAATTAGGTGTCATAAGGACAAGGTACAGGTAAAGGGGGACAAATTTTATAATCAACAGGACAAAGCAAAACAAAACTTAGGCCTTATGTAGTGAGGTAGCAAAATGTGGAGGCCAGGTGTTTCACTTTCTGGGAGAGGAAAGGCCTTAAAGAAATGATAAGAACTGTTAGAAATTCCAGAGAGGATGAGGAAGGAGGGGGGGGGGTAGGGATTAAGTCAGGGTTAGCAGTTACCCATGAGTTTTAGGTTGAAGCACAGTGTGGGGATTGCATTTTGAAGGTATGTTTTAACCCCTGAAACCCTGTTTCTTTAACTTTGTATGGGGTTTTTCCTTAGCTCTGCTTGTGGTTAGCAACCTCGGTTAGGTTGATATTTGATGCTTTTAATCTGATGCTTCTTGTATATCCTAGGTGTAAACCAGCCTCTGTTTACATCTAAAGAAGATGGGATGCATAGATTGTTTTTTTTTTTTTTTTTTTTTTTTTTTTTTTTTTTTTTTTTTTTTTAGCTGAACAGGTGGTTTTAGGGAGTTTGGTATTTGCAATTATGGCCTGGTTTTTCAGAAGTAATTGTAACTCATCATTCCAAATAGCATTATTTTGTTGAATCATCTTTGCCTAAAATGTCATAACAAGTTAGATAAACATAGACACTGACTCAGTTAAAATTAGGTTTTAAATTGCCCATTCATATATTTATAGAAGCTGGTCAAATTTAAGTTTTTATTTTGGGGGCTGGAGAGATGGCTCCACAATTAAGAGTATTGCTTTTCTCCCAGGGGATGAAGACTTGATTCCCAAGCACCCACATGGTGGCTCAGAGCGGTTTGTAACTCCAGTCTCTAAGGGATCTGCCACCCTTATATGACCTTCCTAAGTAGAAGTGTCGACCAGGCATAATGCAGACAGAACATCCATACACTTAAAATAAATAAGTAAATACATTAAATTTTTTTTGTATTAGTATCTTCAAAAACACCTAACTAAAGTTTGTCATTAAAAGAATTCTGTTGAGCCTAAGGGCAGTTTTGAATTTGTATCTTGTGTTGACATTCTAAATATTGAGAGACCTCCTCAGCCTGCCATGGTGGTTTACACTATAATCCAGCACTGAGCAAGGTGTCCAGTATCTTCAGTCCCATCTGGGAGGCAGAAGAGGGTGGATCCCAGTTTGAGGTCAGCCTGGTCTACAGAGTAAGTTCCAGGACAGCCAAAGATGCTTAGATACTTGGTGAGACCATGTCTCAAAAGTTAAAGAGAGAGAGAGAGGAAGAAGAAGAAACTGAGGCAGAAGTATTTCCATGAGTTTCAGGCCAGCTTAGGCTATAGAATTAGACTCTGTTTCAAAAGACCGTAAACAAACAAACAAGCTGAGTGAGGTGGTGTATGTCTGAAATCCTAGCATTTGAGGGATGAGGCAGAAGGACTTGGAGTCGAAGACCAGCAAGTTCAGGGCTGCACAAATCTCTTTACAAACAAGCAAGCAAATCAGCAGAGACCTTGAAATCTGGGGGGAGAGGATGGAAGTAAGTCAAGGTTGCCTTTATTTCTTCAGCCAGTTTCAATATGGAAGTCAGAAGAGTGCTCAGTTTTGCTTTGCAGTTTAAAGGGTTGGGCTCTCAGTATACACTTGACCCTTGTCAGATAAATGGAATAATGAGACCAGGAGATCATAAAGAGACATTGTGAGATCATCCTGTTTTACTTCCATGTAAGTCTCAGCCTAGGAACATTCCAAACTACTTCACCTCTGCTTTGTGCCAGTGAGTTAGCTATTGAGCATGGCCTCTGATTGAGTCAAGAGCACTTGGAGATGCTACAAGCTAAGTAATAGCTTGTAGCTTTGAGGGCGCCACACGTTATTAAATCTTGAGTCAGTCACTGGGAGAAACCAGTTTCTTTTCTTTAATTTTAGTTATTTTCTTTTCTGACCTTGCTATTGTGGCTGTTTTTTGAGAAAAGGCCAACTGGAAGAGAGTGGCTAAGAGTGACCCTCAGTAAGAGAATCGGAGACTGGGAGACTTACTGCTCTCTTTCAGCTCAGCACAGCCTTATTATGAGTCTGAGTAAGTCTGGACTTTCACTTTGTTCCATTTACCCTGCTATAACATGTCTGTCTGTTCACACTCAGTTTTAAGATAGAGAAGGTATTTATTTGAGCATGCATCAAGTAACTAATACATAGTACAACATGGAAGCAGAAGGGTTACTTTTTAGTCAGATTGAATTTTTTTGGTGTTTCTCCACAGTTGCTAATAACAGCTTTGATAGTTTTTTGTTTTCTTTCTTTCTCTCGGTTTTCTTTGTTGTTGTTGTTTTTTTGTTTTGTTTTGTTTTGTTTTGTTTTGTTTTTTTTCTTTGACAGGGCTTCTTTGTGTAGCCTTGGCTGTCCTGGAACTCTCTAGGTAGACCAGGCTGGCCTTGGACTTGCAGAGAACTGCTTCCCTGTGCCTCTGAGGGCAAGAGTTAAAGGTGTGTACCACCACCACATCCAGCTTCAGTTTAAAGAATTTAATGTAAAATTAGTTGAGAATGTCAACATGGAATAGAATACTGTCATGAATTTACTCACTATCACATTAGCGTAGTGCTTTGCTTACAGTGAATTGTTATTAATGCAACTGCTGATTTCAAGTAGACCATGCACATGTGGTTTAGACTTAAAGCTTGCCCTAGGATACTTATGAACAGTTCTATAAGCTGACTAACTTCTGAAAGCAGATACTCGAGAAGAAAGCAGTAGTTTGTATGAAACAATCTGTGTATTCATGTTTCTCACCTGCCTTTAGCAGGTCCTTAGAGACCTTTCTTTGGTCCATAAAAGTGTAAAACCCCAGAAGGACTGGAGGAGGGTCTGAGCTGCAAAATGAACATGATGGAGGAGTGGTAGGACACATGGATACTTCCGACTTTATGGGGGAATAAAAATATAGACTCAGGAATAAATTAATGTCTTCTTTTCCAGCCAGTCCAAGATCAAGCGAGAAAAAAAATTTAAGACATTTTGTTTTAAATAAAGAGCCAGTAAGCAAACTAGCATAAAAAGGCGGGCATCGCTGAATATAACACATGCCTATTATATTCCTTACATGTAGGAGGCAGAGACAGGAAGATCATGAGGTTAAGGCGAGGCCCAGAGTTCAGATCGGGCTCAAAGCCTGTTTTTCCCTGCACAAACCTTTAAGTCTGGTGTCTTGTGCTCCAGGGAGAAGTATTGAGGAAATAGGAGTTAGAAACTGCCCAGTGTTCTTGTGCTAGATTTGAAGTTCAAGATAAGAAAACATAAGAAGGAAGCTTAATAATGTCATTACAGTTGAGTCCAGTCAAGGCTAGTTTAAAATCAGGGCTGGTGGGGATGGGAAATAACTTGTGTTGATGTGAAGACTAGCTTTAGTGAACAGGAAGGAAAGAACTCCTGGGGGCTGTCTTCTGCTGCCATAACTGCTGTTCTGATTGGGTGTTTGGGCTACATGTACAAACAGGATCAGATGAGTTTGTGAATGCTTGGGAGGTGTCTTTTTTGAAATGAACTTTTCAAGAAGGTAGGAGGCTCCCCGGCATCAGTTGCCTCAAAGATAATGCAGTATGAATAATACTGGATATGACTTAGTAGCCTTATTTTATGTTGTGTGCCCAAAGTCAGCTCCAGCTGTCAGTCCTCAGGGGCTATCTATCCTTTTTTCTTTTTTTTGAATCAAGAGTCTCTTCTGGAGCATGGGGCTCACCTAGCCTAGGTAGGTGAGGATGAGTGGCTTGGGGTGGGGCATTCCAGGGAGCCCTTCTATAGCCTCTTTCTCATTACCAGGATGTTTTGAACTACCAAGCCCAATCCTTGGGCTTACATAGCACCATTACCCACTGAGCTATCTTCCTCCCTCAGCCTTTCTCTACTTGAGAAACAGATTTTTAAAGAATCTAAAGACAAATTGTATTTGGATTTTTGTTTTGTTTGAGACAGGTACTTTCTGTCTTGCCCAGGTGTGTCCTGGAACTCACAATGTTGCTCAGACTGGCCTTAAGCCCAAGCTACCTTCTTTTCCTCTAAGACCTGAGTGTTTCTATTACATTGTGTGCTACCATGCATGCCAAATAAATCTCTTAAATTTTTTGTGTGCTTTTTGAGACAGTTTCTCTGTGTAGCCCTGGCAGTCTTGGAACTTGTTCTATAGACCTGCTGGCCTCCAACTGAGATTTACCTGTCTCTGACTCCCAGCAAATCTTAAGAATTTCTACAATGGATTCTTTTTTAATTGGTGAGAGTGATTGCCAGCTGAGGGGTTTATGTTTGAAGCCAGCTCATCTGTTTTTTTACTGCTTATTTCTTTACTGAGACAAGATCTCCATGTGTTGTCCAGAATATTCTCAAGTTTTTTTTTTTTTTTTTTTTTAAACTCAAATGACCCTGCTTCTGTGTCTTAGATGGAGCTTTAGGCACTTGGTACCATGCCTACCTTTCCACTTTAAATTAGCATTCAAAAAAGTTTCTGTTCTGAATTCTCTTATGTAAATACCAGGATATGAAGTTACAACTTTTAAAAATTTGTTTGACATGATCTCATGCAATCCATGGTGTTTTTGTAGACCACATTTGCTGCTTCCTAAGTTTGTGTTTGTGATAGATGCTTATAATAAATTAGTTGAAAGTGAATTATTAAGCCACACTTGGTGGTTCAGGCTGGTGTTAATGCAGATGTTTGGGAAGCTGAGGCAGGAGAATCTTAGATTCGAGGACAGTTTGGATTATAGTGTAACGAAGAGAGATCTTGTCTCAAAATAAAAACTAAAAAGAAGGGCTGGGTGGAGCACCTGTCTAACATGTCAGGCCCTGAGTTTAACCCTTGGAGCCTGAAGACCGTGTGAGAAAGGAATGAGTTAATAAATAGGAGGTAAAAATGTGTGCAGAATTGTTTATCACTAAATTATGAACTTTGAAGAGAGACCACTTGTTATTTCTGTGATTAAATGAAGAAAAGAAAGCGGTAACAGTCCTCTGCTAAAGGAGACAGGACATTATACAAATCTTGGTCATATAGAGAAAAAACCATACAGTCCTCTGCTAAAGGAGACAGGACATTATACAAAATCTTGGTCATATGAGAAAAAACCATACAGTCCTCTGCTAAGGAGACAGGACATTATACAAAATCTTGGTCATATGAGAAAAAACCATACAGTCCTCTGCTAAGGAGGACAGGACATTATACAAAATCTTGGTCATATAGAGAAAAAACCATACAGTCCTCTGCTAAGGAGACAGGACATTATACAAAATCTTGGTCATATAGAGAAAAAACCATACAGTCCTCTGCTAAAGGAGACAGGACATTATACAAAATCTTGGTCATATAGAGAAAAACCATACAGTCCTCTGCTAAAGGAGACAGGACATTATGCAAAATCTTGGTCATATGAGAAAAAACCATACAGTCCTCTGCTAAAGGAGACAGGACATTATACAAAATCTTGGTCATATAGAGAAAAACCATACAGTCCTCTGCTAAAGGAGACAGGACATTATACAAAATCTTGGTCATATGAGAAAAACCATACAGTCCTCTGCTAAGGAGACAGGACATTATACAAAATCTTGGTCATATAGAGAAAAAACCATACAGTCCTCTGCTAAAGGAGACAGGACATTATACAAAATCTTGGTCATATAGAGAAAAAACCATTTTCATCAGTACCAACAAAAATCTGAGTATGGAGAAGGAAATATCTTTGTGTTTTGTGATTTAGCTCAAGGCAGATAGCTTGCTTAGCACATAGAAAACTCTGTCACAGCAACAGCAAATTCCCCAAAGTCTTTGTGATCCCAAATACACTCTTATCTATATATATATTTTTTAGGAATACTGTATTTAGCACAAGTCCTTTCTATATATGAGAATCTGTTGAAATAGAGAATTTTACTGAAGCTTAACAACTTAATAACTTAGTCAATAAGAAGAAATGTAAAAACTAGAGTTAGTCCCTAGCACCCAAACAAGACTGTTCATCCATAGCAGGTCAGTTTTGACATCCTGAAACAGGCAGTGGAGGAAAGTGTCAACGAGTTTTCCCTGCTGGCCACCCTGTACTTATGGGATCTCTGGGTAGAGGAGCCTGATACATATTCCCTTTAACTTCATAAAGCCAATAGAGAGCATCTTTATACTGGCAAAGATAACAAAAGTAATAAGTAGATGAATTAATGTTGAACTAAGAGTATGGTTGATCTCCAAGGCACTATCATCTTAGTATATTATTTCACTTCATTTTCCCAGGAACCCAGTGAGGCAGATTCAATACTATTATTTCTGTCATTTTTCGCACAAAAAAGTTACTCTGGTAACAGTGTACTCGTGTGTGATGTGTGTGTGTGTGTGTGTGTGTGTGTGTGTGTGTCTGTCTGTCGGTCTGTCTGTCTGTCTGTCTTGTGTCTTAGCATGCAGAGGCCAGAGAACTATTATCATATTATCATTCTTTACCTTCTTCCTGTAAAACAGGGTCTCTCAGAAACTAGAGCTTGCCATTTTTCACCAGAACTGGGATTCTGAGGTGGTACAGCCATGTCCAACTGGAGTTAGAGGTCATTGTGGGCTGTACAGTGTCTGGGAACCAAGTTCTTGTCCTCTACCAGAGCAGTAAACCCCACCACCACCCCTGCCCCCATCACCTGACTGAGCCTTGCCGTTTGTTATTTTAAAAAGCTCCACATTTATTTCCCTTTCTGACTCTTTGCTTGTGCCTTCAACACTTTCACAGCAATTTTCTGCTCTCAAGTAAGGAAAGCCTCTTGATTCTGTCATGGACACAGCGTACACAGACCCTGTTGATGAGCCTCTTTACCTCTTTATTTTAGACAGTCTCATAAGAACTTAGACCCTCAAAGTAGGAGCTCCTAGATGTCTGCCTGGACACATACTGCATGCAGGTTTTGCTCTTTCCCAGCCTTCTGGGAAAGGAAAACAACCCTTTGCCAAGGGTTCAAGACAGTCTAGTTTTACAGAGGTGCCCATAAGCACCTTTCCCTGATAGCAGTGGCTATCTTTCTAGCCCACATTGTATGTTTTCTTGTTAGGTGTTAGCCTGAGTGGAATGGTTACTATCTGGACTTAGAGGTGTGTGTTTTCTGATGATTTGAATTACCAATGAGAATCTGAAACATTACAGTTGAAATGGTATTAGTGCTTGCTATGATTTGTTTTCCCTTGAATCAGGGTCTCCTGCTTCTCAGCATAGCTTTAGACTAGCTGCTGAGAATAACCTTACAGCTCTAATCCTACCTCCTCCACCTTCTGCATGATGAAGTCATAGGCATGTGTAACCATGTGCTTTACAAAGTATTGACATCAAACCTAGGGTTTTGTCATCCCCAGGCAGGCAGTCCAGCAGGTGCTACATCCCCAACTCTAGTTAGTGCTATTTAATAAAGAACTGCAAAATATGTTTAGTATGCAATAGATATTATCATAAACTCTGAGCTTTTGCGGGGGTTATTATTTGGTCTAGGTGGGCTTAAATTGGGTGACTTAAAAAATATATATATTTATTGGGATTCAGAAGGAAGAGGTTGACTTCCTAGAGAGAGCCTTTCTCAGTCCTAAGATGGCAATGAGCTTAGTTGATCAAGTACCCTTCAGTCATTGCTTGTGCATAATTACTGTTAAATATCACTGGCTGAAGCCAGCTACATGACAGATGTAAATAAAGTAGAAGAAGGAATAATTTGCACAGCAATCTATTACATTAAGAATATACCTTTTCTTTTATGATAATTTTTAATTATTTTTTTTCTTTTTGTTGTTCTGGGGATTTAACCTAGGTCCTCATGCATGCTAGGCAAATGCTCTTCCACTGAATTAGAGAACCAGCATTTTAAAGTATTTGTATGCACCACTTGTCTGTAGTTCTTGGAGATAAAAGCAGTTAGTTGTGAGCTATCTGACATGAGTTCTGGGAGCTGAATTTGAGATCTCTGGAAGAGCAGCAAGATGTTTGTTTGTTTTTTTAAACCAAGCCATCTCTCTAGACCTTTGGGGTCTTTATTTTAAATTTTACTTTTCTCTCTCAGTCGGTCATTCAGTTTGTCTGTCTCTCTCCAGTGCTGGAACTCAATCTAGGCACTTCTGTGCTTTAGACCTCTGATAGTTTTTAAACCCTCCTTTTCTCCCTTTCCCCTTTTCTCAGATCTGGCAGCAGGGACATTGAACTATCTTGCTGTTTTTTTTCTTTTTCCTTTTTTTTTGTTTTCCTTTCTTCCTCTTCCTCTCTCTCTCTCTCTCTCTCTCTCTCTCTCTCTCTCTCTCTCTCTCTCTCTCTCTCTCTCTCTCTCTCTCTCTCTCTCTCTCTCTCTCTCTTTCTTTTTTAAAGGTATTGTATAACCAGGCTAGCTTGGGGAGTAGGGGGTTCCAAGACAGGGTTTCTCCGTATGGCCTTGGTTGTCTTGGAACTTGGTTTGTAGTTCTGTAGTTCAAGGATGGCCTTGAACTCACAGAGATCTACCTTTCTCTGCCTCCTGAGTGCTGGGATTATGGGTGTGAGCCACCAACAGCCAGGCTGTTCTTGAACTGTTGATCCTCCTGTGTCCCCTTCAGAAGTGCTGGGAGTTCAGGCATGTTGCTCTCCTTCCCTTGTAACATGATTTCTAGTTGTTATTAAATGAAATCTCAAAACCAGATATTGGGGAAAAGCCTGGAATATCAGAGAGAAGAAACAGACCACAGTTGACTCTCACTCAGCTATCTTCCTAAGTCCTCAGCTTGGCTTGTGCTTTTACAGAATAAATCTCTACTTTCCTATGCCTGCCTTAAATACCTTCTTCACCCAGTTGTTTCACTTCTGGGTTCAACTGTGCATCATATTCTAGAGTTAATATTAAAGGTGTGAACTACTGTTTGGTAGTTAGCCTTGAATTTACAGAAACACGGAAAGATCTCTGTCTTTGGAGTTATGGGATTAAGGGCGTAGGTCACTATTCTGGTCTTTCCAGTGCTGGGATTAAAGGTGTGAGTTACTACTCTCTGACCCACCTGGCTTTACTGTGGGTGGATCTGTTCTCTGATAATCCAGGCTGATTTTATTAAATATAAAATATAACACCTCCCTCCCTCCCTTCCTTGTTTTGTGTGTGTATTTGTGCTCAGAGGATCAAAGATCACATTCAGATTTAGGAATTTGTATATATATATATATGGCAAGTGTTCTACCACCAAGGTATATTCCTTAGCTTTTCTCTTACTCTCTCTCTTTTTAACAAATTATTTTTATGAGTATAGCAGAATATTATTAGGAACCATTTCACTGATGTCTTTTCTCATATATGTTATGGCTGTCAGATTGCTGTTCTTGTGGGACTCCTAACAGTGGGGTGGGGGTGTGTCTAACTCTTGCCTGCTCTTGGGACTCTTTCCCTCCTATGGGGTTGCTTTGTCCAGCCTCAGTATGAGAGCTTTTGCTTTGTTTTGTCTTGTGTGTCTCTCTCTCTCTTGGAGGACTGTTCTCCACAGAGGGAGTGGATCTCAGGGAGACCTGGGATGGGTGGAGGGAGGGGAAACTGGTTAAGATGTATGAGAGACTTTATTATCTATTTAATGCCCCCCCCTTTTGACACAGGATTTCTTTATGTAGCCCTGGCTTTGGAACCCCAGAATTTACAGAAATTACCTGATTCTGCCTCCTGAGTGCTGAGATTAAAGGCTTTTGGCCATTATGCCTGGCCAGGCAGTCTTGGTATGTGATCCAGGCTAGTCTAGATAGAACTCACTGTAGCCAAGGCTAGCCTTGGACTTTCCATTTTTCTTTCAATTTCCAGGTGCTTGGATCACAGGTATGCACTCCCAGGCCTGGGCCTTATTTCCCATTTTCTCTTCCAGTGTTCCAGTTGCTGCACATTCTTGGAACAATCACTGTAACACGTGGTTCGCATCCTCGCACTCCCATCTCAGGGTTTCTCTGTATAGCTCTGCCTATCCTGGAACTTGCTCTGCTCTATAAAAATCTGTTACAGGGAGTTCTGTTTGGGCACCCCTTTGGGGAGGAGGTGAGAAGGCACAGAGAGTGGCATAGAAGTCAGGTGAGAAGCAGACATAGACTTGTGTAAAACAAAAGGCAGTCTGGCAGACTGGTTTATTGCAGATATGGGGCAAACCTATATACCCCCTCCCGATTTCCCATTGGCAGCTTGAGGCTCCCCTAGCTGTGTTATTTCTCTCTCTCATTGACCTCCAGCATCACCAATCACCAGTTATAACAGGGTGGGGGGGGCATGACTCCAAGCTGGCTTAGCAGGAAGTGGCTAGTGTACATGCCTAGGTACATTACTCAAACCGAAGCAACATTTCATCAAGCTAGCTGGCTGCATTCCCCCTACAAAGATCCATGCCTTTGCCTCAGGTTCTGTAATTAAAGGCGTGTGCCACCACTGCCGGGCCAGTTTTTTTGTTTTGTTTTGTTTTTTTTTTTGTTTTTGTTTTTTTATTGTAGCTACTCTAGTGAGTGAGTTGTACTGTTGTACTGTTTTAATTTGCCCTTATCAACTAATGTAAATAAGCACCTTTCCAGATTTGTTGGCTGTTTAGGCTTTAATGAAGTGTCTGTTTAAGTCTTGGACTTTTCCCTGTTGGATTATTTGCTTTTATCTTACTGATTTGTTCTGTTTTTACAAAGATACAAAGCCTTTGTCATATTTTTGGTATTTTTTAGGAACAGAGTGTTTTGTTTTCAGATTTTTCATTTGAGGGATTAATAAAGAATATCAGAAGATTTTTGTACTACCTACAGAGTTTGCAGGGTCAGCAGTTTTCCTCTTTCTACATACTATGTGTAAAAAGAATGACTGGGGAATATAGCTTTGCAGCAGAGCATTTGACTTGCAGGAATGATGACCAAGGTTCAGTCCCTAGCACAGCAAAATAAATAACTAAACAATAAGTAAAAGAGTGACAGCTATTAGCTCTGTCACTTTAAAAAGAAGATACTCTAATGGCCCTTCCTCCAAATTTGAAGGATATAACCACAGGATAAAGGATAGTGTAAACATTTTAAAACTAGGTAGTATAATGTCCATCTTCACACTGAAGCAGGCAAAGATAGCCAATTCCTTTTCTTCTTTTTAAAAATTTATTTAGATTACTTTTCATTTGACTTTTAGGTAGGGGGCTTGTCCTAGACTCTCTAGGTTATATTTTATTCATTAACAAGAGTCTCCAGATATATATAAGGGAGCCCCTGTGGGTAAAAAGCACTTGGTATCAAGCCTGATGACCTGAGTTCAGTCTCCCATCCCTGGAACCCATGTTAAAAGCCTGAATGTAGTAGCCCCATCTGTAACCCCAGCACTCATGGTGAGGAGGGAGTACTGAGCTTGGCAGAAATGAAAGCCTTAGCAAGATGGGAGGAGAGAATGACTCTGACCTCCACATGTGCACCAGGTCGTGAGTACGCAAGCAAACATGCACACACATAGACACTAATAATAAATGTATGAGGGAGGCAAGTTAGGCTGGTGCTTTGTGAACATTCCACTTGCTCTTTTTGACTTAGAAGATGAGGGAGAGAGCCCTGAGCCAGAGAATATGAGATTTAGAAGCTAGAATAACAGGCAAGTGAAGGCCTCAGTAACAGAATTGGATATGGCTCCAGGAATACCTTTCTCTTAGGCTAGTCAGACCCATTTCAGATGTCTGCCTATAGAACTAAGCTACTAAATGTGTGATATTATATCAGCCATAGAAAATGAATGCAATCTTTTCCAATAGAAGATAGTTACTTTAGTGGGTATGTGTGTGTGTGCACGTGTGTGATTGTCTGCATTTCAGTACTTTGTTGCCCAGGGTGGCCTGGAACTAACCACCTTCCTACCTTAGCCTTTTAAGTAGTTGGAATTACAGGTGTGTACCAATAGGCCCAGGTTCCATTAACATTTTGAGTGAATCTCAGATACATCCCATTTCTTCCTAAAACATGGAGAGCAAGTTATATTTTTAAAATCACCAAACACTGTAATACGCATTTTCTACAAGTAAAAATACTGTATAACTCTAAACATCAAAATTTGGAAATTGGGCTGGAAAGATAGCTTAGTAGATAAAGGGCTAGCCAGACAAGCCTGACTATCTGACTAGGTCTCCAGAACCCACATAAAAGCCAGAAGCAATAGCACAAGTGTATGTAATCCCAAGATGCCTATATAGGGAAATGGTAGATAGAGATGGAATTGTAAGCCTGGTTATGGTGGTTTGAAAGAATATGGCCCTCAAAGGGATTGGCACTATTAGGAGGTGTGGCTTTGTTGGAGTAGGTTGGCCTTGTTGGAGGAAGTATGTCACTGTGGAGGAGGGCCTTGAGGTTTCTGGTATGCTCAAGCTATACTCAATATCTCACATCACTTTCTATTTACCTGCATGCCAAGATATAGGACTCTCAGCTCCTGCTCCAGCACCTTGCCTGCCTGCATGCCACCATGTTTCTTGCCATGGTGATAATCGATTAAACCTCTGAAACCAAACCATCCAATTAAATGCTTTCCTTTATAAGAGTGGCCATGGTCATAGTATTTCTTCACAGCAGTAGAAACCCCAAGATACTGGTGTTTCCAAGAGTAAACAACAAAAAGACCTTGGTTTGAGCAAGGTGGAGGATGAGGACTGATAACCCAGAATTGTGCTCTGAATCCCACCCAAGCTGTGACACACATGTACACACTCACACAAATGGATACACACAGATATCACACACATTAAGAAGTTGGAAGTGAACATGATGCAATACAGATAGAGATTTCGTCTTCAGATCTCATTCAAATTCTGCCCATTCCTATAATGGGCTTTATAACAAAAAGTTCCAGTCCAACCAGGTATGATGATGGTACCTTTCTCTTAGGCTAGTCAGACCCGTTTCTTTGTATAGCCCTGGCTATCATGGAACTTTTAACTCTGTAGACAAGGCCAGCCCCAAACTCAGAATCCCCTTGCCTCTGTCACCTTAATCCCGAGAGCTGAGACACCTGATTTAATGGTGCACACCTTTTAATCCAGCCCACAGGAGGCTAATGTGGGAGACTAAAAGACAGAGGTCATTTGGGGCTATAGATAGTGGGTTTGAGACCATTCTTTAATACCGACTAGGACCCATTCCCCACCCTCTAAACAAAGAGATGGACTGTGGTGACACACTATATATTTAATAAAGTTTTCCCAGAGCTACCCACAGATTTGGTTGTGAAGGAGAGGGAGTGGTGACCCACACCTTTAATCCCAGCACCCAGGAAGCAGAGATTCTCTGGATCTCAGTGAGTTCAGGGCCAAATAGGATCAGGTGGTGATGGCTCACACCTTAATAATCCTAGCACTAGGAAAACTGAACAAGGAAGTGAAATAGCTGGGCGGAGAAAGGGGAGGCAGGAATCCAACTCTTCTCCTGAGACCCCATGCCCTTTCAGTGGAGGGCTCAAGCATTCAGTCTGAGGATTCCTGAGGAGTGGCGAGAAGTGGCTGTTGTTATTTTTTATCTTCTATCTTTTCCCCAGTATCTGGCTCTGGGTTTTTATTATAAGACCAAGTAGAATTTATGTAGTATTTGTTCCCGACATGAGGCATGGACCTGCCACCCTTAGATTAATAAGAGTCTCATGCTCTATGGAATGTGCTAGCGGGGCAAGCAAGCTAGTAAGCCACACCCCTCTGCGGCCTCTGCATCAGCTCCTGTTTCCAGGATCCTGCCCTGTTTGAGTTCCTGTCTATACATTGAGTAAAATGGTTCTGACTCTTTAGTCTCTCTAGTCTGGAAATGGTTCCTTAGCTTTTCTTTGACACGGCTATGGTACTTTTGAAAGTGATGGGCTAAACTGGGTATGGTGGTTTATATTTGTAATCCTAGCATTTAAGATGCTCAGATGGGTGAATTGTTGCAAATTTAAGACCAGTATGTGATACATAATTAATTCCTGCTCAGCCTAGGCTAAGGAATGGGATCATCACCCTCCCCCCCACCACACACCCGGAGTATGGGAATGTGGATGGGTGAGCACACGCAGCAGCTAGAGGAGGCTGTCAGTTACTCTCTTCTGTCACCGTCTTATTCTTTTGAGGTAGGTAGAATTTCTCTTTGAATATAAATCTCACTTTTTTGCCTGTGCTGACAGCCAACAAGCTCCTGCAATCCTGTATAGACACCTTGCACAGCAGTAGGGCTATTGACTCCTGTGAGATCACTTCCAGCTTGTTATGAGGGTGTAGAGATGATCCCAACCCAGGTTTTCTAGGTTGTTTAGCAAGTGCTCATAACTACTGAGCCATCTCTTCAGCAAAGACTTTATCTTAAAAAGCAAAGAGCTAGGTATAGTATCATATGCCTGTACTCTCATACTTGACTATCTGCAATCCTAGAATTTGGCAGGAGCACCAGTAGTTCAAGGTAACCTTGGCTACACAGTGATTCCAGTGTGCCAGCTTATGCTACATGAGATGTCATTTCAAAGCACAACCCCAGCCAAAACCAACAAACACCTCTGTCCAAAGAAAGCAAACTGAACAAGGAAAACCTTGGTTTCAGTTAGATGGTCAGTGTGCTGAAGTTTCAAACATTACTCCTAATGCCATTACAGAAGATCATTAGCTTACTGTTCCTGAACATTGATGTATTTTCCAAGTGGGCTCACTCCTCATCTCATTCAAATGTCTATATTTGTCTTTTAGAGAAGATGAGGAAACACTTCTTAGACCCCCACAGTACCCATTGTCATGACCACATCTGCCATAGCCTAGGCTCCTTCTGAGGTCTCACTTACTCTTTTCCAGCAGCTCCAGCTTTCCTTAGGCCCCCACCCTCACATGCTTCAGCTCTTGCCCAAAACTGAGGTTTGTTTTTCTATTTATCTGTTTCTTTTGTTTTTGAGATAGTATCTCTAGTAGCTAAAGCTGGCCTTGAATTTGCAGTGTATCCAGACTTGATAATTGAGGATGACATTGAACTCCTAGTCAATTCTTCCACTACCTTCCAAATAGTCGGAGGTTTAGAACAGAGATCTTAACACTGTTGCATTTTATAATCCATTAAATAGTAATTTTTATTTATGTATTTATTTTTGAGATAAGGATTCTCTGTAACCCTGACTGTCCTGGAACTCCCTAAGTAGACCAGGCTGGCCTTGAACTCACAGAGATTCCCCTGCCCCTGCCCCTTAAGTGATGGGCTCAAAGTAGAAAGGTTTGCACCACTGTGCTTGTAGACTTGATGCAGTTTTATTATTATAATTTGAGACATGGTCTTAATAGTAGCTTAGGCTGGCCTCGAGCTCACTGTCTATATCAGCCTCCCAGATGGTGGGATTACAGGGTGCATCACAACACTTAACATGTAAATATTTTTAAAGAGTTTATGTTATTGAATGTTCATGCATGATCTCTCAGGGATGTGTAAGGTAAACTTGAGGCTTGTATATCAGGTTTTAATATGGAAAGCCATGGCATTGAGGATGAGAGCCACTTAAGTTTTTTCATGGTGTCTTTTGTTCTTAGTTTGAGTATTTGTGGCTCTGTATGTATTTATTTTAAGAGTTTACATAGGTAGTCAAGTTTCCTTTGAGCTCACACCAGCCCTCCCGCCTCATTGTTTTGCGTGCTGGGATCAGACATATGTTTCCATGCCCACTTTACAATAGTGATCTTGAGCAAGATGCTCAATATCTACTTCTCTCCTGTACTTGTGGTCATGCAGAGCAGTAGCATGACTTCAAAAACTTGCTTTTTTAGGGAACTAATTCAG
Source organism: Phyllotis vaccarum (assembly GCA_033318265.1). Classification (NCBI taxonomy): domain Eukaryota; kingdom Metazoa; phylum Chordata; class Mammalia; order Rodentia; family Cricetidae; genus Phyllotis; species Phyllotis vaccarum. Next base: position 16,316,570 of record JARWLC010000004.1, on the reverse strand, counting down.
AAAGTCAAGGTAGCCTTTCTGTTGAGTAGTATACTTACTTGGTTTCTACTTTGTCTCCCTTTCGTGTAACTCACTCCAAGCAGCAGTTTCTATGATAGAAAGCAAAATTAAGTGATTGGTAATTAAATGTTTAGTGTTTATTTTAGTTGTTATTAGCTTGAGGTTAAGCTTGTTTAATGTGTGAAGACGGAAGAATTATGCTCTGTACAGTCTGAGTGTATGCTTGCAATCACTTGTATGTTATTCCCGTTTTATGAAGCTGGAGCATAATTTCCTTCTTAAATGATTGCAGAGCTTTACAGTTACTAAGTCTGTTTTGATGGTATTCCTTATGCCAGTCCTTTCTTGGCTATCAAGTCTCAGTTAGGAAATAGTCACCTCATTACAACTTGTTTCCATGGGAGAATATAAAACCACTTTGGTTTTCAGTGATATATTGTTGTAGAAATAGATTGTCTGCTGGTGGTATTCAGGCTTAGCTTTGTGTAATTTTAAAAAAGGTGATTTAAGTAGAACATTTGGTGTATCTTTTTCAAGTTGGAGTTAATTATAATGACAGTTAATTATGAGCTTCTTACTCTCTTAGAATGTTGTCCAACTGTAACAAATTTGGCACAGTTTGAGTTAAAACAATTTAAAAGTTAAATGAACCAATTGAAAAAATTCTGCCTTTTCAAATTCAGTCTCTAACAACTTTTTTCTTTTCTTACCCTCCCTCCCTCCCTCCCTCCCTCCCTCCCTCCCGCCATTTCCAGGCATGGGATTTAGAAAACCACAATGCATAGGGTGTGATGGTACACACTTTTAATCCCAGTGCCCAGGAGACAGAAGTCAGTGTGTAGCAAGTTCCGGGCCATGTAGAGCTGCAGAGTGAGATCTTGTCTCAACCAGAAGAGTGGGGGTGAGGCAAGGAGGGGAAGGAGGAATTGCAGCGGATAATTTCAACTTTGACTGGAGTTGAAACTTCTTCAGAGTAGAAATTTTTATGTAGATATTTGTGTATTACTGTTGATTGTGTGATGTCTTCTAAATACGATCATTTTTTTAAAAAAAATACTTTAATTTTATTTCATGTGTATTGCTGTTTTGCCTGCATGTGTGAGGGTATCTGATCCCCTGGAACTGGAATTATAGTTGTGAGCTACCATGCCAGTGCTGGGAATTGAGCCCAGGTCCTCTGGAAGAGCAGCTAGTGCTCCTAAATACTATCTTTTTACCTGACACAAACTTCATCAACAAAATGTCTAATCCTTTTACATTCATACATGATTATTTAAAAAATGTGTTTTAGAAAGAAGAGTCTTGCTATATAGCCATAGCTAGCATGAAACCCTGTCAGCTGGACCAGCCTGGTGATCTTTTGTCTCTTTTTGCCTGACAGTTTTCATATCTACTCTACCTTCCAAATCCTGGATTTAAAAGTACACATTATGACACCTGGCCTAAAATGGATTAAGGGTTTTTGTTTTGTTTATGAAGTCAGGGTCTTACTGTGTAGCTCTGACTGTCTTCGAACTCACTATGTGTTGTATGATGTTTCTGGCCCGGATTTTCTGGCTTAGCCTCATGGCCTGAAGTTTCTGGCCTACAGTCCCATAGTCCCACTGAAACACACAGATGTTTATATTAATTGTACACTGATTGACCTGGGTCCCAGGCATATAACTTGCTAACTCTTGCTCTTAATCTAACTCATAGTTCTTATCCTGTTCAGCCATGTGTCTCGGTACATTTTCTCAGAGCAGCATAGGTATCCTCTGCATCTGCTTCTTTGATGTCTCTGTAGCATCTCTGCTTTGTTCTTCCTGTTCCCAGAATTTTCTTAGTCTGGTGCCCCACCCACACTTTCTGTCTACCTTCAGCCAATCAGCATTTTTATTAAACCAGTAGCCAGAACAATTATTTACAATGTAACAACATAATCCCAGTACAACTGTATACACCAAGGCTGGCCTTGAACTCACAGAGATCCTTCTGCCTCTGTTTCCCCAATGCTGGGATTAAAGTGTGTACCACTATACCTGGCTGTATTAGGTATTCTTAAATGTGTCTTAACAGTACCTCGTGGGGAAAAATACTCATAATTGACAGTTTTTATATTTGAAAAGAACTAGAAATGATAGAAATGAGGCTTACCTCATTTGAACATACTGGTCTTTTTTCTTCACTGATGGGATGAGAGCCCAGAACTGTGCTAATCTCTAGCCCTCAGACCTGTATCCTTCAGTGTGTAGGTACTATATTGTGTATGTGCTGTAGGTTCAGTACATAGAATTCTGTCAAGCCAACTGAAACATGGATCCACATCTATTATAGATTATATGATGGAAGCCTGAATAAGACATGTGTTTTTTTCCCTCAAAGAAGCTTCTTTAAATGGTTCTGTTAAGTGTAGGAATGTTCTGATGATTATCTTTTTAATTAAAATGAGAAATCTTTGTTTAAAGTGGCATTTGTTTTTTTACGGCCTGTTACAGTCTCTGTAACAATCATTTCTTAAGTCTGAACGTTTTATTTCCAGGAATCCATTTATATAAAACTATGTTTAGACTTAATTAAGGAACAATTCTTACAAAGCTTGTAAATAGCCAGGGAAAAAGGGATGGAAAATCAAACTGACATTCACATTTAACAAAACGACTGTTACAAGGTATGTAATAAGCCATAAAAATACAATAAAGCCCTTTTTTATAAGAGTTCATATTTTTTGATCCTTGTTTTCAAAGGTATTTAAGGAAAATATCAAAGCCTCACATAGTGACATCTGTGTTGAGCGGACCAGTCCATGGTAACTATTTGGCTTATTACTGACAGTGCAGAAGCCCTACCTGCTTTCTCTGAAATACCTGTGACTGAGCTGGTTAGCTTAGAATGTAAATTTTACATTATACTGTAGTGAAACAAGACCTGGTTCCCAGGTTCTCCTTCTAGACATAATAGACATTGAATAAGTTGCTTAACTGCTTTGGGTCTCAATTCCTTATCTGGAAAGCATTGATACATCACCTATTTGTGTTAAAGACCTGCTATGAGGTTAAAGGGAAATTTTAAGTATGAAAGTATTTTGGAAATTATAAAGGACAATGTTTCCCATAAAGATGGTCTCAATAGAACCCCCTCTCCTCCATTGTTTTAAGTTAGGTGTTCATGTAGGCTGCTCATAGACTTGTATAGTGAAGCTGATCCTGAACTCCCGGTCTTCCTGTCTCCACTACAAGCTACAGGCGTGTGCTGCCGTGTCTGCTTTTTACATTCTCTTTTGATTTGACAGCATTTACGATTTACAATGGAATTAGCTCCACTGAAGCTTCAGAGAGAATCTGTGTTATTGTTTCTTTTTCATCTTTTTGATTTTGGAGACAACCTAGGCTGGCTTAGAACTCAGTATGTTTATAGCCCAGCTGGCTTCAAACTCAAGATCTTTTCAAACATTGGATTATGTATCCATAGCTGGCTCCTCTCCCCCTTTTATTTGTATTATTATAAGTATTTTAATGTCTGTACATATTTGCCATGGTCTGTAAATGTTTGGAGTCAGAGGACAACTTCAGATGTTGGTCCTTGCTTCTCACCTTGTTTGAAACAAGGTCTCTTGTTAGCTGCTGCTCAGCCTAGGCTAACTGGCCTTTGAGATTCTCCTATCTCCACTTCCTATCTTTATTAGGTAGGAGCACTGGGATTACAAATGTGCTACTGCACCTGGATTTATGTAAGTCATAGGAACCTGAACTCAGATCCCTCACACTTGCATGGTAAGTGCTTTACCCAGTGAGCTTCTCCCTAGCTCTATTGATGGTATTGGGGGGGGGGGCTTATTTTTAGAAAACCATTTTTTGAAGAGGTACGTGAATAGTGTTAGTGTATATGCATCTAAGTAAACATGCATGCAAGGAAGGTGAGGAACTTCAAACTCAGGTATTACCCTCAGGTGCTGTCTACATCCAGCCTCTTTCAGGATGTCTGGAGCTCCTTTAGTATAGAGAAATATAGGGATCTGTCTATCTTAACCTCCCTAGACATGGTTTATAGGCTTTCCTACCATGCCTGCCTTTTTAGGTGGATTCTAGAGATCAAATTCAGGTTCTCATGTTTGCAAGGCAAATACTATATGGACTGAGTTCTTCTAATTCTAGTAAGTCTTTTGTGAGACAAAGCCTCATTTATTCTTGGCTGAACCAGAATCACTTTGTAGATTAGGCAGGCTTCAAACTCACAGATAATCTACCTGCCTCTGTCCCAAGGGCTGGGATTAAAGGTGTGCACCATTACTCCCATTTTAGCCATAATCTTTAAAAACAGTCTACATAAAATTATACAATTTCTGGGAAAAGTACAGTGATAAGCCATATTCCTCATCTGGCCTGTTCTGTTGCTAACCTTCTACTGTATTTACTTTTTCTTAATATGTGGCTATACCTTTCTTTGTAAATTATTTTTAAGTTTTAAGTATGATAATCCACCTACCTCTGGGCTTTTTGGTTTTTTTTTGTTTGTTTGTTTTTTTTTTTTTTTTGTTTTGAGACAGGGTGTCTTAGTCAATGTTCTGTTGATGTGAAGAGACAGCATGTCTATGGCAACTATTAGAAAGTGGTTTATTGGGGTTAGTATAGAGTCTCGGAGGTTTAGTTCATTATCATCATGATGGGTTTAGTTCATTATCATCATGATGGGCAATTTGATGGTGTGCAAGCAGACATCATTCTGCAGAGGTAGCTAGAACTACATCTGGATCTGGAGGCAGCAGGAAAAGAGAAACTTTGGACTTGGAATGGGCTTTTTGAAATCTCCAAGCCCACCCCAGTGACACACTTCCTCCAACAAGGCCACGCCCTAGTACCACGTTGTGGAGATCAGATATGCAAATCTATGAGCCTTTGGGGGTCATTTTCTTTTGAACCCTCACATAGCAGCTCTACATAGGTGGCTACCCTGGTACTCAGTAATATAGGCCAGGCTGGCCACAAACTCTATGATCCTCCTGCCTCTGCCTCCTGAGTGCTCGGATTAAAGGCAACATAAAAATTATTTCTGATAGGCGATGGCTGCACACACTTTTAATCCCAGCACTCAGGAGGCGGAGGCAGGCAGGCCACCTCTCCCGCTCCAGCATCCAGCAAGGGTCAGGACCAGCTATGACAGGGCCAGACTTTTTTTTTTTTTTTTTTAAAGCTACTATGCATATTCTCTATTTCTGAGCCACATTTTTTAAAAAAAAAAAAAAAAAAAAAAAAAACTGTTTAGGAAAGAGGACTAGGGATGTGACTCTGTAAAGTTCTTGGCTAGCTAACCTGCAGGAAGCCCCAGATTTTTGTCTCCAGCACTACATAAACTGGGCATAGTGGCAAATTCCTGTAATCTCAGCAGGAGTATCAGAGGTTCAAGGACATCCTTCATTACTTAAAGAGCTACACAGAGAGTTGAGTCCTGGGATAGATGATCACCTGTCTCAAAAATTCAACACAAAAAACTAAATAAACATAGGAGTAAATCACATGTGTTATGTTTAGTTTCTGTCTATTTACAGTAGTCCCTCAACATGGTTTACTTTTGAAATCGATGTTTGTGGAGTTTTTTCTGCATTTTTTAGAGCTAGCCTCTGTGGCATATTCTGGCTTCATCTTGGCAGTTCTTGGCAGCCTTGGTCTTTCTGAATGACAGGATTACAGGTGTGGACCATCACCCTTTGCTTCTGAGATTCCAACTTTTCTTGTAGAGTTTGGACCGTAATCTTACAAAATGCCCTATATCTGGATTGTCTGGTACTTCATGATAGATTTAAAGAATTTTTAACAGGCATGTTTATTGTAGTTTTTTAGTGTGCTATACAAGAAGCTGGATGATATAATTTTGTTCTATTGGTAATGTTATCTTTTTGTCCAGGCTTTGTTTACCTTACTTTTCCATTGTAAAGATGTCACCACTGAGATACTTTTCAACCCCTACTTTAAATATTTTTTTAAAAGATTTATTTTGGGGATCGGAGAGATAGCTCAGCAGTTAAGAAAACATGGCTTCTCTTGCACTCAGCAGCACCACATGTATCTAGTGACTCACAAATTCATGCAACTCCAGCTTCTCCATGGGGATCCAAGACCTTTGACCTCAGGCGTCTGCACTCATATTTATCCCCGATAGACACATACACAAAATTAAAAATAAATCTTACTTGCATTTATGAGAGTGTATACCATGTGCATGAGATGCTTGTTGAGGCTAGAAGATAGTTGGCATAGAGGTGCTTATGAGCTGCTGCACATGGTGCTGGGGACCAAACTCAGGTCCCTTGAAAGAACAAAAGTATTTTGAATGGTTCAGCCATCTCTCTGACTTTGGCTTAAAAATATTAGTTGGCTTTCATTTGTAATTCTGAAATTGAGCACCACTATTCTATAAAAGGAAAATGAGTGTTCTGATGAGCTGAGCAAGGAAGGCTGATTTTTATAGGGAAAAAAAAATTTTTTTTAAAAAAAGAAAAGGCCAAGGGAAGCAGAAACATAGTAGAAAAAAAGTGGTTATTTGTTTCAAAGTCACTATCCTATCCTTATAGAGTTAAAAACAGGACTTTTTATCTGCTGGCCCAGGTAAGCTGAATCTGTTGGTCTTTTGTTGTTTCTGAGTCTGTCTACCAACTAAAAGCCTGAGTTTTCCTGTCTAGTTGAGGCTAACCTTGAACTCCTGGTCCTTGTGCCTCTACCTCTCAGTCCTGGAATTACAAGTAGGTGCTGCTGACCTTCCTTAACTAAAAAATTGTGTTGGTGCATACAAGTGCACACGTGTGTGATGTGTCTTTGAGTGCAGGCTTCATGTCCTGTGTACGGACTCAGAGGACTACTTGTGGGAGTCTGTTCTTCTTTGCTCTGATGTGGACCAAGCCATCAAATCATGGAGTGTTTGTTTGTTTGTTTGTTTGTTTTAATGTGGGTGGGATCCTGGGATTGAACTCAAACAATCAGACTGATTTATCAAGTGCTTTTGCCGACTGAGCCATCTCACAGGCCTCCATTTGATTACTTGGTACCTAACATGAATGATACAGTCTATTTGCTGGTCTCAGTAAATAAATTAATTGTGGTCTCATCTGCTTTACAGTATATCTGTAATTAATAAGTGTTCAACTCAATGAACTTTGAGACAGTATAAATATCTTGTTTTCAGATTTGTTTCACACGGCGATCTTAACATACATTGATGATTCTTCTGTATTAACCAGTTTATTTTTAGGTAATGCTAAACCTTTTTTTTTTCTTTTAATCCTTAACTTTGAAATAGTGGCTTCCTTTTTGGGAAATATATAGTGTGGACTTTATAATCTTCACTTTTTTGGGGGGAGAACTCAGACCAATTAAGATTTAATTTAAATGTTTTCTATTATTATTTTTATAACTTAAAAATATGTGTAAGTGTTGTACCTGCATGTGTGTTGTGTTGCCCAGTGCCTTCAGAGGCTAAGAGGGTGGCTGGAGCTAAAGTTGTGAGCTGCCACGTGGTGCTGGGAATGAAACCTGGGTCTTTTGGAAGAACAGTCAGTGCTTTTAACCACTGAGCCATCCTTCCAGCCCACATTTATTATGGGCTGGTATGTGGGTACCATAGTGCATGTATCAATGTCGGGACAACCTAGTAGAGTTAGTTCTCTTCATCTTTGATATGGGCTGCAGGGATGAAACTCTAGTGCTCAGGCTTGCTTAGCAGGTGCTTGAACCTTCAGAACCAGTTTAGCAGCCTTCACACTTAATGTTTGCATCATGATTGACATGTTATAATGCTTGATTTTTTTTTTTTAAAGGTAGAGTCAGTCATATTCTGTACTCCAAGCTAGCCTGGAACCCACTTTGTAGCCCAGGTTGGTCTAGAACTCAAACGATTCTCCTGCCTCAGCTAGGATTATTGGCATGAATCACGATGCCGTACAAATGTTTGTTAATTGTTTATTATCGTGGATTTAAGAGAGAGTTACTACATGGCTTTGGCAGCTCTGGAGCGTGTAGGTGACATTCCTGCCTCTGCCTCCTCAGTCCTGGGATTGAGGTATGAGCCACTATTTCCAGCAAGTTTTTAAAATTACATTTATTATGTGTGTGTGCATGTGTGCAAGCATGTGCCATGGATTTTTACCATGTGGAAGGAACCCTGAGATGAGACTCTGGGGATCAGGCTTAGTGGCTAACACTCTTTCTTGTTGAGCTATCTCGTCTCCCAGATTAGTAGAATTGACAATCCTGGGAAAATCTTAACTGCTGGCAAAATTAGTGAATTAGGATCTCATTAGCCCAGATAATCCAGAATAGGCTGTATTGTAATGGAAAATGGTAATGTTTTAAAACATTATAGCACATAATATTTGTTGAGTTCTTTGTACTGTGATCTCTGTTTTGACTAATTTGGCTAGGCATCCACAGTTACCAATTTGGGCTTGTAGCAGCTTGGTTTGGTTACACCTGTGCAATTAAGCAAGTGAAAAATTTGTCATGTCACTGGGATATTTTCGCTTTTACAGAAGTTAGCCTGTTGGCCATCCTTCTTGCTTCCTCTATTAGAAATGCTATAAACATCAGAGAGAAGAGGGTGACCTTAATATTTGCTTCTCTGACTAAATCTCAGCCTTGAAGCAGCTATTTCTTTTCGAATAAGAAGTTTAATTTTATGCCCTGATTAGTGCTAGTGCGAGCAGGTGGATATTTCTTTTATGTAGCTAAACTGATCTGCCCTTGCAAATCACTTGCCAATCAGCAGAACTATGTGTAGCTGTTGTTGAATTATAGTTCTCATTAGTAAGTTTGTGTTTTTTTAAAAAAATTACAGACTTATGAGGTAAGGGTATGAATCAGTCACTAAATTTTTGCCAAACTGTTTATTATTTTTTTTCCTCAAAAGCTCTAGGATTGATAAGCTTAAATTAACATCTCAAATTTATTAGCAGTAGAGGTCATATCTTGTATCCAGTTGATTAGAAAATGTATCGAGGATCTCATAAAAGTGATTCTTTGTGGAAAGCCCTAAAACATAATTACCGTATGGAGGAATAAAACACTGTATAGTCAAAATTTGAGTGTACTGAGAAGCTTAAAGAGAAGGAAGATAGACAGGAAAAGTAGAGCAGATTTGAAGTTCAAGGATGGTATTGAAATTCTTATTTTTATTTTTTTAGACAGTCTTATTATGTAGCTCTGGCTGGCTTAGAGAACTCACTAGGTTGACCAGGCAAGCTTTGGAGCTCAGAGACACATCTGCTACGATTAAAGGCATGGGCCACCGAAGGTGGCTGTTGCTGCATTCTTTTAAAGATTCATTTTTGTTTATAAGTATGTGTGTTTGCTTCTTTGTGTGAGTGTACCATAAGTGTGCAAGTATGTGTGCAAGTACCTACAGAGACCAGAAGACCTAGGAGCTTGTGCCACAGCTGCATGGGAACCGAACTCAGCTCAAGTGCTCGTAGCTGCTGAGCCACATCTTGAGAAAGGGTCTCACTACACTGCCCTGTAACTTGCTAGTAGACCAGGCTGGCCTCAGTTCTACAGAGATCCTTTTGCTTCCACCTTCAGAGTACTGGGATTAAAGGTGTGCTTACCATGTCTGGCTGGTACTGAATATGTAGTTGCTCAAATGCCTAGAATGGGAAGGATACTGAGGATTGAGCCCAAGGTCTTTCACATGCTAGGAATGTAAGCACAGCATGTATACCTTCATTTCCTAAGCATTTTATTTTAAAATAAAACTGACTTTGATTGAATTTGAATCAAGAATAACTACAGTTAATTAGAAGGAAGCATTGCATAGTTTTGGTGTGTCTGTTTTAGACTCTCTTTTTAAAAATGAAACCAGATTTCCATGGGTCATAAACTTGAGGTATCTGGAGGGTCATTCAAGTTTGATTCTTTAACTTTTGTAGTCATGGGCTGCCCTGAAAATCTTTTATATGCTGAAAGATTCTCCCCAGTGATGCCACTCACAGTTTGTACACTATTTCAGATTGAGCAATCCCTAAGTCCTGCCTGTGAACCTAGGTTAATGTCCCCTACACTAGTCTTTTTATTGCTTTTGTTATTGTTGGATGTAGTTTTTTATCAAGCCTTTGTTGTTGATAATTATCATTTTAGTACAATTAGTTATGACTATTTTAATAAGGGTTTGACTGAGGTCTGAACATCATCATAAAAATGTCATTTTGAGAAGCTAATGAAATGTTGAGTATGTTGTTTGATAATGTTATGGAGAATGGTACAGAGATGACTTGGCTGCTGTTATAAAAATGTCTTTACTGGAACATCCTGTTCTTAATATTCTCATCCCCTAGCTACTCAGGCAAGCATCTACAATTTATCCCTGTCTACACTGATGGAGCTTTCCTTGTCAAGAACATGTGAATACATACACTTAAATCCTTTGATTCCTGTCCTACTGATATTTCCAGGATATATCTGCTTTTATCAGTTTTATTAGAGAAATGGCATGACCAAGCAGATGCCCAGCAAGGTCAGTTTACCCCAGTGAGTGCATTTTACATCTAGGAGCATTTGAGATAAACTATTCTATCAAGGTCAGCCTTAAGCACTGTCAGCATGTTCCGTTATTTATACTCTGCAGTCTGAGAGGCTGGGAAACATTTATCTTCTTCTCCTTTTCTGCATCCTCTTAGGTATCAGCTCTGGGAATGCTGTCCACCCACTTAGCTCATTCAGCAAAGGCAGTTTGTGATGATTTTTGTATCAGCAGCAGGCCCTGCCCCAAAGACCTAGTTAGAATTCTATCTTACAAATCTTACATGCTGCTTGGAAAAACAGCTTTACATGTTATCAGTAAAATGTATCATGGAATAATTCCCTTAAAAAAAGGCAGACAGAGATGGGAAGACTTTCAAGGTCACAGGTGATGACAGAGTGCATTAGAGCTATATTTCCCAAGTGTAAGGCTGGAAGTCTTTCAACTTTGTATTTCACTTGCAGTGGCTTAAAGCCTTCCCTGCCAGAAGCTTATGAAAATAGCCTCTTGTTTCCTAGTGGATGTTTTATAACTCGGCTCTTTCCATTTCCAACTTTAATCTCTATAGAATTTATATATATTTGATGTGAGGAAAGGATTGATTCCATTACTTTTTTACTCAGGGTTTCAGTGACCTCAGCATCATTTTTTAATTTTTATTTTATTTTATTTTTTTAGAATATGAATTCTCTGCCAATCTGCAGTGCTTTCTTCACCATAAGTTATGTCTTTACATGTCTTGGCTGTTCTGGAACTCACTTTGTACATTGGCTGCTCTCAAACTCACAGAAACCTGCTTGCTTTTGCCTCCTAAGTGCTGATAATAAACATATATAACACCAAGCCCAGCTATCTTTCTATTTCATAACTAAAAAATAGCTGGCGGTGGTGGCACACACCTTTAATTCCCACACTCAGGAGGCGGAGACTGGCAGATCTCTGAGTTTGAGGCCAGCCTTGGCAAAGAGTAAGTCCTAGGACAGCCAGAACTGTTACATAGAGAAACTCTGTCTCAAAATAAACAAACAAACAAAAAATTAAAAATTTCATTTGTTTACTGTGCAGATGAACACACACAATATGTCATAGCACATGGAGGTCAAAAGACAACTTACCCAAGTTAGTTCTTTCCAACTGTGTGGGTCCTAGAAATCAAGCTCCGCTTTTTTAGAATAGCTATAAACATCCTCACCTCCTGAGCTATCTCACTGTCCACCCTTGTATCAGCAGCATACTGCCTTATTCACACAGCTTTTTCATGCCATGCTCTCTCTTAGCTACTTGTGAATTCATAGGAATTTTAATTTTTTTTCCAAGACAAGATTTTTCTGTGTAGCCCTAGCTATATTAGAATTCACTCTGGAGACCAGGCTGGCTTTGAGTTCAGAGATCTGCCTGCCTCTGCCTCCTTAGTGTTGTTGGGATTAAGGTGTGTGCCACCACCCCGGCTTCTTCATAGCAATTTTAGAGATAGCTAGTCAAATTAAAAAGTACCTAAAAGCAAACAGTAATTAGGACTTAACTTTATTTATTGAAACCAAAATAGAAGTTAATTTCAAAAATGAGATATTGAGCTAGGGGTTTTCCCAGTTATTAAACTTTTGCTTAACATACAAAAGGCCCTAGTTGCATCCCTAGCAATGAGACAAGATAACTCTGTGTGTGTGTGTGTCCGAGCATGCACATGTAACTTCTTAGTTTTCCCTTTGATTTCCTGTATATACATTGTTCCTACATGATGATATTTTCCCTTGGCTTTTAAATACTGTCTGTTTTGATAATTCCTAATATGTCAGCGACCTCCAAACCACGTATTCTTACCTATAGCTGTCACTGCATACTTGAACATTACGAAGTCTGAATTTCTTCCCCCTGGTCGTCTGATCCTCAAAATAATACCTCCATTTGTCCAGTTACTACAGCCTCAAACTTGGGGCCATCTTTTAACTTCCCACTCACCTCTAGATCATTGTCTTTGTTGTTTTTGCGAGCTGTCCCAAATTTATCTATTGCTGATTTCACCACTGTCAACTTTCTTCGGATTGTTATAGTTAATTTTGTGGGGAAATACAGCTTTTCCTGTGCCCTTAGAAATTTTTTTTAATGGCTTCCTTTTTAAAAATCGTTTTTGGATTTTAGTTTTTCAAGACAGGGGTTCTCTGTGTAGCCCTCTGTGTCACTCAGTCTCAAACTCACAGAGATCCGCCTGCCTCTTCTTCCCAAGTGCTGGGATTAAAGGTGTGGACCACCACCACCTGGCAACTTTTCTTTTTAAATCTACTTTCAATAGGACCATCAGTGACTTTTACAAAATCTGAATTTAGAATTTTTCATCACCTTTCTTTTGTACTCAGACAATGCACAGTAGTCACATTGGTTTCTATTTTGCTAAGCAAATGGGGTTTTTTTTTGCCTACATTTTAGGCCTGTATTTTTGTTCTCCAAGACAAGCGAGACTAACCTTTTACAGAGTTCTTATTTTAAAAATTATAATTATTTTATGTGTATGAGTATTTTAGCGGCATGTGTATATATGTACTACATGTGTGCCTTGTGCTTGCAGGGGTCACCAAAGGGCATCCAATCCCTGGGAATAGGAATATGGTTGTGAGGCACCATGTGGGTGCCAAGATAGACTCTGAGTCTCTGGAAGAGCAGCAAGTGCTCTTAACTGCTGAGCCAACTCCCAGCCTATTGTAGAACTCTTAGAAGACTGCTAGATGGCTGTTTTATTTGCTTTGTTTTTTCTTGAGACAGGTCTTAACATGTAGCCTCTGCTGGCCTTAAGCTTGGAAGCTTCCTTATTCGGGGATTGAAGGCCACCAAATCGGACTCCCTCCCTACCAACCCTGTTCAGCATCTAGCGCTTGCTTCTTTCTAAGCTTTTTTGATCCATCCAAGCAGCTGAGCTAAGATTTTCCTGCTGGAGGCCCTGTATGGTGGCAGTGAAGGCTTGTACCACAGTTCTAGTTTCACATATTTTATAGGAGGTCACATCAGTTAGAACAAGTCAATTTTATATCTTTCAAGACTTAGATATATAATTTCATAATTATGTAAAAAAATATAAATGTTTACTGTTGATATTTAGTGTTTTTACCATAAACGTTTTTTTTTCTGCAATAGTATGTTTAGAAATGGATTTCTTGAGACAACATTCAACTTAAGTCCTTGTCTTTCATCCTGTGCAGTGTAAGTGTGCCTTTAATCTCAGTGCTCAGGAAGCAGAGGCATTGGGATATCTGAAGTCCAGGCCAACCTGGGCTTCATAGACAAGCAAACACTTGTGCAGACTAGTTCTTGTGTGTGGTCACTGGAGCTTCTGTGATCGGATTGGATGATAGCCTATGAGGCTGGTATGTCTCTCTGTGAGGGCAGATGCCACTTGGAAAGCAGCAGCATTTGAAATCCTGGAAGATAAGTTTGAGTTACAAAAATGATTCTCAAATGTTGTCAAGTGTGAGAACTACTTTTTAGAAATTTATTATTTTAGAATACATATAAGATTTGGTCATCTTTTATTACAAAGGCCTAAAAAAACTGTAATACTAAAATGAAGTGATCTCATAGTTTTTATTGTTTATTTAGATTTATTTTAATGAATTATCCAAGTTAGCTGTTATGATAAATATAAAATAAAAGTTTGCCTTTGGTTTTTGGTATGGTTTTAGCTTCACGGGTCAAGTAAACACTCCTCATCCATAAGATTCTAGTTGGAGTTGATTCAGAGAGTAGAAACATGGAGAAATTGACATGTTCCTTAATTTACTAATTTCTACTAAAAAAAAAAAAACCGAGAAACTTGCTATCTAAATAAATATCCTTCTAATCCTTCTGAAAATTATTTTGAGCACTCATCATAAGTAGTACATTTGTGTGCGTGTATGTGCATGACCACCAATTTGAATTCATGTCAAGACTAGAGGTTGACTTTGAGTATTTTTCTCTTCTGTTATCTATGTTATTTTTTCCCTCTGCATTTATTTATTTATTTGGTAGTCTTGCTATGTAGCCTAACTCTGTAAACTAGGCTGGCCTCAAACAGAGATCTCCTGAGTACTGGGATTAAAGACATGCTCCCCATGCCTGGTGTGCCATTTTGTTTTTTTGAGACATGGTCTCTCAATGAACCTGAAGTTAGACCAGCAGCTGGTCATTGGGCCCCAAGGATCCGCTGTCTTTTTTCCAACAATGAGCTATCATTCTACTCAGTATTTTTGTTAATTTACAAATTATAATTACATTTATGCTGTAGCTCAGCTAATATATGAAGGCCTCATATAAAAGAGGCATGGTGTATGTAATGTTACACAATATGTCCATTTGGAGGGAAAGTATAAACACTATTTTCAATTACGCCAAATAGGATACTTTGCCTTATTTGGTCATTGAGACAGGGTTTCATTGTGTAGCCACATGGCCTGAAATTTGTTATACACCTCTGGCACTAGAACTCAATGCTTCCCCTGCCTCTGACTCTCAAGTGCTGGGGTTTTAAGAGTGCCCACCACACCTAGCCCAGCCTTACTTGTCTTGAGACAGAGTCTCATTAGACTTGGACTTTGCTGCCCTGCCTAGTCTAACAGACCAATGAGCACTGGTTAACCTATGAATAATCTTCCCAGCAGCTGTGCCCAACTTTTATGTGGGGGTCTGGTGTTCAAATTCAGGTTATGCTTACAGAGAAGGTACTTTACTCAATAAGCCATCTCCCAGCTCACAATAGAGCTTGGTTGGTTGTTTTCAACAGATCTACTTGTCATCCATTTGTATTTGAGACTCTGAGTATTCTATATGCCTTTTACTGATAAGTGATACTTGACCATCTAACATCAGATCATGGGAACCGTTGTCAATTTATAGCATGAAAATTAGAGACTATTATCACTTCCGCCCCTTGTGTGCTTGTGGCACATAGTGAGTTTAGTTTGGGCTACAGAATGAGATCTTGTCTCAAAATCAAACCAGGCTGGAGAAATGGTCCTGCTTTTAAGGTACTTGCTGTTCTTTCAGTGGGTTCCCAGCATCTATGAGATACGGATCAAAACCACCTCTAACACCATTTCCAGAAGATCTGATCTAGTGCCTTCTACTGATCACCAAGGTCACCTGCATGCATGTGCAGACACAAACACACACACACACACACACACACACACACACACACACACACACACACACACAATCTTAAAAAAAAGAAAACGACCCAACTAAGCAAATGAACAATGACAAATGAACTTGAGAAAATGGTTGCTATGAAAAAACTTAAATTTCTTTTTCATTCTCAGGTTTGATTAAAAATTTTTTCAGTTCATTGTATTCTACAAATTTTATTAAATTATATAAGCTGTAGTTAAAATTAAATGTGCCTTGTTAATATATGAAAATTCTAGCCAAAATAGTATAGTATTATAAATAATCTTCTCAGTGCCTGCAGGGAACTAATGGGAAATTTAGTAGCATTTGCATATTTTTTGTTTCATTTGTAAGCAGTAACTATGTGTATTCATGGCTTTTTATAGGACTGATGGGAGGGGCTTTATCTTTGTGAACTGATAAGGGATCTGAATTTAGTGATTGAAGATACTCGGGATCCAGGATATATTTTTTAAATCCCCCCCCCCCCCCCAGTGTCTCCCTTCCTTCTTTTCTTCTCTCTGTGTGTGCACATTTGGGGGCATGAGTGTGCATATGGAGGTCAGAGGACAACTGGAGATGTTGGTTCTCTCCTGCTACCATGTGAGAACTGGGGACCAAACTCAGTCTGTATGCTTGGCAGCAAGCATCTTTTACTTTATGAACCATCTTGTCAGCCCCAAAATACTCCTTTGATTTTATATTGTCAATTTTGGGCAATAATTGCCTTTTATTTGACATTTTCCTGAGTTTTTCTTATGAGTTTTGTAAACACTTATAACATAAAGGTATTTAAACTAAGTTTCTGCTTGGTGGTTCTACCATAGAAAAACATGAATGTGAGGTTAAAAATGGTCGTTAGCAAGTTTAAAAGCCCACCACTGTTTCTCTGGTACTTAAAACAAGTGAAGTTGGATTAGCTCAGCAAAGGGTGTGGAACTGTATTTATTTTTAATGATTTTAGATTTATTGTTTATAAGTATTTTATTTGCATGTATGTATGTGCAGTATATGCATTCGTTTCTGTTGCCCAAAGAAGTCAGAAGAGAGCCATCAGCTTTCCTGGAACTCTACCCTCCCTTCTCCATTTTGATTTTTCCAGACAGGGTTTCTCTGTGGACTCTCGACAGTTCTAGAACTCACTCTGTAGATCAAGCTCTTAACTCTTAACTCAAAATGCCAAGATTAAAGGTGTGTACCACCATGCTTGGCTTTCCTTTGCAATTTGTAACTGCAGAACCAACTCTTGAGCCTCTTAACTGTCTTTATTCATGATTCTTTCACTTGGGGCAGGTATTGATGGACACTTGCTCACAGCTCATAATTCCAGTGCTATGTTTTGATTGGAGAACTATGTATCAAAATTAGTGACTGTTTACTGTAATTACATAATTCCAATTGCTATGTTCTGATAATGCTGATTATTTATTTTTAATTTAAAAATATTTTAGTTAAGAAATTTAAAAATTAGATTTAAAAAATACCTTTTTTTTTTTTTTTTAATGTGTGTGGGTGTTTAGCCTGCCTTTGTGTCATTGGAGCACATGCATGCAGTGTCCGTAGAGGCCAGAAGAGGGCGTTGGATCCCATAGTTAAATACCGTGTGTGCTGGAAGAGCAGCCAGTGCTCTTAACTACTGAGCTATCTCTCCAGCCTCTAGATGTTTTTTTGTTTTGTTTTGTTTTTTCTGTTTGTTTGTTTGTCCAGATCAGGCTGGCCTTGAACTTTGCCTCCTGAATGCTGGGACTAAAGATGTGTGCTACCATCAAAACCAGCCTGATGTTTTTTATTTTTTATTTTGATATTGTGAAAGCAACTCTTCCACCAAGATTTTAAAATTGGTTGCTATAAATTAAACTTCCTATATAAATTCCATTATTTGCATTCTTTATGGGGAAGTCCAATGTCCTGAAGATCTCAATCCTAAAACAAAGTTGTTACATATTGGAGAAAACCAAAAAAATGATTGTGTTGTTATGGCAACTCAAATAGGGAAAATAAAAAATAGCACAGATAAACTGCATCCTGTTGTCATAGTAACCGTAGTTGTGAAAATGATTAAAACTTGTTGAGAAAGGATTATCACAGCTTTAGTCCATTGAAAGTAAGTAGTGAATGAAAAGATGGAGAAATGGTTTTAGACATGTTAGATCTGGTGCCCTGAGTTACTAGTACCATTGTATACAGACTGCTCTAGATTCTTTCTGATATTTCAGCAGCGCTGTCTCAAATCATAAGAATGACACAAGGGAAAGGTGTATGTAATAAACTGTATGAAATGGCTGTGAATAAGTCATTTTTTTTCTTGTTGGCAAATTTAGAAGGAAATCAGGGTTAGAAATTTTTGTCTCTAAAATGATTTTTTAAAAATATTTTTCTTCAGTTTCCGTTTTTATTTTCTTCATTTCTCAGCTAGTGCTTAATTTTCATTCATAGTTCCTTGCTGTAACATTTTAGTCATCAATGGTGAACTGAGACACAAACATCGAAGGTCATAGCAGTTTATAAAACATTAGGTGCTGCAACATTTTGATTACATATGAATATATGGATTTGATGGTAAAAGATAAGCATCTTATGAGTATAAAAATTAATTTTAGCTCTGTCTTTCATTGTAATCAGAGCTTAAGTGTTATTTTAAATGCCATTATTTCTTTCACAACTTCTGTTTATGTATCAAAGCAAAATGCTTAATCCACCAGAGTGGAGACGTGTTAGGAATAAACCTTATTAAAGCTGGGTTCTTTGTTCAGCAGCTGGCTGCTTGCACAGGTTTCCGTGGTAATGGAATTGGCATCTCTGTATTAGAGTATTGATCGCTGCTGCTTCATAGGTACTATGTACAAAGTCTCCCAGTTACAATGTATTAAAGTGCTTTAGGAGCAGTTTATATTACAAATGAGATGGAGGAAGATGGAGTTCTGCAAGACTAGGCACAGACACATGCTGTAAATATCCATAAAACTGTAGATTATTTTTCTAAAAACTCACATCTAAATGCTCATAATTTTATTCACATTTCATTGCAAATAATTGAATATTACCTGGGCTGGAGCTACCTACTCTAATGTCATCCCTCTCACCCTTGAATACAGGTTTATATCTATACTCTTGGTTGTTGTTGAGGCAAAGTTAGTGTATTTTTAAATAGAGATAAAGGATTGTGCATGCTTCATATTTAAGAGCAGGTGCTTAAGTGTGAGCTCTCCCTCCCTCCCTCTCTCTTCCTCCCTTTCTCTTTCTCACCCCCTCCCTTCTTCTCTCTCTCCCTCTCCTTCCTTCTCTTTCCCTCCTTTTCTCTTTCTCCTTCCCTCCCTCTTTTTTTCTCTCTCCCTCCTTCCCTCCTCCCTCTCTGAAAAAGGATCTGCCCAAAAATGGACATGGGTACAGGTTTTCCAATAGAGAGAATTATTTATATCATGTGTGTGTGTGTGTGCATGAGTGCGCATGTGTGTGCACGTGTGTGAATGTGTACATGTGAGTGTGTATGAGTGCATGTGTATATGTGTGCAGTGTGTGTGTGCATGTGTGCGTGTGTGTGTGTGTGTGTGTGTGTGTGTGAATGTGTGTGTATGTGTGTGCACATGGTATGTGTGTGCATGTGTATGTATGTATGTGTGCGTGTGAGTGCCTGCATGTGTGTGTATATATGTGTGTGTGTATGTGTGCATGTGCATGCATGCATGCACGTGCATATGTTGAGTGTGCGTGTTTCTGAAAATTTTTAAATTAATTAGTCAAGAAAGACTATATAGCCCTGGCTCACCAAAGTTTCCTGTGTGTAACAAGCTAGCCTTGATTTTGCACTGATCCTTCTGTTTCTGTCTCTTGAGTGCACCAACATACTCAGTTTTGAATTATTTAATTACTTATTTAGGAGTCTCACATAGCCTAGGCTGTTCTTGAGTTCACTATTTAGCTGAGTAAATAAACTCTCTTCTCTCTCTGTCCCCCTTCCTTCTTTTTCTCTCCGAGTCCTGACTTGCCTGAAGTTTAATATGGCTCTCATTCACAGATCTGCCTGCTTTTGCTCCCTGAGTGCCTTGCTGATATTAAAGACTTGCACCTGACAGCCTTGAAATCCATGGCCTCTTTTTGAAAATTGTTGTCGTATGCGTGCGTGGTGTGTGTGTGTGTGTGTGTGTGTGCATTCATGTTCATGTGTATGTGTGTGTGAGTGTCTGTATGTGCATGTGTGTATGTGTGCATGTGTGTATGTCTCTGTGTGTGTATTCCTAAATACATAAATGCATACAATTCATGTGTGTTTTCAGGACTGACCATTTGGTATTGGGTAACCAGTTGCTGTTTTCCTCCCTGGAGAAGACTGTATCTCCTGATCTGAGCATTCACTAGTTCCCTGTAAGTTCTTTGTGTAGGGTTGAGGCTTTTGAGAGTTCCCTATCCATGTTAACACGTCTATTGGTGTTTTCCTTGTTCGGATTGTGTATATACAGCCATGTTGGTTAGACTTCATGGGTGTAGCTTTGGACATTACTAGGATTTCCAATCTCACAGCAAACTCCGGTTTCTGTGGTTCTTCAGTCCTTTTGCCAGCTCTTCTTTAGTGATGCCTGAGCCTAGGTGGCAAGAGTTTCATTGTAGTTGTATCAATTGGGACTAGACTCTACAGCTCTGCATTTGGTAAATTGTAGTTTTCTGTTAATGGTCTCCATCTGTTGCAAAGAGAATGTCCTTGGTGAGGGTGAAGGTTAGATCCTCATGGGTATAAAAACGTATTTGGAATGTAGTTAGGGGTTTTGCTGCTTTAGTGAAGTGGCAGTTGTTGATACTCCTCCAGGACCCGAGACTTCACCAGCCTTGGCTAGGTTTCCAGAGCTAGGCAGGGTTTCTCTCTCTTTGGGGCAGGTCTTAAGTCCAGTCAGAAAACTATTGGGCATGTGTTGGAAGAGAAGCTTTTAAAGCTGGTTTATAAACCCATAAAAATATTTCATATTAACATCTGATGCAGGTTTTTAAATGTTGGTTTTCTGAAAGTGAGTGGTATCAGGGTGTGTATTTTTGATGTACTAATGCATCTTGGCTTATGATAAACTGAGTTGGAAGATCCTGTGTTTTATTTTTCTTGAAGAAAGATTATTAAGTATACTCCTCACTCTCCATTTCACACTTGTCACATTTTACTTGCTTCAGAAATACTCATTTTGTATCCTTGTGAATATGTAACTGTTAATACTAATGTCCTGAGAGAGAGATTTTCTTACCTAACCTCAGTAATAACCACAGCATCACAGAAAACGTTCTCACAACATATCAAGCAATCAAACAGCCAATAAATCTATTCTCCTGCTAAATTCTATACCCTGGATGGGGAGGGTAGATAATGTTCATATTTGTTACTTACCAGGGAACATGACACTTGGTCTTTGAAATAGTTATTTATTTCCTATATTGTATCTGCCAATCAGTCAGCTATTTGCAAATAGTGGAGTAAACACTGCTGAAAATGAGGTTTTTTTTCTCTGTGGTACCAGGAAATCAGGGGCAAAATGGTTGCCTTTTTTTATGTAGCCATTTATTTTCTTTCTAATGAGTAGGTAATTTTCTTTATCTTTTCCACAAAAGTTAAGGCATACCTGAGAGAGTTAGGAAACTTGACTTGCAATCATTGAAATAATGTTTGGTACCAGGTAATCCTTCTAGCAGATGCCCCCTTAGAGGAGACCCTAGCTCATCTGTGGAGGAGTTGCTCATAAGTGTCGCTCGAGGGTTTGACCTTTTCTTCAGAAAGGATCTTATTCTGGCTCCTTTTGCTGTATTTGCCTGGTTGGGGGAACTAGAGTCTGATGTAGTAGCCAACCTGGCTTCAGTATGTGGTTTATTAACATGGTGCCACCTTTGTGGGGTCATGGCGATGGCTCTGACTAAACCTATAAGCCCATCAGTAAGAAAGTGGCAAAGCCTTTCACTGCAGTGGAAGATAGCTGCCTTCTATGTAGCTTTGACTTGGAACTGTCTGTGGAGTCTCTGTTAGCCTCATTCACAGAAATCTGCCCATCTGTCTCTGCCTCCTGGGTGCTGGGACTAAAGGGTGGGCTATCACACCCAGCAGAATGAATTAAAAAAACGAACAAAAATCTCCTGTATCCCAGGCTGGCCTGGGATTTATCATTTAACAGAGACAAGTCATGTGGTGCTGGGAATTGAACCCAGGCTTTGTGCATATGAGGCAAACATTCTTCCAACTGACCTACATCCCTAGCCCCAGAATGATTTTTTTGGTATCAAAAATTTTCAGTCTCTAGAAAGTGCTATGATGTCCTGTTGCCTGCTAATGTTTAATATTTTATCTAATTTTTAAAAATAATTCTTATTTTATTCTTTCAAATTTGACAGTTTTAATTTCTATGCTCCTCAGCTTCTTTACTGGTAAAATGTTCTTAACAGTTCCTTACAGATAAAGTTCTGCATCTGTAATTGAAGTCAGTATTTTCATACAGATGTTTAGAATCCCAGTTGTTAATTTCATCACAAAGCTTGGGTAGAAAGGGAGGGAGATCCTTTAGGAGAAGGGAGGGAAGCAGCTCCTGATGCTGTTTTAGAACATTGTAGTTCAAGCCTGGCTACCATCTAAAACATTGTTCATTATTATTGATTAAGGACACCATTAGTCAAATATAACTGTCTGATAAACTAGAATTTTGAACAAACAAATGTTTAAAAATTCTAATAACTGTGCATAACCAGTAAATTATTCTTTCTTGAATATCCATGGCTGTGCAGAGGAGGGTTCCTAAGTACATAATTACATAAGAGCCACCCAGCTTCCAGAGGAGCCATTCCAGTGAATTGTGTAAATAATATGCTTTAAAAACACAGCCTCCTCACATAGGAATTTAGATCTTTCCAGATATGGAGTAACTTTGCACCTGTGAGACTAGAACACGGCCCTAAAAAGGCCTTCCTAATTATGACTTTACCAGAGAGACTGGAATGACCCAAAGCAAATTAATATGTAGCTTCCCCCCCAACTTTCTATAAAAACATTTCCACTGTTCTGCTTTAGTACAGAAAACAAAAGATCTTAAGAGTCACTGGCAAAGACATAAGAATGAAATAAGAAAACAATTTTTCTGATATCAACATTCTAATTTTCTTAATTGCTAAATACTTGTGTTTTACTTTTCTTTCATTTATATTAATATAAGTTAGATCTGGCACTTGGCTATGTTTGCTGTAAGATTTTCTAAAATTGGGGAGGTGTAGGTAGGAAGAGCAGAGGAGTTCAAAGTCTTCATTGGCTATATAGCAAGTTCCAGACCAATATGGGATACATGGGACCCTGTCCAAAAAAAAAGAAATTCCTCTCAGTTGTACAATAATCCATGTGTAATACAGTAAGCAAGGCTTCCCAAGGTTATAATACAAACAGGTGAATTGTTTGGCTATATCAAGCTAGCAACATTTTCATCTTAATTTGTACAGCATTGTCTTTCTTTTATCATTTCTTTTGTAGCCTATAGCCTATACTGGCCTTGAATCTGAAGTAACCCTTTTCCTTCCCAAAGTACTATAGTCAGGTGTGTACCACCCACATGGTATTGTCTGTGATTTCTAACTGACCAGGAGTGGGGGTGCACACCCTGAATACTAGCTATCATCTGGGAAGCAGATGCAGGTGGTCTCTGTGAGTTCAAGACCAGCTTGGTCGATATAGCATGTTATAGGATAGCCAGAACAACATAATAGAGAGAGCCTGTTTCAAATAACAAACAAAAAGATCCAGAAGCTGAAGAGGTGGCTCAGAGGTAAGAGCACTGGCTGCTCTTGCAGAGCATCTGGACTTAGTTCCCAGCACTCACGTGGCTGCTCACAACCATCTAGTTCCAGGGGATCCACTGCCTTCTCCTGCACTACTTACATACCAAGCACTCATCTGGTGCACAGACATACATGTAGGCAAAACACATACACAGAAAAATAAATCATTAAGAAAAATCCTACCTGTAGAACACTTTAAAATGTTAAATTGCGGCTAAACTTTTAAATTTCATGGTTTTTTTTACTAAATAATTACCTCTTTGTAATTATTTGTCATTAGTTGCTTCTGGTTTCAAATGTCAAGTTGCCTAATTTCTACTTTAAATAAGGATGGGCAACTCTTTTAAAGGATATAGAGGTAGTTCATGGAACTAAATGGAAGATGTACATTGAGGCCCCATAAGGAGTAAAGTCAGGTATCAATTATCTTTAGGATAAATCTCACTCAGGCGTGGTTCACAGTCCTTCCTGTATGTTGTTGGATTTTGTCAGTTTTTTGTTGAGAATGTTGCTTGTATGTTCATAAGAGATATTGGTTTATACTCTTTATTCTGCTGCTATTGAGGTCATTCAACGTGTCTTAAACTTCTACTTATTTTCAATCCTATCATTTCCATTGTTTCTTTGCTAGTTCTTTTTACTTCAAGAGTGTTTACCCTTAGCTACTGGAGCATTTTCATTCTAGGCTTATTAATGTTTCCATAATTCCAGCATTTCTGTCGTTTTTTTTGCTTTTGCTGAAAGAAGCTGAAGTTTTTGCCTTTTGGAATGCAAATTTGGGTTGTCATTGACACTTTGTTTTTGGTTTTTTGAGACACGTTTTTTTCTGTATAGTTTGGCTGTCCTGCACTCAATATGTAGACCAGGCTGGCCTCAAACTCAAGAGATTATCCTGCTTTTGCCTTCCAAGTGCTGAAATTAAAAGCGAGGGCCACTGCCTGGCTGTCATTAGCATTTTTAATATTACAAGGCTCTGCATTTTATTCTAATCTCAATTGATTATATTTTCTGATGCCCATAGTGGTGACACCTGTAATCTCAGTGTTTAGGGGAGGCTATGACAAGAGGATTGTGAGTTTGTGGGTTCACTATCTTATCCCAGCCTCTGCAAGCAGTATTGAGATCTACTCAGTTCATATTCGTGGCCACCTTGGGATCTGGTTGGTCTGTGTTGTATTTCACTTCTGAGAGTCTTTAGCTTACTTGAATTACATCCACCTGTATGCGGCTGTGGGTGAACACTGAAGTTCAGCAATCCTCTGTAGGATTGCTTTCCTGGTGTCTTTCCCACAGTCTGAGTATCAGTACTGTCCGCTTTCTTGGGGCTACTTATTTCAGTTTTGCATCTAGAAAGGCAGGGCTTTGTTTAAGCCTGAATGTTAATGCATCTGGTAGTAAATGACAAAGGAATGGGAGACAGGGGTCGGGGTGGTGGAAAGTTCTGTGTTTGCCTCTCCCTTGTGGTCAAAGAAGAAGGGTTTCTGTGGGTCACAGTTTCTTCTGTGACTTTTATTATGGGATTGCTTAGAGATGATGCAGAGAGTTTAAAGAAAATGTGAGGTTTTTCATTTTCTCAGGTTACCCTACAGAACTTGAACTAAATTTAGGATTTTTCTGGAGCCCTGTACCTACACTGATGCTCACTTTTGGGTTTCAGGCTGCAGTTCCGGCTGGTGGATATTGGAGGAATAATAAAAAGGTAAATTCATGTTAAGGTTCTCTTCCCCACCCACTTGCTACTATTTACTTTTCAGAGGCCTCCCATAGCTGCCCCATGTGCTCTGATCCTTTGTGTTAGCTGAATTCAATGGGAGATACAGGAGGTGTGTGCTTACTGTGTCATGCCTGGAACTAGGACCCACTTTAGTCACCTTCTCACTGATAATTATGCCAGTCAGCAATAAAATCATTCTCCACCATCAGGTCTGGAACAGGAGTGTTTCAAAAGAGTATGTGTATTGTACTTGATGGGTATAGTGCCTAAGACCAAGTCATCAGATCAAATTCACTTACTGCATTCTTCATTTCTTTGAGCTAATTTTTTCAAGTACCTGAAGGATATGTGTTAAAATCTTAAACTATGGTTACAGAATTATATTTTCTACCTCCCGCCCTTTCTTTTATGCATGATACTGATTTCTGGACCTCACACATAGTATATAAGTATTCTACCATTGAGCTATAGCCCTTATTTTGCTTACCAGTTAGAAGTTCTATTAGTAGGGAGATTGAAATACTTCTAAATTTTGAAGCAATTTCAAAGATGTGAAAAAAAATGTACATTTTTATAATATATTTTGGCCCAGTATACTTTATCATTTCAGCATGCATTTGATGTAAAGTTATTGATGATCTGTTTTACATTTGTAAAAAATTAAGTGGGTATTTAAACAACTGTATTTGGAATATACCATCATTCAAGTGCACAGTAGCCTCAGATGACCAGTGTTTTGTATTATGTAAGTATGTGTGCACATGCACACTCACACATACACTCACATTCACACTCACATACTCACATGTATACTCACACACTCACACACACATACTCACATACATACATATACACACACACACATACACCTAAATGTAGATACTGACATTAAGTTTAGACCATCTCTGGCTATTTGGCTATTTGTTTTTAAATTTGCCTTTGTATTATTTAATTTTTGGTATCCTGTTTCCTCTGTTGGCATAGTAAGAGTGTGGTGATATATTGCACGTTAAAAATATTAGTCTGGAATATCAGAGGACAGAATCGCTCAATCCCATCATTCAGGGATAGAGATCCACCTGGGTCTCTATGAATTCAAGATTTAACAGCCAGGCAGTAGTAGTGCACACAGTTAGTCCCAGCACTTGGAAAGCAGAGGCAGGAGGATCTCTGTGAGTTTGAGGCCAGCCTAGTCTACAGTGTTAGTTCTAGGACAGCCGAGACTGTTACACAGAGAAACCCTGTCTCCAAAACAAAACCAAAAAAAAAAAAAAGAGGCTAGAGAGATGGCTCTGTCCTCTGATTTTCCAGACTAATTTATTAATATATCTCACCTCAATAAGAGTTGTTTTTGGTTTTGTTTTTTTTGTGGTTCCTTTAGAGCTTAAAATATACTTTTGTAAGTCAAAGTCTTGCTATATAGCTCTGGCTAGCTTTCTATCCTTCTGCCTCAGCTTCCTTAGTGTGAGTCGTAGATGTTCACTTCCATGCCCTTTAATATACATTTAAAAAGTTAATCATGCAGTTAAAATTATGTATCATAATTCTTAATTCCAGAATATTTCTGTTATGCCATGTCAAATATATTATCTGTTATAGTTTCTTCCTCCAGCAATTTTCAATCTATATTCTGCTTATATGTGTTTCCTTTTCTGAATATTTCATATTTTGTTTCTGGCTTATTTTACTTACCACAATATTTTTTTGGTTCATTCGTGTTACACCATGTTTCAGTTTGTTTTTATGTCTAAATAATGTTTATTAAACATATAGTACAATTTTATTCACTCAATTATTGATAAATATTAAGACCATGTGCATTTTTGACTATTTTGAATAATACTGCTATGAACATATGTGTACATGTATTTAAGTGCTTATTTTCAATTCTTTCATGTGTGTGTATGGGTAAACAGAGCTGCTAAGATGGCCATAGGATATTTCTACATTTACTTTTTTGAAATTTGTCAAACTTTTCCACAACTTCTGAACTATTTTTTATTTTCACCAGCAGCATGTCAAGGGCTGCTGTTTTCCCTATTCTTTCTAGTGTTAGTTTCTGTGTTGGGATTGCTTTGTACTTTGGGTGTCTTGGCATGCCCTCTCTTTAAGTATCTGGTTGACTCCAGTGCTTTTTGAAGTGCCATCCTACTTAAGTGTGAAGTTTATGTTGTGATTTTTAAATTTTTCTAATGTTGAACAATCTTTTTACCTGTTTGTTGTTATTTGCATATTCTTACAGAGCAGTGCTTCTCAACCTTCCTAATGCTGCAACCCTATAATAGGTGACCTCAACCACAAAATTGTTTTTGTTGCTACTTCATAACTGTAGTTTTGCTACTGTTTTGAATGGTAACGTAAATATCCAATATACAGGCTGTCTGGTGTGCAACTCCTGTGAAAGAGTCCTTTGACCCCTAGTGGGGTTGTGACCCACAGGTTAAGAACTGCTGTAGAGAAATTCTGCAGGGTTTTTGTTTTGTTTTGTTTTAATTGGTTTACTTGGTTTTTGTTGTTATATACGTTATCAAGTTTCTGGACTCATGCAGTCTTCCTGTCTCATCCTCCAGCGTGCATGTGTCCTAAGGACTCCATTGTTTTATTTTTACTTCCTTCTTCTCTTCTATTTTTTTTTTTTATTTTATTTTTGCACTGGGGATTTAACTCACTGTTTTATAAACGTAAGACAGGCTTTTTATTTTGCTGCATATCCAGCACAAAATTTATTTTTATATGTGCCACATGCACGTGTGTGCACACATCTGTAGAGTCTAGAGGTCACCCTCAGGTATCACTTCTCAAGAGCCATTCACCTAATTCTTTGAGACAAGATCTCTCATTGGTTAACCAGGAGCATGCTGTAGCCTGGTTGGCTAGTTCCCTAGTGCTCTGCCTGTCTTTAGCCCTGGTATTGTAAGCACATACCACCATGTTTGGCTTTTTACCTGGGCATTAAGGATCAAGCTCAGGGCCTCATGCACTTTACTGAGTTATCCGTCTCCCAAAAAGTTCTTTATAAATTCTGGGTAACAAAACCTTATTTAATACATACTTTGTAAAATGTTTGCTTTGTAAAACAATATATGCCTCAATTTACCATAATCTCTCTTAAAAAAAAAAAAAAATCTTCTTCACATTTGGTATTTCTATTTTCTGCTCTGTATTCTTTTATTTCATTTCTGTCTATGTTATAAACACTACAGCTCACTGTTTTTTGTTTACATTGCTTATGCATATGCATGTTGCGTGTGTTTTGCACATGTCCCTTGTGCATGCATGCCCACATGTAGATGAGCCTTCCTCAGTGGCATCTTAGTTACTTTTGTAGTACTATTATTTTCTTTCTTCCCTCCCTTCCTCCCTTCTCCTTCTCTCTTTCCTGTTTCTTTGGGACAGGGTCTGTGTAGCTCTGGCTGTCCTAGAACTCTGTAGACCAGGCTGGCCTCAAACGCACAGAGAACTGCCTGCCTCTAACAACTAACTGCTGGCATGTATCATCACTCCCAACTGCTTGCATTATTATTATTTTAAATTTATTTTTGTTGTTTTTTTGAGACAAAGGTTTTTCTTGTAGTCCTGGTTGTCCTGGAACTTGCTCTGCAGACCACGTTGGCCTTGAATTCATAGAGATCTACCTGGTTTTGCCTTCCAAGTGTTGGGGTTAAAGGCATGAGCCACCACTGCCAGACTGTTTGTCTTATTGTAAGTTGTGTGTGTAAGCGCATTCATGCACCTCATTTTCATTCATTTATTTGTTTGCTTATTTGTTTGTTTATTTAGTGTTGTATCCTATGGGACTGGAATTACAGACAATTGGAAGCCACTAACCAAGTGGGAAGATGCCACCTCCCTCCCCAGCCTCCATCTGTGTTGTTTGTTTTGCTTTGTTTTGTTGATAAGATCTCTCACTGACATTAGAGCACACCATTTTGGCTAGTCTACCTGGCTGCTCGCCTCTGGGATAATATATCTCTACCCACCTTTCCCCTTTTCCTCTGTGCTGGGTTACAGGTCCTCTGCCTTGCACAGCAAACTCTTGACCTACTGAGCCAACTCCCAGCCCCAAGCTGCTGCATTTTTAAAGAAGTTTTTGGATGAGAATGTTTTAAAAATATGTAGAGGCATATTTATATTTCTGGCACTTTTCATATATTTGATTGTCTTTCAAATATACTTGGATATACTGTTCTTTTAAAAACTATTTTCTGCTGTGTGCTTGCTTGTTTGCCTCTCCTCCCGGGTTTTCTCTGGAAGGCCACTTATGTGCACATGTTACACTGCTTGATAGTTTCACAGGTCATCAGGGGTTTTTTGTCTTTTTTGTTTTTTTTATTGATTTATTGATTTATTTTTGTTCTCTGTGCATTGGTGTTTTTACATTAGTATATGTCTATGTGAGGGTGTAAAATCTCCAGA
Organism: Phyllotis vaccarum; assembly: GCA_033318265.1. Lineage (NCBI taxonomy): Eukaryota > Metazoa > Chordata > Mammalia > Rodentia > Cricetidae > Phyllotis > Phyllotis vaccarum. Next base: position 16,287,043 of record JARWLC010000004.1, on the reverse strand, counting down.
AACTACTGGAATCATATTCAGTTGTGAGCTGCTATGTGGTTCTGGGAGCAGTCCTCTGGATGAGCATCCAGTACTCTCAACCTCTGAGCAGTTTTCTCCAGCCTGTTTTTTGTTGTTTTTGTTTTCTTAGTCTTTTGCTCTTCCTATTTTTATATGTTTACTTTTGTCTACAAAGTTTAATTTGTAGGAAAAATTCTATCCTCTGAAATTTTCTTTTTAGATTCTGTATTTCTCTTTTGGAAGGTCTGATTGTGTTTTGATACAGGATGGGTCTTGGTCTTGCTGTATCCAGATTGTTCTCAGCCTCCCGAGTACTGGGATTGCAACTCTGTACACCACGTCCACTGTAAATTTAGTTCTAAACACTGAATGTCATATTATTGCACATCTGTACTTTATTTTTAGACATTGTTGAGCTCACCTGGGCAGTGGTGAGGCAGAGGCAGGCAGATCTCTGGGTTAGAGGACAGCCAGGACTACACAGAGAGAGGGGAAGAGGAGGAGGAAAGAAGAAAGAATATTTTGAGCTCACTTTGGCTAGTTTTGCAGATCAGCTTTATGTTGTTTGCATGGATTTGTAGATTTTTTTAGGACAAATTTCAAGTGACCTTTATTCTGGTAGAGTTTATCAGTATAAATAACAGGTTTTTGTGGTATCTGGTTGTGCTCATGGCTCTGTTGTAGTTGTTTGCAGAGTCTTGGCAGAGTTTTACCTTGTACAAAAATAGCTTCATACTCAAGACTAAAGAGGAGGTGAGTTCTAGGTTGAGTTAGCTGAAGGCTTTTCCTTCAAGACACGCTCCTTAATTCTAATCTAATCTTTTTATCCTTTATGAATTCTGCTCTGGGTTTCAACTACGCAGTCCCATTATGCTCTAGGTTCCCATTTTTTATGTCCCTGATGGAAACTACCTACTCCCTGTAGAAGAAGACAGTACAGTTTTATGGGCCACCTCATTAATGTGCCATCATGCATTATCTCAAAATATTTTCTTCATATATTGCACTCAAGTTTTTTTGGCTGTGGTGGTTGAGACCGTGGTAAAAGCTGAAGTCCTGTTATTGTCTGTCTTTTACTGTTTCTGTTTATTTACATGTGAGATGATTCTTAACTGTAATTTCAGCATTTGAGGCAGGATAGTTTCCTGTCTTACATAGTAAGTTCTAGGCCAGCCTGGGTTACATAGTGAGACACTGTCTCAACAAAACAGAAAAATCCAAAAGCAAAAAATAAATTTAAATATGTTTGGTAAGTTCTCATTTTGCACAGTTCTACTATACAGAAATTTGATTTACTACAATTTAGGTAAGTAATACCATCTCTCCCTCTTGCATGTTTGAATTTCAGTTAGCGCAGTATGTCAACCATAACTACACAGTATTCAGATGTCTCACCAATTTTCCAGTCTACAGCAACTGTCCAAAACCATGTGTTATGGTCAGCCTTGTCTTCAAAACTGCTAGTGGTTAGTAGCTGCTCACCTGCTATTACGTTTAAGTACAAAAGTTGTTTTGGTCTCTTCCCGCTGGGATAGTTTGTAAATACTGGTAATTAGAATTGAAAGTTGGGGGACAAAAATAAAACAGTAACAAAAATAGTGGCTCAAGTTTGAGTGCAAGGTAAAGACGATAAAGAAGCAATAGTAGACAATAATGATAAGGTTTGTACGCTCATGATATCAGGGTGTCCAGATGTGTAGTCAGTCACAGGGAGGTAGGAAAGGTGAATGTTAGTAACATAAATGAAGAAAAGTGTCCCCATTCGCAGGACTTCAACCAGGTCCCTGTCATCTGTAGGGAGGGAATTGAAGGAACAGGAGATGTGAAGAAGGACCACCAGTCTAAGATTCTGATCTAGTGGTCCATCTTTATTATTTCCAGGCTGCTTATATATGCTTTTGAAGAGCTGCAGGTGCAAGGAGAAGGGAGAGTTAATGAGGGGGCAAAACTTGGCTTAGTGTTAGGCAATTATGAGCCAAGGTCAGTATGTTCCCTTGTGGTTTTTCAAGGACTGTCTTAATCTAAAGAATGCTGTCCTTATCTAAAGAATGACTAAGGAGGGAATTCTTTAGTTGACTCTTCCCTGATAACGTGCTCTTGACAGAAAAGGATCTTGACATTTGAAAAGATGAAGATGTCCCTGAGAAAACATTTTCACATTAAAGGAGAAACTTCCATATTCTAAGTTTTCACAGAATACTGGGCAGGACAGTGCGCCCTTTAATCTCAGCACTTGGGAGGCAGCTCTTTGTGAGTTGGAGGCCAATCTGGTCAACATAGTGTGTTTAGGTCAGCCAGAGCCACAAACAAACAAATATATAGTTCTTATTTAGATATTTTATGACACAGGGTGATTGGTAGAAGCTGATCTGAATTTAGAACAGCAGTTTGTGAAGGTGTAGAAAAAGTATTGCTGTGTATGAAATTTTTTTGTGTGTGTCTTTTTGTTTTTCGAGACAAAATTTTCTCTGTAGCCCTGGCTGTCCTGGAAGGAACTACCCCAGTTCTATAGACCCAAGCTGGACTTAAACTCACAGAGATCCACTTGCCTCTGCATCCCAAGTACTGGGAAAAAAGGTGTGTACCTTCACTGCCTGGCTGTTTATTTTAAATTATATTATATTTATGGAGTGTGTGTGTGTGTGTGTGTGTGTGTGTGTGTGTGTGTGTGTGTGTGTGTGTATGTGTGTGTGTGTGTGTGTGTGTGTGTGTGTGTGTGTGTGTGTGTGTGTGTGTGATGTACATGGAAATCAGAGGACAGTTTTTGGAAGTGGGTTTTCTCTCTCTCTTGTGGGTCCTGGGGGTTGAGCTCAGGTTCTCGGGCTGAGTGGCAGCGCCTTTACATGTTGAGCCATCTCATTGTGCTCTTAATTCTTTTCAAGTCTTTATTTTAGCTCTTGTATTTGAAAGTGCTGACCCTTACATTGAGATTGTGCTATGCCTCAGCTTAGATTTAGGCCTTTTCCTAAAATTTTCTCACATCTGTCTCTTTTCAAATATATACAATTTTTCTCCATTCTGCTTTTTTCATTCTGTTTTAGTTGGTCAATTGAAGTTATGTGTATTTAATATATACACCATGTTTTCATACACATAGTTATTGTGAAGTGTTTGTCACAGTCAAGCTTACTAACATGCCTATAATATTAATAGAATATAGTTAGTATTTTTGATTTTTGGAGTACTAAGTCTGGGAACAGATGATCTGGGTTCTCTGCTTCAAGAGTTCTCTCAGGGACAGAAGTGTTTGTCAGGGCTGTTGTCTCATATGAAATCCTGATTTCCAAGCTTTCAAGGGAGCTGGCAGAATTCTTTTCTTCAAGAGCTATTAGATTGAGAGCCCCAATTCTTGTCTAATTTTTGGCTGGAGGCCATCTTTCATTCCTAGCCATGTGGTCCTCTTCAGTATGACTGCTTTCTTCTTTAAATCATGCAAGCCAAGCAGACACTTAAGTCATTAGCAAGATGGCAGTTAACTTTATGCAACCTAATTGTGGATAATGGCATCTGATTACCTTTGCCATACTCCCTTAGAAGCGAGATTCTAGGACCTACCCCTTCAGGGGAATGGGGTTAAACAAGGGCATGGGTACCAAGAGGAAGAAGCCTAATAGGGAGCATGTTAAAATTTGCTTGCCACAATTATAATCTATTAACACTGTTTAATTTGATGTTTGGATTGTTATGTGTTTACCCTGTTTTAGTCTTCATTACGCTAAGGCTCTGACTTACTGAAGAGTGGTATTTAGAACAATCAAATGTGTTCATTGCTATTAGGGTTTTAGTAAACTTAAGCATTCTTAGATGTGTGTGTGTGTGTGTGTGTGTGTGTGTGTGTGTGTGTGTGTGTGTGTGTGAAGTGCATGTGTATGCATACTTCATTTCTCGAGATATATTTGTGTCACAGTAGTTATCTTCAGCTATGACACAGCAGTATAGCATTCATTCTGTTTTTTCCCTCTGAGAAGCATAGCTCTTATCCTATTTAACCTTTCAGTCCTTTGTTATAATTTATCTTATGTTGCTCACATATTATTTTCACAATTTTCTACCCCATAAATCACATGAAAGCATATTTTACTGTTTGCAGTCATTTGGCAGCTTTTACAGTGCTACTTTCTACCTTCTTTAAAAGCTGGGTCTGAAAGTGAGTTCTGGACCATTGTCTCTTCACCTCCTGCAGTGCTCTCCTGAGGGACCTTTGCTGCTTCTGCTCCTTGTCCTACCTTATGTGGATATGGACACTCAGGTCATGCTGCTCATTGCTGTCTAGTCCCTAGATCTATGCAAGGCCTGTTCTCTTTTAGGGGAAATATCATTCTTATGCTATTTGGACTCTAAAAGTCTGTCTTGGGCCACTGCAGTCACCCAGCATGATGCCTGTTTACCCAGCCTGTGGTCACCCTTACATAAAAAGGAGACAAAGGACAGCTAACACTTTAATTTTTTAAAAGCTTCACTATTTTGTTTGTTTGTGACGGAGTTTCTCTATGTAGCCCTGGCAGTTCTGGAACTGACTCTGTAGACCAGGCAGACCTCAAATTCAGTCTGCCTGCTGCCTCTCCCTCTGCCTCTGAGTGCTGGAATTAAAGGTGTGTACCACTCACTACCATGCCTTTAGTGTGGTATATATTATATATATGGAACTTTATTGAAAGATCATATGTAAAAGAAACTGACATTAATCTGGGGGGAGGTGAGAATGAAAATGAATTAATTTATTATTATTATTAATTATTACTATTGGTTCTTTTTAAAGACAGGGTTTCTCTGTGTAATTCTGACTATCTTGAAACTTAAGTCTTTAGTCCAGGCTGGCCTTGAACTCAGAGATCCTCCTGCCTCTGCCTCCAGAGTACTGGGACTAAAGGTGTGCACCACAGCTCAGTAGATTATATTATTTTTAAAGAACTTTTAACCAAATGTGTCTGCATTTATACAGAGGTCAATTATTCCTACATGTATGTAGTCATTACAAGGCTGTGTGTGCTTGTTGTGTTGTATGAGCCGAGATAGGCTCATGTCAAGGCACATGTATGGGAGTCAGAGGACAAGCTTGGGTGTTGGGCATATGGTCTTCCTGTTTGAGACAGGATCTCTCTCATTGTTTGCAGTTGGTATGTGCATGTGTCTGTGTGTGTGCATGAATGTATATGAGCACAAAGATGAGAGTTAAATCGAGTAAAATTAAGAGAATAGGTGTTTGAACCTATTAGAGACAGACATTGAGACCTCATTTCTACCATTGCCATTTATTCAGTATAATGTCTCTGAACTCCTTTACTTTCCTGTAAAAATAACAATACTAACCATTCTTTAAATAGAATAATTAAAGGAAGCACAGTTTTTTAATATACAATTTTCATCTGGTAAACTTTAGATCTCTCTTTATAGACACCTGTGTTCACTCTGGTCATGAGGAATAAGTGTTTAATTGGTGGATGAATTTACTGTTGTTATGAACTCTAATTCTTTCTGTCTTCCCAGAACATTTTGAAATGGAATTGGCATTTTTGGAAGCCTGTTATTAATAATAGTGCATCTTCTAAATTTTATAACTTCTATTGATTTTTCCTACAGCTTTGTGTAATAAGCTAAATACAGGAGTTATTTCTGATCTGCCCCCTCTTATAATCTGTCATTGAGTCGTCCCCTCCTCCCCGACTTCTCATGACCATTAGTTTGATGATTACAACAGTCTTATGAGTGGACCTTACTTCTGGGGTCTGTAGGTTGTCAAACCTGATAACCTGATCCAGGACCATATAGTAGAAGGAAAGAACTGATTCTCCTCAAGTTGTCTTATGCCTTCCACATGTGCACCATGCCTGTACACATTCTCTCACCATAGATATGTAGATAGATAGACAGACAAATGCATTTGTTTTTAAAGGTGATTATTGACTTTGGAAGTTAAGAGTCTGAATGCCTTGCAAGGCATATAGAATACTGCATTTCTCTTGGCCTGAATTTTTTAGTTGATATAGTGGTGGAAAGGGAATTCTTTACCATGGCTTAAGGATATATAAACTCTCCATGCAGCTATCTTTTTATTGTTGACTATTATAGCTTCTATTACTCCTAGAAGTTGACCAACAGGGACCTGAGTTTAGGAGATTTTGTCATTCAGCTTCCATATAGTAAATGCTGAGGCCAGCCCTTTGCCTGCAGGGCCCTCCATCAGTGAAGAGAATCTGTGGCGTTGCTTTAGGCAGTCAAGTGTGGGGAGGGATGAAAGCTCTCAGGGTTCTCAGTGTGGATTTGTGCCTTTGAACATGACACTGTATTCTTCAGGCAGTCTTCTCTTTCAGTCCTTGATTTACCGGCACTTGTTTAGCACCCCTTCCATTTTGCACAGGCTTTTTAATTTTTATTTTTTTAATATTTTAAGTTATGTGTATGTATGGGTGTGTGGGTATGTGTACATGAGTATTGATGGAGGGCAAAACAGGCAGTTGGTTTTTCTGGAGCTGGTGGTTGTGAGCTGCCTGATGTGGGTTCTGGGAAATAAACTCCAAGCTCCTAGAAGAGCAGCAAGGACTCCTCACTGCTGAGCCACCTCTTCAGAGGTGTGTGTGTGTGTGTGTGTGTGTGTGTGTGTGTGTGTACACGTACACCTGCTTGGATTTTTTATTTAAGTTTTATTTATTTAGAAGAGGGCACCAGATCTCCCTACAGATGGTTGTGAGCCACCATCATGTAGGTGCTGAGATTTGAACTCAGGACCTCTGGAAGAGCAGCCAATGCCCTTAACCTCTAAGCCGTCTTTCCAGCCCCCATATATGTGTGTGTGTGTGAACAGCTGATGAACTTACATAGTTGGAGGAAATTTTAAGTTTAAATAAAGTATTGCAGTCTTTAACTTTCTACAGTTTTAAAAACTTTAATTTGAATTTTATTTTATTTTTACTGATTGTGTTTTGTGCATGTGTGTAGATGCTGTGGTCTCTGGGGATGGAATTCAGATCTTCAGACCTTTGAGGCTTGCTCACCAAGCGCTTTTACTTGCTGAGCCATCTCAGTCTGTCTTTCTAGGATTTTGCCAAGGAGAATCATCTAGAGTGAGGTTAGATGGTAAATGGGCTAAAGGAACAAGTGTGCAGAGTTGTGTTTACACAGGATGAGATGTAATCTGTGAACTGACTTTGTGGCTTTTGAGATGACATAGGAAAATCATTTAAAGGTGTGTGTCATTCCAGATTTCTTTAATGATTAGTAAAAGTTAAATATTTAAATGTAGGAATGTAGTTGTAGTTGCTGATTGACACCCCTCCACACACACATACGCACATATATTTCCTTTTTATTTATATAAAAAATTAAGGATTTGGCAGTTGACTCAGTGGCAAAGTGTTATCTTAGCATGGCCCTGGGTTTGCTTTTCAGCAAAAGAGTTAGGAGGATGGGAGAAGTTTAGAAATTTAAATATAATCTGCAAAGAGAAAAAGCAGGGCCAGCCCAAACCTTAGTTAGAAAAGTATGTTTCTTAAGTATCAGACTGGGCCTTACTATAGAGCCCGGTCTGGCCTCACCCTCAGTGTTCTTGTATAGCTTTCCACGAAATGGGATTGATGCTATGTAATACCACACCTCACACACACACTGTGTAAGTACTCTCCCTCTGAGCTGTATGTAACCCAACCCCTGTTTTAGATGTGGTATTGCTAAGGTGCTCAGACCAGCCTTAAACTTACTTTTTAGATCATGCAGGTCTTGAATGTGTGATCTTTCTGCATTAACTTCTAGTAGCCTGGGATCACAGTCCTGACAATTCCATCAGAAGCAATATTCATTAAATGATGGGCAGATATGTATTATGTTGTTATTTAAAATTGGTCCATAAAGCTGGCCTGAAAGGCACAGAATGCATGTGGGCATGCAACGAAATGACTGCTTTTTACTCTGGCCAAGTTTTCTTTGCCTTTTCTCTCCCTTCATCTAAAATTGTTCTTAAATAAGAAGAAAGGAGTGAAGAGGTAAAGTGAGAGCCTGTTCCACTTATTCTGTAATGATCTGTTTTCCTCAAAGATTTAAGTAGTGTTTATCAGTATGAATGAGGTTAACTATTACAATACAAACTAATTTGAAAATTGGTTTTTAAATTGAGCCATAATGTGTAAAATCTTACGGTAATATGCAGATCTGACTATATTCAAGTGCAGTTTTTATACCCGTACCAATTGTCTTGTAATAATCAAGAATGCATCCTCTGTGTGGTGTTTGGAAGTTAATACTATTTTGGAAATCACACTAGAGTATACAGAGGCTTCCCTGGGTGTATATGGTTCATTATTGATCATAATTTTATTTTGAAATTTTAGTTTAAGTAGATAGGGTAAGCCCCTTTCAGATTTTTGGTGATTGGAGGAGTTTTGACGGAGGACTGGGATATGTGAATGAAGAAGACTATTAGAATGAACAGCATTGAAAGAGGCTCAGATAATAAATCATCAAGTGGTAGTAAAAAAGCACAGATTCATATGGGAAGAAGGAGACAAGTAATTCCTGGGAGAAATGCCTTCATTTCTCCCAAAAATATAAATAAATATGTACATTGTAATGAGAAGGAAGAACCACCCCAGGTCTGTGAATGAAGGAGTTTTGGTTGAGTTCTATACCCAGTGGTACCTACTGTGCATTGTGCTTTGGTATGGCTAGCATGTGTGGGTACTACCTCTTCTGACCAGATGTTTTCTAGGCTTACTCTATTTCTCTCCATCATTTCCTTTTCCACATTTCTTTCTTTATACACACACGTTCACTTTTTCTACCTCTCATATCTGAAGTTGAAATCCTCCTTCAGAATGACATTCCTTTTATACGTCAGCTTTAACCAAACACTTAATAAATGTACCATATCTTAACGAGTTTATTTCTATTAGAAATCTTTAATGTAGAGGGATTTAATTAGTGTCTGATGGAATGTTGTTAGCATGTAAGTTCCATGAAGGAAAGGGTTGTTTGTTTGATGCCAGTTTGCTAATAACTTTGGCTGTCATGATATTCACTGTGCAAACTCAAACTGATCATGATGAACTAGAGGCATCATCCTGCCTCCATCTTTCAAATTCTGGAATTATTGTTGTAAGCCACCATACCCAGCTAAGAAAGGAATGTTTTTTAAGGTTAGGAATATAACTCAGTTGTACCGTGCTTGTCCATCATAAGTGGTACCAAGAAGGGGAGGGGATTCCTTTTTGTCCATTGTTAAATCTGGTGTTCAGAATAAGAAAGACATTCAATAAATACTTAGTAAATTATTAAGAAAAATTTAATGTAACTTACTTATCAGAATTATTTCAATGAAGCATTCTTTTGTTTGTATTTTTTGAGACAGGGTCTCACCATGAAACCTTGGCTTGCCTGGAGCTCAGTATATGGAGACAGGCTGGCTGGGAGGAAAGGCATGCATCACTACTCCTGAAGCATATTTTTTTAATTAAATTTTTTTGAGATTTTATGTGTATGGATGTTTGCCTGCATACATGCTTGTGCACAATGTGCTTGCAGTGCTTTTGGAGGCCAAAAGAGGGTGTCAGATTCTGTGGGACTGTAAAGTCATGTGGGTTTTGGGAATTGAACTCCAGTCTTTTGAAAGAGCAGCCAGAACTCTTAAGAGCTGAGCTATCTCTACTGCCCCAGCAATGCATGCTTGGTTTCTCAGTGCAGGGCAAGGATTCTCAAAGCAACAGAAACTGTACATTCTCTTAATTGTCCCCTTTGTTCTCTTTTCCCAATATGAGCATTTCAAGTGCCAGGATCAGCTGGGCAGGACTGAAATTAGTAAATATAGTGCCAAGGAGACAGAGGGCAGAAGTAAAGACCATGAGAATTACAGATTTAAATGTGTTAGGGCTCAGATAAGCATTTGAGTAGAGTAGTAGTTAAATAGCCAAAGTGTTAGAGCCAGATTAAAGAGTAGAGAAGGTGAGTTGATAATGGCAGAGAGAGCAGATCAGGTTGATATTGGGATGGGTTTCATACAGCCAACACAGGGAGCCATGATGAATTGAGTAATATATCACTGAGGACAACTATTCATTTAGTTGCTGTTTGTAAAATGGGTTGTAGCTTGAGGTAAACAAACTCTTGAGTAGTGAATAGAATTCACTGCTGTAGCAGTTGAGGGTGATGTCACTGGCCTGTTGTATTATTGTCTGGTGATGCCTTTAGTAGATACCCTCCTTTGAAATCCTCCAACCCACTTTATGATAGAGGGATGGTGAAGGCAGGAGAGTTCTAGGAAGCAGTAGATATGGACTCTAGTCTCTACTTTCTGTGCTGTTTTCTAAATTCTTGAGCATGAATAGATGAGTGCTCAGTGTAAAATGACCTGTAAGAAGGAGTCTAGATTGAATCATTTTTGGAGTTTAGCAACTGTTATCCTTATTTGAATTAGAGACAGTGTGAGTAGGAAATACTGTATCTTGCATCCCATTGCTAATTTCTACTAATTATTTAAAGTATTCTGTAATTTTTCTTGTGAGTAAGTGACTTCTATATTTTAAAATATATATTCATTGAGACTGTATTTTAGTTATTATTAAACTATCATAGTGCTCAAGCTAATGGACAAATCTTCTTCCTGGGGTATTCTTAAAGAATCATGAAGAGTGTAGGGTCCATTCACCACCATATGTAGTATCTTATGAAACTAAGCAGAGCTCAGGGAGATGGTTCAGTCAGTAAAGTGCTTGCCAGGCAAGCATGAGGATCTGAGCTCCATCTCCGGCATCCATGTTCAAACAAACAAACAGAGCATGTGCTCCTGTAAGGCAGAGATAGGAGGGTCCCTGGCACTGGCTGGTTAGTCAGCCTAGTCTAAGCAAGTCCCAGGCTCTAGTGAGAGACTTCATCTTACAGAACAAGGTGGATGGTTTCTGAGGTTGACCCCTTACACACACACACACACACATACACACACACACACACACACACACACACACACACACACACCCCAACACCAACAAACTACTCTCCCCAGCCTCAGTAATACTAACAGTGTTTAGTATCATCAGAGCTGGTACTTTTTTGCCTACTGAATACACCTTCTCTCCCATAATTTCTCTGCTAAAGGCTTTAGCACCTCGGCTCTCTGAGTCCCTACTCTTCTTCCATGTTGTTTTGTTTCTGATGGACCTTTTTGCCCCACCCCCTTTAATCCATCTGGAAAGATGAAGAGGCAGCTGCTATGGTTAACTGTGCAGTTTAGTTAATGAATAACAGACTAACAGGATACATAAAGCATATGCAGACTATGCAGTTAGTTGCTGTCAGGGCCCTGGGGACACAATGCTTTTTCTTTTCTTTAAAAAAAAAATTCTCATGTGACATTTTGTTTTCTAATTTACCATTCTTAATATTGTAATACTACCACAAAGCTCTCTTTTTTCTGCTTAGACTATATAATATTTCACCTTGTAATGAATTTATAGAAAATGAGTAAGGTCCCAAAAGGAAATGAATCAATCAATTATATTTAAGAAGTTAAGGTGTATTTGTAGAAAAACAGAGACAAAATTTATGGCATACTTGGATTTTGAACTTCTAACTTATTTTCTCTTTCTTGCCTTTGGCTACTAGTGCTTCTTTTGAGTTTCTCTGGGGTTAGAACCACCATATACTGTGTTTCTTGAAAATGTTTCTACCCTAACATGGTGGCACTTGGGAGGCAGAGACAGGAAAAGTGTAGCCTGGTCTACATAGCAAACTCCAAGCCAGCCTAGTCTACATAGCAAACTCCAAGCCAGCTAAGGCTACACAGTGAGAATGCATATCCCCCCTCTCCCCCCAATGTTTATATCATAAAGGCCAGATACAGCTTGAATATTGCATCCAGCCAATCCTTGAAAATCCCTGTAATCTGCCATCCTGTCTCACACTGTCTGTCTCATAGTTGTCCTCTCTCTGCAGTGCTCTATGCCCAGGTCTCTGTGGCTGGGCTGCTCCAGCCTGGCGGACAGCATGCCTTCGCTGCGATGCCTGTATAACCCAGGGACTGGCGCACTCACAGCTTTCCAGGTACTTTCTCTGTCTCTGTGGGTTATTGGTGGGGTATGTGTGTCTAATCATTAGTATGTCCTCCTTATTTCCTATGCTTTACTTACATCCATTTCTTCTTTATATATCCTGTACTTCACATCATTCAGTATTTCTTTAATAACTAACTTTTAATGTAGAACCAGACTTTTATCCATTTTAAAAACATCTTTATCATAATTAGTTTCTCAAAATGGACACAGCACAACTTGATGGTGGGTTTCAGATCACGTAGAAGTGATACTAATTTTTAAAATAATATAATAGCAATTCAGATTGTACTGTTTTCTCTGGACCTTCATAAGATTAAATTGTGTGATTAGGTGATTGAAATTAGATGTACAAACATGTTATGTTTTTCTTATGATGACTACTATGTTCATAATGCTTGGGTTACTATGCTACTATCCATGTGTGTGTAATTTGTCAAAACTATTTGTTATTTGTATCTTAAAGATGCTATAGATACATTGTTCATTTTGAGGCAGTCAAGTTGGCCTTGTATGACAGATGGGCTCTAGCTCCTCTCAGTCTTTCTTAGAGGCCAAGAGGTCAGTCAGTTCCAGGATATGAGAGAAGCTATAGAAGAGCTTGGAACATTGGAAAGGAAAATGGAAGAACTTGGTGCTCAGAGCTTACGGATTAGGGTGTCCTGCATGGTTGTTTCCTTGGCAGAAGTGTTGTCTATTCTCTTTGGGTATTTGAAATTTGTGTTTAGCATTTTATAACAATATAAAAAATTGTATTTTTTTCCTTTTAGGTTTATCTTAGTTTTATGTATGTGTATGCAGATATCTAAACAAGCCAGAAGGGACTGTCAGATTCCCTGAAACTGTTGTGTACAGGCAATTGTGAGCCACCAGTCATGTGTTCTGGGACCCGAACTAAGGTCATCTGGAAAGAGCATTAAGCTTTCCAGTTCCTCAATGTGGTGTGTGTGTGTGTGTGTGTGTGTGTGTGTGTGTGTGTGTGTGTATGTGTGTGTTGAGTGTATGACAGGACGAGGTTCTGTGGAATAGGCTATCCTCAAAGCTGGAATTATGGAGTGAGCCACATGCCCAGCTATTTACCTAGTTGTTTTTAACTTATACAGTGCGTAATCTGTTCAAAGGAAATTCAGAGACAAGTGTTAACTAAATATGACAGTTCCCATAGTTAAGTTCTGGCACTTACTAGTCTTTAGCAATACTGTTTATCAATGATCATGCTAGAGACTTCATTTTCCTTTGTACAGTTTAATGTTAATCTTCCTTTGCATGTACCCTAAAATACTAAAGCATATTGACTCTAAAATTAGATAAATCTCTTAAAATACATTGTCACTATTTTAGTTAGGATTTTTATTACTGTAAAGAGACACCATGACTACAGCAACTTTTTTTTTTTTTTTTTTTTTTTTTTTTAATATGTGTAGTGTTTTGGCTCTATGTTTGCCTGCACACCAGAAGAGGGCATTATATCTCATGATAGATGGTTGTGAGCCACCAACCAGAGCAGTTCTTATAAATGAAAACATTTAACTAGGGCTGGCTTACAGTTTAGAGGTTCAGTCTATTGTTATTATGGTGGGAAGCATGGTGGCACACAGGCAGATATGGTGCTGAAGAGGTAGCTGAGAGTCTACATCTGGATCTGCAGGCAACAGGATGAGAGAGAGGGAGGAGGAGAGAGAGAGAAGAGAGAGGAGAGAGAGAGAGACACTGGGCCTGGCTTGAGTATTTGACACCCCAGTGACACACTTCTCCAAACAAAGCCACCTCCTAACAGTGACACTTCCTGTGGTCCTGTTGGGCCATTTTCATTCAGACCAGTATGATCTTGAACAAATTGTTTTATTCTGTTGCTCTTTTTTCCACATCTCTTAAGTGGTAAGTGGACACATGATAATAATTGTTGCTTTCTTAACAGTATATATGAGACAGTATATATGATAATCTGAGAGTGTCAGTTATCTCAGTGAATTGTCTTACTAAATTTGTTTATTGAGACAATGTATCCTGCTGAGGAAGGTACTGACCTTAAGAACTTGAGAGTCTAACCTATTGTTGATTTTGTATTTTCTGTTTTTCTTTTGTTATTGTTTTGTTTCAGACAGACTATTACTTTATAACCGCAGCTGGCCTGGAAATCTAGTGCACCCTGCCTCAGCCTTCTGAACCCTGGAATTATAAGTGTGTATCACCCAGCCCGGCTAACTAACCTGTTTGTTTTTAGTTGGTTTCATTGAGTTTAACTAGCCTATATAGTCTTGGAATAGGCTCCTCAAGATTGGCCGCACTTTAGGTGCATTACTGAAAGCAGTGAGACAGTTTATTAACAGGAAAAGGATACAGGTTAAATTTATCCAAATGAGGGATCCAAGAGCCAGAGAGAAGGCTCAGTGGGTAAGGATTCGTGGCCTGAATTCAATCCTTGGATCCTACAAGGTAGTAGGAGAGAACTTATTCCCCTATTCCTTGGATGGACTCTCTCCCACCCTCTCCCTCTCTCTTTCTCCACACACACACACACACACACACACACACACACACACACACACACACACACGCACGCACGCACGCACGCACGCACGCACGCACGCACGTACTCACAAGTAATTCATTTTATTTGTATGTGTACCACATGCATTCAGTGCTTGTTAGTGTTGTCTTCCCTTGGATGGGAGTTACAGATAGTTGTGAGTTATCATGTAGGTGCTGAGAATTGGTGCTCTTAACCACTGAACCATCTTTCCAGCCCTAAATAAATAATTTTAAGAAGAACTTAATTTAGAAACAGAACAAAACAAACAAAAACCCACAAGAAACATATAGGAAAGGATCTTGGAGGAGCTGAAATGTAGAATTTTTGGAACCATGGATGGTATTATAGTCTCCCAGCCACAGTGTATGGTAATATCTGCCAACCTCCAAAGTCATATTTATTGAGACTTATTCACTTACTGCCAGCATAGCCAGCTTTTAGTCTTCAGCTCATCCCTGTACACCACACTGAAGACTATCTATCTCCTCTTGGTGTTGAAACTGATAGAGTGTGGCTTCAAGCTCTCAATGTAGATTGCATTTCCAGTATCTAAAGTTCCCAGGCAAACAGAAACTCTTCTATCAGCAAGAGATCAAGAAGACTAGAGACCACCTCTTGGTTACCAAGGTCAAAGGCCAGATTTCTTTTGAATAAGATTAAGTCTTTACTACATTGATGTCATAACCTGTTTGGGGAATGTGACGAGACCTATTTATCCTTGTGTAAATAGAAGCTAAATTTTATTTAATAGTTTTGTGTATGTGTGATTTTATATTTATATTCCATCGTGAAATGAGCAAGAGAGCTATGAAATCACATAATGCCAAAAGCATAATCTCCCCAAACTGATTGATTCTGTAAAGGGTGTGTAGAGAATCATACATAGACTCTTTAGAAGAGGGATCTGACCAGAGTTAAAGCAAAGTGGTAAGAGCATCTGCTTGGTGTGCCAGGGACATGCCCTGCATTCATCTCTAGTACCATAAATAAATCAAAATAATCTTGGTCTAACTTCAGAGTTGGGGTAAGATGGATCAGATAACCTGTGAGTATCTTTTAAACAGTTAGCTTGGGTGCATGACCCCACCCCACCACACACACATAAGACACAACAAGTATTTCAGAGACTCTAGAGAAAACAGTAAAATTATTTAAAAAAAGGCCTAGGGAGCTACTGCTGACCTGATGCCTTAGTTTGACTTGCTTAGATGTGTAGCCATGACTATCTTAGAAGGATCATTTCAGTTACTGATTAATTTTGTTGGTTGGTTTTTTGTTTGTTTTGAGAAAAGGTCTTATGTAGCCCATTTCTCTTCCTCCAGCGTGCTGAGATTATAGGCCTTTGCCGCTGTACACAGCAGTTTTACTGATCGTGAGGACAGTTTGCACTCTTTAAAGAGTTGTAGAGGGAAAGGGAAAGGAGAAGGCATGAATCTTAGGAGGCAGAAGTGAGCAGGGGGATTAGGAAGAAGGGAGCAAGGGGAACCAGCAGGGGGTAATATGTGAGGAAAAAAATAAAAAGGAGAAAGGAAAAAATTCTGAGATACTATAAAGTAATTTTGTGCATGTAGCTTATTTCTATGATATTTATTATTTGAAATGAAAAGTATAAAATACTATTAATTTTTTAAAAATAATCATAATAAACCTCTAGGATGTGGAAGTATACAACTGCAGTTTCAACAGTCTGGAGGTGGAGGCAGGACGACCATAAGTTCAAGGTCAGCCTGAAGCCAGCCTGATCCACATAAATCCTCCCCCCAACAACAACAACAACAAAAATGTATGTCATGTTAACAGATAGGACTTTTTTCTTCTTCAAGACAGGATTTCTCTGTGTAGCCCTGGCTATACTAGAACTTGTTCTGGCTGAGGCTGGCCTTTAATTCACAGAGAGCCACTTAACCTTTTTCTCAATTGCTGAGATTAAAGGCATGTGCCACCATTGTCCAGCTAGATAGGACATTTTAATGAACTGTATTTAAAACATTAATATTGGCATTGTTTCATGTTAGTACATCTAGTGTCTGGAGTAATTAAAAGTAGATGGATTTTCATACATACTTCTGCATTTATTGTTATGTTTTATTTAAATCATGGGAAGACTGTCTGGCCAATACAGACAAAAAGTTTATGAGAGGTACCATGGCTGGGAGATAGTGGTGGTGGTGGTAATGCACACCTTTAATCCCAGCATTCTGGAGGCAGAAGCAGACAGATCTCTGTGAGTTCAAGGCCAGCCTGGTATACAGAGCCAGTTCCAGGACAGCCAGGGCTGTTAAACACAGAAGCCATGTCTTGAAAAATCTATAGAGAGTTGGGGGGAGGTGGTGGTGGTGCCAGGCTTGATGGTACATATCTGTAATCCCAGACTCAAAAATCACTGGAGTTATGAATTGGGGGCTAGCCTAAGGCTATATATCAAGTTTGAGACCAGTCTGGAGTCATATGAGATCCTGTCTTAAAAATACTTATATGAGTGTGTGTGTGTGTGTGTGTGTGTGCGCGCGCACACGCACGCACGCACGCACGCGCACGTGTGCGTGTAAACCTTCTGACTTGGGTATCAAAGAATCAAGAAAAGTTCAAATTTTCACTTGTCCTAAAGCAATTTTGAATTAAAGTAGAAAATAATTCTAAACCATTTCACTACCAGAGCTTTTTCTAGTTTTAATTAAAAGTCAGCAGTGATTTTTAAAAGCTTAACACATTGCTTATATAGTATACTTTTTGAATTTATTAGGAGGAAAGCTTATTTAGATTTTTTTTTTTTAATGTGTATGAGTGTTTTCCCTGCATGTGCCTAGTCTCATGGAGGTCAGAAAAAGACATTGAATCTGCCACCATGTGGTGTTGGGAACAGAACCTGGGTCCTCTGCAAGAGCAGTAGGTGCTAAGTACTTTTAACTTCCGAGCCATCATCTCCTAAGCCCTCAGTAGAGATTTTATTGGAAAACTAAAGAATAAATTGATTAGGTTGGCTATTACATCACAGGAGTCAAATTTTTTAATGTAAGTGGAAAGAGAGCTGCTTATAAAACCAGAAGGAAAGGTTTGACATGTGTGAAGAAGACCAGGACTGTGGTGCAGGATTACCTGAGATCTGAGCCTGGTTATGTTCTTATAATCTCTCCAACCCCAGTTTTTCTCTTTGAAGGTGATCGTTATTGGGCTGGAGATGTAGCTCAGTTTGTGTAATGCTTTCCTATTGTGCATGAGGTTTTGTTTTTGATCCCCAGCATTTCATAAACCAGATGTGATGGCACATGTCTGTAATTCCAGGAAGACCAGAAGTTCAAGGTCATCTTTGACTACATAACAAGTTTGAGACCAGCCTGGAATATATGCGACCCTGTTTCCAATAATAGAAATTATTATTAATAATAATTTATAACATATTTTGTATAATAAAACAAATGTTATAATATATAATTTAAAGTTATTAGTTAACATATGTGTTTCCATCAGTCTGAGGTGACCTAACCATATGCATCCATGTGTGCAGAGGCATGTGTAGATAGTAATTTTGTTTTCAAGTGTCCTTATTGTTTATAGTCTTATTTTAATTATAAATCAAACAGAAAGAAGGCAATAGTAATGTCCTCCCAGATATTATAATTTTATTGCTGTTAGCTAGTGCTTCAGAATTTCACATAAACTATATGTTTGCACATGCTACATTTACCAACTGGTACACCTGATGATATTGACCATTCTATCTTGTGGATAGTTTCTTACATGTTTTTAGGTTGAATGAAATTTGACCTTGGCTTCTCCCCACAACTATTTTCCTCTCATATAATTCTCAGCTATTGAAAAATTTATAGTTCCCTGTAGTGCAAAATGGGTACAGGATTCCAACTGTTTGAAAATAGCAGCATTTGACCAAACTCTGATGCATCTATCTCTGTCTCGTATCATGTGATCACTCTCTCTGAGGACCCTACCTCACACAGTACCTCCTCTGCCTTCTGTCCTCGTATGTTTACCTATCCAGATAACTCTTGGTCTGTATGAGGCTGAGCTTAGGCTGTGATGTGTCCTCCTCTGTCTGAGGCTGGTTACATTTGTGCCCAGACTGTGCAGCAACAGTGCTGTGCTTCCATCAGGTGACTGTTCTGCTCTGATTGTCTGGGTCTTTGTTTTCTGTTAGACTGAATTCTTTGAAGATTGGACTATATTTCATTCATTTATTTTTCCATTGTCAAAAGTAATATTACATACTTTTACATACTTTTGCTGAATTAATGAAGGAACTGACTTAGATAATTTGAAGAAAATTATGCAATAACAAATACAGGGCAAGAAAAGCATTATATGGTTGGTAGTCCCTTAACATGCATATATGCAGATGTTCTATATTCAGAAAGAATTAGACAGCCATTCCAAACATCATACATTTGCACAGGACAAAAGAAAAAACATGTGGAATCTAATTTATGGGAAATCCTCAAATTTTATATATTTGGCTTTCTTACAACTCACTATGATGCTTCCCTCTGAGTTGGGCTCTGTTCATGAACAAATGCACATTTCAGGCTATTAAAGACTGGCACTGTCAGCCAACTAGCAGTTCAGTTTCAATGATGTCAACATCTTTATCTTCACAGCAGTATGTATTTGGGCAGTTATTTGACTATTTCATTGCAGCTTACCCCTTACTTGGTGAAAGAATGGTTTAAAATTAAATGCTGAATGTGAGGAGCATCAGGCTAGAGAAGAGTTGAAAGTCATATTGACTGAAAATGACCCTTATAAATCTTAAATCCAGCTTTAAAGCATATTGTGGAATGTTAGAAATGTATTTTTGAAAATCATCAAGTTGAGGGGCCGAGGAGATGGCTCAGAGGGTAAGAGTGTGTGGTGTGTAAGCACGAGGACTTGAGTTTAAGTCAGCATCCACAGAACAGCCATGTATAATCCAAGCAGTGTAGAGGAGGGGGTGGCTGTAGCTTCCTAGCCACCAGCATGGTTCCAAATTCTGTGAGAGGTAAGAAGGAGTGCTGACACCGTGTGTGTACATTTGCATGCTAGTACGTGCGTGAGCTCATGTGTGTGCATGTGTGAAACACAGATCATTAAAAAATATAGCAAAATTACGTTTAAAGTATTATCAGTAACTGTAGGAGATTGTATTGTTTCATGGTAAATAATTGTCCCACCCACTGGTTTAATAAAAAGTGCTGATTGGCCAAAGGCAGGCAGGAAGTGTTGGCGGGACTACCAGACTAGGAAAAACTCTGAGAACAGGAAGCACAGAAAGAATGCCAGAGAGAAGCCAGAAGAAGCAGAGGACAACTATGCTGCTCTAAAGAAAGGTACCGAGCCGCATGGCTGAACAGGAAGAATCATGGGTTAGATGAAGGGTAGAGAGCTAGCAAGTTGTATGCCTGGGCCTTAGGCCAAACAGCCTAAAACTATAGTAAGCCTCTGTGTGTCTCTGCAAGTCAGTGGGTCTGTGGGTCTATGGGTCTGTGGGCCTAACCCTTGAGGCTAGGCCCAAAAGTCCAGGCCAGAAACCTCATACTACAAGTAACATTGAAATCTAGTGTTAAGCTTGTGTACTTTCATCTTTTGTATACTTTCAAGTATAAGAAATAGAAATGACCCGAGTTTGCTACATTCTTACCTTATCTTTGGAATAATCTATATTGAAGAGGTGACATCTTCGGCTGGTTTTCTTTCCAGCTGTTTACATGGTTATTGAATTATTTTATATTTCAAGTTTGTTAATAACATTTCTCTATTGCTGAGTATTTTGACTTGTCAAAGTATAGCTAATGTCATTTATGGGGTAATGTATGACTTTATCTAATGTTTAGAATATGCCAAAATCATCATCTTGGGAAACCAATTTTCTTGAAATATTTTTATTCTTCATGATGGATATAAACAAAATAAAAGAACTCACAAAGTGTTTATTTCTTAATTTAGATATTTTAAATAATAGCAGATTTTCTTTCAACTGCTATAACTTTATCAGAATCTGTAATGGCAGAGGAATGGATAGTAAAGACAGGTACTGCTGGGCATGAGAACCACAGGAATGTATCCGAATGGGAGGAGGTGATGGAGCCTTTGGAAGCGCCTACCTAAGAAATGATTTTTTGGTGGGTTCTTGACTCATTTGTATTCTTTGAAGAGAGTACGTATTACTTCTTTATGGTCTAAGATTTCTTGTTACTTTCATGTTTGTGATGAGTAGAGGCTAGTTCTTTTTGTGCTGTTGAGGAGTCATTAGGGGTCATCCTGACTCCACAGCCATTTATCCCTTCCTTCCTCCCCTGTTGTTCTGTTTTAAGTGGTGCTGTTTTATTGTTTTGCTTTCCTTTCTTGTGTTAGTTTCTAGACTTGATAAGTGGAATGTCAAGATAAAGAATCTTGGTAGATAGGCAATATTCAGGAAACTCTTTGTCATTTATTTAAGCCAAGCTGCTTTCTTTTTCTTTTATTTTTCCCTCCTTCCTTCCTTCCTTCCTTCCTTCCTTCCTTCCTTCCTTCCTTCCTCCCTCCCTCCCTCCCTCCCTCCCTCCCTCCCTCCCTCCCTCCCTCCCTCCCTCTCTCTCTCTCTTTCTTTCTTTCTTCCGGGGGTGGGGTGGGTTGTTTTTGGTTTTTTAAAGACAGGGTTTCTCTGTGTAACCTTGGGACCTGGAACTTGCTCTGTAGAACAGACTGGCCTTGAACTCATGGATATCTACCTGACTCTACCTCCTGAATGGTGGAACTAAAGGTATGTGCCACCATTAACCAGTTTAAGCCAGGGTGTTTTAAGAATGCTTTATTTAAAACTGATGGGCAAGCATGTGAACAAAGCAAAAACATGTACATGTGACTGTAGCGTCAAAGGACCGTAACTATACTTCTTTACAATTAGTAGCTGGCACACATGGGCTCTATTTTTCTCTGAGCATGATACTGAGTAGATTTGAGCTTTTCTACATTCTCACATGCAGTCCTCTGGAGACCAGAGTTGTTATACTTTGAAATAGTTATTTGGAACTGGGATGTGGCAGCAGGATTTTGCAATATATCTTTTCCATCTGGGTTTTCTGTCACTGTCCTTTATGTTCTCAGATGTACAGTGAAAAGCTATATCTGTTTCTTGTATGAGTTAAGGTGCAATTCTGTGTCCTGTAAAATTTGCCTGAACAAAGCAAGTGTTCCTTTTCATACACGAACCTTAAAAACCAAGTTAAAGTTGTAGCTAATTTTTTTTTTTTTTGCATGTGTTGGACCATATAGCCATAAATAAGAGAAACCATGAGGGGTGAGTAATCTCCTTATATTTTCATTTCTACATAAACCTACTCACTATCTCTAGCTAATAAATATAAAACTATAAGTCCAAAAACTTTATATTTGAACAGAGTTCCTCATTAGCTTCATTAAAATGAAGCTGCTGCTGTTGATGTAGTTTCTATCTTTGTATTAGTCATTGTTTTGTGTCAGTTTCTTTACTGATTTTAAACCATAAGGGACCTTTCTAGTTTAATATTAATGTATTTCCCTAGATTTTTTAAGTGGCAGGTTGTTAATTTTTTAAGCATATAAACTGTAGCATAGTATAGTCCTTTGAGAGAAATTAGTAAAATGAGGATAAGATGGATACAGGATTCTAACAGCCTGAAAATAACAGTATTTGACCAGAATTTCTTTTGTATTCCTTACTCTGGTTCTATTTCAGTAGTCCTGGAAATGTGCCTATGCACTATTTGCAGTGAGGTTATAAAACTGAATCATGGTTTTGGTGGTGGAAGCCAGAGAGTGTGGTTCCAGCACCCCAGCTGGCAGTAAGCTCTCCCTAGGTTTATGAATGTAGTTAGATGGCCCCCAACTGTTTACAAGACAGCGGAGGTGAGATCTTTGATTGACAAGTCAGAAATGCATTAGATCATTCTCTCTGCCATTCTCTAGTTCATGCTGTTAGAAATGTCAGCCTCCAAGTTTGAATGGCAGCCTGAGGGCCTTAGAAGCTTTTTGTTTTCTGAGATGGAAACACAAATTGGATGTGTGCCTGAGCGCTTCATCCTAGGCTGTAATTTCATCTTTTAGCTAAGAACCACAAGGTACACGAGCAAAGCACCCTGTAAACAATAATACTGTGGGGAAAAAAATAAACAAGGTCGTGTTTCTGGTACGTTGATCGGATGGTGTCCTGACCTCTATCACGTTGAACATCTCCACTCTGATTGCTGTTCCCTTTGGCATTACCATGAGAGAGAGAGACTGACGCAGAGGAAAGATTTAAAGTTGCAGTGTCGTTGCACATTCCTTGTATTGGTCATGAAATATTGAACTGTCAGAATGTGACACTTGGTTTTTAAGCAACCTTTCTTGTTTGAGGTGTTCACAGTTCATTCCTTTCTCCCTGTTTGTCTGCTTTCATTCATAGGTCTGGAAGTAGTTGCCTTAACCATATAAAAGGGACAATGTTAAAGAGAAGTGGCACCTGGAGCTACATGAACCTCACACTTGAGCAAAAAATGCCAGCTGTGAGGCAAAGTTGAGTTAGTAGAAGTTAGGAGAAGCCTATCATGGGGAAGAATCCCGTTAGGTGCTACTCCTATGTCTGGAGGCAGAAGTTAGGAAAGCTCTGGTGGACAGGCATGAGCAGACAAAGAAATTGCAGTGTTGCTGATCAAATAGATGTTGACTGCTAATTTTTATTTACTTATTTATTGTTTAGAGTTTTAAAATATTTGATTTCAGTTTACTTGTATGCAGTGGTGTGTATGTGGAGGTCAGAGGACAGCTTGCTGGAGTCAGTGCTTGCTTGCCTTGCACGCTGAGGTGGAATCAGGCTCCCAGGAAAGCATCCTTTCCCCACTGAGCCATCTCACCAGCCCAGCCCCCACTATTTTAATATTACTCAAATGATGAATTTATCAAAGACTGGAATTGTAGTAAGAAAAATGTTTTAATGTACAAAATTTGTTCTTTATAGTAATGTTTACTAAAAAACATTTAAGCTGAGTAGTGGCACATGTCTTTAATTCCAGCACTCAGGCAGGTGGATCTCTGAGTTTGAGGCCAGCCTGGTCTACAAAGAGAGTTGCAGGACAGCTAGAACTATACAGGGAAGCCTATCGCAAAGATACCAAAAAAGAAAAAGAAAAGAATCTCTGTAATAGATTTTTGGCCCTGTCTGGCCAGAGGTCTAAACCCACAAACCTGTAATCTTAGGTGCCTAGCCTCCCGCTGTTGCTTAGGCCTCTAAAAAATGACTTAGATGCTTATATTAATTTTCTATCGTTTGGCCTATGTCTCAGGCATATTGTTAGCTAGCCCTTTTAATATTAATTTAACTCATTTTTATTAATCTGTCTTGCCATGTGGCCTGTGACTCACCTGTGCTTTTTACATGTTGATTCTTTGGGCAGCTGGGTCATCTTTGTGTCTGATTCTGCCCTCCTTCTCCCACCTACTCCTGCGGTGCCTGCCCTGGCCAAAATAGTCCTTTATTCACAGCATATAGAAAAACATTCCTACCTAAATTGTGGCCAAAACAGTCATTTATTCACAACATATAAATTTCTACATCAAATCACTTTGTTTACTTCAGTGTTTTGTCTGCTTGTGTGTTTGTGTGGTACCCATGGAGGTCAAAAAATGGTGCGGGATTCTCTAGAGCTGGAGTTACAGACAGCTGTGAGCCACCACGTGGGTGCTGGGAACTGAATCTGTAGTCTCTGCAAGAGCAGTCAGTGCTGCCATGTATGTCTCCTGCTCTAGAGCTAGAGTGGAGGCTCTCGGGTTGGACCCAGGGCATGGGCACATCTCTGTGCTCTACTGCTGGAGTCAGTGCTTGCCTATATTACCCGGTTTGGAGGTCTCTGGGACACAGGAGGTAGAGTTTGCAAAATAAAGTCCTGCTCCATTGTATCCAGAGGTATAGACTCTCTATTTTTAGAAATAGAGTACTCAGAAAATAAGACCCAAGCTAAGGACAATAAACTAGTTACTGTTGTTTTTAGATATTACTCTGTAGTTTTAAAACACAAATATTGACTTAACATTTGTATATAGGCTGTAAGAACCCACTATCTGACTGGTGGGGGGGGTGGCTAAACACACACACACTACAATTCTTACACTGGGAAGTTACAAAATTTCTTGTCATACTATACTATTAATGCAGAAAACCTGCTTATATGCTGTGGACTTTTGCACCATCACACCTGTGTGAGAATTAGCTTTATTACTTTTATTCCAGGCTTATTAGCTCATGAGAAAAAAGAACCAGTGTATATCCACAAACCTGGAATTTCAGTATTGGAAAGGACAATATGTCACACATTTCAAAATGCAGGTGTCCTCTATGTGTTTGGTCTCTACTCATAGGGGAGAAGTATACTCAGCAAGTTTTCTGGGTATTTTGTTTGTTTGTTTGTTTGGTTGGTTGGTTGGTGTATTAGGAAGATTTCCTGTAAGGTGTCAAACTTTGTTTACTTGCTCTGTGTTTTGTAGTAATACAGAGTAATTGT
Organism: Phyllotis vaccarum; assembly: GCA_033318265.1. Lineage (NCBI taxonomy): Eukaryota > Metazoa > Chordata > Mammalia > Rodentia > Cricetidae > Phyllotis > Phyllotis vaccarum. Next base: position 16,261,997 of record JARWLC010000004.1, on the reverse strand, counting down.
TCTTTTCTCATATTCAGTTGTCCCCCACCTCCTAGTCCCTTGGTTTTACATGTGCAGCGTCAGCCAGTTTGGATCAGAAAATGTAGTTAGGCCTGTGATGTGTACTGAAGTCTTTTCTTGCTATTATTCCTTAAACAATACTGAATGACAATTATATTCATAACAGTTCCATTTTACTAGATTTAAATAAATCTGGAGATAAATATTTGGGAGAGTATGTCCATGCTGCATGCAAATCCTATGCCCCTATATTGTTCTTGAGATTCTCATACTTTGAACTACTAGGGATAAAAGGGTGGAGGGCCCTGGAACTGATCTCTTGATTTGGAATGAGAAGTTTGTGTTGAGGAGAGCTGTCATGTTGCTTTATCTTCTGCTTCTCATGTTGAACATCTCTGTTTCTATTGCTGTTTCTTTGGAAAATACCAACCATCATCTCTGCCCTTTTCGTAGTCTTATTTGGGGGCTACCATTCTGGTTGTCCTTCCTTGTGAATACACTCCCACCTTGACACTGTCTTCATTGCAATTTGGAGTCCATAACTAGATAGACTGCTGCAAAACAGTAGGCAGTTATAGGCCTGGGAGTGTGACTTAGAGGTAATGCACATGCCAGGCATATGTGAATGCGTCAGGTTCAAGTCCTACCTAGCACTGCAAAACACCACTGAAATCCTCCACAATTATAGTATGTAGAGTAGTATAGTGTGGGTAGAGTTGGGCACTGGGGAGAATGGTTTCCTCTTGTTTGTTTGTTTGAGAGAGGATCTTATATTGTAGTCCATCCTGACCTCATACTTGAGGTCTTGTCTTTTGAGGGCTAGGGTACATTTTGTTTAACGTAGAAAATGTAACTTAATTATGGCATCCTAAAATTAAAAAACCCTTCTAGGAGGTTAGCCTAGGTTTGTTTCCTCACCTTTTGTTTGAAGTCAGAAAAGCATATGTAAGCACTTTTATAAATGATGTAACGGAGCTAAGTCATACAGGTATTTGAAACCTAGCTCCAGTTCCCGAAGATGGTGAACATCTGCTGAGAGGTATTGTAGAGCTCCACAATGCACTAATTGAATTACTCTTTTCTGGAGTTGCCGACTACACTAATTGAATTAGAGGGGGCGGGGGAGGTAGGGGGAAGAGAGAGAGGAGGAGGAGAGAGAATGAGAATACCAGCCTTTGTGGGAGAGGTTGTAAGCTCTATGACTGATGGTGTGTCCTGTGCTGCTCTCTAATGGCAGCCTCTGGAACTACACAGCCGTGGTCTCCAGGGAAGAGAAGATGTGCTGTGACCTCAGTCTAACCCCATCCTGGTTGGTTCAAAAGGTCCTAGCAAGCGTTTTACAATTATGACTTGACGAAGAAAGATCTGATTAATTTCTAAGAATTAATATGTCTTTTAATAGACAAAAGATTTTTATGAACAAAAGTAACTATTTAACCATATTAAAAATTTCTAACCATTAATCAGTAAAAACTGATTATGGCATTTTTTTTATCTTTTTGCCTTGTGTATTTCAAAAATATGAAAGGAATTACATGCATAAATTGTCATCATAATAGGCAGGATGAGTAATAACAGATTGTATTCCTAAATATGATTTCTTTATGGTGGTCAGAAATACTTTCTGGCAATCAATGAATGTAAAGGTGCTATGAGCTGAACATAGCATATAACTATAATTTCAGTACTTGGGAAGTTGAAACGGGAATATTTGAGAGTAGCCTGGACCTATCTCAAAATAAAAACAAAACACCAAAGAAGTTATGAAATTTTGCAGTATTATGTTTCTGCTTACATAAAATGAAAACTTGCTATAGGAAAATTGAATTATGGCAGTACTAGAGCAAGTTTTAGATATATGCATTGGTCTACTTATTGGCTTACATATAGTCTTAACATAAATCTGGGAGTGTTTGAAACCCTCCACAGTGAAGTAGTTAGTTCTTTTTTTTTCTTTTTTAAAGATTGTGTTAGTCACAACTAAAGGCTTTTATTTGTGTGTGTGTGTTTGTTTGAGACAGGCCATCACCATCTCAACCTCGGTTGATTTGAACTCACTATTGTGCTGAAGCTGTCCTTAAATGTCTGCTACTTTTGCCTCCATCTCCAAAGTGCTGAGGTTATAGGCATTTATCACCACATCTAGGACTATTTGATATTCCTAAAGACACCCTACAGTAGAATTCTGTGCAGCACTAAAAGTAGACAAATCAAGCTGGGAGTGGTGGTGCTACATGCCTTTAATCTCAGCACAGAAGAGGAAGAGCCAGTTGGAGGCTGTCCTGATATACATAGCAAGTTCTAGGCCAGCCAAGTTACATAGAGATCCTGTCTCATAAAATAACAAATCACTAAGAACCATACTTTGGTTTCTTTTACCCTAGGTATTCTAACTTTCAAAATAGCCCTTAACAGAAATATGCACACATTGATAAGTAGATATATTCATATCTGGATTTACGGAATGTGTATGAAGCCCAGAAATAAACAGATGTCTTTCTTCTCTACTGTTCTCTGATTTTTTTAAAAAAATTATTTATTTTTATATGCATTTATGTTTTGCCTCCATACATGTGAGGAGGATACCAGATCCCCTGGAAGCAGACTTACAGACTGTTGTGAGCTGCCATAAGTGCTGGGAATTGAACAAGCAGCTAATGCTCTTAACCAGTGAGCCGTCTCCCCAGTTCTCGTTCCCACCTTTTACTTAGACTGAATCTCATCAGTCCTACAAGTCCTAGCTGGGCAACTTACCCTGGAGTTTCCTGTCTGTACCTTCTGCTTACTCACTGTGCCATCTCCTCTGCTCCATGAATATGCCAGTATTTTAGGTCCAGTTTTTTAATGGTAAGACTGGATTGCTAGGGTTTAGTGTACTAAACACTTTCACTAAGGTGACAGAAGTAAGATGCATCTTGCTTGCTTGTCTGTCTGAGGCAAGGTTTCTTGTAGCCCTGGCTGGCCTGGAACTTGCTATGTAGACTAGGCTGGCATCAAATTTTCACTGATCTTTCTGCCTCTGCTTCCATAGTGCTGGAATTATAGGCTTGATAATACCATGCCCAACACTGACACACACTTTTTATAGTGACTTTAAGGACATTTTTTACCAAATTATAAAATACCACTGACAATATGTAGATCTAAATCCTACAAATAACAGGACCATAACTCCATTCTACTCAATTGTGTGTGCCAGGTATTTTCACAAAGTATTGGGCATAAATTAAGATTTAGACCTGGGTCTCAAGAGGCTTTAGTTACTCGTTAGACATTTATTGAGAACCTGTGTATAAGCTCCTGTGATATGGGAGAGGGGGTATTACTGTTAATATCTTTTATTTTCATTCCCTTTTCCTATTTATTGAGTATCTGGTTTAAAATCAGTTCAAGAAGAGTAGTTTATTCATTATCATATCCAGTGTAATTCATCTAAGCAGAAAAGAGCAATACACGTCACACGAGTATGTCTCTTGAAAGGTTTGTGTTTTATTTTACACACCCTTTCAGGGATCACTGTTGTTCTGGGTAGCTCTACAGGTAGTTTAAAGAGAGATGACATTTGCCATAGTGCCTCCTGCTGGTAGATAATTCTCTATTCTTCTCTACCTTTGGTAGTGCCCACTTGGGGTTTGGGAGTTACTTCAAGTCTGCTATCAATGAGTTTATTCCATTCAAGGTAGAAAGTGTTTTTTTAAAAACAGTATTTCTAAAGCTTAAATTGTCCTGGGACCAGCTCTTGATATAAAAATTCATAGAAACCTGTTTTTTACAGAGTGTGGTAACTCCTTGCCATAGTACTAGAGTGTTAAAATTCACATTGGCCAGGTTGTTCTGTAAATTAAACACTGACAGCTGCCCTCAGGGGAACAGCCAATGTATTTATGATGATGTGCTGATTACACAAAATACACTGCAAGCAGAAAACAGCTGCAGAGAACAAACCTCTTAAAAAGAGTACACTTACAAATAGCACCCTCAGTATTTCTAGCGGTGAGTGTAGAATACAGCATGCTAATGCAATTTTCTTAGTCTGCCTGAAAACAAAACAAAAATCTGAAGGAGATAAGTTAATTTCTGGTTGAATGCACATGTGGTGCCAGCATGGCAGTGCACACATTTCCCTTCTGAAGAGCATGGCCAGTACACAGATTTTAGGCATGGAGTAGCCCTCCCCCTCTCGTTTTTGTTTTTTTTTTTTTTTAACTAGGTTTTATTAGTGGTTTTCTCATATACAGAGGACATGAGGTGTACCAAGGGTCCTGGACACTTGAAAGATAGTGTGCAATGAATTGGACAGGACATCTAAGTCGTGGTTAAATTTTTCTGGTAGATGTTCAGTTATCAGCATTTGAAGACACAGCTCAGTATTTTCAGCACTATTAATATTACTGAAGATGTTTGCCCTTGGAATTAATAAAAGAAGTCATGACTTTGTGGTAAGGTTTTTGCGATGTCTTAGTCTCTTTTTCAGAAATATGGAGTTTTCAGACTGAAATAGCTTGGTTTTCAGGAAATTTCAGAAGAATTGGTTATCAGATATGTCCCTTTTATCCCTACATATGTACACATAGCAAAGGGAATTTAAAAGTTTTTGGGTTTTTTGTTTTGTTTTGTTTTTTTAAGTTTTCTCTGAACTTTTTCTTTTAGAGTTAGGGGCCAGTATCTATAAAATATATCTCAGCTGTGGAGAGTGCTAGCTAGCGTCTGCTTAAAATAGTAGAATATATGTTGATCTTCACAACATAAGCTTACTGGAGCCAACTGTAAGGTATATCAAGGGACTTAGTGATTGGAAACAGTTCACTTCACTGCCTGAAACTAAGAATCAACTCTTCAGTGTATGGATCACTGGTATGTAATAATCGACTATTATTGGTCTGTCTGTCGGTTGCTTTTTAAATCACTTTGGAACCTCCTGGAGTTATTTTCTTGCTTTGCTGACATCAATCCCATGTGGCAGAAGAGTTGTGTATAATCACTTTGGTTTAATCAATAGAATAATTGATAAACCAGATAAGATTTAAACTGATTATAGCTTCAACAGAATTCCCTGGAGGCCTTGGACTCTCTTAATTTTGACATGTGTGTTGTGTACCCCGAGGATGAAGTGCAGTTTGAATTATCTGTTTTTATTTGTTTAATGACGGGAAGGGTGTTAAAGTCAAATGTTTAATTAACCCAGCAATGGGCTGCGTTGTCACTTACACACAGCTGATTGAGATATCTCATGGAGAATACTGAATAGGAATGATAATGTGGCACGGGGCGGAAGATTGCTTTTGCAATCCATTTGCTGGGTCACTGCTTTGAATGTCTTATTGGATGAAAGGCATTCAGCCTGGAGAAAAAAATTCAGCATTTAAGTACATTTTGTTCTCTCCTCCCCTCTGCCCCTCCCTACCCTGAAGTTAACTAAAACAGATATGTTCTAGGTTTAATAAGCCATCCATGTACTAGTAAGAGATCAGGGTAGCTGGTAGCCTCAAGCTACATAATTTCCTGTGGAAACGGAAAACCCTGCTAGCCTCTAGGGTATTGTGAATGCTAGCTCTTTGTCCCCCAATCCCTATCCCTTGCTGTCATTGTAGGCTTGTCTTTGATTCCTTGTCTCTTGCATCTTTTGTAGTGTTTGCTAGATGTGCAGTCACTCCAGGGCCACAGGCAGACCTTTCCTCCTCCACAAAGAAGCAAATTCTCCAGTATAGTTTTGGCATTCTCTACAGCTGGCTCCTGTTTGCTTTCTAATCAAGTATTGTAGTGAGTTAAACTATTGAGAAATAGGAAAAAACTGAGTGGTTTTTTTTGATACTTTTATTGTGTAAACAGTTGGTACCATATATATATTTTAATATTTTTTTGAAAGGCAGTTTACTTTATGTATGGACTAAAAAACTAGGCCAGTAAAAAGTCCAATAATCTGCACTATTAAAAAATGCAACCTAGGCAATTGGCATTTTAATGACTTACTACCTAAAAATTAAGTAAATGTCTTAAACTTTATAATCAAATGTTAAATTTTTCTCAGGCGTATGAGGAAAATTTAAAGAAAAAAGAATTGTAGCTTTTTTGGGAGGGGGTATGGTTCTTAAGTTTTTTAGTTGGTTGGGTTGTGGGGTTTTTTTTTTGTTTGTTTGTTTTTGTTTTTAATTCCCTCAAAGATCTAATCCAAGGAGGATTTACTAATTCTTTTCTTTGCTCTAGTCATTTGTGTTCCAGAGAGCACAAGAAGGAGAAAGACAGAAGATTGATTTTTATGTGTGTCCTCCTGAAAGCACAGTCTGGTGGGGTTTCAACGCAATAGAAGCATGCAGCTAGTTTCCAGGCGCAGGTTGGACTTTTGCGGGTCAAGGCAGACCAGACAAGTAGCTTATCTTGAGGGACGCAAGTAATAGACCAAATATAGAGCAGCTATTTCAGGAATCATGTAGGTCATTTAATTATCCATTATGATTGAGTGGCTAATGCTCTTTTGGCAATTACATGACCTCTGTTATTCTTGAAACCTTTCCAGGCCCTCGTGGGTTGAATGACCCACCAGTCAGTGCTCTCAGACTTCATTCCACTCAAAAGGAAAGGAGATGTTGGGAAGCACTGGCATTTAGAAATGACTGCTTTCTTTACTGACCACTACCCAGAATGTCCTTTGTACAGCAGCAGTGAGAGGCGGCTGCTTCTGAAGCCAACTATCGCTCCATTGTCTGTGGAAGCAAAGGATGCTCAGAAGGGTGCTTCTTCACAGGGGGAGTTTTGAGCAGGACACACTGATGCCAAATAGATTTCAAAGTCTGCTATAGTATTAAAATTAATGCTTGATATATATCAGACTCTGAAGTTTTTTCTTTTAATTCCATAAAATGACAACATACAATTTGGGGTAGCTAATATCAGATTTTATTGAAAGATGATGGATTAATGCCAAAAATGCCATTAATTTGAAGGCCTATTTTAAAGAGCTATGCTGGGCCAAGTCTCAGAGAAGAGCAAAGTTTGTAAGGATATTTGATTGGTGAGAAAACCCCTTGCATAACAAGAATAGAATAATTTCTTAATAATATTAGAAGTAAGAGAATGATCAAATATGGTTAAGTTCATAATTATCAGAATTACCTGCCTCTGGTTTTTTGGCAACTACTTCTTTAGTTGGGGTGGTTTTTATTTTTCTTCCAAAATGGTAATAATCAAAACTGTAATAATATAGGAGTGCTTGAATTAATGTTTCTCACTTATTTTTTAATCAAAAAAGGATTTTAATATTACCAAAGAAAGTTCTCCAATTAAATGACAGAATAATTTTGTAAAATAAACAATGTAGGTTTCTTATGATTCTACATATAGAAGACAGAAACCATGGAAAGTAGTAATATTGTAACCAAGTTGTAGAAAGTCATAAATGTAAACAAAATGCTGTATAGTTAGCAGAATGGATGATTAGAATGTGTGTATATTCTCCAGCATTATAACAACATAAGACCATAGACTCAAGGTCAAATTTTATCAGAACAACACACCAGCATATCCTTTTAAATTGTCGTTTTTACATAGAATTTCTGTTGTTAAATTCTTCTGTTGGAGAAAAATGCTTTTGAAATCTGTTATTTGTCAAAGAGCATCATATTAAACAAAGAACACAAACAAGGTTATTTATTGCTGAGGAAGTAAAATTACTTCATCATCCCATATAAATGTATTAAACCACTCCTAATAGAACTCCAGGTTAATCTGATTTGGTTTTATTCTCATTTCGCTGTTTGGTAATGTTAACATGAACATTTGAAGGAAGGAACTTTGGTTGGATGGAACCTTTGGCCCTCCAGAAAAAATATGCTTCACTTACATTTTAAATTCTCGGTTCAGTTCTACTTCCCTGTTCTGACAATCCAGTTGTTATAAGTTCTATTATTTGCTTTCTTTTTAAAAACATATCCCTCCCCCCTTTTTCTATAAGTATGATCAGAAAATGAGATAGCAAGAGTTAAAGTAAAAACAAAGGTTAAGAGATCAAGGTTAAGTATTAGAATACAGTTAATATTCTAGCATTTTAAGAGAAAAGCAAATATAAAATGTGGTAGCTGCTCTTAAAAAAAATAAAATGCCTTTATTCTTTAAAATACACTGAAAGAGCTATGTAGGACAGAAGTTTTTGGCCTTGGAAACCAAACATTTACAAAAATCAGTGAGAAGAGCAGGGTCTATAAGAAAGATTTAATAAGTGGGAAAAGTCACAGCATAATAATAAATAATAGAATAATTTTTGAACAGTAAAGGAAGTAGGATGATCAAATCAGGCAAGTTTATAATCAAAAGAAACACCAAAACCAGAACACAATCTGTGGTTTATTTTCTTTTGTTTTTTGCAACTACTTATTCACTTGGGGTGCTTTTTAGTTTTATTCCAAAATGGTAATAATTTTGGGGATATTACAGTTTTATCAAGTTAAAGAAATGTTAAATTTCTTTGAAGATAGCATCAAACTTTAGTAATAAAATGGTAGTACCCAAGCAAGGAAGATATTCAAGGTGAGGAAAATAATTTTAAAAGAAACCAAAAAACATGTGAGGAATAGGGATGCCAGAAGTCACAGTTCACTGGGGTTTGGATCCACGTCCCAAAAGTTCTACAGTTTCCAACTTTATTTTGAGAAACTAGAAAGATCTATGTAATGCAGATGCCTCTGAGTTACGAAACTTAGGAGAAGCAAATGTTTACCTCTTAACTTGTATACAGCTATATGGAAGGATAGTATTTTGAAGAGGGAAAAATATTCTTAGGTGTCCCACCACACCAGCCTGTTCTTGGTTTCTACACCATGAAATATATGTTTGAAAAATAGGTTTCTGGTGGTCAGAAAAGAAAATAACCAGACTATGGAAGCATATGGGGCACCTACTTTGCTATTCTGCTTGCAATCTAAACTATTAAGACTGTTGTAGTTTGGTGACTTATGTTCAACAGAAATAAATATTTTTAAAATTTCACAGCCTATACATTTGGGAGGGTAAGGAATAAAGTACAGTTTGCTTTTTAGTTAAATTTTTAGAGCTCCAAAACTTAGTTTAGTGTTTAAATGGACTATCATTCTGGTGTGGAACATATTAACCTAATTACAGATTCTTATATCTACTCAGAGTCATTGCTAAATTGATGTTCAAATCTTTGATTAAGAAGTCACAAAGCTAAATATGTTCAGACAGCTGTCATCTCTCCTCCTCAGAAAAGAGAAATAACTGTCTTAGTTACTTGGGGGAGAGATTCCCATATTGATTACTGTAAATTCATTTTTCTGTTATATCTAGACTTTAATGATAAAATATTAAATATTGTCTTGATTGTGATGTTTCCTGACTTGGAAATTTAAAAAAAAAAAAAAAAAACAAAACAAAACCGAACATTGGTCCCCTTGTCACTCCTGGTGAAGTTCATCTCTGTCTTTATCATAGTTGGGCTTGTTTATCTTAGAAGAGCAGGAGGCAGGCTTTTAGGGAGTGAGCTACATCTTCCAGAATAACAGACACCAGTGCTGTTTGCCTTGACAAACATTTGAGTGTCACTGTGACAGGGAACACTCAGACTGTTCAGTTTTCGGTTATTTTAGCTTTGAAATAACTTCTAGCACTGCTCCAAAATCCTTGTGTATAAAACTGTACACTGGCCGTCCCCCCAGGACTCATAAGGAAATAAGGTGATGTATGACCAGAGGGAGGGTATTTTGTTGGCTTTGTTTTAAATAACTAACCCTACCTAAAGATGTTCTTTCTGATCCCCCTCCCTTGTGTACATTTGCAGACCTATTACTATCTGAGCAGATTTTTGTTTGTTGCTGATATATGTTCTCATTGGCTATTAATTTGAACCTTAATATTTTCTTCTCTTAAGAATAAGGAATTTAGGTTTTCTGAAGCTTAGCCTCTAAGATTGTTCAGTTTCTCCAAGTAAACAGTTTGCACAGTAGTTGTTGAAGACAAGGAAGTAAGAATTTAAGGGCTACATTTGTTAGACTAATACTATTTTGCTTGTTTAGAAATGTTTGGCTCATAATTTGTGAAATTAGGTTGGTGGGTTTCTTTTTCTCTTTTAATGATAGAATGCAGCCTGTTTTGATCATGGTGGGGCTGGCCCTGATTTTTAATCCCTCCTTTTTTTTTTTTTTTTTTCTAAAATTTGTTTCCTCATTTTTATTTTTCTTATATAATAAAATACTACCAGGCCACTCCAGTACTTCTAATTGAACTAACATTAACACACACTCACGCAGGGGGGGGGGGGGAGGAGAGAGAGAGAGAGAGAGAGAGAAGAGGAGAGGAGAGAAGAAGAGGAGAGGAGAGGAGAGGAGAGGAGAGGAGAGAGAGAGCTACCACAAGTGTAATTGGTTGAAAGGCAATCATCTATCCAGGGAATTGCTCTAAATACTGAATGTGTCAGTGTATTTTGACATGACATATTTGTAATATCTCTGAACACAGAAAGCACTTTCTGTGTTAGCTGTAGGTATCAAAACAGTAGTGTCTTTGAAGACTTTGTGCTATACAAATTCTGGCTTATGAGGTAACGACAAGTGTTTGCCTGCATAGACAATATATTTTTCCCCCTGAGGTCCCCACACACCTAGTTCCCCTCAAGCTCATCATCTCTGTCAGGTTAATCAATAGGCACCGTATGGCAGAGGGTCAGTAATCAGTGTCATCGTGCCTTTAAATCGCGTTGAAAATTTGCTTAAAGCCTGGGCCAATTAACATCGAGATGATGAATGGATGGGAAGATGGGAAGAGCCTGCCGCTCAGGGGCTTTGTGAGGAGGAGATGCTCAGCTGTTGAGCAGCAGACACCAGCGAATAAAATCAGCCATTCATGTGAGCTCAGTCCACCCACTCTTAATGATAATGTCAATCTAGCAAAATATATACACATTGGAGTTGTCATGAGTTCATAAATCAAAGGAGTTTGTCAAAGGCATTCAGATTAACGAGGCAGCAGCAATAACAAGTCAAATTTGCATAGAGAATTGCTTGAATCTCAGTAAATTATGATCCTGTTTTTCATTTGATTATTTGCTAATGTCTCAAGAGGGAGAATGATTATATTAGCATGCAAAATCTCCTCCAGAAGTAGAAATCTGAGGTATAGAAGACCAGCACACTATGACAATTAATCAGTTTCTGCATACTAGCATAAATGCACAAGGCCCAGAAATGAACTTCTTTTTTATTATTATTTCTCCTTGCTACTGATCCAAATGGTTCAGCTTGACAGAGACTTTATATTGCTTTAACAGTGTTCTGAATTGTGCCTGCAGGCAAGACATAGTTATGCAGCTATAACCAACCTATCCATCTGCCAACCAGATTGGAATTCTCCTATCCAAGGCTTCCATTAACCCCCACTGACAGCTCCAAACAGGATTAAGAATTTGGAAGCATAAAAAATAGTTGTTCTTTGCAAATACACACAGTCCCTTTGCATTTTGAAAAAGGCTGCATCTGTAGTATTTTTATAATTAGTGTCAGACAATGTAGCAGGGGGAAAAACCTACTTGGCAGGTTTTTTGACTTCTGTCATAGGGAGTAAGGCTGTACTGATGGCCGTTGTCTCCCAGAGAGGGCTTCCCATTCTGTCTGGTTCCTACCACTGTGTTGGAGCTGTACATGCTGAAAAATAATACCCCTTGAAAACTTGGACTGGGGTTCTGTAGAAGTTTTTTAATACTGTGTGCAGACTTTGTTGGTGTGGCTGTCGTTTTAATTAGAGTAAATTTTCCAGAGAAGCATTGTCTGTGGAACCATAGAGGATTGTTTTATGAAGACACTTCAGGTCTTCCCTAAAATCAAGCCCTTGAATAGGAATCTCCCCAAAGCCTCTGGACTTACTTAACCTGTACTTTTCCCACATAGCCCAGGAAGATTAATTAAGTTTATTCAAATGCAGACACAAAGAATGTTGGTGAGGTTTTGTTTTGTCTTTAATCTGAAGCAATGTAAACCAGGCTGGCCTTGAACTTTCACTGATCTTCCTTCCTGTCTTTGCCTCCCACTGGGATTATAGGCATTCTTAGGTGTGTGCGCTCTCCCTCTCCCTCTCCCTCTCCCTCTCCCTCTCCCTCTCTCTCTCTCTCTGTCTCTCTCTCTCTGTGTGTGTGTGTGTGTGTGTGTGTGTGCGCGAGCGCATATGTGCAAACTTGTACATGCCATGATGAATAAACATGGAGGTCAAAGGACAACTCCAGGTTGATTCTTTCCTGCCATCTTGTGGTATCTGGGGATTGAACTCAGATCATCCATATTCAAGTGCTCTACCTTATCGTCAATCTCTCTAGCCCAGGTTCTACTTTTAAAGGGTTCAAAATCACTGTTAACATTCACCAAAATATACCTGCCTTTCTAAGATGATAGCTCTCCGAGTTATAGAATTATAATTATTCCAGTGAAAACATTAACATTGGGACTAGATATATGACAGTGGTTCAGAACCTTCTGGCTGCTCTTCCAGAGCAGAGGACCTGATTTTGATTTCTAGCACTCACATTGTGGCTTATAACCTTCTGTAACTGCAGTCTCACAAGATGCAACACCCTCTTCTGGCCTTCATGAGTACTAGGCACAAACATGTAGACAAAATACCATATACATTGAATAAATAAGTATAAAAACAAAGCAAAAATCCTGAAGCATAAGTGGAAAACCTTATTTCTAGTTTTGAAATGTATTTTCTTGTGAATGATGACTGTTCAGACTAGTTCAGGCAATGTCACACCATCCAATCTTGAAAAAGATGTTGGTTTTGCTTGTTTTGTATTTTGGCTACATAGCTTTAGCTATGTAGTCCTAGCTGGCTTAGAGCTCACTTTGTAGACCTGGCTAGCCTTGAATTCAAAGAGATGTGTCTCCCTCTGCCTCTGGAATGCTAACTGGAAAACCCAACTGAATCTTATTTATTTACTGATCATCTATTATCCCTACTTTATGAAATGCATTGAATTGCGGAGGAGGTATAAGACTTTACCAAGCAGCCTTTCTTACTGATTAGTTGAGAGTACCAAATTATCTGAGCACCAGATTATATGAATCAAGATAAAAATATTAAGTTTTTAGTAGAGTAAGTTTTGGAGTAAGATGGAATGATTATGTTGTTTCTTAGCGAAGATGACAAGTTAACCTCATCTTAAGGCTATTGGAGCTTGAATAACTTTCCTGTGTTTATAATTGTCAGTTGATCTAAAGTATAATTAAGGAATCTTTTGTGGGGATATGTTTCAAATATAATAAAAACAGTCTGAGATATCAGAGGGATCTACCCACAGTCAGTTTAGGAGGACCAGACAGTGGTAACTCACACCTTTAATCCCAGCACAAGTAATATCCAGGAGTGGTGACCTACGCCCTTAATCCAGTCTGAGTTTGAGGTCATATTAGTTTACAGAAGGAGTTCCAGGCTTCCCGGGCAGTGGTGGGGCCATGCCTTAACTGAGCAGAGAAAGTATTTAAGGCAGGTGTAGAAAGACAGAGCAGGCAGAAGAAACTGTGGTTCACACTGTTGGTCCCAGCACTTGGGAAGCAGAGGCAAGAGAATCTCTGTGAGTTCAAAGCCAGCCTGATCTTCAAAGCCTGTTCCAGGACTGTTACACAGAAAACTCTGTCTGGAAAAAACAAAAAAGAATAAACAAACAAACAAAAAAGACTGGAGGAGGTGGATCTGTCCTCTGATGTCTCCAACTGTTTTTATTAGATTTGAAACATATTCCACAATCTTTCACTCTGATTCAATATCATAGAACAAGTTTGAGTCTTGTTTGCAGGAAAGCAGCCACTAAAAAGGTGTGTGTGTGTGTGTGTGTGTGTGTGTGTGTGTGTGTGTGTGTGTGTGTGTGTGTGTGTGTGTGTGTGTGAGAGAGAGAGAGAGAGAGAGAGAGAGAGAGAGAGAGAGACAGCTTAAAGAGGTCAGTTCTCTCTTTACCATGTGGGACCCAGGCAGTGAACTCAGGTAGTCTATCTTGGTAGCACTGTGCCATTTTACCAGCCTCCACAGAGGTTCTGAGAAAAGGACCATCATGATGCTAGTGGTGTTTAAGATGAACCAAGCAACAGTACTCAGTCCAACAATATAATAGACTTGTGTTGAACTATTAGAATGTGGAAATAGAGAAACTGGCAGGTGTTGGAGGAACTTGACAGCATAGGTTGAAGGCTGAAATGTGGCTCAGTGGTCAAACACTTACCTAGCAACCTTCAACACTGAATAGAGGGAAGAGAGCTCCAATTCATGAGTGTAGCAGATCAGATATGACATCAAAATACATAGCATTAAAAAGTGCCAAATTGGAAGTCAGTATTCAGAGGTATTAATCTCCCCGGGAATGATAATCACCAACTTTTTTTATAATAATATTTTAGTTGACACTTGAATCAAGATATTTTAAGTTATATTTATGTTATTCTATTCTCTGTGTGTGGAGGTGGGGCGGTGGGTGTGTATGTGTGTCTAAGGTCATACATGCCAGCATAGGCATGTACTGCAGTCATAGGGTAGCTTGCAGGAATTGAACATAGGTCCCAGGAATTGAACTCAGGTCTTCAGTCTTGGTGAGTACCTTTCACTGGGCCATTTCACCAAACTTTGAATTAGGAAAGAAGGTTAGTTACTATTACACAAGGAGGGAATATAATTAGCAAGAGTAAACCAGCTGTGATGTTGCACATTTGCAACCCCAGCACTTGGGAGACCCAGATGGAAGGAATGGGATTTCAAGGCCATCTTTGACTGCATTACTGAGTGTAGGGTCAGCCTGGGCTATAGAACAAAGCTGTCGCAAGAGAAAAGGGGCAGGTATGATGACACATACCTATAACTCTAGCAATTCAGATTGAAGCAGGAGTGTTGTCACAAGACAGAGGCTGGCCTCAGTTAAACAGTGAGGCCCTGTCTGAGAGGAGGGAGGGGACAGAGAGGGAGGAAGAGTGGGGAGTGAAAAGAATAAAAGGTGGGGAGAAGGGAAGGAATTATCATTAGCAAAACAAAGGGATGAACAAGTATGTTCTTATTACGATGAATGATAAATATTGTCATGCAAATGGTGTGGTGCTTTTGTCAAGTTAAACTGGACGATTACTAGTGTAATGATTTAAGCTTGGGTCAATTATGTAAATACCATATAAGAGCTATTAGGAGTTTCTTTTCATATTTTTTGAGACAGGCTGTCTCTATTATATAGCTCTGGCTGTGCTGGAACTTGCTATATAGACAAACTAGTCTTGAACTCAGATACCACCTGCCTCTGCCTTCCAAACATTGAGATTAAAGGTGTGTGCCACTAAAGGGTTTCTAAGTAGCAAAATAACCTTTTTAGCATGGCAATTCTGACAGTAGTGTGTATGTTGTGTCAGGTATAGATTGAAACAAGGACATCAGACCTTGTCAAAAGTAAATGGTGGTCTGGACTAGAGGAGAGACAGTTAGAGTATATTAAAATTGATCCAAAGTGTGTGTGTGTGGGGGGGGGGGATTATCTACTGGGAGGCCAGAGAGGATAGCTCAGTGGTTAAGGGCACTGACTGCTCTTCCAGAGGTCCTGAGTTTAATTCCCAGCAACCACATGGTGACTCACAACCATCTATAATGGGATCCCACTTTTGGTGTGCTTGAAGACAAGACAGGTTACTTATATACATAAAATAAATAAATATTTTTTTAACTGTCTACTGGAAACTCAGATATGCTGAAAACAGAAAAAGCAATTAGTAAAATAATGAGTAATGGGAACTTAAGTCTGGGGCCAAAAGGAAAACTGATAGGTGAGGAGCTGGTCCAGAGGTACAGGACACTTTAACCGGGGTGTGCTGATCTTAAGACAGTGTAACTTATTATCTGAACCCTTAGGAGCAGGGTCTCACTTACTGTGTAGACAAGGCTGGCCTTGCTTCTCAAGTGCTAGGATTAAAGGCAGATACTTCCATGCCATCTCTGAACCTTTTTTGTGGTTGCTTTTTCATCCTGGGTTACTTTTGGAAATATTTTACAATAATGTATTTGAGGTCTCCTTGAATATTAACAAATCTCACCTTTAAATTTATTTTTGTTATTAATATTTCATCTTCTCACACTACTCCCCCCACCAGTATTATATCTGCAGATGTCATAGCCTGAAAACTTCCATTTTACAGTTTTCACTGAGGTGTTGGGCAGGGTGGTACACCTACAATTTCTGTATAAGGGAGGTTGATCAGGAAGATCACGGAGGTCAAGGCTAATAACTAGGGACACACACACACACACACACACACACACACACACCAATAAGAATTACATCCCTCTTTAATTCTAAGTGCTTAAGCTGGGGGGTGGGGTGAATAACACCTTCGGGTTAAGATATAAAAGGTAACAAGATTCATAGAATCTTTTTATAAAATTGATTTTTAAAATCTCTTTCTTTCTCTCCTCCCTCCCTCCCTCCCTCCCTCCCTCCCTCTCTCTCTCTCTCTCTCTCTCTCTCTCTCTCTCTCCTCTCTCCTCTCTCCTCTCTCTCCTCTCTCTCCTCTCTGGGTGTGTATGTGTTTCATGGCTTGTGTGCAGAAGTCAGATGAACTACCTGGGAGAGTCAGTTCTCTCTTTCCACCATGTGGGATCCTAAGGATGAAAGAAACTCAGGTTGTAGGGCAGCCAGTGACTTTATCTGGAAGCCATCTTGCAGGCTCTAGACTCCTTTTCAGACTTAGCTTAGCATAGTGCTACTATTTGTAGAATTTCTTTTATTCAGGGCGTGTGTGTGTGTGTGTGTGTGTGTGTGTGTGTGTGTGTGTGTGTGTGTGTGTGTGTGTGTGTGTGTGTTTGCTCAAGGACTACAAACACATTGAACAAATAATTTACTGTAATGAAGTGTTCTATGGGAAATGAATTATTTTCAGCTGTCATTTTTGCTTAGGGTTTTGTGACAGGTTGTTAAGTTTCAGATGCTGAGAGTATAGTAAGTTTCTAGAAGTTTCTAGACTGCTTGCCTACAAGACACAAAGCCCTGGATTTGAGTCATGTAAAATCAGATTTGATAGTCTATGTGAATGTATATACCCCAGCCCTGGGGACAGTAGAGGTTCAGAAATTCAAGGTCATCCTTGGTTACATAGCCAGTCCCAATGGAGATGGGCTACATACATGAGACCCTATCTCAAAGAGAAATGTCTCAGTTAAATTTTGGAGGATTTTCCCCCTAAATTTTTTTGACTTAGAGCTCTCCTCCCATCTCATTACACAACATTTTTAACCTATTTTCTTCTGGGTTTGACCTCTGGAGTAGTTCTCTTTCTCATCACCTTGACAGAGGAACTGGCAGAAGCAGCCTACTTGAGGTGGCCTTTGCTTTGGCTCACAGTTAGAGTTTATCATGCCAGGAAGGCCTGGAGCAACTCAGTCTCTGGCAGTAGGAGCATGTGGTAGCTGGTCTTGTAAAGAGAGGCAGGAAGCAGAGATCTTAGGTTAGAATCAGGGCTGAGCCCACTTTCCGTGATCCACTGCTACTAACCATTCCTCTCCCAGCTAGAGGTTATAACTCCCCAAAACAGTGCCACCAACTAGGGACCATGTGCTAGAACACGAGTTACAGTAATAACAGCCTATTGCTTAATTTTTAGACATAATTTTCAGATGTACAGAAAAGTTGAAAGCATAGTACAAATAATCCTTTTATATTATTTACACATGTAAATTCTAATGCATTTATTAATGCATTTTTATCTCTATATTCACACTCATATTTAGCTATTTTTCTGAACCATTTTAAAGTTAAAGACATAATGTAAGATCAAAATCAGGAACTGAATGAGTAAAGAAGTGGACATATCCCTGTAAAAATAGAGTATTTCTTTTCATACCATGAAAAGGAAAAGCATAGTGACTCATACCTATAGACCCAGCACTGGGGAGACCAAGGGTTGCTGTGAGTTTGAAGCATAGTCTATATAAATGAGTTTCAGACCAACCTGAGCTATAGTGCGAGACTGTGCAAATGGGGGGAGAAAAGGAAATACTAATTTATATAACAACAACCTAGGTGGATCTCAAGAGTGTTATGGGGGTATAGGAAGACCAAGATTCAAATGGTTGTTATCTGCTCCAGTGTGTGATGTTCTGGAAAGGCCAAAACTTTTGAGCTAAAAACAAAATAAATGGTTTTCAGTGGGGGGGAGAAGGTTGACCGTAAAATTTGGGGAATGTGGTAAAATTGTTTCAGAATTTGACTCCAAGTACACAGCTATATACTAGTTTTCAAAGATGCAGAAAGAATGAATGTGAAATGTATAAGTTGGGAAACATTCTAGAATTTAATATTGTTAATATCCTAAAGACCTTGTTGTTAGTGAATTCAGAATAGTAGTAGTCTTACAGGTTTTCTTTCATTATTGGCTAGATTGTTCTCTTAATGAGTAGATAGTTGGGGGAGCATGCATACACACTTACATGTTAACAGAATTTATATGATGGTCAGAAGACAATCTGGGATGTCAGTTCTCACCCACCCTACGCCTTGTTTGAGGCAGGGGAGGAGGGTCATGTTCACTACTGTGTTTGACAGGCTAGCTAGTCTACCATCTTGTATGTTTCCCATCTTGAAGGAGTACTGAGATTATAGATGTCCAAAATGTCCGGCTTTATATGAATTTGGGGAGTCATGCTTTTACCTATTTTAGCCATCTTCTCAACCCAGAACAGATGTCTTTCTGTTTGGGGCAAGGAAACTTCAAAGGTGATTCATTCACCCTAAGTGTGTTCCTTTATCGTTAGTTTGTCTCTGTGTGTATGTGGGTGTTTGCCCTGCATGTATGTTGTGCATAATGTGGGTGCCTGGTGCCTGTGGAGTATATAGAGGGTGTCAGAACCTCAGGAACTGAAGCACAGAATTGTGAGCTGCTATGTGCATGCTGGGAATTGGACCTTGGTCCTCTGGAGCTTCTGCAAAGCCCTCTCTCTAGACCAAGAAATTTATTATTAGTGTTGTTTCCCAGATTTCTCCATTGTAGAGTTAGTATGTTTTTCTTAGGGAGATACATTTGAAATTATGTAAAAATTCTATTTATAAAAGGTTCACCTAGTTTAGTAGTCCCTCCTCCCTCGGTGACTCTTGTGTCAACTGCTAACTCTCGCTGTTGACTAAAGCAGTTGGGTACTTTTCTTGTTGGGATTCCTTCTCACTAAGGGTGCAGATAGGAACTAATTGAGCTCTTGTGGTGCTAGTGGAGGGGGTCGTAAGCACCACCAAGGTGACCTATTAGGCTCATGTGACAATTTCATCATTTGTTGTCACTCACATTGGGAATGATTATTCATCTCTTAATTTACTGACACTGCACATTTCTCCTTCAGTCAGTTCCTTGCATCTTATCTCCTAATCACTTAGCACTGTTACCTGTTTTATGGAAGCATTGTGCTGGAGTTTTCATTTTGGTTGACTTTCTTTTAATAGTTGGCCAGAATAAGTGTTTGGCTAAGCAATCAATAAAGAACTAACTGACAGTGTTTACAGGTTTTTCTTCCCTTTTCTTGTTAAGAATTCTTCTTAACAATAGCACCTAGCCTTTAATCCCAACACTGGGGCAGAAGCAAGTAGATCTCCAGGATGCTACATAGTGAGTTCTAGGCCAGCCAGGGCTGCATAGTGAGACTCATCTCAAAACAACAGTACCTACCTAGTGTTCTCATTTGTAGTGCTTTATAGTCACTAGCTCAACTGTTTCTCCCTACTTTTTGGCCAGTTTTCATTCCTTTATTTTCCCTCAAAACAGAGTATATTATATGTTGGTTTATAGCACAGTGGTGATTATGTAATAATTTTATACATGTATGGGATTTTCCAGATAAATCTATATTTAGATTCAGGAAATATGTTCCAAATTTAAAAATAAAATAATTCCAGTTAGAATGTGATGATTTTATACAATGTAAGAAATTTGTTGGTTGTGAGCTGTAAACTATTACTATTAATTGAAAATTGAAATTAATGTAATTGGGATTTTCTGTGTTTGTTTTGTAAATGTTAACATTTGTTGTCCTTGTTCGTTTGTTATAGAGGTCTCATTAGGCAGACCTGGCTGGCCTCAAGAAGACTTTTGCCTGTCTTGTCTCCAAGTGCTGTGATTAAAGACATAAGCTACCGTGCTCAACTGACTTTAAGCACTTTTGAATCTGTTTTTAATTTAATTGTTCCTCCTTAATATATAAAAATCTCATTGACATTTTAGGATCTTGTAGCTACTGTTTGAAATGATAGTTACAATAAATGGACCCTAATTTTAAATCCTAGATTATATATTACTTGTGTTAATAAGAACCATGCTCTATAAAAAAAAAAAAAAAAAAAAAAAAGAAGAAGAAGAAAATTAAATGTGAGATGAGAACATGAGATTGATCCTTCTAAGAGTCCAGACTGGGAGATCAGTGTCAAACAGACATCCACAGTAGTTGAAGACTGATTACTTAAAAGAGAAAGTAATAATCATGGTTTAAATCATTATCAGCTAAATGTGACCTAGGATTGTCTCATCATCCCAGTGTCAAGGTATGATAAACTAGACATCTAGACAATATGAGCCTCCTGTGTAGCCTTTAAACAGACAGAATTCCTTCCATTCAGATCCTAACATGAATTTATTTATATACACAGGCATATGGTTTCCTTTACATGTATGTATGTCTGTATGTATATAAATCTTCAAATGCATAAATATACATGGTGTTCTAGCTTACAGAATTAGAAATGTAATTCAGTTTACTCCCACGGAATAAGATTGAAGATAATGAGAACTGAATTAAAGCTTACTTTCTTTCACAGAATTCCTCAGAGAGAGAAGACTGTAATAATGGAGAACCCCCTAGGAAGATAATACCAGAGAAGAATTCACTTAGACAGGTATGAAATTCAGTCTTACTTAAAATAAAAAGCTTCCAATGACAAAGCAAAAGACAGAAATCCTTCACTATCATTCCTTAAACAGTGGAGTTTAAATCAAGAGCCCTGTGCTGAAGTTGTTGGTCTGACCATAGCTATCAGTTTTAATCAGGTAACATTATTTCCCAGTCATTTAAAAAGATCTTGGATGCAAAAGTACAAAACAATCTGTGTATATAGTAAATATTTAAATTGAAGTAAAGAGGTCTTGTTTAGGCTAGATGACCTTAAGTGATTCGTCAAATGGACATGGAATATTTAACACTAATATTAATTTCCCAGTAAAGATTATTTATATATTTTAATTTTAAATTAAATAGCTCATTAAATAGCCCAGGCTAGAAGGTGTGATGCCATAGGCCTGTCTTCTTAGCATCCTGAGTTCTGGAATTTTAAGTCTGTACCTTCATGCCTGGCCAAGGTTCATCATACATTTAAATAGTAATCAGAACAGATCTGAAACAAAAATAGTTTATTTTAGTTTGAATTCGTTTATTTAGTTTTTCTGGAGGTGAAGTTCACTATTGATTACTTTAAAACCTTCTTTGTGGGACTGGAGCGATGTCTTAGTGTTTAAAGTGCTTGCCATGGAAACATGAGGATCAGAGAGTTCAGATCCCCAGGACGGATGAGTGTGAAGGCAGAGACAGATCTGGGAGAGATTCTTAATAAATAAGGTGCAAAGTGATTGAGGACCTCTGCGCACGCGCACGCACGCACGCACACGCTTGCATGTACGCACAAATAGGGAGGAAAAGAAAACTATAAACCCCTTTCCTCTGGCTTCTGTGCCCTGCTTCCCAGAAATAATGTATTTTACTTGTTGAAGTTCAGTCCTAGGATTTTTTTAAAAATTGAAATATCCAAAATAGTGACTGAAAAGAAAGTCCTCACTACTGTAACCTGTAATAATTTCATTATTTACTAGAAACAAAACAAGTCATTAAATTGTTTTATTAAATTATTATAAGTAGAAAATAAATGGCACAACATTTTAATATAAAATGAGTATCAGCAACAGTACAAATAATTTTAATTATTGTGTTTATGGCCTTGTTCTAGGCCATAGGGGAGCAGTGGGGTCCCACAATGAACGTATTTATTTCATTTAATCCCTGTAATGACTCTGCTGAGTTGGTAGACATATTACTGATGAAACTAATGGAGGCTTGAAGAGCTTAAACTTGACCAGAGCTGCTCTTTGATTTGGAACTTGAACCTTACTAGTTCCAAAATATTTCTACTTCTGCCTCCAGAGTCCAGTTTTCATAGCTTTAACCTAAAAGGAAAGTACTAGAAAATGTTTACCATCATTTTTTATTCATTGCATGTTACCACTTTTTTGGATAGACACTTCCCCATTTTGTATCAAGATAATTGTTTTAAATAGAATTGAGTCAACATAGAAAGCTTTCAAAACAAACAAACAAATTGCTGTTGAAATGGTTAGTGTGACTTTGACTTAGACAGCAGATCTGTATGCTAATGAATAACACAGTGCTGACTGAGTGAGGTGAAGTTGGAGACGAGACTGTCCACTGTACAGAAGCAACTGCCAAAAACAGTGATGCAACAAAAAGTTTTGGCAACTTTATTTAAGCTAACAAACGAATTTTCACTCTGCAAAGTTATAAATTAATTTTAATAGGCTGATCCAGATGGTCCATTTGGAAAATGGATAGGCTGATCTGTTGAAAATTAAACTAAATTTATCTCTCTCATACTTCAAACTGAAGCAAGAGAGAGAATCGTGCCTATTAAGTTCAGCACATACAGATGGACCAGCAGGTCACACATGGGACTAATCTGATTCATTTTAAAAATAAATGCATACATTATTGAATCATTTTCTTCTTGCAAGATCTGTTGTGTGCAGTATTTGTAAGAGATTTAGTGTTTTTTCCTCGTTGCTATTTTAGCAGGTTCTCTTCACCCCTTCCACTTTAATTTAACCTCCCCCTCCCATTTCTAATATCTGTCATTCAGGGTTGAGATCCAAGCTCTAGAGATTAATTAGGTCATGAGGCTCTCCCCCTCCCTTCTTTGTAAAGGGTTTTATCTCCATTCTCTTTGTGAAGACCATGAACTCACTATTCTTGGAAAGAGAAATGGCCTTTAGAATTAGGGAAGTAGGAGATCCTCCTGGGGCTCTCAGAGCCTTTTAGCTTCTGGGTGTTTTAACTGCCCCATGAATGCAGATTTGTAAATTTATTGCAGTGCCATCTGGTTTTTTGCTCGAACCAGATTACTGTTGGCTTGTGTCTGTCTATTGTGGTGGTCACTCCCTAGGAGCTTGCCCTCTCAGTCTAGGGAGAGAGTGATGAATAGCGGGGTCAACAGAAGCGGGTCACAGGGCAGCTGTCCAGGACTGCCCTGAACTTGATTACTCCATTGCTGGGTTTTGGGTTGGGTTTTTTTTTTTTTTTTTTTCAGTCTAGTGCATAATACACGAGCTGTTTAAACTCCTCTTTTTCTCTGTTGCATTTGACAATATGGAAATACCATTTGCTATGTGTTTGTCTGTTGTCATGATCTACAGATAAAAAGATGCCGAGGCCAACCTAAGTGAGTATTGCATTTGTGGGGCTGGTCTCTCAAGTTGAAATTCATTTATATATATTTCTAATAAATTTCAGAAATCTCTTACTCTTAAATTTAAAAGGTTGTTTGCACTCTAACAGCCTAGTACTGTCATAGCTAAACCTTATAGTTTATTTAGAATATTCTCAGGCAAAGGCTTGCCATTGTTGATGGGACATGGCTACTAATGTTAATTTGGAAGGCTGTTTTATGTTTTAATATTGGAGGAGATGTAAGAAGAGTTATCACTGTAACTCTTAGAGACATTAAAAGAATAGAATATTATAGATAACTTAATGCCAAAAATAGACTAGATAAAATGAGCAGATTCTTTGAAAACACAACTTACAAAAGTAACAAATGTAAAAGAAAGTTATTTCTATTAAATATAATATTTTAGTTATCAAAATGTTCATATGACTTCACTGCTGAATTTAAAAAAACATTTAAAACAAAAATAACAGCAGTCTTGTACTACCTCTCTTAAAACACAAAAGAAAAGACTATTTTTGGCTTGTGATATAGGACTACCATAATAGCACTTCCAAAACCTGGCAGAGAAATTACTAGAAACAGTGAAGGAGAAAGTTGAGAGATACACCTCCTTTTGTCATCATTTGGCACTAAGTATGGACTTTTAAAAAGTCCAACATCGATACATTTTTCTTTGTACTTTTACTTCTAAACTGTCAAGCTATAGAAACCATAGCCACTGTCTTATAGTTTTATCCCATGTGTGATGGGGGTACAGAGAAGATAAGGGGAAGTGATCTTTACTTTTTGAAAATGCAGCATTATAACATACAACTCTTTGCTCTCATTGGAGCTAATAGGATCTGCCAACTCTCCCTTTCTCTGTAATTGAGTAAATTGTGGCTGCTGCCTCATTCTTCTCCCATCCTCCACCCCTTTTGTGTGTGTCCACTTACCGTCCTGAGAACGTGGGCAGTGATAAATAAAGCACTGAGTGGAGCTCTCTCAACTCTTTGAAAGCAGCATGATGCCAGCCCTCTAGTTATATTTCTTTAAGTGTTTACATTTTCCTGTATTCTTTCTCTTGTGTAGCTGGAACCCTGGGGATGCAAAGCCATGAGAGAGGCCAAGAAGCTAACAAAGTAGCTGTCTCTCTTGTTAGCTTGTTCCTTTATTCTTTAAAAACAAGATAAAAACCATCTGGCTCAGGGCATTACATTTTCCTCCCCTGTGCACCTCTATAGATGGGGACTTCACCTGCAGAGAGGGTTTACATTGATTAGGGAGGGAGCAGTAACTCAAGCTTCCATCCTCTGCAAGGATACTTTGCAGTCTTGAAAGGTGCTGACCCACTGAGTTAAACTGTCAAGAGAGGATAAAAAAGTATCTTCATCCCAGGAGGTAACAGCTGCCAGGTTTTCAACACCTTGCACACTGCTGAAAAAACAAAATGTCACAACTGTCAGCCAAAAGAAAAATAAATCTGTTGTCATCTTGTGTTAATGACTGGGCCTTACAAAAAGGAACTACATAAGTCTTTCGCAGGAATATGTAACCATTTCCTTTGCCCGAGATTTTCATCTCCCCGATTAAAAAAAGTCCCTACATTGTCCTAAACTTCACCATGAAGGAATGTAATGTTAAAAAAGTCAATGGACGTATGGATGAGCTTGGCTCCTTTCAATATAAGTTAGGTAAGTAGGAAGAAGATGCACATCACAGACATAAAAAATGTGTGTTAACAAAACAGCAACAAGTCATTCATAAACCAATAAGCTGAGACACACACGGTGTTCTATTCTTAGGAGGACAGTTTGTTTTCAGGCAGCGTCCAGATGGGGAAATACCACGACATTGCTTTTCCAAGTCACTTCTCCCTAAAAAAAGAGAATGAAATTTCAAAGGATCCACCTCCTTTACCAGATCCGGTGTTTGAGTATGATGGTATTCTCTTCTTTCTGATTTGATTAATGAGGGAAAGGTTTAATGAAGTCCCTGCTATCAGGCAGGCAGTTTTTTCTTCTATTTGTTTTAGGTTAGTCATTTTAATTGTACTGAGTAATTAGAAGGTACACACAGCCAAGGGAGCTTTGTTCTGATAATTGCTCAAGAAAATCCAGTCCCTATTTGCTGTTGCATTGTGTTAAGACACTTCTCCCTCTAGTGGCCATAGTAAGCACTCTGGCTTGGCAGTAGACAAGGTGTAATTGCTGCATGACAAACTATGCTTAAGGGACTATCTTGCAAATACTTTAGGGTTCAGCATTATTTCATTATATATGTGTGTGTTTTACCCTTTGAAACTTCCTACTTCCTCTTCTTGCTGAAGTGTTTTGGGCTTTGGGGGGGGGGCTGCCTGAGATGTTTATTAAAAAAAAAAAATCCAGTGCATTCTGGGTAATGTTTTGCAGCTTGACTTAATTTTAGTCATCTGTTTTAATTACCTATTTATAAAAATGCTTTTGCATTTGTAGACATTATTTAATACTTTGGAAGAAGTACCTCATTTGAAATAAATAAATAAATTGTACATATTTTAAATAGTCTGTGTAAAAGATCTTAAAGGTAATTAATGTAGGTCTCTTAAGTAAGACAAAAGTGATCTTTCTGAATCTGATGAAGTGATTTGTTTATATAACTTCCCACTTCTGCTGAATTCTTGAGAGCCTAATAACATTTGGGGGAGGGGAAGATGGCAACAAAAACACCCAGCATGGGCTTGGCAGTTTGTGCCTAGCTACAAAAGCCTTCTTCAAAAAGAAGCAATTTAATAATCAGCTTTCTTAAAATTACTTTGAGGAAAGAAGACCGTATGGGGGTTAGCGCTTTGTCTTATTTTTATTCCAGTGTAATCATTCTTTGATAAATTGTGTAATCACTGACTTAGTAGACAACTTATTATTGAACTCCTGGGTTGTAATGACCATAAAAAGTGTATTTTCATATAGAGAGTTGAGGTATTGTGAGTAAATTATAAAGGAAATAGCTTATGCTGGTCAAAGTCCATATGGGCCCAATTCATTTTGTGTTCAGTGCTTAATCTAGATGCACCATTTAAAAGAGGAAGAAGGGAAAGAGGAAAGGAGGAATGGAAGCCTGTTGTGCCCAGCTGCACACATACTTTAAAAAAATAAAAATCTGTCTTTAGATCAACATGGAGGGAAAGCAGAGCAGTGGTTCTCAGCCTGTGTGTCGCTGCCCTTTTGAGGGCTCAATTGACCCTATCATGGGAGTCACATATCAGATATTTACATTACAATTCCTAACAGTAGCAAAATTGCAGTTATGAAGTAGCAGTGAAAATAATGTTATGGTTGGGGGGGGGTCACCACAGCATGAGGATCTGTATTTTAAAAGGTGGTAGCATCAGGATGGTTGAGAACCACTGAGTTAGTTAGAGCTTTGTGTCTTCAATTGGGATTTGGCAGAGTCTGGATGGCATTTGGAAAGCCCGGTCCCAGCTTCCCTGGAGTTGTTTTGTAATTTGATTTTTCTAGCCCATATTGCCTGGGACATGATTTGATGATACTATATATCTCAAGGTCCCTGTTCTACCACCACACCCCAGTCTCTAAGCATTTTCATTAGACTTTATCTTGTTTTGCTATAGGGCTGTTGAACAGATTTCTTAAGCAACCGTTTGCAAGGTTAAAAGAATGCAGCCTGGTAACAAGTTTGTGTCATTTTAAATATATACCTTCTAGTAAATAAGGAGAAGCCTGGCAATCAATCCCTTTTAGTGTGTTATATGTTTCACCTGACAACTAAACCTTCTATTGATTAGCCATTACTTTGTTAGATAATCCTATGTCATTGAATCCATTGTAAAAAATTAAACTCTTTAAAATGTTTTACCCTAGCAGCAGTGTGAAAATTGAAAACTTGTTCAGAATTACAGCCTGCTTTCACAAAGAAGGTAGTTTTCAGCCAGGCATCTTATTGGTTTATGCTTATGTGCTTTATATGCAATATAAAAACGTATTAAAGTACTCCAACGCAAAAAAAAAGAAAGAAAAACCCTCTTCCTGCCTGTGATTCAGCAATGAAGCCACCTTTTCAAATGTTGCATGGGGACAAAGCCCAGCTTGCCTGCAGCTATTGCATTCACTAGTTTGATTTCAAAGTAGAAGTTATCTTAATAGTAAATATTGTTTGAGGCTTTGTACTACAGAGTGGTCAAAAGACTGACAAATTTTAGTCACTTTTATGCTGTTTCCTTGGAACATAAGCATAAAATGGATCATGTACCCATTTTACAGATGAATTGCCAAAAAGCAAAGACTATATTTCTAGCAATTCTTTACTCTGGACATTTAGTGCTAGAGTGGGTTTTCTAACTCTACCTAATGTTCCCCTGAACATGTTAGAAGTCATTAATGAAGAAGAGGAAAGTTTGAATGAAATGAATTATTCTAACATTCATAAATTTGTTTTGTTGTTTGAGACAGGGGCCTGGCTGGACTGGCATTTACCTTGAAGCTCAGGCTGGCCTTGAACTTGAAATAATCCTGCCTCAGCCACCATATTATTACACGTATTCAGTTCTGTTCTTACAAGTATGAGCCACCATAACATTTTTTAAAATGATGCATTTCTCTAGTGTGTGTGTTTGTGTGTGTGCATGTGTGTGTATGTTGTGTGTATGTGTGTTTGTGGTGTGTATGTGTGAAGGTGTGGGTGTGGTGTACATGTGGGTGGGGGGGGTCATGCACTTGCACGCGCACCTGCTACATACAGCACACAGTGAAGGTAATAGGACAGCCTGGAGTGATTCTCTTCCTCTACCTCTTAAACTAGAACTCGGGTTGTTAGGCTTGGTGGCAAGCACCTTTACCCACAATGCCATCATGCTTGTCCCCCTCCAATTTTGAGGAGGGGGGGCATGTGTTCAGTCACTAAGCTACATGACAGCTCTCATAATTTTATTTTATTTTACTTTATTTTTATTTATTCACTTAGTTTTTTTTTTTTTTTTAAGACAAGGTTTCTCTGTAATAATCCTGGCTGTCCTGGAACTCATTATGTAGACTGACCAGGCAGGCCTTGGACTTACAAAGATCCACCTGCCTCTGCCTCCTGAGTACATTAAAGATGTGCGCTATCATTGCCCAGCCATAATTTTATTGTTATGAATTCTTTTGTAACTTAATTTATTTTCATCTCTTTTCCTTGCTTTATTTTAATGACTTTGACTTCTGAAGTATATTGAATTGATGTGACCAGGATATCTTTCCCATGCTCAGTTTTGGGTGGATAGTGTTAATCTTTCATCATTAAGCCTTGTGCTAGTTAGATATTTCTAGATGCCTATTATGAATTAAAGGGTTTATGTTAATTCCCACGTGTCTGACTTAAAAAAAAAAAAAAACTATAAATAGTTGTTTTGTGTAGTGAAAGTTTGCTGTAAGTATGTATGTGCATGTGTGTCTTTGTGGAAATATGTGCGTGTGAGTGTAGGTGCTCTTGAAGACCAGAGGCCTTGGGTAGTAATGATGCCCAGAAGATTGTGTGTACGTGTGCGTGTGCGCGCGCTAAGTCATCTCTCCAGCCCCTAGTTAAAAACCTTCTAAAAAGCTGAAGTGTTGTCTGTAGCTCTGCCCCTATTCTGTTACTATGGAAGACTACTTGAGGTGACTTATTAAGAACTTTCTCTGCGCACTCTGTTTGGTTTGAAGTTTTCTTTTTAGTGTCTTTGGTATCAGGGTTATGCTGGCTTTATAAATTGAGTAGGGACGTGCTCCCTTCTTTGTGTCATGAATACATTATCAATGGTCCTTCTCTGCCAGTGGAATCATGTGGGCCATAAGTCTCTTTCTGGAAAATTTTTATAGCAGTTTTAATTTCTTTAATAAGTAGAATTTTTTAATTTTTAGTTTGGATTGTGTGATTTGGACAGTTTATATCTTTTGTGTGCCCTATTTACTGACTTTTGTTTGCTTTGGTTTTGTGTTAATTTTTTATATTTATTTTGTTTATATTTTTAATTATGTGAATGTGTTTGAGGGTTTGTACATGTGCATGCAAGGTGCTTTCAGAGACCAGAAGAGGGCTCAATCCCATGGAGCTGGCATTACAGGCAGCGTGAGCCACATGATGTGCTGCTGGGAACCCATCTTTAGTCCCCTCCGCAAGAAGAATATGCTCTTAACCACTGAACCATTTCTCCAGCCTCCTGGTTTTGGTTTTTGAAGCTAGAATTTCAGACACTGAACTCTTGATGGTCATTCAGCCTCTGCCTGGAATGACAGGCCCATGCTCAGTCCGTTTGTTCTCTACCAGCATCTCACTGTGCATGGAACCTTTTCTTCTTCCCTCCTTCCTCTAGAAAAGGTCCCATCTATAGACTATGCTACATAGAACACAGTCTAGTCAGTGCACAGTATCCTCCTGCCTCAGCATCCTCAAATATCTTTGTATTTTTATATACAGTTTCTAGATTGGCTGAGAGCCTCTTTGGCTGTAACTTTGACTTATGTCCATCACTCTGTTTTCAAATTCATCTTGTATATCCCTTTTAAAAAGTGTGTCTGTACCCACAGGTGTGTATGCCTGTGGATTTAATCTTCAGGCAAGAAGGGGGGTCAGATCTCGGAGTTGGTGTTACATACAGGCTTGAATTATAGGTACACACCACCATACTGTCTCTCTCTAGGTTTTCCTTTCTCTGGTGAAAACTTCCCCATCTGTTTACTCATTGTGATAATTATCTTTCATTTAATCATTTTATTGAACAGATTAAAGATATCTTTACTGCTATTCAAATAGGTCATTTTGTATATTCTTTCTTCTTGACTGTTCTGTAGGTGTGGTGATTTTTATATTAGATAGTGGATAGTGTAAATGATTCATTGTAGAAACTCTGAATCTCCCTCTGATTAAAAAACACAAGCAGCTCAATGTGACATGAAAAATGGTGTGCTATTACACCCACACGTGTCAGGCAAACCCTTGAGACCTAGAACACTGTGTCCCATCTCCACTCCTGGTTCTTTTCGGTGTCCCAGGGAAGCCTGAGATCCTCTCTGTATTTCTACCCTTAATGAAGCAGGAATCAAATCTAAATTCTTACCTGTTCTTGTGGACGCGAGCTAGAGTCTTGGCTCAGTTCCATCTGCTCTTTCCATTGGAATTCTGTCTCCCTTAATGTATGTTGTTTGGGGGTTAAACATGGATTAGAGAATTTAAATGTATCTTCTAAGGCCTCCTTCTTTCCCATGGTTCTCTCCTCAGTGAGATTTTTGTTGTCAGTTGCCAACCACTGTGGCAGTTCTGAACTCTGTTTTGATAGCTTAAGCCAGTAGACTGTAGGCTGTGGCTTCCTAACTGTTGTGTGCATCTTCACCTTGCACTGACTGACTGTTGATTGCTTCAGGGGAAACACAAACTCACATCTCACCCAATGTAATTCCTTCCCCTTTCCACCATTTTGTCAATCTTAAGCACCTCCTATAGTTTCAGAAGTATTTTACTTTAGTTAAGCTCTTATCCAAAGGAGGATTAAATCACTCTAACATTTCTGCCATTATTAGAATCAGGATTCTTTTGTTATGCCTCTCTGCTTCCTCCCTGTCCCAGTCTTTGGCATGGTTTATGTAGCCCATGCTTATTTCTAAATCCCAAGATCACAAGAATGGACTACCAGCCATCCTAAAAGAACCATAATTCTTTGCCTTAAAGTTTTATTAGTTTATTCAATAAATGCTTATTAATTCATGTGTGTTTTAAAAAATATTTTTAAAGAATAATTTTGTTGGAACAGAGAGATGGTTTAGAGGTTA
Source organism: Phyllotis vaccarum (assembly GCA_033318265.1). Taxonomy (NCBI): domain Eukaryota; kingdom Metazoa; phylum Chordata; class Mammalia; order Rodentia; family Cricetidae; genus Phyllotis; species Phyllotis vaccarum. The sequence goes on along the minus strand of JARWLC010000004.1, from coordinate 16,230,743 downwards.
AGAACACTTGACCTTTTGGAGAGGACCCGGGTTCAGGTTCCAGTACCCACATGGAAATTTACAGCTCTCTATAACTTTAGTTCCAGGGGTTCTGGTGTATTCTTCTGGCTTCTTCAGGTACCAAGCACACATACACATGCATTGTACATGTATACTTGCAGACAAAACACTCATACATATAAAATAAACAGAAATTTTAAAAACACTTTTAGTATATGATGAATTAATTTCAATTTAAGTGATAAATGAATAAAACAAGAAAGTGTTTCAACTTGTTTAAAGGAAAACTCATTCATAATATCGTTAGAAAGAGCTAGGACTGGCTGTGATTAATAGAGGGGTTTCTACCAGTTTTTTTTAAATAGTAATAATTGGCCAAAAGCAAATTTTTAAATTCTATATATGTTTTTAAAAACAGACATGTGAGTGAATAAGTGTGAGCAGACACCACAGCTCCTCCCTATGAAACGATCCAATTTATAAAAATATAAAAGGAGAAAGAAATTCTAATTGTCATTAGAAACTTAGGCAAGATCCTTCAGAGGATACTAAAATTAGCAGGTGAAATTTAAAGTAGAAACATTTTGCATGCCCTCAATATTTTCTCTAATGTATTTAATAATTCCCCAGCGGAGAAATTACACATTCACAGTGGGGCCACGTGATCAAGGAAAATATCACCAGAACTGTTAACACATGTTTTGATTTGATGCCCTGAGAAGGAAGGTCCCTGTCATCTCACTTGTGTCCTTCTGGTTATGGGTTGAGGGAGATCCTGTTGATTAACTGATTTAGAAGTGTCAGTCAAGAAAGACAAGGAAAACTGAGGACATACCACAAACCAGTGCAAATAAAGCTCCTGACAGGGGGAGACTGAGGAAGCTCAAACCTGTAAGGTCTACACTCGATATGCTATCAAGTTCACACACTCTTTTGAACTGAAGATTTTACCCAGGGCTGGAGAAATGACTCAAATGGTTGAGAGCACTTACTGCTCTAGCAGAGAATCCAAGTTTAGGCCCCAGCTCCCACATCAGGTAACTCACAAATGCCTCTCGCTCCAAGGCAATGGTTCTCAGCCTTCCTAATGCCATGACCCTTTAACACAGTTCCTCATGTTGTGGTGACCTCCAACCATAGATTATTTTAGTTGTTATTTCGTAACTGTAATTTTGCTACTATTATGAAGCATATGTGAATATCTGTGTTTTCCAGTGGTCTTAGGTGACGCCTGTGACGGAGTCAGGCACACCCCTCTGACCTCAGAGAGAGACAAAGAGACAGAGGCACCTTGCTCCCACCCCCCTACAATCTTTTTTTTAAAATTTTTTTTTTTCTTCTCCAACAGAGTCTTTCCATGTAGCTCAGGTTGGCCTCATCTTATCATGCTCTTCTCTTAGCTGCTGATGTGCCAGGTCTTTAGGTATATGCACCATGCCTGGCTCCAAGCTCATCTCCCCGAGTACTGTGCTGTGGTGCTGGAGGTTGAATTTAGAGCTTAATGCATGGTAGGCAAGTGTGTAGTCTACTGCTGACTTAGATCTGCAGCCCTGGTTTCTTAGCTTTGGTAAATGTCTCTGAAATATCATACTAAGGGAAAGTTTAGTTAAGGAAGTGCAAAAGTATCTTTGTAACATCTGTAAATCTCAAACTTATCTTAATTCATAAAATAGGGTTTCTAAAATTAATGTTAAATAAGTATGACTTAACTGTATTCACCTTAATTCCAACACATATTTATGTTGGTTCTCAAAGACTATTCCCAGGCCTGCAGTATCAGCATCTGCTGGAAAATTGTGATTCAGTAAGTTCTCCTAAGTGATTCTGATGGGAATTATCACAAGTGGAGAATAATGATCTATGGTATGGATTCTATACCATCCACAACTTTAAGTTGAAAGCACACTCAAGAGACTGAGAGGAGGGATCATCACAAGTTCAAGCACACCTAGGACTATATTGTGAGATTCTGTTTCAAAAAACGTTAACTGGGGTCTGGAGAGGGCTCAGAGGTAAGGAGCATGTGATGGCACAAGCCTCTGATCCCAGCACTTGGGAGGCAGAGGCAGGTGGGTCTCAGTGAGTTTGAGTTTGAGGCAGCCTGATGTACAGAGTGAGTTCCAGGACAGCCAGGGCTACACAGAGAAACCCTGTCAGGAGGGCAGGGGATAAAGCATTTTTCTCCATGAAGGAAAATTGTACTATAGTCAGTATTTGTATCCATTTCCTAGTGTTCTGTTTTTAATCTTCTTCTAATCAGGCTCCCAAGTATAGTTTAGATCTACTCTTCTTTTTTCTTTGGCTGTTATGATTGAAACAAGGTCCAGATGTGTGTAATCCAGGCTGGTGGGGAACTGATTATATAGCCTGGTCTGATTTCCAATTCACAGTCCTCAGTTATTAGTTTACAGGTGTGTGCCATCATGTCTGGTTGATAATTGCTAGTTTAAACAGAACATGGTTCTTAAAGTTTGCATTTATTTTGTTATTTATTTTCAGACATAGCATCACTATCTGCTCAGGATAGCTTCAGACTTACAATCTTCCCACATTGGCCTCTATGGTGCTACGATTACACCATATCTGGCTAAAGTTTGCATTTTTAAAAATGTTGTCTATCCCATCCTATAGCTCCCATTTCTTCCATGAATTCCCTTCTTACTTGTTCATGGGCATACCATTGGCTTTTATGGTCTCCATTCTAGCCTCCTGTCCTCTACTTGGTCCCTCACAGCCACAAATCTCAAATTTATAAACAGAATTGTATGTTGATTTAGAGAAATAGAGAATCTAACAGCTATATCTGTCAGTATTTCAGTATCTAAAACAAAATAAAAAAACATGATTTTTTTTCTTGAAAAATTGTCTCTACAGACTTACAACAGCTGTGCCAGGCTGTGCATAAACCAGGAGACAGTATGTCTGACAAGCACTGCTATGAAGACTGAAAACTGTGTGGCCAAGGTAAGTAACTGCTCACCAGTTAACTGTGCCACGGACATCCACACATGTGGGGATATGTTTCAAGTATAATAAAAACAGCCAGAGATATCAGAGGGATCTACCCCCAGTCAGTCTAGGAGGATCTACACAGTGGTAACTCACACCTTTAATCCCAGCACAGGGAATATCCCGGGAGTGGTGACCTACGCCCTTAATCCAAACTGAGTTCAAAAGAGGTCATCTTAGTTTACAGAAGGAGTTCTAGGTTCCCAGGCAGGAGGAAGTGGTGAGGCCTTAACTGAGCGAAGAAAGTATTTAAGGCAGGCAAAGAAAGACAGAGCAGAAGAAGCCAGGAGAAGCAAGGCTGAGGAAGCTGGAAGACAGCTGGGTGAGATCTGACTATGGTGTTTCCTCTCTCTCTGATATCTCCGCCTCTCCCAGAGATGTGGCCCTGAGTTTCCTTTATTCTTGCAACATACATCTGTAGGTGTCTTTTTTCAGTGCTCTTACTACACATCACATCTTTATGAAAAGAATAAAAGCAGGCATTACTTTATGGAGTGAAGTGAAAGTTGGGTTTTCTGTGTCTTCAGTTGCAGCAGAATCTTAATTATCCAGTCACACTGATCAGTAAAATCTGTAAAAGATAAATTTGTTTTGTAAGTTCCTTTGCGGCTTGTTTTTGTTATTTTTCTTTGTTTTGGTTTTTGGTTTTTTGAGACAGGGTCTCACTGTGTATGTAGCCTTGGGTGTTCTGCCTCCTGCCTCCTGTTTCCCAGGTGCTGGGATTAAAGACAGCACTGCCTTGCCTGTCTTCCTTCAAGGGCAGTGTAGCCACGGAAATTCACTGATGGCAGCAGTGTAAGCAGCATGAGATGGCCGTTACTTAAGAAATGTCATATTTGCTGATTCTGAGTGGAAAAGTGTATTTAGCTGACATACAGGCCAAGTCTTTCATATATGAGTGTGTGTTGTATCTGTAGATACAAATATAATGTTAAAAATTAGAAATCTTTGGAGCTGGAGAGATGACGCTGATGAAGAGCTGGTCTTATATAGGACCCAGGTTCAATTGTCAGCACCACATGATGGCTCACAGTCATCTATAACTCCAGTTCCAGGGGACCCAGTGTCATCTTCTGACCTCTTTGACCATTGTATGCACATGGTATACAGACAAATATAGGCAAAGCGCCCATACATAGAAAATAAAATTTTAAAAAAATTTAATTAGAAATCTGTAGTATTATGTTTCTGGCCAGTCTGACCTATGGTCCAGACCCGCAGTCCCACAGAAACACACAAATGCTTGTATTAATTTTATGCTGATCAGCCTATGGCTCTGGCATATTGCTAGCTAGTTCTTGCTCTTAAACTAACCCATGATTCTTATCCTGTTCAGCCATGCGGCTCCGTACCTTTTCTCAGAGCAGCATAGTTGTCCTCTGCTTCTTCTGGCTTCTCTGTCTTTGCTCTCTTTTTCCTGTTCCCAGAGTTTTCTTAGTCTAGTAGCCCTGCCCACACTTCCTGTCTGCCTTTGGCCAATCAGTGTTTTTTAATAAACCAGTAGGCGGGACAATTATTTACAATGTAACATAGTCTCACTACAGAAATCTTAATTTTTTAAAAAAAAATTTCTAGAATGATTGAGAGCTTTTTCTTAGCTTTGCTGCCTTGGGAATAATGTTCAGTGTAAGTTGTATTTCTAGAGTTTGTCCTCATTTTTATGCAAAAATGACCTTACCATTTAGGGGTTTTCTGTTTTACAACTTTTCCAACTTTCAACTTGATCTTTTGCATCATATGGAGGCTCGTATTTGCTATCTTATTAGAGGTAGGAGTTTATATCATATGGACTCCATATTTGTTATAAAATTCAAAAAGAGCTGTCTTATTTCTTTTGTGTTATTACAACAAAAAATCAACAAGGTAGCTTATAAACAATAACTTATTTTTATAGTTCTTGAAGCAGGAAGATCACTGTGACAGTGGATTCAGTGTCGAGTTGGAAGTTCATTCTTCCTCCTAAATGGAGCCTTTCTATAGTCTCAGGAAGGAAGGGCTGAGCCATGCCCTCTGGGATCTCATTCATTTACTTATTGCTTAGGGCGCTTGAGAATGCTGTTCATGAAGACTGTTCTCACACATCAGGTGGTTAGGGAGAAACAATCACTCAGGACATAGGAGCAACAATAATTTTTATTTATGTTTCCTAAAACACATAGTAATCTCTGATTTTGCTGTAATAGGTGAAAACATACAAGTTATAGCCATTGGGATTAGCCATATGAGAAATGTTATTTTAAATTATAGCTGCAAAAGATAAGTTCATCAGACTGTGTCTTAAGTTTACACCTTAATTTGCCACAAAAAATGAGGAGTAATGTAAGTCACATTTAATTTTCAGTTACTTACTAACAATTTCTAAGTGCTACTTGACCCTGTTTTATATCTGGCATTGGTATAGGGATCCAAAAAAGTTTTCTTAAGATCCTTTTTTAATTTTGGACATGCTGCTTTCACCCTTCATCACACATCACAAGTGAGTTACTTCTGGCTAAACAAGGCAAAAACTTAGTATGAGCTCCAATCCAAGGACAGGGTGACAATTTTAATGAGTTTCATTGAGAGCTGGCCAACTGAGCATCTGTTCCTTTTGTGACTGGTAAGCCAGTGCCTCTGTGCTCCTTGGCCGTGTTGCTGTGTATGCAGTGTGGGGGGCTTGTCTGTGCTCCTTGGCCGTGTTGCTGTGTATGCAGTGTGGGGGGCTTGTCTGTGCTCCTTGGCCGTGTTGCTGTGTATGCAGTGTGGGGGGCTTGTCTGTGCTCCTTGGCCGTGTTGCTGTGTATGCAGTGTGGGGGGCTTGTCTGTGCTCCTTGGCCGTGTTGCTGTGTATGCAGTGTGGGGGGCTTGTCTGTGCTCCTTGGCCGTGTTGCTGTGTATGCAGTGTGGGGGGCTTGTCTGTGCTCCTTGGCCTTGTTGCTGTGTATGCAGTGTGAGGGGCTTGTCTGTGCTCCTTGGCCGTGTTGCTGTGTATGCAGTGTGGGGGGCTTGTCTGTGCTCCTTGGCCGTGTTGCTGTGTATGCAGTGTGGGGGGCTTGTCTGTGCTCCTTGGCCGTGTTGCTGTGTATGCAGTGTGAGGGGCTTGTCTGTGCTCCTTGGCCGTGTTGCTGTGTATGCAGTGTGGGGAGCTTGTCTGTGCTCCTTGGCCGTGTTGCTGTGTATGCAGTGTGGGGGGCTTGTTTTGGTTGTCCTCGGTGTGGCACAGTTAGAAGTCGGCATCTGGCAGTGCTCTTGGGTGAGGGGACCTTCTCATCCCGTCCTCTGTTCTAATGTGACTCTGACACCCGTTTTCTTTCACTGTCCCTTAAACACTTTGAATAATGATTTCTATAATTTCCAGTTGGGACGCAACCAACCTCCTGCTTCCTTTTATTGGCCCACATCCTGTCTTCTAGTCCATTGCTTCAAATTTGAGCCAAATCATCAAATAAAAATACATAACTGGAAAGTGTTTATTGCAGTTGTCTCCACTAGCATGGTAACATGACAGTTTTCCTTTCTTATTGTTAAACATGATCTATTTGTCCCATGACCTCACGCTCTCTCCTGGCCTCATTTGCTGCTTGACCTTTGAAAGAAATGACTCAGTTATTTTTGTACCTGTAAGCATTTGTGTTTTTGTTGTTCATTTTTAGTTCTTTGCAGTCATTTTGTTTGCTGCAGTGATGTGGCTGTGATGGCATGAGCATCTGAAACTGATTCAAACTATGCTCCAGTGTGGCCTTCCGTGTCTAGCTGTCTCCATGTGGGAACTGCTGTAATACAGTCAAGCCAGCCTTTTATAAAACAAAAAAAGAGATGATTTTCAATCAAAGTAATTTTGGTTTGAGTGTAAATACTAATTGTTGTCTTGGACCTTTTTAGTAAATATTTGCTTGTTTGCATTTTTCAGAAGGCATTGGTCAGTCTCAAAAGCAAGGATGAACTCTATAATATTTTGTGTTTAGCTTTCCTCTGCCAGTCACCCTGTAGCTTTGCAGTCCCTGTGTGGAAAGGACACTCCCTTTAGTTCTTGAGAAAATATAAGAAAGCATAGATATTTCATAAGCTACTTTAGATTGACAGCCATCTCCTGGATCCTTACCTTGAAAGAAAGAGGGTCAAGAAAAAAACATTTTTAAAAAATAGAAGTGTGGAGGGGTCTAGGTAGTATTTGAAGCTGTGAAGTATCTTGTATATAGTTTACTTTTTTTGACTGTCTGTCTGTCTGCTTTTGGGCTATGTAGACCATGCTGTCCTTGAACTCCTAGAAATCCACCTGCCTCTGCCTCAAAAAGTGTGCACCACTGGCTGGTCTGCTTTTTAAAGCATTTCATCTGCTCACGGTCATCGAGTTTATGAGATTTGTTTGGGGAGCATGATGAGCTCTATATTTATTGTAGCTTTAAATGGGCAGTCATTATTGACTGTCAGCTTAGTCTTTAAAATCTATAATCACCATTGTACCTAATTGTCAACCTTCATGTTTTTTAATTATGAAAGAAAACTGAGAACATTAATTTTTATGTTATCTTGTTATTGACTTTATTGAAAGACTACAGAAAATTTTGGTTTGAGGCTTTTCCATAATTTACCTTTACACCTTACACTCCTTTTATAAACATAAACAGTTAAAATTGAGCTATTAGGATATCTCTACCTTGATTTCTGCCCTAAACTGGGCAAGTTCTGTCGTTGTTTGGAATAAGCCCATTCAGTGGTCTTAAGTACATTCTATGTTTTTGTTGTTTGTTATTGCTGTTTTTTTACTTGAGACTAATAATCTGTTTGAAGCTGACTGAGACAGAAAGATGTGGTGTTCCTTCCCACTCCGGATTTTGATAGAAGACTTGTTTTATTTATTTCCAAAATTATATCCGCAGGAAACAAGCTGTTTAAATTCAGATTATGCTGAAGCAAAATGGTCCTGGTATGAGAAGCAACGTGCTGTTTTACGAGCACAGAGTCCCTTTTCTCATAACTGATTGATAGTAAATATTTTCCTGAAGAATTATTGCCAACCATGAACAGTGCAACTGTTTCACTTTTTTCCGTGCTACTTGCTGTACCAGCCATTGTCGGTAATTAAGATCTACAATTCACAATGCAGACGTTTGCACTTCCTCTGGGTCTGCGCTATTTAGAAGACATTTCAGCTGTTCAGAGTTTCTTCTGAGTTTTAAACTACATGTTAACAGGCTCCTTTAATATACTGTTCCATAAGTAGGAAGTCAGATGTCTGTTGTTCACACAGGCCCTTCTGACAGATATGTATTAGCTTTGGGTGAACACAGCAAGATGGAATTGTATCATCAAGGTAGTATGATTGGGAAAACTTGGAAGTGTAAAGAGGTCAAGAATGAAATTCAGAATTAACATCTTTACTTTCATCTTTAAATGTTGCATGAATTTAATGTTAATGGTCACCAAGGTTTTAAGAAATACACAGTGAAGTAACTTATTGGCTAGAAATCGTTTATTTGTCAAATTAAGAATGTGAAAATATATTTCCTCTAGTTGTGGAAAGTCTCAAAAGACTTGGGACAAAATGGATTAGCAGATTGATAGCACATTTGTTGTAGAACAACAGAAACCTGAAGTAGCACATACCATTGATAAGAAAAGTGTCAACAGAGAACTTAGTCTGTGTTAAAATTGATCAAATTCAAATTGTTTTGAATCCAAAAAGGAATTGATTTTAGGAATTGTAGACTCATCCAGGAATCTTCACAAATGATGCCCTAACCTGAGCTCCTGTGCAGCCTTGCTGCCAGGAGCACTCCTTGATAAACATACGGGAATAAACAAGAAACTGAAAGCTGTCAACAAAATGTTTTTAAAACCTTGCCCAGGGTGGAGCTTACCCTGGTTGTTCTTAAGTCTAGAGTCCAGCTAGCTGCATTGATTGTGCATAGTGGCCACCAGCATCTTCCAGCAGAGTAGGTCTGCGCAGAAAGGCAGGATGGGAGTCTCATTCTTGATTGCTCTAGAATAGAGACAGAGCTTCTGACAAAGCCATTCCAAGGCACTTTGATCAGAACCCAAAAACTTTCTGCAGTTCCTTTCAACTCCAGTGCTTGTATAAACTTTCTCTTTCTCAGTGAACTCTCTATGAACGTTTTGTGGTTTTTTTAGACAGCATGATTCAGCTGTTGGGAGCCACTGATCTATCTGACTGAGGCACTTCAAGATGCTAGAAGACCCTATTCACATTTCTATCTAGCCAGGGAGCCAATAAGATCAAGTTTGTCTTTGTGGATTGATCTACATCAGCATGAGATGAGCCCAGTCAGTATCTTCCTCAGTAAGAAAGGAAAGGTTATGGGGGAGAGGGATGAGAGAAGAAAGTTCTTCATCAAAAATTGACTGCAGTATTGCCTACTGATGCATGTCGGATCACCCGCACAGAGAGATCACATGGCTTCTCCAAAAGTCAAACGATCAATTCGCCTCGTTTTGGCTCTGTACTTAATGCACAAACAGTACGATCTGCGGGGCTGTAATTGCATTGTTAGGGCCAAGGAACAAGCCTGTGCCTTTTCAGCAGACAGCTGGCAGGGAGAGAGGCATGTTGTTAGGAAAGAGAGAGGCAAGGCAAATAAAATTACTGCTAACGCTCAGAGATCGGCAGGAGTCCTACTTGCCTAATCTTACCGGTGGGAGCAAGCGGCTGTTGTAATCCAATTATAGCAGCATAAGCAATTTGTTAGACACTCCGCATAATGTAACAATTTCCCAATAAACTCTGACTTGTAATAACGTCGGCAAGAGTCCGCATAAATCTGCCCGAATGGTGGGGGCTGTAGCATTCGGCTGGGGGCTTGTAATTGGCGCCATCAGCACGTTTTGCGGAGTGCAGTATGGTGCAGTCTTTTAGTGCAGGAATTTTAAGGAGAAAGGCATGGCACATGTTTCTTAGAAAAAGAAAAGTGGCCATTAAAAGGGGAGCAGCAAGAAGGGCACACTCTTGCCTTCACGTTACCTAGGGATCTCAGTGTAGAAAGAAAACAGGAGGAAGCCATGTTTCCTTCTACATGAAGGAAAGTGTGTGAATTAGTTAGATTCCTTTATATAAAAGGCATCAGTTTCTATTATTTATACCCTCATTCTCCCGCTTCCTAAAAAATGCTATTTGGGAAGCATTTAGATAACATTTTAACAAAATGGCCTTAGCTAGGTAAGCCTTGAAATGCCAAGTTTACCTATTTTCTTTAGAAGTTTAGCATTTTCTTTATAGCATATAGATATATATAGTGTGTGCGCACATGTGCTCACATGCCCAGGATGAATCCCTTCAATGTTACCTCACTGAATATCAAACCTTTTTGTGGACCTTCTGCTTTAAAGAACTATTGCTTACCAAAAGGGTTTAAATCCAGCCTGTTTGCTTGGCTTCCTGTACTAGATTGCCTGTGTAGTATCTTAATTCTAAAATGCATTGTGAATATCTGTAATATTAGAATTACCAATTAAATTTGTTGAAAACTTACATTGAATAAAAGTACAATGTTATTTAAAATATGCCTGTATGAATGTTATATAAATAGCTCTGGTTCCTAGATAATAATATTTCTGTTTTATAAAAATCATAGGGCATATTTGGGCTACACTTACTTATTAATTGGTGTATGTAGTCACAGACTGAGGTTTTTATTTATACACGGTAAGGGAGATGAATGCTTTACAGATGTCAGTTAATAGATTTATTTTCATGCTTCTGAATATATTAAACGTTGCCTACTTTCTTATGCCAATCCAACCCTTCATTGCTACATGATTTGTGTGAATACCACACTTTCAAAATAGGCCCAGGATTCTCCAGAATACCCTGTTGCTGTGGGTATTATCACAATAAATACTTACTTTCTGTATAAACGTTTTCTTCTATTGAAGCAAATGCTGCCTTGTTTGACTGGAACTACATCAATAAACTGCAGTGCCTCTAATAAAGCCACTCAGTGTCTGGGTTTAACTAATGGCTGATTTTCATGACTTTGACAGTGAGCTGTGTGCGTTATTTTCTCCTGATATTGTAAAAATAATGAGAGCAAATTAGAACAATCAGTTTACACAGATAGCTCCTGATTGGAGGCGATGGGCAATATGGCAGCAGGTAATCCATCTTCGGGCTCCTGTCACATTAACTTCATCAGTGTGAAAAGATCAGGTGGGGTAAGCAGGGATCCTGCCCAATCGGAACACTGAAATTAATGAGAAGAGCATTGTTCTGTGATCAACCTTTTAATTAGCAAGACCAGAAACAGAGGGCGTGATGATGGCAGCACCTCAGCCGCCTGCACAGTGCCAGGGACACTTTCTGAAGGGGAGAGAAAGAATCCTGTAGTTGTTGCCCTTCTCCTGCTGTGTGTAGGCATTGTGATTCTGCTCCAGAGATCATTTACAGATTGTAAGAAATCCACTCCTTTTCAAAGTCACGCCACAATACAGACAATGTGTTCATAATCTGTTGGCTGGAATTCTATCGGGTCATTTAGAATTTAGATTGCCAGTACTTTCTTTGGTGTCATACTCTGGGTTTTACATACAAACAAAAGAGTAACCATAGAAATTAAATTCTGTACAGTTCTGTTACCTCTACCTTCTCCCTTCATTGTGGAGTTTTTCCTGCAAGTAACACGGGGCTTTATGGTTGGAGTGTTCTGTCACCTTGAGTTATTTAAAAGAGGAGCAAACTACAGGCAGCAAGCTGTGGCATATTGAAATTGGGTTCCTCTCCTGATTCTGTTTATTAGGGAATCTGCTGCTTTGTTTATATATTTCTTATGCCATTGGCTTCTCAGTGTTGGCACTGTGTTATTTCAATTTATGTAATTGAGAATTGAATATCAATCAAGTATGATGTTTATGGAAAGGAAGAAGGGGATATAAAAATCGTAAACTTAAAGACTGGTTCATTCAGTTAAAGCTCAGTTGTACTAGTTTTGTGACCTTGTTAGTCATACTTATAGAAAAACTGTATGGTACAATGGAAAGAATTAATGAGCTCTTTTTATGTCTGAGTGTTTTTCTTCATGTAGGTATATGTGTGCCTGGTACCCTTGGAAATCAGAAGGGGACAATGGATCCCCTGGAACTAGAGTTATAGATGGTTGTGAACCAATATGTGGATGCTGGGAATCAAACCCAGATCCTCTGAAAGAGCAGCCATCTTAGACCACTGCGCCATCTCTCCAGCCTAAGCATGTGCGTTTTATGCTTTAACTTTGGAAAAGTATATGATGGCAGCACACTTCACAGTGTTCTAGTCTTCACCCTTCAAACATAGTGACTTACTATAAAAGTGAGTCATTTAATGCATGCTATGTGGTGAATTCAAATACAGAGAAATGGACTTTATTTCTTATTATCAATAGCTAATTGACTTAGACATAATTAAATGGATCAATATAATGTGGTTATCATGTACCTATCTTGAGTTTAGAATTGGTGGGAAAAAGTCCAAACTATATTATGAAATATTTAAATTATATGGAAGACAATCTTTTCTCATCAGAGTTAATAGGACTTGTTTAATCATTTATAACTAATATTGATTATACCTATCATAACTTGTATAATTCTCTAAGCCTGTTGCTGTAAGATACACCTTATACAGGTAAGTCTCTAATGTTATGCTTTCATGTAAAACACAACAAAAGTACTTCCTGTGTTGCCTCCCTGTTCCCTTCAAAAGTCTTGATACAATCAGAACAAAATTTTAATTACCAGTGAGCCTTGGCTAAAATTTGTATAAATCAGTTTTAGGGCCAATGACATATTACCAGATAGTGTCCAGCACCCTCAACATATATTTCAACATATTGATGATATTGTTCATATTAGTATTTTAAGAACAGCATACTAATTCATATTAAAGCTCACTCTCTATTCCTGAATGTGAAAGAGAGATTTTTATTCTTAAAGCTATTTTGGGTCCTGGTGGATGTTGGCAGGTACAAACATTCTCCTTTCTGTGTGTTTGGCAGTTACAGAAGCCTAGGTTCATAAGCTCTTCATGAATAAAAATGTTCTTAGTCACATGGTATAAAAAGATCACTTACAAAGCTCGTGAAACCCAAACCCTTCTTTTGAACCTTTTGGTACGCATGAGCTCAGGATTCATACATGTAAAATTTTATTTTTGTGTTGTGACTTCAGTTTGTAAATGCATCCTCAGTGTGTGACCGGTCTCATTAAGAATTTAACGGTGATGCCCTTTTTTCCTAAGAGTCTGGAATTCATCTGCCAATATTCCTGTTACAGAGGCTCCTTTCCAGAAAGAACTTCCTATGATCAGTGCTGGGTTTCTGTCTTATGGGGTTTTATTTTTTTAATACTAATAATTTCATAAATGTGCAGTTTTAAATAAGTAAGCAGTTTGCTTTGACTTCCTAGAAGAGCAAAGTACGATATCACCTTTTAAACTCTGCTCACCTCAGCATAAGTCATGGGCTTAGCTTTGAGGAATTGTCCTTAGTCCTTTGAAACTCAGCCACTACATGCTTGTTTCAAGTTCTTACTTGGGAAGTTTTTGAACCTGTAAGGCTGTTATAATCCTAAATCCCCACACAAAGCAGTCCTCTATATTCCTATATTAAATTGGGGTTTTGTTTAGGAAACAGTCTGGCTGTGTGCTCCAACCTAGCCTGGAACTCACAATCCTTCCTTCACTTCCTGAGTACAAATACCACAGATATGTACCCCACTCTCAGTACCAGATAAAGATGATAATGTCCATTTTGTTTCTTATGAGCCTTCAGCTGAAGGAACCCCATCCCCCATCCCCAGTACTAGAGATCTAACTCAGGACATGGTACATGCTAGGCAGATGTTCAGTCCCAAATATGTTTTGTTTTGTTTTGTTTTTAATTCAGGTTTTCTACTCAAAAGCTTGAGGAAGAGCAAATACATTAACTTTTTTTTTTTTTTTTTGAGTCTCTGCATTTGGTACTGTAGTACCAGCTGTGTTAGCAGTTTTAAATGTAAACCAGATGAGATGAACTGTTATCCCTTTCTTACAGATGATAAACCCTGAAGCTTAGAGAAGTTGAAATCCCACCCCCTTCCTTAAGTTATGGAATCAACTCAGTTTGAACTGAGATCTCTTCTGACCTCAAAATCTTTGCTCATCAGAATATCTTTCAGTAACATTTGAGGCTCTGTGAGCTCTGCAACCAATCTGCTTCCCCTTCTCACAGTTTTTCTCCTTTTGACTTCTATGTAATGCTTGTGACATCTAGCCTTTCTGCCACCTCAACCCTTTACTGATTATTTTATCTATACTCAGAAATTTTAACACTTCCAAGTTACCCATTTAGTAATTCTCTATAATGTTAGCTGCTTATTCAGTAATAATTAATGATCACTTTCCTGACAAACATAGGATATGGGACTTTAAAGGGTCTCAGATGACTTCGTGTTTTTCTACATAGAAAATGAGGGGGACAGAGTAAACAAATGGCTCGAGTTGGTGATTCATATTTTAGTAATTGTTTTAAAAGTTGTTCTGGGGCTAGAGAGATGGTACAGTGGTTAAAAGCACTTGTTCTTGCAGAGAACACAGGCTGGATTCCCAGCACTGTCATGGTGAATCACAATTTCAGTTCCAAGGGATCTGATGCCCTCCCTCTTCTGCCCTCAGAGGGCATCAGACATGCATGAGGTGCACAGACACACATGCAAGCAGAACACTCACACACATACATAAATAAATGTTTTAAATTGTTCTGGAATATAGCTCTTTAAAGTGTAAGCATGCATTGTCAATCTTTACCAAGAACTATTTTCCCACTTAAACTTAGTATTAATTTTGACAGTTAAAAACATTGCCTCCTGGGCTGGCAAGATGGCTCACCTGACAGCCTGGGCTGGGTATCCAGAACTCACATGGGAAAGGAGAGAATTCAGTCTTGTACATTGCAGGCTATGGCATGTTTATTCACACGTGGACGCATATGTACACACTGTGTACACTAAATATGTTAATGACTTTTAAAAAGACCAAACACCATTGCCCTCTGAGGCTTCAAAGCCCTTGTTTTTCTCTTCACTTTAGTAAATATCTTTGTTTGTGTTCATGCTTCTAGGTGGTGAAGGTTGCTGATCGTGTACATGTGGTCAGGGTATCAGAATTTCACTGGACTTTGAAATCTTCTACCTCAGAGGAGGATAGAGTAAAGATGAGTAGTTAAGAGACCATGAAAACCAAAATGTCAGTTTGTGGGCATAACTGTCTGGGCATTCATTCTCTGGGACAGAATAGAAGTTTTCGATGGGTAATTGTGACATGAATTTTCTGCGCAGATTTATAAAAGCATGTAAGAAGTTCTTGCTCACATAGAGTACTAAGATGATGAGATACAGGGATGCTAAAGTATTTCTAGAAGAAGGAACATAAATTTAACCACATTTTATCCTTCAAACATCAATTCAGATTTAAGCTACATTTTCTAGAAATATCTACTACTGTAAAAAATTGAATCATACTTTTTTTTCTTAGACATGTGAAGGAGCCAAAAGGGGAATTGAGAGAGAAAGCCATGTTTAAAAAGTAATGGTTCCTACAGTGTTAACTATGGAGTCTGTAGCGTGACTCTGTAATGGAATATCATGGCAGGGGGTATAATACTGTAAATAAGATGAATGTTCCACTTGTGGATTAATGGGCAACCTAAAGAGTAGCTTTATTTACATCTATGTGTGAGGTTCATTTTCGTTTTTTATTTTTTTTCTTACTCTTGTATTTGGACTTATTATAAACCTCATAGTTTAATTATAGAACTTCAAGAAAATAAAAAAATTAGTTTCCTTGGTCTTACTGGCATTACCCACCATTCTTCCTCCTCCTCCCTCTCCTCCTCCTCCTCCTCCTCCTCCTTGTTTTTGCTTCTTCTGCAAAGAAAGCCTCGCTGTAAAACCCAGGCCTAAACCTTGAAGTGCCAGACTCTGCCTCTAAGATGCAAGGTTCTGTGACACTAACTAGCACATTCTTTTTTCCAGTTGTTGGTTTGGGTTGGGCTGGGCTTTTATTTTGTTTCTGGTGATTTTTTTTTTTTCCCTGAGTTCCATGCCCCCGTCATCACCAGCTACATTTTTTTTCTGTCTATAGTGCTTTTCCAATTGTTTCTTAGTGACCTGTTTGAGTTTTTAGATTTCTAAATGGCAAGTTGATAAATAAAATAAGATTCTTGGCAGGAAAAAAAAAGGATATTTTTGTGTTACTTTGTTTTTTAAGAATTAATATAATGTCCTTTTGTACCTCAAACCAATAGATGAAATTTTCTCTTTTTCTCTGGATAATAACTTAGGGCAAAGAAATAATTTCTGAATGTATTAATTCCATGAAATACAGCTTTTGTTTCATATTTTTCTCTAATAAGTAAACTATTAAAATGATATATATCCGGATTACAATAGATTTCATTTGTAATGACATATTTTTCTATACTAAATGAGTTTTATTATCACTACTTTTTTTAGTTGACCATTGACGGCAAATTTAATGCCATTATTAGGTGCTTTGAAACTTCAAAAGTCTGAGACTCAGACCTTTGCTTCTCCCTGCTGTGCCTCGATTGAAAATGTATAAAATGAGCTATTTCATCTAATGTGACTGGCCTATCATTTATTATTTTAGTTTAGTTTTGTGTTTTAAACAAAGGCTCACTCTGTAGCCCAGGCTGGCTTGGAGTTTGCTTTGTAGTCCAGGCTGCCAGGCTGGGCTCAAACTCTGGACAGTACGCCTCTCTCAGCCACCTGAATGCTGGGATTCCAAACATGAGCCACTATGCCTGGCTTCACTTATTTTATTTTTAAAAGGCTGATTCTATGTAACCCCAACCGTGTAGCTTACTTAGGATTATTTTTCAATTGTGCAAAGAAGAGTCTTGAATTATTTTTTGAGTTTGATGGACTTGAAATAAAAAGTCATGAATTATATTTTTTACATTTATTTACTCTGCATGTTTGCAGATGCGTATACTTCAGGCATGCACGTGTGTTCCTTTGTGGAGGTCGGAGGACACAGTGGGTGCTGGCTTCAGTCTATGAGCCCTGGGACCGCACAGGCTCATCTTTTAACTGAGGCCTCTATACACCTGTGTCCCATGGAACCTTAACTCTGATCAGGCATAAAAGGTACCACAGAACTTGGATTTGAACTCAGTCTGTTCATGGAGCCTTGTGCTTTCAACCTCTGTTTATCCATTTTAGTGAGTAGAAAATTAGAGTTTATGTAAATAGGATTATCTAAACAGTTGTCTGTGGTACCTGTTAAATGGCAAAGTATCTATTAAAACAAAAACGAGGCTTTGGAAATCATAGCAGTATGTGAACTGGTTTTATAAAATCACAATACAGAATCCATCTTAGGTTTCTTATTCTCTAGCGTTTAGTGTTTTCCTTTTCAGCATTCTGTATCGGATGATAAAAATTTTAAATCCTTCAATTAGCAACCACAAAAAAAAAAAAAACCACCCACAAGTGTTTATTGAACCTTGTAATCTCCTCTTGTTGTCAGTTAGGATTTTCTTTCAGGCTTTGATTGTGTGTAATAAAACTGTTGCTTAATTAATGCCAGGGTTCTGAATCCTTTGGTTGCCACAAAAGAGAGGGAAATGGCTAAACCAAGAGGCAACATCCAATAGCTTTTCTGTCATGTTAATTTAGACCTGTCATTCTTGTTCTAGTTTGAGATATACAGCTCCCAACAGATAGCAGGTGAATTGAAAGAGAAGCTGTAGTGAGTGAATCCTGTCTGAGGAAGGCACAGCACATGACTGAGGCTCTCAGTAGGTTAATGAAGAACTGTTTTCAGACAACATTTCACTCCTAGTTTGAGCTGCCCTTGGGATAAGTGTGGCCGTGTTACTATGACCAAAGTAAGGTGACAAATTGGCATCTCGGCCCTATGGAATATGCAAGAAAGACTGGATCTTATTGTATAGTGTCTTGGTGGAGTTTGCTGATCCATAACCATAACATTTAATAATTAAAATAAGATGGTAAAGATGTGTTTTCAAATTGCTAAACTTTCTCTTTCAGCCAGTTTCATCCTGACTAGTCAGTAAATTCTCCAGTTTCCTGCTTTAGACTCCCAAGTGCTGGAATTATATACAGGCTTGTACCTCCACATTAGCAGTAGTTACTCACTTATAAAAGAGATTCATAATGCTTTTTAAAAAAAAAAATGTTAGAGGGCTAAGGTGACTTGGTGGGTAAAGAACTTGCCCCTCAAGCATGAGGGCTGAAGTTAGGATCCTCACGACCCACATAAATTCCCAGTGTGTGTGGGTGCCAGCTGTGACATGCTGGGAAACTGAGATGGGATTCTTTGGAGCTAGATAGCTTTACTAGTCAAATGGTTGAGCTCTGAGTTCAAATGAGAGATTCTGCCTCAGTAAATAAGAAGTAGAGTGATAGAGAAAGACACCCAACAGCATTCTGGTCTCCACTTACATGTTCTCAGGTACTCACATATGCTTGCAGGGAGGGGGGGAAATACGGTTGGGACTGGTGAGATGGGGTCAAAGGTACATGATACACCTGATGACCTAAGTCAAGTTCCCAGGTCCCACATTACAGGAGAGAAGTGGCTTCCACTGCTAGTTCTTTGACCAGCAGGCAGACAGACAGATTTATTTTTAAAATGGCTAAAGCTTGCCTTACATTGTAATTCAAAAAACATTTTCTTAATTTTCACAAATGCAAGCTATTGTCTTTCTTTAAATGAATTTAATTTTAAGCAAACTGTATTTTTCTTTCATTCTTCATGATTTAAGAAACTTATTCTCTGATTTTTATATGCGTATTGGTTTTAGTAAGCAATGTTTTTAATGTTTTTTTCAAGAATTTGAAGTGTTCTCAAGAATTTTAGTAAGCAGTGTTTCCTTCAGAATGTGTGTGGGAGTTGAAATCCAACATGAAAACATGAAAGCCTCTACTTGCGGCTGCTTTCTTGGTATGGTGTTACAAGTGCTGAACTTTCAGCACCTGTTCAGTGGTGTAGAATCACACTTTGTGCTGACACTTAAGTGTGACATAGACATTGTTGGGCAGAATCATTGGTAAAGTCATAATTTTCAGTAACTGAAATACCGGTGAAGAAAGAAGTTTACAAAGATACTGGGAAAGAATCTAGACTTGAAGTTCAATCGCTTCTGTTATCCAGTGGCTCACTAAGTGCTAGAAAACATGTCTTAGGATGAGTGGAACTAGCTTAAATGTTCTTAGTCAAACCTTCTGATTGTCCTCCACCAAAGAGCAAGGTTCCCAGCGTTGACCTGCTCTGCCCCTGCAGCACTATGAGTGCAGGAGTTATGCAGCCAGCAGAGAGAGCAGACGAGACAGGAAGATGTTTTTAGTAGGAAATGGATTTTAGTAGCATGTTTCTTTGTTGCTAGAACATAATGTTGCCATGAATCATGAATAAATATTCCAAATTCTCTAATATTATAGCAGTTATAACCATTTTTAAGCCTCCTTTGTAAGTAGATATTTCTCTCCTGGCTTTCTGTACAGTGAACTTTACAAAACTGGCATAAGCAGCCTATTAATTATTCATATCATAGCAACAATTAAAGCAAATTAAAAATAAAAATCACTGTATTGCATTTAACCGTGGGCAGCACCAAATTGTGTCAGCTCTGTAAGGGCCTGTGGTGTTTCCTTAGTTAGAAGTGCTAGAGGGAGCTCTAACCTTGCTCAGAGCAGCACCATGTGGGAACAGTTGCCTGTGTGTGGCCATGGGGTCACAATAGGAAATGTAATCTCAGGCTCTTTTGTAGCAAAATTTAAATCTTTTTTTTTTTTTTTTTTTTTTTTTTTTTAATGGCTGTTTTCTTCATACCAGAAAATATAGGTTAGGACAGTCTGTCTGTAACCAGACAGATTTTTCTCTGCATTCTCCCTTGTGGGAATATAATCTAGCAATGTTAAGAGTTTTTAGATTTGGTGGATTTCCTCAAAGTGAGCAGATCTGCATCATGGCAGTGCAGCCATTTAAAAAAGAGAGAAGGAACGTCATAGAGCCCATTCCTGCTCCGTTAAGTGACCTCCCAGTCATTTAACAGTCATCTTTACTTCCTTCTCCTTTGAACATATGTAAATAGGACCATACAGCATGCATCCCTTCCTGTATATGTCATTTGGGAAGAATATATTGAAGAACCAACCACTCACAGTGTTGCACATAGTTATAATCTGTATGTCCTCATTGGTAGGTAATATCTCACAATAATAGATGTTTAAATTTATACATTTCACTGTAGGCAAACATTGGGGTTTTTTTTCAGCTTTTGATAATTAAAAATTCTCACATATACATTTTCATGAATATGTAGATGAAATTAAATGTCTATGAAACTAAGAAAAAAACAGCAACTACTGGCCTCAGAGAACGAGAGATTCCTTTGTTCCTTTACCTTGCCAATCAGTGCTTGGTGTTGCCTGGCTTATTATCTTACTGTAGTCTTCTGGTAGAGTATAGCAGTATCACATACCGTACAGTGTGGCTGGGAGAAGTGAGTATTTTTATAGTGGTTCCTCCATACACACCTTGAGATTGAATCCAGGACATTGAGAACATTAGGTAAAGCATCTACCACTGAGCTATGTGTCACTAGTCTAGTTTTATTTTTATATTGTGTCTCCCCAACCTTCCCCCCCAAAAGAAACCCACAGACTATGTAACTATTTCTAAGTATGCAGTTCAGTAGTAGTATGGACATTAATATTGTTATTACATTTTGTATTGTTTTTAATTTCTGTCAGCAGCTACTTTCATTGAAAACGTATTTGCTGTAACTTGTTCTAAGTAATGTGTGTATATCATCTGTTGCTATAACAACCCTTGGGAACAAGCAGTGTTAAGTCTTTGAGGTTACAAAATAAGGGGGGATTGCCTAAGGAGAGTGATGAGCTTGCTGATGACAACCGGTTTGTAGATGACACAGAATGTGATCCTGAGCTGGCTCTGATGCCCTTTAGTTCTATCTTTAAAACAGTTAAGTCTTTTGCGTCCTCTGTAGTATGCCCAGTTCTATGATGTTATTTTAAGATTCTGTCCAAAATGCCTTCATCATTTCGATTTGCTTGGAACTTACAGCAATCTTCCTGCCTCAGTCTTCCAAGTGCTGAGATTACAGGCATGAGCCAACATGCATGTCTTAATCCTCTGTCCTTCCCTAACCTATTCTCACTGCTGCTGTCCTAGTGGGCTCACTGGATAGGTAGAGGTGGTGCAGGCCTTTATTCCCAATACTTGGGAGGTAGAGGCAGGTGAGTTTGAGGCCAGCCTGGTCTATAGAGCGAGTTCCAGGACAGCCAGGGATACATAGAGAGACCCTGTCTCAAAATAATATTAATAGTAATATAATAATAACGTTTTAAAACACTATTGTCATAGAAGCTGGTGCCACAGGTCCTACTTAGGACCAGTGAAACTTAGTTCTTTCATATGGAAACCCAGGTTCAATGCTTGTCCTTGTTTGTTTGTTATAGTAGCCAGTATGCCATCTCAACTGTGGAAACTTTGATAGCCTTTGGAATCAGGGGGTGAGGGGGTGGTATATCTAGTACAACAAGCTCTTAAATGGATAGAGAACAGTCTTAATTTGAGTACTATTGATAATAAAGCATTAGGAGAATTCCAATGTAGACCTTGGATTTGGCCTTAAATAAAACCATCTGGTATATATAGTTTCTTTTGCCTCTGTGTGTGGAGTAAGGGAGTATTTAGTAGAGATAGCACTGATAGTTTTCTAGAAAACTTTTTTCTTAAATGCTGACAACCAGAAGGAGGGTAATACAAAAATAACGAGAATGTAAATGTATAAGAAATGGGTCATACCGAGGAGACAAATTTCAAGACGGTATCATCAGGCTGAGCTCATTTCCCATAGTTTTAAGTTTTATGGAATGTCAAGATAGCATTCGTCATCATACTTTTTGGAGGTTTAGTTTTAATTCTTGACCTCAGACATAATTACTTTAAGCTTAAAAAATTATTTTGTCCTTTTGGGGATTAGTTTTACTATGCAGCTCAAGTGGATCTTGTTACAATATGGTTTTTTGGCCCCGGGCAGCAAGAGGTCCAGGCCCACAGAACTGCCGTCCCAAACACTTATATTATCTTCATGCTGTTTGGCCTATGGCTCAGGCACTTTGCTAGCTAGCTCCTTCATCTTAACTCATTTTCATTTATCTGCCTGCCACGTGGCTCACCTGTGTTCCTTACCTGTTTCTTCTTTGAGCGGCAGGCTCGATCTGCCTGTGTCTCTGCCCTCCTATTCTGATTTCCCCGCCTACTTTTTCTATGGTGTCTGCCATGGCCAAAACAGTTTTTTTTTCATTTAAAGAATGATATTCACAGCATACAGAAAGACATTCCCCATCAGGATCTCAAATATATTATGTAGCCTAGACTGGCCTTGACCTCTTCCTGTATCCACTTCCCAGTGGTTGGAATTAAAGCCTTGAGCCATCATGCCCAGCTGATAGTAGTATTTTAAATAGATTACATTCAAATGTTGAAGCCAGTCTTAGAACATAGTTTTAAGATTGCCAGTTTTTCCTCTGGGTAAAACATCAATATACTGACAGTGTAACATTGATAGCAAGAGAAGGGATTTCAACTCTTTTTGTTCCAGTGTTCTCTGAAAAAGCAATAGCCATTCCTTACATTAGTTTGAATTAAAAATTGAGTTTATAACTTATTTTTGTGCTGTTACTGTATAGATTCAAAAGATTTATCACTGCCCTCTAGGGCTTAAAGTTTATTTTGAAAGTAAGTTTCTGTATAGAGTTGAAAAACCAAAAGATTTCATTAATAATGAAATGGTAGGCTAATGATAACCATAGGTAGGCTGTTATCCAGTTAAAACCATGATTGCCTTTAGTCTTTCTTGGTTCTCTCTTTAAATGGTTTTGTGTATGTTACCTCATTTCATCTTAACATTAATAACCTCCAACAAAGTAGAGTGTTACCAGAAAGATTAATGTACCCAAGTTATACACCAAATAAATGTATAGTGGGATCATAATGGTTGTTTAGCTGTATTTACAACATTCTAATACATAAACACAGAGGGCCACTGGGGCTGGCTTCAACTAATGCTCTCATGGTCTTGGTGTGCATGTAAACCTCTTGGCTACACAAAAGACATCTTCAGAGCAGTGGGGTCTCCAGCCCCTTCACAACCATTTACTTGATTGGAGTGACTTGATTATTATAAGGAAGAAGGGACTAAAGAGATGACTCCGGTGTTAAGAGCACTGACTGCTCTTCCAGAGGACTCAGGTTCAATCCCAGTACCCACATGGCAGCTTACACCTGTGTGTAATTTTAGTTTCAAAGGACTCAACCCCCATGGCAAAACACTAATGCACAGAAAAATAAAATAAAGTATCTTTTAAAAAAGTAAGAACAACAACAAAACTAGAATTGTGTTCTAGAAAGACCATACAGTTTATATAACAACTGCATTTTGAAATTTAGTCTGAACTTTGCTAATTTATGTGAGTCTGAGCAAGTTATTCTGATCACCTCTGCTATTAAAAAAAAAAAAAAAAAAACAAAAAAAAAAAAAACAGATGCTGCATCCAAACTAAGCCTTTCCTGGATAAATTAAGAAAACAATTACCAAAGTATTCCAGAGAGAAATGTCTTCAGTCCCTTGATGCTCCAAGGGTTATTAAAGTTTTACCTGCAGATAACCAAGACTTCCAGAAGTTACAAGTCATTTACTTCATTCACTGCAGCTGAGAGAGGCCTGCACCCTGCCTCATAGGATTATTTCTTGCTGCATTTAACATGCATTAACAAGCATTTGGAAAGAGTTGAATTTCTTCTAGAAAGCTGAGTTGGCTTCTTGAGAGTCTGTCCCCCATCCACACCCCCAAAACCAGGCTTTAGATTAAGGTTTCTCTAAGAGCAGGTTATACCAAGTCACTGACTTTCATAAACACAAACCTTCCAGGTCTCACAGCACAAAGAAGAGGGCAGACTCTGTCTTATCTAAGCTCTGTGCTTTCTCCATGTGCTCTTTAGTTGTGTGTTAAGTGTCATTGATTCTCATAACAGGCCTGCCTCCTTTAGTCCCCATTATTTATGGCAGAACTTAACTTTCTGATGCTAAATAAGGCAAGGATATGAGGGAGAATTTGCAGAGAAAACTCTTAGTTTAAACTCAGCATCACCAAAATTTTATTTGGTGATACTCACATCATTTTACATCCAGAGGAGCAACCTGCACTTCAGGAAGTTACAAAGAAGAATCAACCAGAATCCAGACAATTAAACTTTATTACTCTGCCTGAGACATTAAATACCGGTTTTCAAAAGAAATAGTTTTCATCTCCTCTCCGTCCTGATGTCTTTTGTATGTTATGAGAGAGGACTTGTTCATCCATCGGCCATATTGCTTCCCTTGGAGCCGGAGTTGCTCGTGCTGGATCCTTGTGCCTTTGACTGTGACAATTTTTTTTCTCCTCATCCGTTTCTTCCTCTCCTCTCCCCTTCCTACTCTCTCCCCTAGTCTATTCTTTGGTCTCTCCCCCACGCACACCCACCTGTGCCGCTAGCTCATTTTTCCCAGTCCTGTGTCACTCTAACACCCCAGTTCTACACTCCTTTACTATCTCTCTCCCTTCTTGTCCTCATCCTCTGCCCTCTGCCCCCACTCCCTCTTCCCCTCTTCCTTTCCATCTTGACCTCTAAGGTGGTCAGCAAAGAAAACTTCGCTTGTTCTAATTAATTTACTGCTAAGGGGAAAGTATCATGGATACATAAAAAAATCCTCCCTTCACCACTTATATCAAATGACTTACTAATAGTTCTTTTACTTATGTTTTAAAGGTTTATTTTTATATTTGAATGTTTTGCCTACATGAATGTCTGTGCATCACCTGCATGTATGCTTGGTGCCTGCGGAAGTCAGAAGAAGGCATTAGATCCCCTAGAACTGAAGTTGTGGTTGCAAGCCTCCACATGGGTGATGGGAACTGAACCCAGGTCCTCTGCAAGAGCAGCAAATGTTATTAGCTGCTGAGCCATTTCTCCAGCCCCTAATAGCATTTTTAAAGAATAGGAAAATAATCCAGACATTGAAATGTAAACATTGTCTAATGACAGTGAAAATTCTGGGCTTTTTAAAAACTGCATGTTTGGTCAGGTGCACATGCATATTACACGTCCTCTAGAGGTCTTTAGGTGAACACCTCAAGAATGACATCCATGTCCCTCATTGGTTTCGATTTGACAAATCAGGCCAGACTGTCTGGCTAAGGAGCCGCAGAAATATTGCTTTTTCTATCCGTTCTTCTCACCCCCACTGGTTGAGATAATAAGCATAGACAGTACCTGGCTTTTAGGAGCAGGGTAAGTGTTGTAGAGTATTATTTTAAGGTGTGTTACGTTTATTTATGCTGCATTTGTTTAACTCTGTGAAGCTGTGTTACTGTCCCTGTCTAAAACACCTTATTGGTCTAATAAAGAGCGGAACAGCCAATAGCGAGGCAGGAGAGAGAACTAGGCGGGGCTGACAGGCAGAAAGAATAACTAGAAGGAGACGTCTGGGAGGAGAAGAAAGAGCAAGAGAGCAAGGAGAAGGGGGGGGGCTGGGGGAGAGGAGAAGGGGGGCTGGGGTAGAGGAGAAGGGGGGCTGGGGTAGAGGAGAAGGGGGGCTGGGGGAGAGGAGAAGGGGGGCTGGGGTAGAGGAGAAGGGGGGGCTGGGGTAGAGAAGGGGGGCTGGGGTAGAGGAGAAGGGGGGGCTGGGGTAGAGAAGGGGGGCTGGGATAGAGGAGAAGAGGGGGGGCTGGGGGTAGAGAAGAGGGTGCTGGGGTAGAGGAGAAGGGGGGCTGGGGTAGAGGAGAAGGGGGGCTGGGGTAGAGAAGAGGGGGCTGGGGTAGAGGAGGAGGGGGGCTGGGATAGAGGAGAAGAGGGGGCTGGGGTAGCCACCTGACCAGACACGGAGTAAGAGTATTTACAGAAGAGAAAAGTAAAACCCAGAGGCAAAAGACAGATGGGATAATTTAAAGTTAAGAAAAGCCAGCTAGAAACAAGCCAAGCTAAGGTCAGGCATTTATAAGTAAGAATACACCTCCCTGTCCCTGCGTATTTATCTGAGAGATGGGTGGTCGACCCCCAAAAGAGCTAAAGAGCAAAACGAAACAACAGGTGAGTCCTGAGCTTTAAATCCAGGTCCTTATGTTTGCACAGCAAGAACAGTTCTCACTGAGCTGTCTTGCAGCCATATCCCACATAGACTGTTTAATGAAAATGAGAACAAAACAGTGATGCAGACTGGATCCTCCAGCAACAGGAAATTTTGTTTGCTATTTTAATGTTTGTTTTTCCAGAGCCTGTCAACTTTCAAAATGGTGGTCTTTGGATTGCAGCATTAAGCCTCCAATTTATTGGTCTGTTGCAGCACACAATTGGGAGCTAAGTACAATTGCAGACATGGGGCTTAACCTCTGTAAGTCCCTTGAGACCGTTCCTGATTATCCCCTCCCCCAAATGAGTGCATACTGTTTCCTTTATCACTTCTGTGTTGTGAGTGGCTTTGACACTTTACATTTAGATGCATTTTCTTTCCTGTTATTTGGTGTCAGGAACAGACATTAATGAGTGGTGATTCTGTTTTTTGATTGATTTGGGGGTTGGTTTGTTTTGAGATAGGGTCTCACTCTTAGCACAGGCTGGCCTCAATCTTACAGTGATTCTCCAGTCTTTGTCTTTGCCTCTACTGTGCTGGGATTACAGGCATGATGCACCACACCCAGTTGCAGTGTTCCTTTTTAAGACCTCATAGTTCCTCCTGGTCTGTTGTCCTTAGTCTGCCATGGTCAAATGGTAAAATTCAGAAAAGTATAATGCTCATTGGAAAATGTCTTCCTGGGTTGGTTTAGCTTTGTTGTGGAAGGTGAATGTGAGACTAGATAGGGCTCAGAGCAGGTTATTCCCTAGGGTGTAGCATATAGTGGGGTATAGTTAGTGAGTGCTTTTCCAGCTGCAGGGCTTTTTGAAGTATGGAAGGAAAAACTCTGTGGTTAATTGAATTCTTCAGACACGGACCCATGGTCATCAAAAAAAATTTGAGTGAATAAATATTCCCATGCTTTGCTCCTGTAGTTTCTATGGTGTTTCAGAAGGCCAAGTTTATTTTTAAGAGGATTACTCTGCCTGTTTCTGCTGCCTGAACATTTTCTATGATAAGCATGACATTTACACAATGTTTTTGGCCCCTCGTGTTGCCTTTCTCCTTGTCTTTTTTTTTTTTTTTTCTCTCACTTCCCCAAATCTGCAACACTTGTGCTGTTTCCCTATCTCAT
This sequence comes from Phyllotis vaccarum, assembly GCA_033318265.1. Classification (NCBI taxonomy): domain Eukaryota; kingdom Metazoa; phylum Chordata; class Mammalia; order Rodentia; family Cricetidae; genus Phyllotis; species Phyllotis vaccarum. The sequence goes on along the minus strand of JARWLC010000004.1, from coordinate 16,203,428 downwards.
GAGCAAAGTTTTAACAGTACGCAGAAAGTTAACTGCCTGGAGTCTTTTAAATATAAGTAACACGCAACCAGTAATAAGCTGTCGGTTGTTTTTTTGCTGCCTGCAAAGAAACATAAACACAGCGCTCATTTCTGGCAGGTTTTTACTGTCAGAGTTTCTCCTATTATATTTATCTTACAATTTGCCAGGGGGTGAAGTTATTAAGTTTTAGCAGCAGCCATCGATCAAGTTCACAAGTTAACACGATAAAGGCTCTGTGCCGCTCCGATCCGGGGAAATGATGATCCTCACTCGGTAATTAACTAAATGAGAAAGTTAAATCTTACTTGAGAGCTGGGAGAGATGAAAGAGAGGTGTTTGTCAGTTTCTCAGTGGAAATTAGAAGCAGTTTTCTGCAATTCCCTAGGCTGCTGCTCTGTCATATTTTACATAAGCACTGGGAAAACGCCTTGTAATTAGTGCTGTCATGGAGGATTTTTTTTTTGCTGAAGGATGTTGGAATAATTCATTAGATTATCAAGAAAGGCTTGTGTCCTGAAATGATTAGCACAGTGAAATTTAAACCATTAACGATAACAAGTTTAGAGCTTGCTGCAGTGCAGAGGCACCCGGGGTATGTCTGTGCCTATTTCAATCATTTCTTATAATTAAACATTATGTCCTTTTTTTTTCCCCCTCTTCATAGGACCCATCCAAAAACCCTTTTAAGGTGGCACTGTCTACATTTGTGGGTTTACCAGCCTTGGAGGTGTGTGTCGTTAGTAGCTGTAATAATAATGCAGCAGTAAATTAAGCTGCAGTGAGTTTCTTGGTTTAGAACAAAAGAACCCCATCACCCTGCAAGCTATAAAATCACATGCCAGAGCCCACCAAAGAAACAAGAGCCAGTTTTGAAATCTAAAAATATTATGTGGCTATCTTGTCCCTTGAACTACAGTAAAAATCTGGAAACCATCAAAATGGCCTTGCTTTGACTTGGTTGAATGTTATGTTTGGCTTTTTCTATCATCAGTAAATAGAAGATTGGCAACTGTCTAGCCTTTAAGTAATCATATATAATCATATGTACTGAGGTGCTTTGAGTTCACCTCCTAGTGAGTTTTATTTAAAGACGTCGGAGTGATCGCAAGCTTTGTCTTGCTGGTTATTAGAAATCAGTCAGATTCATGTGAGCTTCTCTCTGCTGACAAATCTTCCCCTTCCTGTCTTCCACATTCACTAATCAGATCTGACATATTTATGAGCTCACCTAATATGTAATCATATTTAGTAGAAGCTGTTAAAATATTCATACAATAACCCCACTGAGAAATGTGATGTTTACTTCCAATGGAATATATACCCTGTTCTGTACATTCAGCTCTCTTTGCTTTCATGTAGACTTCCATTTCCAACCCCAGTAAAAGATTAAAGATTTTGGTCACTGAAAATTATAGTCTTTTCAAGAACTGAAAATCAGATTGTTGAAAAGTGCGACCCCACTTTTGAGCAATTTACCTTTTCTTTACTTATTTAATTTGTACCTAACCACTTCCAACTTCTCATGAATTCCTTCCTAGAAACTGGCCCAGATGCTGTGGGCTTCTTTCCCTTGCTCCCCATCCCTCTGGGGCTCCAGAGATACTTTGGGTCCTGTTCCACTGTCTCCTTCCCCAGGAGTACTCACTTGCCCCCATCTCTCCAGCCTAATCAAGATGCACAACTCCATTTCCTCATTCCAACCTAGACAACACCAGAGAGAGAGAGAGAGAGAGAGAGAGAGAGAGAGGAGAGAGCACATTGGGAGTGGAGAGAGTCATTGATTTAGATTCTTATTTAACAAAACCTGGCAGTAGCCTATAGAAATTATAATGTGGGCCTCTACAGAGCATTTGCTTTTCTCCCTAAAACTATGGTAAGCTATACATGGAGGTGCATACCTGCATTCCCAGTCATTACTCTGGTGGCTGAGGCAGGGGAATCACAAGTTTAAGTCTAGCTTGGGCTGTATGATAAAAGAGTGTGTGTGTGTGCAAAGTTTTTCTGGCAAGTTTTGACTTGTTTCTCCTGGCCATGGAACAAGAATCTGTAGCTCTGGTTCTGCCCTTTCTGGGCAGATATAAGTTCTTTTTCCTTCGGGGAAGAAGTAAATGGTTATGTTCAAAGAAATGACTTATGGCCTGGAATGGTGGCACATTGCCTTTAATTCAAGCATTTTAGAGTCAGCAGGTGAATTTCCGAGTTCAAGGCCAGCCTGGTTGACATAGTGAGTTCCAGGATGGTCTGGGCTACACAGAGAAACCCTGTTTTGCTATGAAGGAATGAATATGTGAATGAGAGAAGGAACTAACTTCTAATCCAGAGTTCCTTTCCCGCTCCCCTCACCTTTTCTCCTTAGCTTCTCTTTTTCTCTTCCTCCTCTTCCTCTTTCTGCTGCCTCTCTTCTCACCTCCCACCTCTCTTGACAAGACTGTGATTCTCCTATGTCCACTTTCATGGCCACCACCCCCGACCTCCAGACTGCAGACCTCCATTTGCTCTTCTAACCCTAACCAGAATCACCTCTTGCTTGGATTATTGGCTGTTCTCTGTAAAAGAGCGAGTACATTTCCAAGGCACGTCAGACGGCACCATTTCAATGTGACTTCTTTAGAACTCCCACTAGCTCTCCTTCATTCTCATAGCGGGCCACCTCACTGATCACTACTTCCCCTGTATTGGCAGCTCTGCTGCTGTCCACATGGGCCTGTCTCTTTTCACATCTGCCTTTGCGCCCACTCCTCCTCCTCCTATTGTAAGATTCTCCCTCCAGGTCCAGGTGAGATACCACCTCTTGCAGGGACGTTCTTACCTCCCCAGTTACGTAAGCTCAACTGTTCACTCACTTCTTTGCCTTATTCTTCTGTCTTTTTACAATCCGTATCAGTTTCTGAAGTTAGTATGTTTCTTTTGTGGTCTCCTGTTGACTGTATACCTGTCTCTGCTAAACTACCCTGCACAGGGTAGCCAGTCAGTGGTACTTGACAACACGAAAGTTCCAGCCTTAATCAGAGTTGTTCTCTCTTGGGTGTGTTCTAATCCCCTGCGCAGTCATTGCTTTCTTTATTCTTAACTCAGTACCCTATTGGAGTCTCTCGGAGCCAGACAGTTGGTAGATGTCTGAGTGTTTGCATCTCTAGTCACCAACAGTCTTCATTTTGTCCTTTTCTGAAACATCCTTTCTCTACTTACCCTACTCGCCCTTTTGGTTGGTTACAGCAGAGTTTGCATGGAGGCTGGAAATAAGTGTCATTCCACAGTCCTGTTCAGCTACTCCATAATGCTATTTTAAAACTTATACATGATACAGTTAGTAAAGTCAAACACATGTCATGTTATTGGCTAGGCCAGTTGATGTCTGTAAGAATGTATTTCTCCCTCCTGGCACAGGCAGCAGCTGTAGAGAAGTTCATGGTCACTGTAATATGTTTTCGGGGGTGAGGCCCTTAGCCTTTTAGGCCTAAACTGGAAGACAGTGCCACAAACACTTAACTCCTTTCATTTCGTGTGCTTGTCACCTGACAGCATCATTTGGACTTTGTTTGAAGACAAGTGTTCATTGCAAACAGAAAGGCAGAAGAGGTTTGCAGGGCGGCAGGAAGTTAGTGTTGTCATTAAACAGAGGCTGTTTGTCAGCTTTCCTAGACATTTGGACAGCATGGTTGAGTCATCGGGCTTTTGTTGGGAAAGCAGAATCAATTCTACCACCACCACTAACCATTATTATTTCTCTCCCCCCATACACTCCAATATACAACCTTCTGGTTGTTTTAATAATTGAACTTTTTCACTGTACCCTTGTGGATTTTTCAGTTTCTCAACTTGAAATTTTACTTCATTTACTTGAGACATTTGTAGAAAAGTCTGTACGGGAGAAATGGCCAGAGAAGAGGCTACAGCAGAGGCCTTCAGAGTTCTTTGTGAATGTAGTCTGTTGGTCACAAATAAAGTTAATATCGTGGTGGCATTAAGTATTATGATTCAATAACTTTTGTCAGTTGTATGATATGTAACAAGATGAAGATCTCCATGGCTCCAGTGAGTCCCCTGTGCCTTTCCCCAGCTAGCTTCACTCCTACACCCTACTCAAAAAAACCACTGATCCAGTTTTATGAATAAAATTTAGATTCATTGTTCCTAAAGTGACATCTAAATGGGCTCAGAAACTGTGTGCTCTTATGCCTGGCTTCCCTAATTCCTGTTTTGGAATCGGCTCTTGTCGTTTAGGTTCCCCACCTATTGTTGCTAAGTGTTCCAGTGTGTGTGTGCTTACACTACAGTTTACTGTTTGTCATTCGTCACCTGATGGATTTGTGTCTTATTACACTGAGAGATTATTATAAAAACAGAAACAATGAACATTAATGTTTAGAATTGCGTTTGGGAGGTAAATCTCTACATCATAGTAAAGTCTGTGTTTGCCTCTATAAAATACTGTCAAACTTGTCTTCAAAAGTAATTGTGCCATTCAGCATCATAGCTGTGATGTGTAAGAGGCCAGTTGTTGGAATAGTCTGTATCTTAGTCCGTGTGGGGTAGTATCTGTCACTATAATTTACATTTCCATAATGACTTGAAATGTGCAACATCTTTTTGTATGCTTACTGGCCTTCCAGAGCTCTGTTTTGTGGGGTGTACTCCATCTTTTGCCAATTAAAAAAGCAAAACAAGTATTTTCTTCCTTAAGAAACAACTAGCTTATTCATTTCCTCACTACTGAGTCCTAAGAGTTCTTCATAGATTCCAGAGTCCTCATATAAATACGTTCATTGCAGATATTTCTCCTGGCTTCTAACTGAGCTGGTGAGATGCTTCAACCGATAGAGGCACCTGCTGCCAGACTGAAAATCCAAGTTTCATCCCCAAGACTCATGCAGTAGAAAAAAAGAACTGACTCCCAAATATGGTCTTCTGACCTCCATAAACACCATGCCAAGTACATGTGCACACAGACACACACAGGCACACACACAAGTGCGTGCATGCACACACACACATACAGGCACACACACACATATATATACACACCCATACACACACACTCACACACAGGCATGCACATTTATTAGTTTGTTGCTTTTACAACCTCTCTAAAATGTTTGCCTAGCCCAAGGGTACAAAAAAAAATATACATTTTTCTTCTATAAGTTTTATAGTTTATAGTTTTAACTTGAACATATACAAGTTAATCTTACATGTGGTATATGTAATGGTTTGTTTGTAAAGGTTTGTTTGTTTACCAGTGTGGATGTGCAGTTGCTTAACATCATTATTTTAAAGAGCTTGAGGCCGGAGAGGTAGCTTGCAGTCAAGAACACTTGCTGCTCTTACAGAGAACCTGGGTTTCATTTCCAGAACCCACATCAGCAGTCTCACAACCATCTATAACACCAATTCCAGCAGTCTGCTACCATCTTCTAATTTCTGTAGATATCTGCAAGCACTTGGTGCACACACATGCACTCTAGAGCATGCGCACACACATGCATAAATATGTTAATTCGTTTTTTCTCATTTTTATGTATTCTTCTCTAGTACAGTACATCCAACTAAAGCTCCCCCTATATATTGGCTGGCTTTATGTGTCAACTTGACACAAGCTAGAGTCTTCAGAGAGGAAGAAGCCTCAGTTGAGGAAATGCCTCCATGAGATCCAGCTGTAAGGCATTTTCTTAATTAAAGATGAGGGAGGGCCCAGTGCATGGAACCATCCTTGAGCTGGTGGTCCTCTTTTCTATAAGAAGGTGGGCTTAGCAAGCCATGAGAAGCAAGTCAGTAAACAACACCACTCCATGGCCTCTGCATCGGCTCCTGCCTCAGTTTCCTGCCCTATTAGAGTTCCTGTCCTTGATTGTCTTCAGTGATGACCCTTTCCTCCTCAACAAGCCCTTTTGTCATGGTATTTCATTGCAGCAATAGAAACCCTAACTAAGACACCCTCTCACCAGATACATCCCCCTCTCATCTCTCCCCAGAAAAAAGCAGGCCTCTCAGGGACATCAACAGAACATGGCACAACAAAATATAATAAGAGCAGGCACAAACCCTCATATCAAGGCTGGGTGAGGCAACCCAGTAGGAGGATAAGGGTCCCAAAAGCAGGCAAAAGAGTCAAAGACAGCAGCCCCACTTCCGCGGTCAGAAGTTCCTCAAAAACACCAAGCCAGCAACTATAACATATATGCAGAGGATCAGGCACAGACCTATGCAGTTTCCAAAATTCCACTTCAGTCTCTATGATCCCCCATGAGCCCTGCTTAGTTGATTTAGGTGGGGGTGGAGGGAGAGTCCCAAGAGAGCCATGCTCTCCTGATATTCTCAACCCCTTTGGTTTCCACAATTCTTCCTTTCCCTCTTCCACAGAGTTCCCCAGATTCCAAGAGGGGAGACCCCATGGAGATCTCCAACTCGGGCTCTCTCTGCCTAATATGTGGCTATGGGTCATCCACTCCCATCTGAAGCCTCTCTGATGTCAACTGGATTAGGCATCATTCTATCAGTATAACAATATCCTTAGGAGTCATCATTTTATTGATTTTTTTTTTTCCAGTTGTGTTGGGTTTTATGCTAGGTCTCTGAGTTCTGGTCTTCCAGGAAGTGTTGTCCATGGGCTTCCTCTTAGGGTGAGAATCTCAACTACCGTTGGTGGGCCACTCTCAAAGTTTCGCACCATCACTGCTTCAGCACACCTCGTAGGCAGGATGGAGTGTAAGTTGAAGATTCTGTGGCTGGACTGGTGTCTCAGTTTCACCACTGGAAGCCTTACAGAAGGTGGACGATTCAGGCTCCATATCTTCCATTTCTAAGAGTCCCCGCTAGGGTCACCCTCATAGATTCCAGGGAGTTTCCACTGCAATAGGTTTCCATATCTCCTCTTCCCCCACCCGGCTGTCCTCCAATTCCAATCATCTCTCCCCATATTCTTTTCCCCCCGCCCCACCCCACCTGATATTTAAAAGAAAGTTAAAAAGTTATTTTTCCCCCTGCAGGATTACCCTAGCACCATTTGACTAGCCAGCGCTAGGTGTAATGATACATGTTTATAATCCCAGCACTTGGGAAGCTAAGGCAGGAGCATCGTGAGTGCAGGGCCACATAGGCTACATACGTAGTGAGACCCTATCTCAAAGATCAGGTGAAGGAAGAAAGGAAAAGAATAAGCTGCATATGAATTTCCTCTGGTTGATTGGCTCTCATTTTCCCCTACATCTAAGCCACACTACCTTGGTTGCTATTGCAGGTGTTTTAAAATTCAGTAGTCTAGAGACAGAAAGATGGTTCATTTGGTAAAATCACTTGCTTTACAAACCCAACAACCTGAGTTTGATCCTCAGAACCTACAATGGAAGGAGAAAACCAACTCTTGAAAATGTCCTCCATACTTACAACTGTGCGTGCAGGCAAGCACACATGCACACACACACATGTACACACATTCACACTCATGCACACACATATACATATACACATGCATACACATATGCACACACATATACATACACATACATACACACACAGGTTGTGGGGAATAAGAAGTAGAATAAAATTCTGCAGTCTTTTACGTTCTCTGTCTTTCAACTTGGGTTCCTTTGCATCTCTATATAAATTAGTAGAGTCCATATTAATTTGCCTGCTGAAGTTTGAATTGATATTATTTACTCTATAGATCAATCTTAAAAGGATAAACAATATTGAGTCATTTATGAGTGTAATATTTCCATTTATTTATATTTAAAAAACATTGTCACTGAGCATAGTGGTGCATACCTTTAATCCCAGCAGTCGGGAGGCAGAATCAGGAGGATTTCTTTAAGTTAGAGGACAGCCTGATCTACATAGTAAATGTCGAGACAGCCAGGGTTACATAATAAGAGTCTGTTTCTAAATATTCCCTCAGCAAGGTTTTTAGTTTATGGGTATTAAACATTTGTCAATTTTTTTCTTAAACATTGTGTGGAGTTTTCTCATCTTTTTAGATTTCTTTTTATGCTGTGATAAATTACATTTATAGATTATTTCCAAAAACATATTATAGCTGGGTGTGGTGGCACGCCTATAATCCCAGCAGTCTAGAGGCTGGGCAGAAGGAACGCCACAGACTTGAAGTTAGCCTGGGCTTCGCTTGCCTGGGCTTCATAATGAGACCCTGCCCCAAAAGTTAAGTAAAAGCAGTGGTTCCTCGTATGATGGCAAGTGACCCCAAAAGGGACACACAGGGAGCTCAAGATGCTTGTGCTCATCTGTTCTTGCTCTGTCTGCTGGCATCTGTGACATTTCACTGTTCCGTGCATGTAATGTTATATTATACCCCCTTATTATGTTAAACCTACTGTAACTAAACTAAGAAAGAAACTTTTGTCTATTTACTGAAACTAAACTAAGAAAGGAAGATGTCTTTTCAAAAGCAGAGAGGAAACTCCAGCTCTAGCAGTGTTTTATTGCAAGATTTGATTTGAAGCTGAGCATGTGGCCTCAGTGGTAGAATGCTTGCCCAAGGCTGAGAGAGGTATTTGGTTTGATCCTCAGCGTGGGTGGAGGTAGTACGTCTACTAATGCCTCCCTAAGTGTGATTCATAAAGAGGCTTGTTATAGCTTTTTCTCTCACACAAAGTTCCAGTCAAGTGTTTCTGTTACTCCCCTTTTACAGATGAGGGGAACAGACCCAAAAGAGGCAATTAGTAAGTCTCCTCATTCCAGGGTCTTAGCTCGAAAACAGTAGTATGGGGTTATGATTAGTTTGGTACCGTTTGAAGTGGGTCTCAGGTAAGTGTCTTCTTCATAAGCAAACACTCCTGTGAAGGGTAGAGACTGCAAAGTAGGAGCTGCTCCAGTCTCCCAGAGCAGCTGCTCAATACATGAGTGTTACCTCAATCTTCGCTTCTAATAACTGGGTGTTTTAAGACCTGCTTGCCTGAAAGCATAAGAAAGCCTTGACTGAAGCTCAGCTCCAACAGGTTCTCTGGGTCCTCTTGATCCTGATGGCTGCTGCAGCATGTATGGCTCCCTGTGCCTATAGATGTGCCTGGTCTGTGCAAAGCAGAAACAGCCAGAAGACAGCTCTAGTCCCCAACTCGGTTTGTTCATTCTTTTGGGGGGCACGTGGAGGAAGAGTTGGTTTATGTTTGTGTTGTTTGTTTTGTAAGATACAATTGCATGGAGTCCAGGTTGGCTTCAAAATTGCTATGCAAATGAGGATGACCATAAACTTCTAATCTCTTGTGCCACAGCACCTGCTTTATATGTGGCCTTGTCCATGCTAAGACAGTGCTCTGCCCAAAGTGCTCTGGTCTGTATCCACAGCTCATTTCTATCTTTTATGACAAAGATAATAATGATGATATGGTGGGCTTTGGTTATTGGGATGAAAAGTGGCTTTTTTGGTTAAGCTGATAAGCCCGCCTGTTTTTAGCACTCTAATCTTCCTCCTCATTTTTGCTTTGCTAAGTTGTAAACAGCCTATATGGAAAGTAGCCTGAGCTCCCCGTGTCCAGTGCCCAGCAGGTGGTTCTTCATCATTTTTACTCTTTGTGGGAATAAAGACATCTATGCTAGAAAGCCCCTAGCTCTGCACACCAGGCTTGCTGCTTACAGGTGCTATCTCCTTCACTGTGGACAGGTACTTCATGCTGTTCTTGGACATTCACTGATAGTAGCTTCTGACCAGGTTCCATTTGTAAAATTTTGAGAAGACAAACAGACCCCTACACATAGAACAGTGTTAGGCCACATCCAGCATATGTAAACATGATGAATTCTATATAGCATCGTGGGTCTCCGTGCCTCATTAAGGTCACCGCACACAAATATGTTCATTGTCCATCAGATTACTTTGGAAGGTATCTAGAACTGCATTCATATGTAAAAATCACTTTTTTGAGAATAGCTGTTTCTGTTGATTTCTGAACCTTTTCCTACTGTTCTGCGGCTTCAGACTCGGGTGTGAGCCTCACCTCCTTTTCTCTTGCCCCCGTCCAGGCTTAGTGAGATCTGCTCTGCCCTCAAAATACACTGAGTACCAATTCTTTCTCTCCAGTTGTACAGCCAACACTAGTGTAAAATTGACTTCTCTAAGTCGGCCTCCCGGTGTGTGTTCCACCCAGTCGGGATCAGTGTGTCTGTGTCACTCAGACCTCCTGAGTGCTTGTCCCCGGGGCGCCTCATCCTCTATTTCTCTCTTCAGCTTGGTAGCTCAGGCTCTAAGGAATGAGTGGAAGTTCCCCGGATTGTGACTCCATATCTTCTTAGCTAAGATTCTCTTGATGGGAAGAGCAGCATTCATCTCTAAGAGAGAAGGTGGAAGTTAATGAGGACATGTATGGAGGTTAGTTGTCATCACCTACATTGAACTGTTGGCATGGCTCAGACTACTTCCTTTAGTGATCTTTTTGACTACTCATTTAGGGTCCTTAGCATGCCAGACAGAATGCTGCCCCCAGACCCTGTGCTATCAAAAGTATCACCACCTAGGATACTCTTCCCCATGTAACAAAATATTAAGTTCAACTATCACCCCATAGGAAAACTTTGTGACCAAGTAGAGTTAAGTAATTACATTATTTTAAGTTGCTGCATAACATCATGGACTTGGCAAGTTCCCATACCTCTCCGTTAGCTCATAGTTGTAGAGCTGGGAATTCTGATCCAGCATGCTTGTGTGCTCTGTTCAGGTGTCACAAGGCTGAAATCAGTATGTCGGCCAGTCAAGTTCTTTTTTTATATATAGTGCAGGTCAGAAGATGTCACCAGATTTCATTACACATGGTTGTGAGCCACCATGTGGTTGCTGGAAACTGAACTCAGGACCTCTGGAAAGCTGCCATTGCACATAACCTCTGAGCCGTCTCTCTAGTCCTCAGCCAGCCAAGTTATTACCTAGAAGCTCCTGGGGAAATCCTCAGACCAGTCGTTGCTGTTACAGTAAAAGTAGAGTCATGATTTCCTCACTGCTTATTGGTGGAGGCTGTTCTGATCACATTTTCCATACCCACATCTACCTTCTGGGGCAGAAAATTAAAAAACTCCAAAGACCTTTTCTAATTAGGTAATACTTACCTGAAAAAAAAATTATAATTTTTATGTGGCCATCTTGAAACCGTTATGTAACTGGCCTTGACCATAGAATCCTGCCTTAGTTTCCTGAGTGCTGGAATTGTAGGTGTGCACCTACCACTTTCCATTTAGTAATCTCTTTACATTAACTGATTGTGTCCTTATTTTAAGCATAACAGCATCTACAATAGTGTTTGATCTAAGGGAAGATATGTGTATGATTCTTTTTTAAGACCAGGCCTGACTATGTGGACCTGCCTGGCCTAGAACTTGCTATACAGACAGGCTGGTCTCAAACTCAGAGATCTGCAAAGCGTATAATAGGAATCTTTATGAAACCATTTTAGAATTTTGCCTGCCATGATAACATAACCCCCCTTCCTGTTCTTTTTTATAGTTTGATTTTTTACATTTATTTATTGTGTGTGTACACATGAACATACATTCCACAGAGTATGTGTGAAGGTCGGGACAGCTTATGGTACTTGGTCCACAATGTGGATTCCAGGGATCAACTCAGGTCAACGGGTGTGGTGTCAAGTGTCTCTACCTGCTAAGCCATTTCTCCAGCTCTTATATAATTCAGAAATTATTTTACTCTGCTTTTCTTGGCAACACTACTTATGCCATTAGTGATATGTGTCTCTTAAACTAGAAAATATGTTCCTGATGATTCCCTGCTGGTTTTGTTCATCATTGTACTCCTAGTACCTAAAACAGTGTTAGATACATTGTAGATACTAAGTAAATACTTATTAAATGACTTAGTTATTAAAAACTATGGTGTCTAACTTTTTGATAACCAAGAAGATGGGATTTTTGGAAAGAAAAGTTTAACTTGAGCATATGAGTTAATTAGGCTTTATCTGCAAAGATACTATGAGAACTGTAAATACTCACTGGTCTTTCTTTGCACAGAACACTTCTTATTTGACTATTAAAAAGTAAATGTGAAGAAGTAATTATCTAACTGTCCAGAATTGTCTACATACAAGAAAGAGAAAAGTAACTTTTTTTACTTGCTAGTAATAATTATGTACTTCTGGCTTTCTGGTTCCACGTGTGCATTGCCATAGATTAAGAATGTCTGTGAACACTTAGAAATGGATACTTGGTCTTCCTGCAGAATACCTGATTTAACCACCTTCCTCCGGTATTTATAAGATTTTCCACATAATTATAGTTCACAAATACTCAGTTACTGTAAATCTAACAAGAATAACTTGTAAAGATACAAGTTAGCATATGAGACTAGAAAATTAGCCTATTGCCCTCATTTTCAATGCTTAACTGTTACATGTTTTTTTTAATCCCTCCCTTCCTATAGACAAAACTTGCCAATGGCACTTCCAGTATGATTGTGCCCAAGCAGCGGAAACTCTCAGCAAGCTATGAGAAGGAAAAGGAACTGTGTGTCAAGTATTTTGAGCAGTGGTCAGAGTCTGATCAAGTGGAATTTGTAGAACACCTTATATCCCAAATGTGTCATTACCAGCATGGGCACATCAACTCTTATCTAAAGCCTATGCTGCAGAGGGATTTCATAACTGCTCTGCCAGGTATGTGTACACTTCCATGTAAAGTCTTAGTTAATTTGTTACAGCAGTAATGGAACTGGATCTTCAGCCTTACCTCAACACACACTGAGAGGGGGGTGGGAGTTTCACTCCATCACCCTAAGCTAGCCTCAGATTCACTGTGTAACCAACATATACCTCAAACTCACAGCAGTCCTTCTGCCTTGGCGTTGAAAGTTCTGGGATTACAAATGCAACACTCCTGGCTACATTTTTCTTTTTAAAATTTTATTTGGTTTGATAGTTACATGCCAGGTCACTAATTACACCTTCTTCATCTAATACAAGAAAAGCCAATCAGGTGTGGTGGCTCTCACCTTTAATCCCAGCACTCCCAGGAGGCAGAGGCAGGCTGATCTCTGTGAGTTCGAGGCCAGCCTGGTCTACAAAGTTAGTTCCAGGATAGCCAAGGCTACACAGAGAAACCCTGTCTCGGGGGAAAAGAAGAAGAAGAAGAAAAAAACTATAACAATTAAATTTCATTGACTTTGTCTCCTTATGTCCTTCTGTTCAGCCTTTTTTATTTGTTTGATTAAACTATATGCAGTTCCAAATCTGGTTTGGTTTGGTTTCCCTTAAGTGTTAACTGATTTGAGGTTTGACTTTTATAATGTGTTTTATTTTCAATTTCTTTCATGTACTTAGATTTGAATTTATGGGAATTTTAGCAACAAAAAATGTATGTTTGTTCGTTTGCTTGAAACAGAGTATCTCTCTGCCTAGCTCAGGCTGGCTAAAACCCCACAATCCTGCATCAGCTCTACTACAACCCATAGCAAAGTGCTTAAACTATAGGATTTAATATTTTTAGTATTTTTGTAAGAATGATATATCAATTCTTTGATGTGTGTCACACACACATGCAACAGATACTTGAGAGTATGCCATAGTTTTCCTGCAGATCAAAGCAGGATCTTGTTCATAAAGGGCAAGTATATTGCTACTGACTTGCATCCCCAAGGGGGGCAGGAGTTGATGGAAAATGAACCCCAAATCTTGTGCAAACTAGGTAAGTACTCTTTCACTAAGGCACATCTCCAGAGCTCCCTGCTCCCATTTTGAATGGTGATCTAGAACATCGCAAAGCATGGGAAATAAGTTCTTGTATGGGCTACACATTTATTAGGGAAGTAGTTATACTTCTGATGCTAACTAAACTGTCGGGTCTTGTTTGGGGGTGTTTTTCTATTCTGACTGGTTTTGATGGTCATGAAATTTAGAAAATACAAACAACAACAAAACCAGACTGGAAAGACAGCTCTGTCAGTAAAGTGTTTGCCATGCAAGCATGAGGGCCTGAGTGGGATTCTCAGAGCCCACATAAGAAAGCTGAGAGAGGAAGAGCATTTGTACTCTTAGGCCTGGGAAGGCAGATCCATACACGCACACCTACACACAAAGTAAAAAATTTAATTGCCCAGAATTGTACCACACATAGAGCCCTTTGTTTGTTCATAAACACACACACACACACACACACACACACACACACACACACACTATAAAGTTCTGATTTATTTTCTTAAGTGTATGTTCTTTTGAAAGATTTTAGTTCCTCAGTACTTTCTGCAGTGGTCTGAACACATTATTTAACCCTTTCATTGGTCATTTTCCCATATAAATTATACCACAGTGGACATTCTTATGCACTCATCTTCCAGACAGCCTCAGAAGTCCTCAGAAGCACCAAAGTAACATCCCTGTATTAGAGAATATGAGGTGTTTCAGTGTGATTTGGTTTGTTTTGGTTGTTGTTGCTTCTTTTATGACTGTGTTGGAAATTGAATCCAGTGCATCACACATTCCAACAAGCAAGCATTCAGCCATTAACCTTCCCCTGCTGCCTGGAAGCATGAACTGTTTGAAGGCTTCCTCCTCCTCTTCCTCCTCCCCCTCCTCCTCCTCCTCCTGAGTCAGACTCTTACTTTGTAACTCAGACTGGCCTTGAACGTCACCATTCATCCTGTCTCACCTTCACCACCAGCTTCGTTTTTAAAAGACTTTTGGTACATGCTGGCAGGTTCTCCTCTAAGAATAATGCACTATCTGGTAACCTTCTCAGGACAGTCTATATACTACTACCTTGCTTAATCCTTGCCAACTGTTTCCTAAAATTTTGTTTTTCTAAGCTTAAAATAAATTACCTTTTTAAATTAAAGAAATGCTTATTTGCATATTACAAATAACCACTTAAAATAAATTGCATCTTGTACCCTTTGCTAAATAGATCTTTGCCCCCTTATAATATCTGTATTTTTTTCCTAGCCGTAGGCAAACGGGATTTTTTTTTTTTTTTGTACAATCTGAGTGAACCTGTTTCTGTGTCCTTCCCAATCATTGAGACATGCTACTGTCTTAAGTTTAAACACTAAGAATTAAACTGGAGTTGATTGGACCAGGGTCTTATGCCTAACCCTGATCTCTAGTGTGTATCTGCTAACCAGGCTATCTGGTATTAAATCACGTCCAATGCTTAACAGCCATTTAAATTTCTAAACCTATACCATCTGGCTGCATTTAGTAAACCAAACTACTTCAAAAATTGCCTATAATCCATTAATGTAATGGTTTTGTTTGGAGTGTTAGGTGAAATTACTTCCAGCAACTTATTACTGGTACATTGTAAAAGATCACGGACAATTTGACGGCAGCCATTAAAAATGTAAGAATGCCTTTTGGAAACTTCTGATGTTGTAGAAAGTTTGAATATAAAGATTCAGGAAACATCATCATTGTATTTTGTATGAAAAACTATTTATTATATCTTTAATTGGCTTATAGTCATATTCCTTTAATAAGAATTAGGTGATGGATGCCTCCATCTGCTTATGCTTAAATATGAACATGTGATGCCAGACAAACAAGATCCATTTAAAGCTTTCTTCCCCAAATCTGCTGGAAAACGTGACAGATATCCATACAATTCTTATAATTAGAATAATGTTTAATACGCATATTTGGATTGTTGCTAATGGCATCCAAGTGTGTCTCCATATGATTCAGGGAAAATATGCATGCATGTCATCGGTCCTTTTCAATTAATGCCTGCCGAAAATAAACTTTATGACTCCTTTCTACCTTTTGAGCTTTCAGTAAACTTGAAAGATTAATAATTTTGAATGTTCTTGTCTGACCTGTAAACTTAGAACAGCAATGACAGGAAGTGTTATTGGGCATCACCCTGTTTGACAGGCTCTTTTCCACTGAGACTTTGATACATATTAGGGTGGTAGAGAGCTTTAATTGGGAAACATACTAATTTCCACCACACAAAATCAACTTGCCATAATTTCCTCTGGAATGCTACCCAAATTTATCTATTGGTAAGATTTTACTTTTCATTTTTGGTCAACTGTTACTTAGGTTTTATAGCGTAAAATAGTTGGGTTTTTAACATATGCAGTGGTGTTCAGGATGCTTCTATAGTGTGTCTACTTCCCTCCTGTCTGCACACCTACATTCCCTGCCCCAGTACAGGCTGGTGCACTGTCTCTCCCCAGTACATTTAAGGGTATTTCTTTCCTGGGATAGCTTTGGAACTGCAGCAGTAATAGAAGCAGAATGAGAAATGGACCTAATATCAAGATTTCAGGGGGTCTGAATCACAGAGTTTGAGATGGCATCAGTAGAACATCCCCTAGTGTTAAGATCCATATAGATAGATGTGAACTGTTTTCTGGACTCCTTTTTATTTTTAATGTCTTAAGGGGTTTGGTGGTTGTTAGCTTTAACTTCCTTATCTAACAGAAGATGGGAAATACTGTTCATTTCTGTAACCTTATGGAAAAATTATTGACACTCATTTTACCCCAGTCTCTGCTTGAGAAAGAATCTGGACCACACTAGGGACAGTGGTGTGCCTTCATCACACAACATGAGCTGTTCTTCTTAAAGGGCTTTTTGTGAAAAATTGCTCAGCACCCCCTCTGTTCTTTTTCTGTGCTTCTTTCCTCCCCTCGCCAAAGCACGGGGTCTAGACCATATTGCTGAGAACATTCTGTCATACTTGGACGCCACATCACTGTGTGCTGCTGAGCTTGTGTGCAAGGAGTGGTACCGCGTGACGTCGGATGGCATGCTGTGGAAGAAGCTCATCGAGAGAATGGTCAGAACAGACTCTCTCTGGAGAGGCCTGGCAGAGCGCAGAGGGTGGTGAGCCTTTACCCTTCCTCCCTACCACAGTGCTCCCCCTCGAGGCCACTGAACACTGGAGTGTTGGGAGCCAGGGAGGCCGTTTCCATCATTTGTAGTTATTGTGTCAATTTCTAGCTAAAAATATAAGAGAATTGTTGTTTGTGTACACAACAATCTTTCTCTGACCAGTCAATCATTAAATGACATGTTTTGTTAATACTGCTTTGCAAAAGAAAACTGACCACCTCCTGATTAAAGCATTCTGCTCTCTGGATAGAAACTGGAACTCTGCAAAAAGGCCAAGGCAGGTAGGGACAGATAGCTTTGAATCAGGTAGAAAGTATCCACTCCTGCTTCCTCCTCTTCTGGGGAAAATGGAAATGTTCTCCTTCAGGAGACGTCCTGTATTTAGTCTTCATTTCTAGTGTCTATTACCTTTATAATCAAACAATTTTTATTCCCAAGTAAAATAAAACTATCTACCAGAAAGAATGAAAAATGTAATTTAGGGTAAATCAGTTTCTTTAGATTTGCATGTTTAATTTTGAATCTCCTAAGGCCTTATGTAGTCAACAGCCGGAATGACTTCACTGGTAGTGGTGTTCTCTGAACACAGTGACACTATTTCATTAAAATTTCTTGTAGATATTTTTTTTCCTAAAGTTTGGACTTGGAGTGTGGCCCTAGAATATCACTATAAGAAAGTCAAGTATGAATAATTTATTAGGTTATTAAATATATTTGATTAAATGATAATAGGCATGTGTGTGTGCAATGATTGCCTTCAAAATTAACTTGGGGTGGGGGGTGCTGTTCTTTGTAGTTATATGCAGCCTCAAACAGTTAAAACCACTAGAGGGAAACTGGATATGATAGTGCACGCCTGCCTTTCCAAACAGAAGGAAGAAGACCAACAAGTAGGAGGCCCCTTAGCTTGGTAGCATGACCCTCTGTCAAAACGAGTCTGAAGGTAGCCAAGGACTACAGGTTCCTGCAGTGAGGACACAAGGCTTTGGGTTCGCTTCTCAGCACTACAAACAAAGAACAGACCTTCATTCAGCTGGGTGGGCACAGTGATCCATACCTATAATAGCAGCAAGTAAGAAAATTAAGGCAGAAAAAAGAGATAAATAATCACAGGTCCACCTTCCTTAGAATTTTCATAAAATTATGCTTGGCTCTCCTGCTTTTGTATCCTTGAAATTCATAGGCTCATGAGTATGTTGACCTCTGAGAGTTATGACAAGTGCTTCTGAGATTTCTGTTATTTGAGCTGTTAGGAAGACTTAAAACTTTTTTCCACTTTTTTCCTCTCAGATGTTTTCCCTCTTCCTTACTATGTAGGAAAGTAGAAGCTGCTTTTGCTTCCTGACTTTATACTCTGATAGTATGTATGGCATTCAGAGTCCATCGTTTTGCTGAGTCCAAGACCTGCTTCAGAACAAACGCAGTTGCTTACTTGCAGAAATGTTAGGGTGTCGAGACGATTCCTCTACCCCTCAGTAAAGCGAAGAAACTCTCTTCCAGATAATTCAGGCTTTAAATAACAGCTTTAAAAACTCACTTCTTAGCAAGAAGGATTTTGTGCCCTGTTAAGATACACTCGTTACCATTTGTAAATGACAATAATTTTCCAATAAACAGTAATATATTTGAAGGTGAGGAGAAGGGGAATTCTGAATGCATGTACAAACGCACATGTGAAGCAGACTTTTGTTTAGGGTTGGGCCAGACAGCAGGGTTTCTATGTTGGTTATAAAGACAGTAACAAAACCATCATTGAAAAGATAGGATTTGGGTCTTTATTTTTTATTACATAAAATCAAACTGAGGGTTTAGTACATGCTTGGCAAGTGTTCTACCCCTGAGTTAACTCCCAGTCCAATTTTTTGCCTTTTAAAAGGGTCCTTGCAGGTAGCGCTGAGATGTCTTCATGCAGTTAGTACCACTATTTCCCTCTCTTCAACCTCAGAAATCTGGCCCCTTTGCAAGTCTTTCAGCTTTATGACCAGATCCCTTGTCTTTGATCACATTGATACAATTTTATATAACTTGTTATAGTCCCATGAAATGGTAAATACAAACACTGTGTGCTCTGTGAAGGCCTGGTTAGTGTCTTCAGGTGACAGTTGTGTCTCTTGGTTTATTACCTTTGTGTTTGGGTGGTTGTGGTGTTGAAACAGGGCCTTGCTACATAGCCCAACTTGGTCTCAAGCCTTCAGCCTCAGCCTTCTTAGTGCTGGGATTACAGAAATGTGCTAAATTCTCCCTCCTTCAGAAGAAATCATTTATGAGCAATTTCTCATTTCCTTCCTTCCTTTCTTTCCTTTTTTTAAAAATGGAATCTTTCTATGCAGCCCTAGCTGTCCTGGAACACACTCTGTAGACCAGGCTGGCCTCAAACTCATGAAGACCTTCTTCCCTCTACCTCCTGAGTGCTAGGATTAAAGGCGTGTGTCACTACATCCAGATTATTATCAGTTTTTGAAGTTAACCTTACCATAGCTTCTGTGTTAAAGCCTTTCAGTGCTGTTTTACCCCTCATTCAGGTGTCTTTGAAATGCCTCCAATTTCTTCTTTTTAAAAGTATACCAGTAAATATGGTCTTCCTACAATGATTGAGTCACCAAGATTTAACTTCCACTCTGCTATTATATTTCATATCTAGATAGATTTGACAGTTTGCCCCTAGGACATGAACTTTGCAGTTTTCTCTCTTAAATAACACTAGATAATGCTCTCTACTTAGCAATGGTAACTCTTAAAAGTATGATAAAAGACCACTTGGGAAAAGTACATTTTCTTAATCAGGAGATCACATTTTATGATAACATTCTAAATTTAATATTTCACATTTATCATACCCTCACATTCTCCTCATAGGTACCAGACATTTTGCATGAAGTGGTCCCTGTTGTCAAAGAACAGACAGTATAAGAGATTTTGACTTAAAGTAGATACAGACTGAAAGGCTGGGTCTCGATATGTAGTCTGTGTAGTCATCCTGTGTAGCATCTTTAAGTGGAGAGATTAATATGTTTGTAAGACATGGCAAAGACAAGAATCTCAGGGATTTTGGGTACTGAAAAACAAATACTTAGAAATCTCATCTGCATGCAAAGTGTTTACATAACCAAACTGTTGAGGGAAGGGTGCTGTTAATCCAGAATTATTTCTCAAAGTAGCTTACTTACCCTTTATGTTGGTTTATCGGATTTCATAGTCCTCCTTTTAAAAATCTGTTCTCTTCACTTCTTCATTACAGATTTTCTTTTCTGCATTGAGATAGACAGTAGCCCCAGATGCCTTCCTGACAGGAGATTTTCTCAACTAATTTTCAAGGTGTATAATAGGGAGAGGGCAGGGGAGAAGCTCTCCTGAAGACATGGAACAATTAATTATATTGTAATGGCACTATAGAGGCACAAGTGGATGACTGGCCCAAAGAAAACGGGATTTCTCTGGTGCCAGGATTACACTCAGAGGCATTTCTGCCTATCTCCACTTTACAAGGCACAGTGCCAATGAGAACAGCAGTTAGTACACCCATAGTGGGCTTTACTAGCTTCCGCACAGTGTTCGGTGGGTTCTTAACTTCAGGATAAGGAATTAAATTTTTTACCCAGCAGGAAGTGATTGCCATTTACCTTTTTTTTTCTTCTCTCTCTCTCTCTCTCTCTCTCTCTCTCTCTCTCTCTCTCTCTCTCTCTCTCTCTCTCTCTCTCTCTCTCTCTCTTTTGGTAGCACTCTATCTTGGGATGTGAGTATTCAGAGATAGGCTGTCATAAGGAAGGAAATGCTAGCAAATGCTGCTTGCTGGAGTCAAGGAGAGTCAGGAAGTACATCTGTGTATGCACATAGGAGCACACCTTTGAAAGCCAGCTTCCTGCTTCAAGCAGAAAAAATGGCATGGAGTGCTTAGCGTTTCTTCAACCTCTTTTCTTCCTGCTGCTGAACATTGATGCAGTCCCTTTGTTTATTATATGAACTGAGTTACCTCTTTTGGAGGACTGCCACAAAGATCAGGAATAGTCCTAGTGACTAAGCTAGCACACCTTACCCCTTACCTTACTACAGGCTTGATCTCCATGACAGAGGCACTTGTTACCCAGCATACTAGGCTTCTTCAGACACTGACAACCTGGCTCAGGTCCAGTGCTAGCCCTCTCAGTGGGAGAGTACCAAACTGCTTACCTAGCAATTACACACAGCTTTGGGCTCAAGCCCCAAGCCATGAGAGGAAGGTAATAGTTATGATTATTAACCAGAATTGCCATTGTGATCAAATGATAAAATCAGTAAATGTACAGAAGCCTTATATACCAGTAGATCAATTCTGAGTATATGTTTGTCAGCATCCCAAAGGGATTGGTACTCCAATGTTATGAACTGAAATCAATGTTGATCAAGTTCTTTAGATACCTGGAGGTTAACGCTTTGACACAGGACTCCTAAAGTCACCTTACCATCATGCCTTGCCAGGCTAGTTAATGGACATTATGTGGAATGGTAGCTGAAACACTTTGAAAAACTACAAAGCTTCTTGTAAATGGATTTATGATCTTCATTGGTAAATACTTCTTTTTTAGGGGACAGTACCTATTCAAAAACAAACCTCCTGATGAGAACGCTCCTCCCAACTCCTTTTATAGAGCACTTTATCCTAAAATTATACAAGATATTGAGGTAAGAATTTATGTATTGCTGAATATTTACTGAGCGTTAGGAAATCATTAGTATACTTAACTTACAGGTATTATTACCAAAAAAAAAAAACCCATTAAGGTTTTCAGTATGACTTTAAAATTAGTGTCTTTACTAATGAGTGAACCAGTCAGTTTTTGTATAACTTTAAAACCTTTGTTTACTGATAGATGAGGATGCAGGAGGGGATTGCCAGCTTCCTAAAACTCCAGAGAGACACTTAACTCGTAAGCTGATGAGCCTCCTTGGAAAGTTATCAGTCAGCACAGATACTGTATATCTAAGAGGAGCACTGAGCATGCAGCTTTACATAGTGCCTACTCTTTAGTTTTTATATGCATTTGTATTTCATAAGCAGTGGCTCTCAACCTTCCAGATGTTGTGACCCTTTTAATACAGTTCCTTATGTTGTGGTGACCCCCACCAACACAAAATAATTTTCATTATAGCTTCTCAGCTGTAGTTTTTCTGCTGTTATGATTCTGAATGTAAATATTTGTGTTTTCTAATGGTCTTAGGCAAGCCCTCTGAAGTGGTGGGATGGGTCACACCCCATAGGTTGAGAGCTGCTGCCATAGTGTGACAATGAGCTGATGGTTTGAGTCCTTTCCTAATTAACTGCTTTTTTGAATCCTCCTTGTTAGACAATAGAATCCAATTGGAGATGTGGACGGCATAGTTTACAGAGAATCCACTGCCGAAGTGAAACGAGCAAAGGAGTTTACTGTTTACAGTATGATGACCAGAAAATAGTGAGCGGCCTTCGAGACAACACAATCAAGGTGAAGTCTCCTCAGTTTAGGGGCACAGTTGTGGGAGGAAGGGTGACTGCATAAAGCAATCTAAAATACAAGTCCTAAGTGTTGTTTTAAGGAAGTGAGAATTTTAGACTGGTTCCAATACCAAAGCCAAAACCATTTCCTTTAGAGGGCAAATGTCTGCTTCTCCCCAGAAAAAACCATAGAAATGGACAGTTCCAGGCTGAACTCCCTTCTAGAAGTGTGTTGTTGGAAGCTCTTGTTATTTGAGCCTTCATAATTATAGGCTACTCTTCCACCCTAATGAAAAGGATAAAGTTTGCATTAGAACTGGTCAACACATCCAGGTACTTTACTCTTCCTGAAGGAGAGGATGCAGCCCCACCCTCTCTGGCTTGGTGTTTGGGGATCACACATGTCCAGAGCAGCAAGTCTCCCTCCACAGCACCCCACTATGACAGGGATCCTTTTGTTCTCCTAGATCTGGGATAAAAGCACATTGGAATGCAAGCGAATTCTCACAGGCCACACAGGCTCTGTCCTGTGTCTCCAGTATGATGAGAGAGTGATCATAACTGGATCATCGGATTCCACTGTCAGGTAGGAGATTTCAGACTCTGAAACCCTCCACTTTCTGTCACAGTAATTTTTTTATGCGCATTGAGGTTTTGCCTGCAAATGTGTCTGTGTGAGAGTGTCAGATCTTGGAGTTAGCTTTTGGACAGTCACTTGTCACTCCAGAACCAGACCCTTGATTTGGAACCATTGGGTGGATTTCTACTTTGGCATGTTTAAGAAGCTACACACAGATTTTAACTTGGAGAAGAGCCTGTCATGGGAATCTTTCTTTTCTTTATGGGAAGCCTTGCATTCCTTTATTAAACCACCTCACAGGGACGCAGGGAGGGAGTGAAGCCTTCCTTTCAGGTGATTGCAACTGCAGTGCAGGCATGCCTGAGCTCTTTCAAGTGCATACAGGTGAGCAGGGCTCACTCTTTGCCAACCCTTCCCCTGCCGTCCCCACAGTGTTTAATTGCAAGTTTCTCTCAGGGAGGGGTTCTCAATTTCCAGAGGCACTGGTGATTTGATGACACAGCCATTATGCTGCTGGAGTCCAGTGTAGCTTAAGTTCAGGATACTAGCATCGCTGCTGGAAACCTGCTAGGAATTTCACCTTAAGCTAAAGGATTTAGCAAACGTAATACATCAAAGGTAACATTTTAAAAAACTGGAGTAAAAGGCAGTTTATTGCATTGTTAAATTCTCTAAAGTTATCCCCTGTAAATAGGAAAAGCTGCTCCTTTGACTTGTAGGCATAGCAGACGACCTGGTCCTTGCAATTGCTAACAGTTAACTTTTATCCCTGCTATGCTGTGCCTCTCAGCAGCTGGAGCATTATAGATGCTCATATCATTTAGGATAGGGAGAGAAATGATGTTTTGTCTGTCTGTTTTGGTGGTATTGGGATTGAACCCAGGGCTTAGCGTGCTAAACAGCATTCTACCTCTTGGCAACAAAAAATAGCTTTCCAAAAGGAGGCTTAAACTGGAAAAGAGGAATAAAATGTTTTTTAAAACAAAATTAATATGCAAAAATAAAAGTAATCAGGGTAATTTCTATCATGACACTGTTCTCAAGCTTTCCAAGGGGCCCCCACTGCTATGAAGTTTGTACTTGGAGTAGGTGGGAGGGGTCTTCTTGACCTCTTGCCCTGAGAAGCACAGAAAAGAAGCCTTGGACTTAGAGTCTATGTAGTATATGTAGTCCTGGCCCTTATCTCAGGTGGAAAACATACATTAAGGGAAGTCAAACTCAAGTCCACATTAGTAATCCATGACAGAACTTCTTGGCCCATGGTTTCTGGGGGCAGTCATTGGGACAGGCCCTACTGCTATTCTTTTTTATTTATTCTTATTTATTGATTATTTGTGAATCTTAATTACCCAGTCGCACTTACCTCCCAGTCTTCACGTGTCTTCCCATCTCCCCCCAAAAATTTCATTTTGTGTTGTCCACATATTCACTGGAACATGATCAAATTCCTAGTGGCCAGCCCACAAAGGAGGATGAGTCTTTCTTCACCTGTACCTGTGCTAAAAGCCATCAGCTGAGGAGAACCATGTGTGGCCAGGGCAGGGCAGGACTAGCTCTCCCATGCCAACTTGGCACATCAGGCCACAGACATTAGCATGGCTTTAGGCAGCAGCCCCACCCACAAGCATCCACATGGGCTTCAGAGGTAACAAGAGTACAGACATAAACACAATTCTAGGCCATACCAGAACCACTGACCCACTCCTTTATTGCTATATTCTTTATCCTGCTTTACATGTGTATTCTTAATGAATTTCAATGCTATAATTATAGAAAAATATTATAGGAATAAAATAGGATAATCCAAAAATCTATGCCAAATGCCAGGTGGTAGTGACTACTTCCTCATACTAGATTTACCATGTTAGAGTTCTACCTATTCCCTGCCTTTTCTCTTTGTCTATGCAGCTTCCTCTTGGTCCATCCATACTTTACTTCAGGGCTTCAAAGAAAGAGCACAACAGTTGCCATAAAAATGGGGGTGAAGGGCTGGAGAGATGTCTCAGAGGTTAAGAGCACTGACTGCTCTTCCAGAGGACCTGAGTTCAATTTCCACCATCCACATGGTGGCTCACAACCATCTATAATGAGATCTGGTGTCATCTTCTGGTGTGCATACATACATAGATGCAGACAGAACATTGTGCACATAATAAAAAAAATTTTTTTTTAAGTTGGGGTGAGCAGAGCATGATGGCACACACCCTTAGTCACATCACTCGGGAGACATAAGCAGATGGATCTTTGAGTTCAAGGCCATCCTGGTCTATAGTGTGAGTTTCAGGACAGCCAGAACTACGCATAGAAACCCTATTTCAAAAAGAAGGCGGGGGGGGGGGGGGGGTCCATAGTCCAGAACAAGCACTGCACTGTAGCCTAAGTATCATCTAACTCACAATTATAACTCACAATTATCCTTTCAGAGTATGGGATGTAAATGCAGGTGAGATGCTGAACACATTGATTCACCATTGTGAAGCCGTTCTGCACTTGCGCTTCAATAATGGCATGATGGTGACCTGCTCCAAAGACCGTTCCATTGCTGTCTGGGATATGGCCTCCCCCACTGACATCACCCTGAGGAGGGTGCTGGTGGGACACCGAGCTGCAGTCAATGTTGTAGACTTTGATGACAAGTACATTGTCTCTGCATCTGGAGATAGGACCATAAAGGTAAAGGCCACTTTGCAGTGCAGGATGAAGTAAGGAGTTGGTATAAAAAATGTGATTGAGGACAATTATATACATATAGTTTTTACTTATGAATAACAATTAATGGGCTGGAGATGTAACTTAGTGGTAGACAGCTTGCCTAGCATGCCCATGACCATTTCCCAGCATGGAAAAGATAATAGAGCCATCGATGATGATGGCAACTGTTAATGTAAGTTTAAATCCAAGAAAATATACATACTGTAGCTGAGGAAACAGCCAGGTTGATGAAGTCATTGCCACATAAGCATTAGAGCTGAGTTCAGATTCCTAGCAGCCATGTAAAACCAGATGTGGCCACACAAGTTTGTGATCTCAGTGCTGGGGCAAAGATGGCAAATTCCTGGTGCTTGATGGCCAGCCACTCAAGCTAAATCAGGAAGCTTTGTGTTTAAAGACCCTGTCTCAGAGAATAAGGTAGAAGGGCTGAGAGGGGGCTCTGTGTGTTAAGATGGCGCACTGTTGCAAAGGATTCAGCGTGCAAATAAATAGTGACTCACAACGACCTGAACTGAAGTTCCAGAGGAACACACACAGTACACACAAACTCAAGCAGGCAGACATACACATAAAAATAATAAATATATCTCTTTTAAAAAATCAGGCGAAAGGAACTAAGGACACTGAGTATGCACACACAGCACAAAGAGGAGACCAATGGGACAAATCCTCAGGTGACTGCAGCCAACCTCACATCAGTCCCATGTCACTAGACACTTAACTTGGCTAGACACTTAATTTTGCATTGCTTTAAAGCATTGGCATCCTCTGATGACTCACTTCTGTTTTTTTGCTTACCCAGTACTCCATTTTTTTACTAGTAGAAATGTACGGATCAATTACTCAGTTGTCATTTTTCTGTCTCAGGTGTGGAACACAAGTACTTGTGAATTTGTAAGGACCCTAAATGGACACAAGCGAGGCATTGCCTGTTTGCAGTACAGAGACAGGCTGGTGGTGAGTGGGTCATCCGACAACACTATCAGGTGAGCACAGGTGTCTTTTCCCAGAACAGACTCACATCACCCTCAGTCACCATCTATGCACAGACCTCATGCTCTTTAGCTGTCTGTCTGTCGTTTTTTATTGTTGTTGTTTATGTTTTAAGACAGTTTCTCGGTGTAGCCTGGCTGTTCTGGACCTGGACTCTGACTCACAGTGGTCCACCAAGTATTGAAGCCGACTTTGATTTGGTTTATACTTCTCTCACATACCCCTCCCTCCTCCCAGCACATCTCTCCTCTCCCCTAGATCCAATCAAATATATTTCTGTGTGGTAGCTTCTTACAGATCTAATACTTGCCCTACCAGAAAAGCAGTTCAGAATAGCCTTTTGTTCATGTATCTCCAAATCCCGCCCCCTCATACTTTTCTTACCGCATAGACCTATTTCAGAGAAACTACTTAAATAAGAAACTAAGACTGTTAATGGAGGTTAAGGGCCCTTCTTTTACATTTCTTTCCTACAGTTGAAAAATGTTAATAAATAAAGGCCATTTGTCCATGTCACTATTGTTGGAAACATAAAGAAAAAGATTGTTTCTCTGATAGAAATCATGACTTTTTGCTTCAATATAGCATTTGGCCGAGAGCTGGTGGTCTTTAAATTTGAAGATTGCACAAGTCTGTACTTTTTTTGTATTTTTATCCTTACAAAGATGAAGGCAGAGGGATAGTTAGAATTTGGAAATGTTATCTGTCGTCTTCTTCCCTTCAATGCCTGAGAGAGGGAAGAGTTGGACCTGATGTCTGTTGGGATTGGCCTGAAAGCACTACTATGGCAGCAGGCTTGTTGAGATCTGGCATTGCCTTTCTGCTGCTGGTCACTGCCCTGGACAGTGGTAAAAGCAGTGTCCTCCAGCAGAGATGGAGGTGCTTTGTGAGAGTGAGATGTCACTGACAACAATGTATCTCATTCTGAGGGGTGACTTGAGGAAGCATTACTCTCTTGAACTGGCCATTTCCTTCTGAGAGGATTGTACATTGAATCCCTACCTGAAAGAACCAGGTTTCAGAGTTGCATAAAGCACTGTGTTTTGAAAACACAGCTTTCAAACTTCAATCACTTTTTCTATCCTAATTATGTGACAGATAGGAACTAAGTTTATTGAAAGTAATATACTTTTATGTGAGTAATTGATCCTTGTGAAAATTTAAAATATATTTTTATTTGTATGACTGTGTTGCCTATGTGTATGTATGTGTGACTAAGGTTCAGGTTGGTCAGAAGAGTGTTGTATCCTGTGGAACTGGAGTTCTGTAAGGTTATGATTCACCATATAAATGCTGGGAATTAGAGTTCTTAACCACTCAGCCATTTTTATGAAATATATTGTAATATTCAAGGCTTAGAAATGAATCCAGGAAATTTCACCTGACTCAATTTTCTCTTCCAGATTGTGGGACATAGAATGCGGTGCATGTTTACGAGTGTTAGAAGGCCATGAGGAATTGGTGCGCTGTATTCGATTTGATAACAAAAGGATAGTGAGTGGAGCCTATGATGGGTGAGTTCACTCTCAATGTTACAAAACAAACAAATCTAAGAGCTCAGCTTGTATCCCAGTGGCAGAGCTTTGTTTGGCATGTGCAAGGCCCTGGGGCTCAATCCTGGCACCTCCCTTTCCTCTCTTCCCAGTTTATGATGTTAAATGTAACCCTTCCCCATGGCTCTGAAAGTTTAAATACACCTTGGCTTAATTGATATTCACCTCTCTTTTGCTTACTGTTTCCTAAAATACTCTTCCTAGTCACTTAATTGTATTTGTATTGATTATCATTATTTTGGCTATTAGATCATACATTTGTCTGGTTTGCCCTAAAAAGCAAAGAACCAGACAAATGTACCATAACAGGCCAAGTATGTAAAATGGATATTATAAGAGTCATCTGACTCCTGTGAGACACATCCAACCTTCCATATTTATTGCCCTGACTTTTTGCTGTTCTTCCTCATGTTCCCTTAAGTTTGCTTTTAACTAAGACTTTTGTCCCTTTTTGATCTTTAGAAAAATTAAAGTGTGGGATCTTATGGCTGCTCTGGACCCTCGTGCCCCTGCGGGGACTCTTTGTCTGCGGACACTTGTGGTAAGAGCCTTATTGTTAAAGGGGGCTGAAGAGCAGGTAGGGAAGAAATTAAATGTTAATGTGCTGCAGAATATAGATTTGGATTTTATAGTTAGGTCCTCACAAAACCTACCAAGTAGAAAAGCAACCAATACATGACAATAAAATATGTTTATATAGTGCCTTTCATTCAAAAGTGCATTAGAGACTGTATATGGAGAGGACTGTGGCAGCTGCTTAACAGCTGCACAGTACCTCTCTCACATGTAGTGCAGAAAGTGAATAAGAATTCTGTATCCACCAGAAGCAGTAGGAAGTACTGAGGAGAAGAGAATATAATTACCAAAATTGGAACCTGTCCAGAATCTAAGGACCTGAACACCTGTACTTAGGAAAAGTACCCTGAGACTCACTGGAAGCCCTGGTCAGCTCCTTGGTTCTACATCTCATTCACTAGACGGTGCCTCCAGCATCTCACTCCTATCATTGATATCTGTGTGCACCCTGTGCTTGAACCCTGACACTTGGGGAGAAAAGTGAGTCAGAAGGAGAAATGTCACTTTCAAATGCTTTTTGTAGCAGGACCTCCCATGGCCCTGGCTGGATTGAAATTGCACTTCTTCTGCCCCCATTTCCCTAGTCCTGGGATTATAAACCGGTGTCCAGCACATGCTTAGAAGCAGACATTCTTTGTCATCTTTTAAGCCACAGGCTCAGATTGACAAGTTGCTTTAGTTAAATATGTGTGGATCCAGAGTAAGCAGACTCTTTTGAACAACTTGGGGAAAGATGAAGCATTAAAAGCCCTGTGTTCTGAGTTCTCATTAAACATTCAGGAAGCCTCAGTTCTGGAAAAAAGGAATATTTTGCCTTTCTTGGGTTTAAAGCACTTTATTAAGCTGGATATGGTGGCGCACACATGTAGTCAGAGGCTGAGATGGGAGAATTGCCATGTGTTCCTGAGTGGTCTGGGCTACACACTGATAGATCCAAACACCTAAGGTGGATACATTCTTTCAATAGCACATGTGCTACATCTGCTTCCTTCACATGTCTTTTCAAATGTACACTCTTAAGCACTGAGCATTTTGGTCCCAGAACTTTAAAAATGAAGCAAGAAGAGTGATGGTGCCGCCCACCTTTAGTCCTAGCACTGGGAGGCACGGGCAGGCAGAGCTCTGTGAGTTCAAGGCCAGCCAGGGCTACACAGAGAAACCCTATCTCAAAAGAAAAAAAAAAAAAACTAAAATAAATGAGGCAAGAAAATTGTTAGTTTGTGACTAGCCTAGACTGTATATAGAGACCCTGTCTTTAAAAGACAAGACAAACTTTACAGATAGTGAATGGTGCTGAGTGTGTGTATCAGAACTGTATCAGAACGCAGGCCTAAGGAAGGAGGGTCTTGAGTTCAAGACAGACTGGGGCTACACGGCAAGACTTGCCCTGGGGGCTGGAGAGACGGCAGCCCGTTAAGAGCACTGACTGCTCTTCCAGAGGGCCCAGGTTTAATTTCTAACACCTATGTGACAGCCCACATCTGTCTGTAACTCCAGTATCTGGTGCCTCACACAGACATAAATACAGGAAAAACACCAATGCATATAAAATAATAAAAATAAATGAATTTTTAAAAAGTA
The DNA here is from genome assembly GCA_033318265.1 of Phyllotis vaccarum. NCBI lineage: Eukaryota > Metazoa > Chordata > Mammalia > Rodentia > Cricetidae > Phyllotis > Phyllotis vaccarum. The sequence continues at coordinate 16,173,179 of JARWLC010000004.1, read as the reverse complement.
ATCAACTTACAATTTTGAGACAGAAGCAGGTGTAGTGGTGCACACCTTTAGTCCTAGCTATGGGGAGGCAGAGAAAGGTGGTCTGAGTTCAAGGTCAGCTTGGACAACATATTTAATTCCAAATAAAAAAAATAAATAATATATTTTTTTTCAAAAGCTTTTGATGTATATATGCCAGTAAAACCATAGATTATCCTCATGTGCTTAGCAATCCTTCATCCTTTATCTGGCCCAACCTTGTCCCCAGTCTGATTTATAGAACCTTAGTTAATTGGTATTTTCTAGAATTTTGTGAGAATGAATCATACAGTATATACTTTTTTTACACCTATCCTCTTTTTATTTTTTTATGATTTACTTTTTTTTGTCCTATATGCATTGGTATTTTGCCTGCATGTATGTCTGTGTGAGGGTGTCAGATCCCCTGGAACTGGAGCCACAGACAGTTGTGAGCTGCCATATGGGTGCTGGGAATTGAATTTGGGTCCTGGAAAAGAAGCCTCTGAGCCATCTTTCCAGTTCCCCTCATTTAAAAAAAAAAAAAAAAAAAAAAAAAAAAAAAACAAAAACAAAAAAACTTGGTCTTCTGTGTCCTGAGCTGGCCACAAACTCAATAGTGTATCTAATGGTGATCTTAAGCTTCTGAGCCTATTGCCTCCAATTCTAGAGTACTGGAATCACAGGTCTATACCACCACATCTGGTTTCGGTGTTAAGGATTGCTCCTCAAGCTTCCTGTATGATAGATAGGCAGCTTTCACCTAGGCCACATCCTCAGCCCCACCTGTCTCTACACCAAGTAGAGATCATTTGGGGATTCATGGAGGTTCATATGTGCTACAGTTTACTCATTTACCAGTTATGAGCCTTTGGGTTCTCCATGTTTAGTTAGGGTTACAAATAAAGTTTCACACACTTGACTTGATTAGGTTTTGTTTCACTGTTCTGCACAGCTCTGGAGAAAGATGAGAGTAAGTATTGGAAGCCCAGGACTATAAATTCGGATGCAGCATTCAGGAGGGCTTAGCTCTGGAGAAGGAGTTACAGTGGCATGGCTACATCATACAGAGTGTGCACTCAGTATTTCCAGAATGTCCCGTTTTCCCAAGTGGTCACACCACGTAGAGTTACCATGGTGAATGTTCGCTCTAATCCACAGCACAACTGTCTTTCATTGAGCAGTCATCTGTATCATAGTCACTATTCTATTGCTGTGAAGAGAAGCCAAGACCACAGCAATTTAGAGAAGCATTTAACTGGGGGCTTGCTTACAGTTTCAGAGGCTTAATCTATTGTGGCAGGCGTGATAGGCGTGTTGCTGGAGACACAGTTGAGAGCTACACTCTGATCCATAGGCAGAGTACAAGACTAGGTCTGGTGTGATTTTAAAATTTCTGAGGCCACACATCCTAACCCTATCAACAGCCCAACTCCCTGGTGACTAAACATTCAAATGTATGAACCTAGGGAAGCCACTTTATTCAAGCAACCGCATCTGGTGTTTGTTTTCAAGTACTTATACATTTGACATTTTCATTGCCCTCCATCCCTTTGTACAAACCCAAGTTTTCACCTTGGAACATCATTTTCCTCTGCTTGAAGTTATTGCCAGTGTGGGTACACTGATGACAAATACTTTCGAGTGTTGTTGGCCTGGACAGGGTGTTTGCTGACTGAAGAAAGTCTAGTTCTCCTCTTGTCAATGATTTTCAATAATTTTGTTCTAGCTCAGTGTGGGCTTCTTTGAATTTTCTCTATTTGAGATTAAGAGAAATTATTAGTGGCTCAAAAACAGACTGGTGTGGGATTCAGGTGTCCTGGGCTCCGGAAGGGGGAGTGGCCAACCCTATTCATAAAAGGCTGCTTGGATCTTGGGGTCCTGTTCTCTCTCTCTCTCTCTTTTTCTTTCTTTCTTTCTTTTTTTTTTTTTTTTTTTTTTTTTTTTTTTTTTTTTTGTTCCCTGACCAGGAATAGAACCCGGACCGCGATGGTGAGAGCGCAGAATCTTAACCACTAGACCGAGCCAGCCACCCTTTGTAAAAGGCTGCTGGGATCTTGGGGCCCCATTCTCTCCCTCAGACTGGACTAGCTGTGTGTTATCCTTAAGAACCTAATTAAGGGATCAGAGATATAGCTCAGTGGGTCGAGTGATTGCCTCATGTGCACAAGCCTGGATTTAATCCATAGCACCACATAATCCAGGCATAAATTTTATCACTCAAAAGGGGAGGCAAGATGAGAAGTTCAAGGTCATTGTCATCATTTACGCATGGAGTTCAAAGCCAGCCTCGACTCCATGAGCACTAGTCTCAAAGACAAACAAACAACAGGCTGGAGAGATGGCTCAGTGGTTAGGATACTTCCTGCTCTTTCAAAGGACCTGAGTTTAGTTCCTAATATCACATCAAGTGCCTCAGTTCCAGGGAATTTGATGCTTCTTCTGGCCTTCACAGGTACCTGCACTCATGTGCTGTACACACAGAGACACATACATAAATTAAATAAATAAGTGAATGAATAAACCTACTATAACTAAAAGCATTATTAATTTATAAATATAAAGTTAAATCTGGTAAGATGATGCGTGCCTTTAATCCTAGCAGGTGGGAGGCTAAGACAAGAGGGTCATGAGTTTGGAGGCCAGCCTAGGCTACATAGCAAAACCTGCCTCAAAAACCCAAGGTCTGGATTGGAAGGGTGCACATGCACACAACCCTAGACTGAGTCACACTGTCACCACCCTAGAAAAAGAGAGGCGAGCCATGTGTTATGAACTGTCTTCCTGAAATTCCTGTATTAAAGTTTACATCTCCAATACCTCAGAATATGATTGTATTTGAAGACCGAGTCTTTTAAAGAGGTGATTGAGATCAGTTGAATTCATCGAGAATAGGCATTAATCCTGTGTGACTGGTTTCCTTAAAAGGCAACACAGTCAAGACACACAGATGGAAAAGTTTGTGAAGTGAAGAAGACATCCATCTACACCACAAGCTTGGGGAAGAGGCCTGAGAATCAAACCAGTTCTGCCAACACCTCAGTCTTGTTCTTGAGCCTCAAGACAGTGGGAGACAGATCTCCATCTAAGCCACTCATACAAACTATATCCCATGCTGTTACTAGTTTAGAGTAGCCGCATTCATCTCATACACAACTAACTACATAACAAGAAATATACCAAGATTTAAAAGGTGCATTGCACCATGATAGAGGGGCAGATGCACCAAGAAGCTAGATCAGTTCTTAATGCATCTATACCTAATGATAGCATCAGGACATACAGATGAGAACCTGATAGATATACAAGGAAAATCATGGACAGATGTAGCAGGCAGCAAATTCAAGAAGAGCAGCTAAACTCATCAGCACTACACTCAGCTGGACATGATCATCTGCTACATACAGAACACTTCTCCAACAGAAGAAGAAATTTATCTTCCCCATGAATGTTCCCATGCTCTATGGAACATTTATGCCAAGATATATTACATTGAGCCATAAGCATACCTTAACACACATAGATATGGGCCAAGATGGGTCAGCAGGCAAAGGTGCTCCCTGCCAAGCCTGACGACCTGAGTTTGATCCCTGAGACCCACACAGTTGAAGGAGAGAACTGACCTCCACGTATCCCAGGACATATGATGCATGCACATACATGTATACATACAAAGAAATGAATGTAACACAAAGTTTAAAAGTAGAAACAGATGTTCCTCTATATACCACAGTGACATTTAAGTTCAGAAATGAGAAATAGAAAGGTAACTGAAAAGTTGTAAAATACTTAGAAATAAGGCATGGGGCAAGGAGAAATGTGCTTCTCATGAAGTTAGTGTGCATTTCCACCAAAACCATGCAGGTTGCTGGACTTGGGCTTGGCACCCACATAACAGCTGGTCCACAGAGCGAGCTCCAGAACAGCCAGGGCTACAGAGAAACTGCCTCAAAAGAAAAGAATTATTTGACTTGTTTTTGGTTTTGCTTTTTGTACTGGAGGTGAAGTCCAGTGCCTCATGAGCTCACCCAAGTGCTGGAACACTACTTTGTCTCTTAAGACAGTGGTGACTCTTTATTTAATGTGTCACTGGGAGAGGCATGCATGCCCTGGCACCTGCATGCAGGTCAGGGACAACTGTGCAGTCAGCTGTCTCCCTACCCTTATGTGTACTCTGGGGATTGGACCTATCACCAGAACAGCATGGTGAGTGCTTTTACCCCCTGAACCATCCTGCCAGCCTCTGTCACATGGAGCTGAGACTCAGACTTAGGGTGACACTGAGCTTGGCCTTAATTCTTAATGCCCCTACCTCTATTGTTCAAGTGCTGAGGTTACAGGGATAAATCACCATGCTTGCCAAAGTGATTCAGAATCTTTCTTTTTAAAATTCTGGCGCTAGAGATTAAATCCAAGGCTTCATGAATGCTAAGCAAATAGTCTTAGTCTTGAAAGAATTTTTACATTAAAATTTTTCCACAAAATATGAGCAAATCAATTCCAATAATGCATAATAAAAGTTACACTGTGACTAAGCAAGATTAGTGGTATAATATACAAGACTGATTGAACACTTGGAAATCGATGTATTCTTACAGTGCTAGGGCTCAGAGCTAGGGCCTTTTGCTTACTAGGCAAGTGCTCATCCACTAGAGCTCTATGCCCAGTTCCATGTTCCTGTCATCTGTCTCACCAGGTAAGCTGCATGATTATAGCAACAGACCAGTAAAAGCATTTGGCAAAGGGCTAGAGATAGTTCAGTGGCTAAAGAGCACTGTCTACTCCTGGTGGACCTGGGTTTAATTCCTAATGCCCACATGATTACACACAACCATCTGTAACTCTTAAGTTCCAGGGATTCAAAATTCTCTTCTGGCCTCTCTGAGCACCAGGAACACACATGGTACACATAAAACACCTATTTACATAAAATAACTTTTTAAGATGCCCACTCATTTAAAAAAAAAAAAAAAAGCTAGGAAATGAAGGGAACTTGCTCAGCTTCATAAAGAAAGACAAAATTTAAACAATTAACTATGACTGTGAAGATTAGGCTGAGGTCTCAAAGATTGGCGGTGTATCACATAATGAGAGCAATAGGAACTCATAGGGACTCGTAGCAGTGGCAAGTGGCCCGGCTTTCACGGCCCTTCTTCCAGGCATCTTTGGAAGACAGGCATGTCCTTCCTCCATGGCCCACAGTTCTGCTTCTGTGAAGTGAATGTCTATTTCCATCAAAAACTTGCAGCCTGAAGAGATGGCTCAGCAGTTAAGAGCAGTAGCTGCTCCTACAGAGGACCCAGGCTCAATTTCCAGCACCCACAGCAACTCCAGACCATCTGCAACTCCAGTTTCAGATCTGACACCCACTTCTGGTGTGTATGAGCACGAGGCACACACTTGGTACATGGTCATACATGCAGAGAAAACATATAAAATGATAAATGTTTATGAAGCCTTTAGTGACTTTCTTTATTGTTTGGTTTTGTTTGAGACAAGATCAGTAGTTCAGGCTGACCTCAAACCGGTGATCTTCTACCCCAGTCCTCGCAATGCTGTGGTCACAAATGTGTATGTCACCATCAGCAGCTTTAGGTTTTTGTCTGTTTTGTTTTGAGATAGGGTCTCTCTGAAGCCCTAGCTGCCTGGAGTTTACTCTGTAGACCAGACTGACCTCAAACTCACAGAGATCTGCCTGCCTCTGCCTCCCAAATAAAATGAGCTCTGTTTATATATATAAACTACCACAGGAGAATAGCTATACTGATTCATACAGTGCAATATTAGCCACTGATTTTTAAAGGAATGAAATAACTGTTTTCCATGTAGTGACAGAAAAAACACTGTTAACAATGTTGAATAAAAATCAGGCAGTGGTGGCACACATCTTTAATCCCAGCACTTGGGAGGTAGAAGTGGATTATCTGAGTTTGAGGCCATCTTGGTCTACAGAGTGAGTTCTAAGACAGCCTGGTCAGTTACACAAAGAAACACTATCTTGAAAAATAAGCAAACAAAAAATATACTGTGTGTTTGTGTGGTCTTTTTTTATATGACATTTACAGGTAGGTAAAAGTCAGTAATAGCTTTAGAGTGTGTGTGAGACTGACTAGTAGTAGTGTTGAAAATACTTTCTAGGAAGTTAGGGCTAGCCCACACCTGATCTAGGCAGTACTTACTACCCCGATGCTTTAGAGTAAGCTCCTGACCTCATAAAAGCCAACCATTAAAGTTCTGCAAGTTATTGATGGTGTGTGAATAGCTTCAAGTTGGTCATGGGAGAACTTTGTGCATTGTAAAAATCTGTAAATGGTTTTTCATATTGAAGGGTTTTAGTTTGTCTGTTTGGTTTTGGTTTTTTGATTTGGTTTGGTTTGATCTTCTGAGACAAAGTTTCTGTATATAATAGTCCTGGCTGTCTTGAAACTCCTGTCTGTAGATCAGGCTGGCCTCAAACTCACAGAGATCCTCCTGCCTCTGCCTCCCAAGCGCTGGGATTAAAGGCGTGCACCATCACCACCTGACTTTTTTTAAGATATGTTTTTATTTTATGTTTGTGGATGTTTTGCATATATATCTGTGTAGTGGGAGGCTTGGGGGGGGGCAGTGTCAAATCCCTCTGAAACTGTAGTTATAAATGGCCTCTATATGAATGCTGGGAATTGAACAAGCCTGGGTCCTCTGAAAGAGTAGCCAGCATTCTTAGTTGCTGAGCCATCTCTCCAGTCTCAAGAAGTTTACTTGGAACACATGCACCCACATGTCACTCACCTCTTGACTTCTGATGATCAAGGGAGATAATAGGACCAGGGAGGTACCAAGAGTACCCTTTTAACTTAATCCCAGCTGGTAGGAACAAGCCTAGCAAGCCTTTTCTTTGCCATTTCACCTAATTAGTACTGCTTATTTACTGTGTGTCTGAGACCACTTGTTTGGTCTTGGAGTTTTCCATCCTAGTTAGTGAAACCATTTTCTATCTGTGTTCGAAACAGTGACTGAGCACGCTCCTTCAGGTGTGATGCTTGTGATTTTGAGTTCAAAGTCTTACTTTTTGTTTCTACTTCTTTAGGAACATTCTGGAAGAGTTTTTCGACTCCAGTTTGATGAATTCCAGATTGTCAGTAGTTCACATGATGACACAATTCTCATCTGGGACTTCCTAAATGATCCAGCTGCCCACGCTGAACCACCCCGCTCCCCTTCTCGGACATACACGTACATCTCCAGATAAATAACCCAACACTGACCTTGTACTTGCCCAGGTATGAAGGGAGCTGTGTATGTGGTGCTGTGCTAGGGGATGGAGTGTTGGCTGTGAGGCCATTTCTCCTCCTCAAACTCTTTGTCTCACCAAGCTATGTACAGCAGAAAGGCAGAGTCCGGCAGCAGAGATGTGGCAGGGACCACTTTTACCACAAGGGAGGCCCTTTCCATCTAGCAGGTCATCTAACATGTGACTGAAATGTGCCACTGACATCACACAGCTCTGCCTTGTTGGTCTCACTGGGAACCTGGGAACAGAAGGCAGCCTTTTGTCTCCATCCTCTACTCCATCCACAGGAGACCACCCACCTGCTTGGTTGGTTGTTTCATGCCCAGCAGTAACGTGAAGTTGGTATCCTTCCCGTGGCTGTAGAACCTCTCTAAGGCAGGGCAAAACCTAAAATACCCAGGTATTGTTTATGAGTAGCATGTTTGCAGTTGGCATCCGTTGCCATCACTGGTTCAGATGTGTTGGGTTATTGAGTTTTAGGAGCAGCACCAGCTTCGGCAGCATTGACTCTGTGTCTGTTTCTCACATTTGCTTTGTTTGTTAGAGCAGACATGTCTCTCACTGCACTCCTCTACTTCAGTCTTCGTGAGAGGGTGAGCGTGTCTCTGAGGGCTCCTTTCAGTGTCCCTGCTATTGTAGAGGGCACAGGTGGCTCATCATTCCTCAGCTAAGTCACACTGGCTGTGTGCTCATGGGCTTGTAAATTTAGATGTGATATTCTGGTGAGTGAATTGGAGACAGAACCTGCCTCACAGGAGATAATGTTGGCAAAGTTCTTAGTCCTCACAGGGCATAAGCCCTTTGCGAAGGTAGCCATGGTTGGTGTTGGCAGTCCTCTGATCACTTCGTGCCTTGTTTGCTTTTTACCAATATTTGGGTTTTCCCAGAGTAATAGTACTTTGCTATCAGGGTGGGGGCTCCTGGGTATTGAGTACCTGGCCTGACTCATACTAAACACCGTGTTTAATCATGGAAATGTGCCCCTAGTCCCCACTGATATTATTCTCCATAACTTTGTTTACACCTCTCCTCTCACTGCGGAAACAGACATCCCCTGGCTTAGTCTTTTGTTACCATCTGAGCTCTCTTCTTGGGCTGTTTCATCTTTTCCATGACTCTGGCTCTCTTCTGTGTGGATGACAAGCAAATTCTTATCTCCAGTATCACCAGCCACCACCTACACATCTGTCCTTGGAGGAGCCAGGAGCATTCTCAGTGTCTTCATACACAGTTACTTACTGCCCAGCCAGCTTCTCCTAGTCCACAGTGTGTGCCAGGGCAGTCAAACAGCCCCAAGGCCATCCCTGCCTGCTCTGCTGCCCAGGGAGCAGGGGAGAGCATGGCATAGTCCTTGCCATTGTTCACTCTTAATCTCAGGATATCAGAGTGCCTCTGCACAGAGCCCTGTACCCTGAGCACACCACCAAGCCCTGTCTTCTGTGTAAATCCCCCAGGAGACTGTGACAGAAGCACTTTGTGGGCAGGGAGCAGCCTTTGGGAAGGACCCCAAGCCTTTCTAATTGCTGGCCACACGAACATTGTTTTTGTCTTAGAGCAAGTGAGAAGTATGAGGAGGGCTAATGGCTGTTGGCTGTGTTTCCACACAGGACTCGTTAATGTTGCAGTATTTAACATAGCTGCCAAGACCAGGACGAACAACAATCACACTCCTACCCGGATTCCCCGGATGGGTCAGCGAGGAGCAGGGCTTTGAGACTCATGTTGGGACACAGTCCGTCAGCAGCTGACCAGGACGGTCTGCTCGGCACACCGGCTGCTACAGTGCTGCTGCTATCAGAAGACGTCTCTATCTTGTGTGAATGATTGGAACTTTGAAGCCTCCCTTCCCATCCCCCTCCCCCTTTCCCCTCTGCACCTGTCTCTCTCCCATTGGGTTCCAGACAAAGATGACTTATAAATATATTTAGTGTTTTGCCAGAATCTCTCTTGCTTTGCCATTAAGCAGAAGAACTAGTTCCCCCATCTGGCCCACTTCTAGGGGACAGAATGCTTGGCCTCTCCCTGTTAACTGCAGGAGTGTGCAGCACCCGGCCAGAACAGTCCAGGCCACTGCATGGGAGGAGACAGCTGCCTGCACTTCCTAGAGGAGACAGAGGGACACACACTGGAAGATCTACACCTGCTGCCCCCTTCCCTGTCTGGGTTTCCATCCCTCATCCCTCCTCCTGCTCTATCTTCAACCTAAGAAGGTGTGAAATGTCCTCATCTCACATGAGGCAGATCACCTAGAAAATGAGACACTCAGAAGAGCTTGAGTTTATCCTGATTTCTAGGCTTTTGCTGCAAGTGACTCCTGGGGCAGCAGTGGACTCACGAACATGACACTCATCGCAATGCAGCTTCCTCTCTCCTCCTTCCCTGTGCCCGGGTGGGGGTGGGGAGACACAGGAATGTCCTGGGCACCATCAGTGGCTGTGTTTGCTCTGGACTCAGCAGTCTCCTCGGTTCCATGTAGAGTGGAAAGGAGCTGCTGATTGCATTTCCTCTCATTAACAATTAGATGTGTAATAAAAAGCATTGTGCTTCATCTTAAATCACTGGCAAGGCTTGGCCTGCAGAAAGACTTGGAATGGCCAGCGCCAGGCACCACTGCACTCTCTACCATGGCTCACATCTGTTTCCTCGACTGAGCCGGAAAGCACTCAGGCAGCCATAACTGCCCAGACTGAGCACAGCAGCTTAAGAGATGGTCAGGAGAAAGGCTGGTTCTCCACTTAGGCCAGTATCTATCGACATTCTAACCATCTCAGCCTTGTACTGCAGACCCTTCCTTCTGCTTCTCCCAAAGCCAGCATTTGCAGAAAGGCAAGACTGCCAGAGGAGACCAGGGTGAAGCTTGGTACACAGGGTTACCAGTAAGCAAGAGCTGTCTTCTCTTCCTTTTCTTTTCCCTGCCTTACTCTGCTGTTCATCTTCCCCGGCCAGTAAACTCGCAGTCAGTGGCTGTACTTCCTCACAGGCAGGCCAACCTGGCCACATGGAAGGCAGCACTGGGCCTCTGTCAGCTGGCTCCAGATGCAGAGGCTCATGGGCAAGCCTAGGAACTCACTTTCCCCTAGCATATATGGGCCTGCCAAAGAGTGGTTTAGGCATACCCTTGGGCCCGAGACCGCAGTACAGCCTCATTTCCCTTGGAAGCCAAGCAGTCAGGTTCTCGTCACTGTTCCTAACCATTCATAAGTGTAAGAAGGCCAACTGGACCAGCTGCTATAAAAGAAATGAGGGCTAGTCATAAGTGACCTACAGCCAGGCCACCTTCACTTCAGCAGGAGAGGGAGAAGAAAACATCTTCATTCTCTGGTTTACAAGTTGTCCCTTGCCCAATATGTCCCCTGAGTGAATACCACTACATTCCGAGTCAGGTCATGTGTGTGCCATTTGCCTTTTCCTATATAACTGCAATCTCAAGTTATGTCTAAGAAATATCTTTCCATATATGTTTCTCCTTCCTCAAGCACATGCTGCAGAGAGTTGTCTGGTTAGCTGCTCTGAGCTCCTTGTCCATTCTGTTGACTGTTAGTAGTGAAGGACTTTGCTGAAGAACAGGTCAGACATTAAGAGACCTGAACTGCTCCAAGATATGATCTGGTGGCCATGACCTGACTAGCCCTCCGCTTATGTGCTGCTCTAAGAAGCAGGAGTAGGGGAACATCTGCCTAGCGTCTGCAGGCCCTGGGCTGGATGCCAGGGTTAGAGGGCAGTGTCAGGACTGTGTTCTCCTTCCCCTGTGTAGCTGAAAGTGTGGCCACCCCTGCACGTGGGCTCAGCTGGACCCTGCACATTGAAGCCACCAGTTCGCTTAAGCAGCTTCTCCAGGTTGTCCTCTACTGCCGATGGAAATGGGAATGAAGTTAAGTGGTCTGAGAAACTTGAATCGCTCACATTTCTCAGCTCTGGGGGTCATTTACCAGTTCATTGTGGAAGAAACAATCAGGTAGGTAGAAGTTCATTTCCAGAGAATGTAAACCCCACTTACCATCTCTGCATGATTTCAGTGTGAATTGATTATCACCAGTCCCCAACTGGGCGAGAATGAATGTAAAGTTTGACCTTTTTAAAAAGAAAAGAGAAACAAAGAACATCCCAACACATTTAAAGGAATAGTAGGCAAGAAGCTGCAAGTGTCCCACAGCTCTGAGATGAGTAGTCCCATGGTCAGTCTCCTTTTACTAAAATCTACTTTCTCATGTAAGGCTGGAAAGACAGTTGAAATCCTTCTTAGGCAGATGAGTGTGTGCACGGGGTACCCTGCTGGAGAATGTGACCTCTGTGTCACACTGGTGATGTCTGGACAAGGCCAACATGCCTTGCTGCTCGTGTGTGTGTGTGTGTGTGTGTGTGTGTGTGTGTGTGTGTGTGTGTGTGTGTGTGCGCGCGCGCGCGCTGCTGCTGCTGCTGCTGCTGCTGCTGCTGCTGCTTCTGGAAGCATCCACCCTTGAAGTGCAGTTAGAAAGAGGATGTGAATTATGGATGGGAAGCCTTTTACACTTGTCCCTTGGCTAAATTCTTTCCGATTTGTCCTAACTTTAGAGACAGAGACTGTTTGGAACTCTGTTGACAAGTAATAAAGTCTGGCCCTCGTAGCTTGTTTTGGAACTGGAAATGACATTGAGACTCCTAAATCATTCTATAAGGAAAAAAAAAAAAAAAAAAAAAAAGTGATCCAGAGCTGGGGAAAAGGCTGTCTGCACTCATCCACTCACCTCATGCTGACTTCCGGTTAGAGGCTGGAGTCCATCTACTTGTTCAGCATTTGACTAGAGTGAAGAACACTGAAAATGATTAGGCCCATGGTAGGGTTAATTGTCTTAGCATCTCAATTTTGAGGTAGATGGTGATACATTCTGGTCCTGAGTCTTAGGCGGGCCCATCCAGGTTAATGCAGGTTAGGTGCAAACATGTTCCGAAGTTACCCCAGGTAGAAATGAGGTATGTAGGTGCAGTCCATGGGGTGGTTGATCACACTAATCTTCCCCATTTAGTTAAACTCAGCAGTTTCAAGTGCACCTAGAGACTTCCAGTAGGATCACACAGATGACCTCTGACAGTGCAGAGCCTTCTTTTAACCACAGTGAGCACTGTAGGTACCGGTGAGGCAGCCATCTACAGAATAAAGCTGAGAGAGACCAAAGCAACACAGACTGTGATTGCCGGCTTGTAGGTGGAATCATCCACATTGATGTCCAGAACCTCTAATGCTGGCAGCCCTGTCTGTCTCAAAACAAAATGTCCGGAACCCCCTAATGCTGGCAGCCCTGTCTGTCTCAAAACAAAATGTCCAGCACCTGTGGTCTGACATTACCTGGAGGCAGTCGACTTCTCCGATATATGTTTCCCAACAAACACAAATACAGTTATCTGACTTCACTTTTGGGGGGAGGGAGGGCCGAGTTGTGTGTGTTAACTTCTCCTCCTAAGCCTTCCCTTGGATGCTGAAAGAAAAACAGTGGGTTAGATCTCTGGGTACCAAGGAAGCCGACACCCTCCCAAAGCAGTGCTCCTCAGCTCCTGGCACAGTCACTTTTTTCAGGGTTTTCGGTGGACTCCAGCGGAACAGGCAAGAGTGAGCCAAGTGCCCTCGGTGGTTCGCTGTCCTAGAGTCTCCAGTGCTGACCGCTTTTGTTTTTGTGATTATGTTACAGTGATGTGTAGTCAATGTACCAATATGTTCGCAAGCTAGGACCATGATACTAGAGTGTGTTTGATTTTTTTTATTTGTTTGGGGCAAAAAATTAAATTATAAATACAAGATTAAAGTGAATTTTCTAAGTGTCTTCTCTCTGACCCAACATCATAAAGATGGTTGATTTTTTTAGTATATAGATCAGAGAACTATATAGTAGATTACCTATTTTATGAGGAAACCCGATCAGGAGCCAGTTGTGGTAGTATATGCTATTAATTCCAGCACTGGGGAAACAGGCAAGTCGATCTCTTGAGTTCAAGGCCAACCTGGTTTACATGGTTCCAGGTCAGCCAGGCCTATGTAATGAGATCCTGTATCAAAAAACAAAACCAAGGTCCAGCCAGTTGTGCATGCTGTTCTTGGAAGGCTGAGACAAGAAGGTCTTGAGTTCAAGGCTACATGGCAACATGCTAGCATAAAAGGGGGGAAGAAAAAACCAGGGCTGAATGCTGTAAAGAAATGGAGTCCAACACAACACACCATTCCATGCTGGGTCTGTCGGCCACAGTGAGGTCTGACTTGGAGGTTGCTCGTCATTGTGATGACCACCACAACCCTTCCTGGACCTTGAATTTGAATGTTACTCCTCTGCTGCTGGATGGAGGCCGCTCCACTCTATGATTTTTTCAATCACAAGTTCACTAGCCTTCAGGAGCATTGTCAGAGACTCACAAGCCACATGGGGATGACAGTGGGCCTCTCTTCTCCCCCAGCACCAATAGACAGGCACAAGATGGCTGTCCTCCTGCCCCTTCCTTCTGTGGTGACCCCAAGCAGGAATCTTTGGATCAAAAGACCATAAGCTTGTAGTATAAGCTTTCCTCAGCTGTGGCCTCATTATCTATCTTACCTCGGTGGTCACAGTGATCCCTAAGGTGGACTTGGGCTGTGGTCAATGTCACCAGCTTCCACTAAGCTTATTAGAGAATGGAGGTATAAGGTCACCTGGTCTTGTGCAAGTTTAAATACCCACAACCACATCTGCTTCCTTAACAGGCAGCTCCCCAGAGTTTCAAGGAGAAGGTGTCAGCAATGATCGCTCTGTAGCTATAGGAGCTACTAGATAATGGCCTGACTAGTGTAACTCAAGGCCAGGGGCCTAGGCTTCAAGTCCAGTGTCAGCCCTTGTCCCCAGGTGAAGGTACAGGGCCTGTTTCAGGAGACCAGCCCTTTGGCCACCTTTGCTAAGGCTAGGCAGTGGTCGCTCTTTCCTTTAAACCTATGGCTGGGTGGCCATCAGCACTGACTAAGAAGAGATTTTGCTTCTTCCTGATTGGCTCTTGCCAATTAAGAGCATTTTATTAGGCTGCTAATTAAAGGCACTTCGTTAGCAGCAGGAGAGACCGGGTGGGTGCCTGGTGAGATGGAGCTGAAGCCAGGAGAAATTGTTTTCCTCCCCCATGGAAGCAGAGCCTCAGAGCCCTATCAGCCCCCCAACCTTTCCTGCTGCGCCTACCACGCCCCTTGCTTTCAATTAGTGACTCTGAGGGGAGTGAGGTCATTACCAAGCCCAGGTCCAGAGCCCCTGCCACAACCTCAGGCCACAGGAGGCCCTTAGGAGCTGTCCAGGTCCCCAAGCACTTCCTCCAGGGAAGGAGAGGCCAAGCAACCCAAGTGAAGGTGGTCTTTTACTCTTCGGGCCTCTAGTGAAATGTTATGTGGTTCCCATGACTGAGGCTACTCCCAACAATCACCTAGTAGATGACAGGATGGTAGCTGGTCACATGACTTTCCTCTAAAGGCTCGGATTGCTTATGACATTCCTATCAGAAGGCTGTCCACTCACTTTCTAAGAGGAGAGTCCCCTCAGGCCGAATGGGTTGGGGGAGGGAGGGACAGATGGCTGTGGGAATTCTATGGGGTTCTTATTTCAAGAGCTTGGAGCAGAACCTGGGGCCTTGTACATATCAGGCAAGTGTGATACTGAGCCATGTGCATAGCCCTACTTCTTACTTCACACAAGGCATATCCCCCTAGATGGCCCAGCTAGGCTTCATTCAGGCTAGCCTTTTCTTCCTGCCAGAGAGCAGAACTTGGCTGTGACCTGGCATACAGGGTCATCCAGGACATCCCTTCTTCAGAGCTCTCCTCACCTCTTCACTTAGCTGCAGAATTAGCACCAGCCCAGGCTGGGAGGGCAGATTTATGGCTGGACCCGCCTCCCTCCATTTAACCCAAGGCCAGCCCAGGCTCCAGACACTAAATTAGATTTTTGACAATTAGAGAGACTAATGGGCACACAGCCATCCCCAGAGCCAGATACCCAACAAGGCCTTCCTATAATATCCACCATTGGTTAGTCATTCTCCCCCACCATCCCTCTGGTCTCCTGTGGGGTGGCATCTTCCCCTCCAAGCTCTACATTCTGGAGGGGCACCTGCTTCCCCCCCTCAGCCCAATGCTGCTCCTTTGCTCTACTGTCCTGGCTTTCTTGTATTTCAGTCTCCTCTGCCTTCAAATAGCCTCCCTGCATCCCCACCTTTCCCAGGCCCATCCATCTGCAATCGTTTCTACCACCAAGAACAGACTGCAAGCCCCTTGAGGGCAGGGCCTGCCTGTCAACATCCTAAATTTAGTTCGGCACCCCACAGTGCTGGCTAAGTATCACCCAAGCTCCTGTGTTTTTTCCCACCCTCCTGAGCCCCTGGATCTCCATGACTCCCCTGACTTTACCCTGGGGACCTTTCCTTCTGGGCCCTCCTCTCTGGCCCGCCTTAAGCTGGGTGGTAATGAGGTTGCAGTAAGTGACTGGGGGGGGGGGGGGCTGCTCACACTCACTCAGGCAGACTCATAGCTCTGTCAGGCTGATTGGTCCTGAGTGGAGGCACAAACGGCCCCCCATGGACGTGCTGAGATTGGTTATAAAATTACAAGCATTTGTCCTGCTGTCAGTGGTCCCCCCTCCCTCTCCTGCCTGCCTATTCCTGGCTCCCCACCCATCCCCTCTCCCCTGGGGTCAGTCCCCACACCCTGAATTGCTGGCCAGGGGCCACCACAGCATATAGAACCGAGAGACTGAGACCAACTCTCCACCATCCATCGCCATCAGGATGATCACACATCTGGCTGGTCTCAGATGACTCCATCCTGCATTCATCCTGCACTCAGGTTTCCTAGAATCTGAGTGAGGTGGGGCCCCTGACAAACAGGCTTTAGAACCCTCACGAGAAGAAACAGAGTCTCAGAACATCTCCATGGGATAACCAGTGTCCTTCGCAGCAAGGAGGAGTGATGGGTAACGTCCTGCTGTACCAAAGGAGAAGCAACAGAAGCCAGGCTGATCAGCAGAATCCAGCTCCCCTCCATCCAGGTGGCCAGTCAGCTACCTAGTTACCAGAACTCCCCAACGACCACCACACCTTGCGTGGTCTCAAAAGTCTGGGCCAAACCAAAGGCCAACATGCCCAATAAAGCCTTGCTGTGCTTTCTCACAAGCAAGCTCAGTCCCCTAGCCTGTTGCATGCACCCTACTGAGGCTTGGCAAGCACCTAGATACCCCCAGCCTGTGTTCCTAGAAATTCGGAACAGCACTTGGGGCCTCCTGTAACTCAGGTATCTCTGGGGGTGCTCAGTTGTATGCTTGTGATGATCTTCCCTCTTCTAACTGCAGGGGCCCTTATCTCTGAGGCCCTGGCCTCAGGATCTACTGACCAGTCTGGTACTAGTCTGTACCCCTCCCTGCAACCTCAGTCATTGACTGGGTGTCAGCCTGACTTCTCAAATCCAAGGGGGAGCTGATGGGAGCAGCAGCTGGATGCTGGCCATGAGGTGCATTCCTGAGTTCATCATTCATTCTCAGCCCAGGATGCATTTGCTGTAATTACATCTTCAATTAGGGTGGTGATGGCTCATTGTCCACCAGCAATGATGGAGCAGGGTCTCCTGTTAACTATCACTCCTGTCCAGACCCCCCAAGTCAGCTCTTCTCCTGCTTTTAGGGTAAGAAGGGGGTCGTAGGACTGACTCTCTGTCTTGAGTCCCAGGCTCAGAATAGGCACAAGTCTGATGCCCTCTTGGATTCCTGAGTTCCCAAAGTACCTGTGAAGAGGCTGCAGGCCCCCTACTGGCCACCAGATGTCTCCTAGGTTCAAATTGGCCAAATATTTCCTTCAGACTGACCACCTCCACCCCAACACAGGTGCCACACCATGGTCCCCAGACACAGCACATTAAGCCTCAAGATTCCCAGCTTGATGGATGGAACTCAGAGCTCCCTTGCGATTTATGGCCTCTGCCTAAGGTGGGGTCCTCCGCTGCATACTTAGAGCCAACCAATCTGATTCCTTGGCCCCAGGGCTGCACATGGTAGATGTGTTATACACCTCACTGGAGGCTATAGGGGCTAAAGATCCTGGGACAAACATAAAGCCCCCAAACCCTTAGAAAGCTGTAGTGTCACAAATTCAATTCTGGGTTAAACCCACAGCTTGGCATTTACTGGCTGTGTGATACTGGGTGAGTTCCCTGACCTTAGTTTCCCACTTACAAAATGGGAATAAGAGCATGCAACCACACAAAATAGCTGTCCAGATCCAGCCGTGGGGGAAAAAAATCACCCAGAGGCTGGGAATGCCTTTAATCCCAGCACTTTGGAGACAGAGGCAGGTGGATTTCTGTGAGTTTGAGCCAGCCTGGGCTGTGTAGTAAGACCTATCTCAAAAACAACAACAACAACAACACCAACAAATAATAATAATAATAATAATAATAATAATAATAATAATAATAATAATAATAATAATATAAAGCACCCAGGGTTGTGCATGCTCTTCTTAGGGCAAGAATGACTTCCAACTCCGGGAACTGTAAGGAATGGAGAAGCCTAGGACAGGATGGAGTATCATGGAGACTGCAAAGACACTGCTCCAGAGGTCTGGCCACAGCTCTGCCCTGTGTGTGGAGCTGGGGGCTGACCTGGCCTGATACAGAGGGTAAGGAGCTGGGCTCTGAGATAGGACCATGAAGGAGGATGGGGCATGGAGGTGGGTGCACCTCTGCCACCCACTTCGAGTTTAAGTTCTAGATTATTCTGTCTTTCCCCCACAGAGCCTCTCTCATGCCAGGGATGAGGCCCCCAGAATCTTTTCCCTGGTGACCTCTGCTCCTTGCAGGGACCCTCTCAGGGTGAGTAGGAGGCCCAGGCTGGAAGGAAGAACTACCTAGCGTTAAGTATGCGCAACATTACATATGTATATTGGAGAGTAAATAACCCCAAAAAGCGCCTTGTAAATAGACTCCGAGTTTATCCTTTATTAATGAGGCACCGAGTGCCCCGCTGTTTTAGAGCAGCGAGACTTTCATAATATCAAAACCTAAATTACACTTGCATCTCTCATCCCAGGGACGAGATGAGCAGAGCTGTGGCGGCTGGGGCTCTGCTTGCAGAGTGAGTAACCAGGAATCCCTCTTCTCCTGGGGCTGATTGGTACTTTCTGGCCCGAGAGAAGCCAGGAGTACATGTGTGCACATGCACACACCCTCATCTCCAGAGAACTCCATTGTCAAGCCTCAGGATATAGAGTGAAATTCGTGACCCACTGGCCCTCAGACCTGGATTGGACTTCATAGGTCACTCCCAGGCTCAGAGGTTTGAGGGACAGGATTGGGCCCAAGATACTTACAAGCTCTAGCACTATATCACTGCTTATCTCTCAGAATGGGCTTTACATAAGACAGGGAGGGTACAGAAGGTTGCCTGGTGGTATTCATGGGTCAGAGGTGCTAGGGATTAGCACAAGGGTGTATGTAATGTTATAAGCACCAATGTTGGTAACAAGGACTAGTTCTCTATGGCAGCAGCTCTCAACCTGTGGGTCATGACCCTTTGAGGGGTTGCCAGATATTACATTATGATTCAAAATAGTATCAAAATTGCAGTTAGGAAGTAGCAACAAAAATAATTTTATGTTTGGGGTCACCACAGCATGAGAATTGTATTAAAGGGTCACAGTGTTAGGGAGGTTGAGAACCACTATTCCACAGGCTTGGCACCATATCTTCTGCCCAGTCCTCAGAGGTTCAACTCCTTCAACTCCCAATCAAAATCAAGCCAGTTAGTGATGCCAACCCCTCACTCACAAACAACATGCTTCTAGCACCCAGTCTGAGTAATGTAGGCCAGGTCCTGGGTTCTCTGGGTCACCCTGTAGCTGAGGCCTTGAAGGGCCGTGTCTCTTCTATCCCAGGGCAGGCCAGCGAGGCCAAGGTGGGCAAGTGGGCAGGTGGGCAGGCGGGTGCGGTGTGGCAGGTTTACAACCTAGCTGGCCAGGCTTCTGGTGCTCTGGTGGGCGTCGTGTCAAATCTGTCCCATTATATGGACAGTTGAGTTTAATAGTCATTGTGTGATCACTCCAAGCCCAGCAAACATGGCGGGGCAACACCCCCTCCACGCGAGCCGCCCGCTCCCCAGCCACACGGCCCATCCGTACAGTAAATTAAAAATATGAATCACTTCTCCCCACTGCCTCCCCAAACGCTCATCTTGTCAGCCTCTATGTTGCCTTCATTTGTATTACCTTAATTTAATGTTAATTATGGTCTTCATTTACAAGGAACAAGCCAGCCCTGCTCTGCCAAGGGACCTTCCCCCTCCCCCTCTGCCCAGGAGGGAGAGGCCTAGGGAGAAGGGGAATTTGGGGGGCTGCATAAGAAATCAGGAGGGGAGTCAAAGGGAAGGTATGAGATAAGATCTGGGCCATCAGTTCCCAGTCACCCAGATCTGGTGACCTTTCTGGGAAGGACTTGGGGGACCCCCCCCCACCTCCCCATATGCCCTGTCCTCAATTATTTATCTATTCAATAGCTACTTATTGAGCACCTAATATGTGCCAGGCAATCAGAGACCAGTGAAATGGGGAAGGTGTGTGCCTAATAAGGGCTAATGTGGTCCCCTCTGCCATCCTGAGGCAGCATCAAGAAGATAGACATAGTCCTGCAGGGAATGGACTGGCACCTAGCCCACCCAGAGGATACAAAACACAACAGTTTTTTCTTTTTCTCCAAGCTCCTCTCCTGGCTACCAATACCATTCTTTCACCTTGTACTTCTTCCAAATGGGAAGTTCTTTTGGCAGTCTTTACTGAGTCTCTCTTGCTACAGATCCGTCTAGGCTCAAAGCTTAAGGAGAGTAGTGGAAGTGACTCTCAGGCCACACATACCGGAGGCCTTAAAGGAAGGGACCCGTTGTCCTGGCAACCACAATTAGGCTGTCCTGTCCCAGTGGCCTTTCCGGGAAGTCTTTGGATCTGAGAATCCCAGGAGGCCTGAATGTGACCTTTTGGTCGTTGCTGGGCTGCCAGAGGGACACAGTCACATGCAGGTCTGTAGAGCCTGTGAGGATGCCACACAAGTGCACAAAGGAAGCTGGCAGAAGGCCACCTGCACTCATCCCCCACCCCCAAGGCTGAAGAAGATGATCTGCAGCTGGGAACATCTGCCTGACAAGGCCCTTCTGCACAGGCTGTTCCGAGTCCATCTCTAAGGAGTTCTGGTCCACATACGGACAGATACATGTGTCCTGTACCCCTCCAGGGCCCATGTGCCCCCCCCCAGGTTTCATGTACTAGTGTGTATATATTCAGGAACGCGTGCGTGTCCAGCAGGCCCATGTGAAGTGTGCCCCCCTCCCGCTGTCAGCGGCGCTGATGACATTGGCAGAGCAAAGTGATGACAAATGCCCGTTATCAGCGAACGAGGCCGATGACAAATGGGCGGGCGCCCGAGCAGCCCCATTACGCTGTAATAACAGAAGATGGATGGCCTGGCGCCCCCCACCCCACCCCCACCCACCCGCGCCGGTAACGGGAAGCCGATCCGGCTCCGCCCGCCAGGGAGGGAACCGCGCAGCGGCCGCCTGCTGCCAATCCCGGCCAGCGGAGACGCCCGAGCCCCGAGCCGGGAGACCACGCGGCCGCCGCCCGCGGGAGGAACAAAGCAGCGCGCTCAGCGGGCGCAGGGGGCGCACGGGGCGTCCCGCCTGCCAGGACACGCAGCTGTGCACACACATGGCCGGCACACGCGCCAGCCGCCTGTGTCCTTGTACGGTGCACCTGCGGCTCTTGTCCAGGCACAACCCCAACCTCGCAGGGCCAGGCACACAGGCGTCCTTTACTGCTTGCGTAGGCTTATGTCTGCCACATGGATCTGGGTATACAGTTACCAGCATAAATTCACTCATGTACCACCTCGGATTCATGTTTACAAGCTGGAGAGGGGTAGGTACACACCTGTATTACCAGCGCCACAGAAGCTGAAGCGGGAGAATGAATGGAGAGTTCCAGACAGCTGGGTCTATCCTAACCCAGCCTAAACAAACAAAAACAATCCAGGAAAGGGTGTGGGGAATGCGATTTTGTCGGTTCAGTAACTTGGCCTAGCATTCATGAAGCTCTGAGTTTGAGCTCCAGAACTGCATAAACCAGGGATGCTGGCACATGCCGCTAATTCTAACATTTGGGGACTAAAGGAGGGAGCTCAGAAGTTCAAGGTCATCCTCAGTTACATACCAAGTTCAAGACCAGCTGGAAATATATGAGATCCTATCTAAGAAGGGGGAGGTATATTGCTGTGCATATGTGCTCCTAGTGTGACTGTGCATGGTACCAAAATCTGAATGCATACAGCAGAGATGCATGTGCATGTTCACAGGCCTGGCACACTGCTCAATGTGCAGGAGTCATAATGTCCAAACCTGAACACACAGGCAGAAGATGTCCACAGCTGCATCAACAAATATTAACTGAGCCCCTGCCACGCAGGTGTCAGCTGGCACCGGGGGAGTTCTGATGATGAATAGGACCCCATCCCTGTTGTCTAAAATGCTGGGTTTGCTGGAGGGGCCAGACAAATGGCTGTGAATGAAAGGTGGAAGTGATTTGTGCTGTGACCCAGTGCATCGTTTATAATGTGGAAAATCAAGGGCCTTCCTGGAGGAGATGGCCGAAGGAAGAGTGAATGTTCTAGAGGAATTGAATTCCGAGCAAAATATAGAAACGGGAAAACAGAGGCAGGGGCAGGAGTTTGGGGATCCAGGTGAGTGGGATTAACAGGTGATAAGGGAAGGCTTTACCAGTCTCTGTAGCAAGAAGCAGGTGGGGGGGGGGTGTCTGGGAAGGCAGGGACAGAGAGACAGTTCAGGTGACAGACTCAGAAGAACTGAGAGTGCACCATCACGTCTCAAGTTGCCGGAAGTGGCAGGTGGGCTGACCTCATTGATGTGTGACCTGTGTAGCCCACAAGGCTTTGCATTCCCAAGGACCCTGAACTTGCTTTATGAATTCTCCTATCTCCATTTCAAAACTCCTCGTAACTTTTAAACAAGGAATCCTGAAAATGACAGACCCAGAGCTGCAACCCCTTGTGTGGGTTTCTAGGCTGAGAGACAGGGAGATCTGGAGAAGTTGGTGGCTGTGGCTCAGAACAGGGTACACAAAAAAAAGCTAGAGGTAGGGTAAGGGGTGGGGGAAATTTTAGGGTCTCTACCCACAAAGTGCTGCCTGTGTGTCTCTGCTGTTTCTGCACTGCAAGAAGCCAGCTTATTTTACCCAGCTGTCTTACATGCTCCCTAGTGTGGCTCCTGCACCCCCAGCACTTGGCATCCACATGGTCCTGGTCCGCTGAATGATCTGTGAATACATGGATAGATAGATGTCTACACAGGAGTCCACTTGTGTCACAGAGACTGTTCAGTACCCTCAGGCACGAGGCCACACCCACTGCCCTATACTTCCAAGGCTATTTTGTTACTTGGGTTTAATCTAGAAGCAGAGTGCTCTTGCTTCTGTGACCTTCCTGGGGATCTTATTTGGATTCCGTGTTGACAATGGTTAAGGAGGAGTCAGTGGAGGAAGGTCCAGGACCCTGGGGTGAAGGATTGTCTAGAGAACAGTTTAAAGCTAGAATGAGGCTGTAGGTATCAGAGCCCCCTCTGCTCTGAGTTTCAGCTCTCCCCAAACACGGAATGGGACAGAAGGTGGCAAAGCCCACCCTGGTTCACAGGTGCCAACCTGGACTGCTGTCCAAGGGGCAGGAACTCCTCCAGGCATCCTAGGCTGCTTACCTCTCCCCAGGGCTCTAAAAGAGACCAGGAACCAGGGCATCTCAAACAGGTACCGGGAAGTTGGCAGACCCAAGAGGAGGAGGCACTAGTCCATTCTCAGAAGTCCTCAGAGGACACAGGCAGGAATGGGGATGCCTCTACTCCAATTCACATGCAAACAGGGACCCCTGGTAAATGAAGTGTCTGGAAAACATGCAAACAACTGTCCTCCTGGTAGCTGGTGATGAGAGGCCAAAAAAAAGGGGTGGGGGGGGCCAGGACCGGCGTACACTAGCCTTTCTCCGTATTGCTCACCAAGGCTTCCTTCCCTTGTGCCTGATAGCAATTCCAAAAGCCAACTTCCCAGAAAGTGACTTCTTGCCTGTAGCATGGGACACAGGAAGATGGTCCACACCTTCAGATGACCCCATTTCAGCTGGTGTAACCACAGGACCTTGGGAAGCCTCCTCCCCACCCCTGCAAGGAGACTTGGTAATGTGTACCAAACCGGGGATTGGCGAGGGAAAGGGGGAGGTGGAAGGAGAGATGAGTGGAAAGGGCTAGGCCTTGACCCTTTCTCACTTCACTTTTTCTGTAGCTTTATTGACCCGCCATTAGTTATTCGTCCAAGGTCGTCAAGACTGGTCCAGCCATAAATCACCGCTGCTGGTGGGGATCACCAGAGAAGTGAAAGAATCAGTGCTGAGCACTCATGGCCAGAAAGGGTTGCAACAGAGATCCACGCTCATGAGCACCCGCCCCAGCCCTCGCAGCCCTGTGACCGTCCTTCTTGGCTATGTGCCTGTCCCTCGGCCACGCAGAGTCTCCAGTTTCCATCCAGGCTGGGCCAAAGCAAGAAAGGGGTGACCAGGGCAGATGATAGACCTCGGTCATCTCACAGCTTTTCTAGGCTATAACTCCCATCAACAGGAACAGAATTCCTGAAGGGGAAACTGAGGCACAGAGTCTTGGCCAGAGTTGAGTGTGGGAGTCTCACTCGCTTCTCACCCTGGTCACCATCAGCATCAGATCTTCAGTCCCTCCTTACTCCAGGCGGGTGCTGCAAGGGTCCTGAAAGGAGGTGGGTCAGCGTCCTCGTCGGGTGCCTCCTCTCGAGGAGTGGGGACCCTTTCCCCAGTGCCCGGGTCCTAGAGGAACAGGCCTTTTCGCCTCTCCCGAGCTCGCCCCGCTTAGCCGCCGACCTCTTCGCCGGTCCTCGCGCGCCCTCTGCCGGCGCCTCTTGGGAAGCGCACTCGCCGTCCCCGCCCTGGATGCATCGGCTGGTAGGACAGCCTGGCACCTAGGCATGGAGCTCTGCATGGTCCTGCTTTGGGAACACCCCTCGCAGCAAGATCCCAGAAAGCTCGTTTGTTTGTTCAAGAGTGGAAGGACTGATAACGCAAGCCAGGCTCGGAGCATATGGGTCATCTGTCACTTGGCACCTCCCTGGAGACCTTGGCAGGCAAGGTAGCCCTTTGGATGGGGAGGGCCGGGGGCTCCCGAGACCGGAGGACCTTGGTTTTCTTTCTGGAGCCAACTCCAGAGAGTCCCTGTGAAGCATCTTAATAATGGGGAACAGGCCAAGGCTGATTCTTTCCAGTTTGGTGTTTGACTATTGGGGCAGGGAGGGTGACCTGAAAATATTCAGATTTCCTGGTCAAACTCAACTACCTCACTGTGCCGCGTCGAGGTCAACGGGATGAGATGGAATCCTTCAGAGGCCACGAAGAGATGGGGGACAGAGTGTCTCAGGCCAGAGCTCTGTGGGCTGTCATGGAGCTCAGGCGATCTAGGGATGTGCTCTACTCTGACCTGCTCAGGAGTGATGCCTTCACCCTAACTCAATTGTGATGGAGTGGACCCCTGGGCATCCGGGTTTGAGCCAGGCTTATGAGGTGTCCTTTAAGCCACACACAGGAGGCCAAGCCTGGAGAACTTTGAGTCCACACACAGCTGGGGCTATGGCAGTGAAGCACTGTCTCAGACCCACACTGAACCCTGTTTTCAGGGCTGTCAACATCAACAATCCTCTTTGCAGACTCTGAGGGAAGCGGGAAAGGGTCAGGGACAGAGGGCCAGGTAGATCTGCACAGAGTGGAACTGATGGCCAAGTCAGAGACATCTGAGGGGCCCTCTCGGCTGACCCTCATGGGCTGCATGACTCAGGACAAGAAAAAGGACTTCTTGGGGACCAGAACTCTTTGTTTTTCTTAAAAGATTTATTTTTTTAACATCTTCCCCCCCCCTCTCTCTTGTGTGTGTGTGTGTGTGTGTGTGTGTGTGTGTGTGTGTGTGTGTGTGTGTGTATGTGCACGTTCAGGTGCCTGAGGAGGCCAGAGGTATTTGGATCCCCTAGAACCAGAGTTTCAGGGAGTTGTGAGCTGCATGGATACTGGGAAGTGAACTCAGGCCCAGGGACCTAAAAGAGAAGTTCATGCTCTTGACCCTTGAACCATTTCCCAGCCTGGGACTTAGGCTTTTCATCTATAAAATGGAGAAACAAATCTGCCTGAAGACTACATATTCACATGTAGGGTTGAGCTAAATAGGGCTTGGCGGAGCTGCTCATAAACCAGATGTCTGGGGCAGGTAACAAAGGGCCTTTCCCAAGTTTCCTCCCACGATTTGCACAGTCTTAGCTGGTCTTT
Source organism: Phyllotis vaccarum (assembly GCA_033318265.1). Taxonomy (NCBI): domain Eukaryota; kingdom Metazoa; phylum Chordata; class Mammalia; order Rodentia; family Cricetidae; genus Phyllotis; species Phyllotis vaccarum. The sequence continues at coordinate 16,147,518 of JARWLC010000004.1, read as the reverse complement.
CTAGCCTTTTAACAAGTCCTGTGGGACTCAAACATCTCCTTATCTCTTTTCAGTATCTGTCCAGGTCCCATGAATAAATGTTTGAAATGCCATTCTGGAACGGGAGGATGCACTTCACTGGGAAGAGTTCTTATATACCGCTCTGCTACTGGTGCCCACGTGCTGGAAGTCTCTGCAGGAGCTGAGTGCACAGCTGGGCCTCTTGGCGAGTACCCACAGTGAATCATAGCCCAGGTTACAGGCTTCACCATGCACAGGTCACAAACCTTGAGAAATGCTTAAGAGGATGATGGGCAACAGAGACGGCTGAGGAGTCTGGAAACTGGGAGCAATTGTTGCCTTGGGAAATCTGGGGAGAGGTATTTGCAGAGTCCCCAGATCTCCCCCATCTCCAGCTCTGGCCCACAACAGGAGCATCCTAAGACTTCTTCCCCCAGGCTTTGCATATCTCTCTCTCTACTTCTGAAGGGCACTTTCACCCACTAACAGCAGCCATGGGTGCATGGCAGACACCTGGGTCGGGTCAGCTGAGCTCGCTCGCTGCCTAGGGTTCCACAGGTTGAATGAAGGTACTGACTAGCCTGGGATCCCCGAAGGACTCTAAAGGAAAAGTCCCTACACACTCATTTTTGTGGCCGGCAGGACACGGTTCCTGGTGTTTGCAGACTGGGGTCCTGTTTCCTGCCGAGCATTGGTGGACACTGCTCTTCGGACCTTCTCATACTTCAGAATTCTTCCATCATCTTTCTACCAGAGATAGCTCTGCTTTTAAAGGGACTGCGTGGTTAGATAATGTCCCTTTTGTCAGCTAATAAAACATACCCACAGATCTCACACCTTATAGCAAATAGTCTAGCCACTCTGAGCCTCTCAGGTGGGTGGACACTCATTCAACCCTCTTGACTATGGGGCATTGGACCAATCACTGTTTGTGTGTGATCTTCAGGTTCCTCCCTTGTAAAGGAGGCCAAAGGCCGGATAAAATGGAAAAACCTCATGTGTCACAGAACCTGGTGCATGCAGATGAGGGAACTGTGATCCTTTGATTGGAGCCCACCACAGAGGGCAGTGGGATTAAATGCCCTGGCAGCAACAGTCCACCAGCATCCACACAGAGCCCTAACTGAAGCAGGAGCTATGGCAACCAAACAGAACAGCATAGGTGCCATACATTGGATCCAGCCACCCTGCTAGATGTACTGAGAAAGGGTGGTCAGAAATCAGTGGTGCCCAGTGGAACCCCCGTGGGTCCATCCAGGCAAGGTGGCTCCTATCTAGCTGAGGAAATGGACTGTGATAATGATCAGTGGGTGACTGAGACAGAAATGTCTCAGCTCCATTTCTCAGTTCTAGCCAGCTTCCACAACCCCACCCCACCCCACCACCCCATCCCTCCACCGCACCCCCACCACCACCCCACCTTCCTTTCCTGTCTGGCTCAGCCTGGAGGCCTCTAGCAGCCTTCTCAGATTCTCCTGGTCCTTCCAATCCAGCCCTAGCTGGGCAGTGGCAGTTAATATCAGCTTCCTGAGTCTTCTGAGTTCTTCTCAATCCTGGGATGCCCTTCCGAAGGAAACACAACTCCTTCTTCCTCCCGGGCTGATTTCTGTTCTCCCCGAGGGCCAATTTCAGTTCAGCACACAAGCTCCATTTTGGGGGTCATCTCCCACCAAGGCAGAGGGGCTGAAAGGAGACCCTCCCAACTCTCTCCAAGCGCGGGAGCTGGGTAAGAGGTGGGGAAATGAATATTAATTTATCATGATTAGGCAAATCCGGCAGGGAGAGCCGATTCAGGCGGAGGAGGCTAAAAAGATGAATTTCAGCAATAAAATTAAATAAGGACGGACGGGCGGCCCCTCCTTCCTCCCGCTTTGCTGATCTCTCTCTTTCTTACAATTTATGAGGCCAATTATGAAGATGGGGTTGGAAGTTCCTGGAACTTCACTAAATGCAAACGGCAGTCCCTGCTGTTCCCATCAAATTAATTAACCGCGCGCTATTGATGGCCGCTCAAGGCTGACGCAAGCGGTCCGCCCTGCGGCCTCCTCCATGGACACGAGGACCCAGAGCTCCGAATCTAGCCAGGACTCTACCACCAGGGACCCCTTCCAGCTCATGCACCTGCCTGAAGCCTTGGTGACATGGGGGCCTGTACCCAGAGGCGAAACATGCAGCCCATAGACCCAAAGCCTAGAAATGTGTGGCAGGCACACAAACAAGCGGCCACCAGGTCAGTCAAACACCAGCACATTCCCAGGGAACTAAGCTGAGGCTATAGGCTTGTTCAGTCAGCCTGAGTCTAGCAGGCTCTTCAGAGACTCCATAACCGCTCCACAGCAGCAGTAGCGACTGTTCTGGCCTCGATCATCTTCTGGTGGCTTTCTCAGAGCCCTCCCATAGTCCATCAACCCCTGGGGCCTATCTTGTCGCAGAGCCCATTGCCTTCTTCAGAGACACCGCTCCCAAATAGGCAGCCATCTCTTTACAGAAGAGCAGGGCTCAGATCCCAGAGTCAGAGACCAACTTTTCTTGGGGCGTCAGCTAGGAGAGCCTCCCCCTTCCCCCCCAGTTCCAGAGCTAGGAAGCAGGGCCACCCAATAACTCAGGGATTCTGGGAGAGTGGCTGGCTGGTTCAGACTGAAGGGCAGGGTGGACACAGGCCTACCCTGGAGCCCACTGTAGGCCTAGGCATCTGCATTCTCTCTGCAGACTTAGACCACAGCTATGGTTCTTCACCAGCTCCCTCTCAGAGAACAGGGATGTGTTTCTCCTCTGCTGGAAGAGTGAGGAATCCCATGACTCAGGAGAAGCAGGGTACGTCAGAGCCTGCTGTGCCCATTCCAAAGGTGGGATGATGATGCTTGGCCTGCCTGTACCTGTTCTATTTCAGCAGCCTGAATTCCGGATACAAGTTCCTTTCATAGCAAAGGTTAGGGCCACGACCCATGTTGTCACCCCAGGCCCAGATAAACACAAGGTAACTGTCTGGCAGAACTGGGTCATAGGCACCCTAAAAGGACTTGTGTTGTGGACAGGAAGTGTCAGTGGGCAGATGAAATGAAGAGAGGCCCATAGTATCCCAAAAGAGGGCTTAGGCCTAAGACTTGCGATCAACTTATTCCTCTCATTCCCACAGGGGCAAGTCACAGATCCCCTGACATGTGGCAAGGCCCACTCACCCACACAGGACGGTGAGAGACCAAGACACAACAGAACTGGCACTCCATTGTTGTAGGAAAAGAAGACAGACTTGGAGGCTTAAAAGAATACAAAGTTAAACTGAGCATAATGGCTCAGGTCTTCAATATCAGCACTCAGGGGGCAGAGGCAGGAGGATCTCTGAGTTCAAGATTAACCTGATCTACAGAGCAAGTTCCAGGACAGCCAGAGCTACACAGAGAAACTATGTCTCAAAACCACACACAAAATTGTCATCTTGTGGCTCAAAGCCCAAGACAGACTTTCCTAGGATGAGAAGCTGACAGGACCATTAGAGCCACATTTGGTCTACAGTGGAATTTAGAAGGTTCTTTAAGCTGTGGGAATTTTAAACTCTCCATACGGAAGCACTGTACCTGTCTGACCTTTCACCCATGGGCACCCCTCTCTCTGGCTATAGCCAGGAAAGGCTCTCTACTTCTGAGGCTCCTGGACCACACTGGGCCACCAGCTAGGACAATCACTTCATAGCAGACACAGCCTGTCACATTTTCTAGTTGCTGTCATGGTGCTGGGGATGAGCCCTGGCCTGGCATGTGCTAGGCAAGCTCTCTACCATTGAGCCCGCGTCTTCGGTCTCCAGTTAAGTAAGGTGTCATATCCACAGGACATGGACATACTTGGCGGCCATTAGGCCCCTTCCTCACTCACAATCTGACCAGGGACAACCATGGTTCAGGGGTAGGAGATTGAGCTGGAGCTGAAGCAGGTTTGTAAAGTTCCTTTCCTTTCTTGAGCTTAAGAGGTTTGTGGGGTGATGTTACTAGATAGGACCAGTTTCCACCAGCGCTCTGAAATTCAGTCTCCCTTTAGGGAAGGTGAGGGCAGGGATGCCAGGAAATGAATTTGGACTCTCAGCAGCTGGAGAACGCTGACATCACACTTCCTGCTAAGCAGGACTCAAGGTCCAGCCCTTCTCTTACTAGGCAGCCTATCTCAGAACACTGAGCTCAGCCTCTGTGGCCTCCTGTCACACTGCACAGTCAGGACACTAGTGACATGGATCCCTGAAGGGTATGAGCATGTCCTGATCTAGTGAGACAAGAGCATAAATGTCTGAAGCACCTTGGATTCTGAGTCTACTGGGGCAAGGGAGTTAAGGGAGATGAGGTGGGGGTGAGGGACAGAGTAAACACCTGAATTCCCAAGTCAGCTCTATTCTAATATTTCTGGAAACTTCCCCGTGTAGGACATGCAGCCCATGCTCCTAGCCCCAAGAGTCACTCTACCAGGAAAAGAAAGTCTGTGTAAAGACTGGCACCTCACAGGGGCTCTGGGTCCTTGAATGTGGCTACTTCTCAGATTGCTGGAGACCCTGTAGTAGGACCCACCCCTCCTCCAGCAGGACTCACACAAGCCAGGCCTCCCCACTTTGGTGTCTGGAGTCCAGGCTTGTGCTAGAGGTCTGATCTCAAGATGCTAGGGTCCAGGACTGTTTTGTTCTTTTTGAGATGTCTTGAACTTCCTACATAGTCCAAGCTGGCCTAGAACTTATGATTTTCCTACCTCAGCCTTCTGAATATCTGAAATTATAGGTGTGTGCTTTCAGATAGAGGCCAGATCTGAGAACAAGAAGGCAAAAGCCAACTCTGGGATTCTACAACACACACACACACACACACACACACACACACACACACACACAGGCACGCACGCACGCACGCACGCGCACACACGCGCGTGGACACGCACACGCACGCACACGCACACACACCTTTCACACTTGACAGACTAAAGTCTGAATTTAAGCTTGCCTCATGTTCCACCTCAAAATTTCCCAATGGGGGTCATGGGGTTTCTCTAGGAAACCTTTCTTTTTTCCAGATCCCTTCCCTTCCCCATTCTCCTGTCCTGTATAATACATAACTGCAGAGAGAGAGAGAGAGAGCCGGATACCACCACCACCCCACCACCCCCGTACACCTGCAGACTCTCCCACCTGCTCTATTAAACTCTAGCTGGATCTCCTGAACCCCAGCATCCTCCCCAAAGCTGGTTCCTTACCATCCTTCAACAGCCTTCTGCCCCTCGCCTCTTCCAGGTAACCTTGTCCCCAGTTCTATCCATGGCGCCCAGATCATGTTCCTTACTGTTTCCTATGAGCACTGTCACCTCTGCTCATATCCCACAATGGTCCCATCTTGGGGCCACAGGGCCCCTGCGTCTGACTCAACTCTCTCTCACCATCTACCCCACTTTGGGCTCAGGATTCGACTCAGCCAGGCCTGACTAGAAGGCAGTAGTGTGGGTTTCAGATGTTAAGCTCCTATCTTTCTGCTGCTGGATGGAGAACAGGTGGGGGCCACAGACCAGGCAACTTGAATGTCAAAAGCACTTTACTAGGCCCCAGGGCCTTCAGAAGCAGTCCATCAGGTGGGCGGGCTACCCCCAGCAGCTCCAGCTGCACAGGAAGTGAGTGGGTGAGGGAATCACATGGCTTCCTCCTACTGTGAGGATCTAGGAAGATGCTGAACCCACAGCTGCTTCCCCTTTCCCCCACCACCCGACCCCCAGCGTCTCCCCAATTCCTAGCATCTAAATCTGTCTTGGGGAGAAAAGGAAAGTCTAGTTCTTCAGCACAGGAAACTGGCTTGAAACCAGCCACCTGTTCTGCTTAAACGTTCCTAGGAGTGGTGTGAGGTGGAGCAGACAGCAGGCACCATCCTGTCCAGAAGGCCTGCAGGCTTACTGTCGGGCTGGTCCCCAAAGCTCCCCCAGCTTGGCTCAAGAAGCATGGTTAAGCTAGGGAAGGCTAGATGAGGCAGCTCACACAGCATGGCTTCCCTTGCCCATGCCCTGGGTCACCAGTCCCGCTCAGCTGGCTCTCGGTAGGGCAGGCCTAAGAGTCTGAAGATGTCCTTCTCTGTGGGGGTGGGCAGCACTTGTCCAGACCCCACCTTGACACCTTGGCTGTTCCGGACCACGGCTGCGCTGAGGGTGTGCTCTGACAGGCTCATGCCCTTGGTCTTGGCCAGAGCTCGCATGGAGCGGTTGAAGTGGGCAGAGCCGGTGAAGTAGAGCAGGGCACAGGCAAACTCGCTATAGGGCACCACGATGATGTCCAGTCGCCGGTGCCGCTGCCCGGGTCCAGGGAGCCGGCACACGCCCAAGTACTTCTGCTGCTGACCATTCTCTTCCTGACTCACCAAGTCATCTGTGAGGAACCCTAGTAGAACAAGAAACCAGGCCCTATCTGTACTCTCCCAAGTTGCCTACACCCCTGTATTCCGTTCCCAGCTTACTCATTCCCATGTTGAGTGAGTGACTCTGCCACCCTGGGCCCAATTCCTGATCTATGGAAAGTGGACAGTAAGTGAGACCTTCTACCTGTAGGGATGTTGGGCACCTGCTCTACAGTCTTTGGGCCCTTCCCCCAGACCATGTCTCAAACTGAGAATTTAGAGGTGACAAGTCAGACATGGCTGACTCCTTCCTGCCTCCTTCCCAGAGACAGAGTGGATACCTTGCTGCCGAAGGCTGTCAAGGAGGCGGCTGAAGATGCCCTGATGGGACCGGCCATCTGGGTGAGTGATAAGTACATCCACATCCCCACAGGTCGACTTCCCCCTTCGGTAAGAGCCACAGGCCACACACAGTAGCCCAGGATTGAAAGCCTGGGCTGATATCCGGACCTGGGAAAGAACAGAGAGGCAAAAGGCTAGAGCCCTCGCCCATGACAGCATAAGGCCTCTTCACCAGGTCCCAGGCCTATCACCATGCTTTACGCTAAACTGAGGGGATGCGCATGGGGCCATGGAGACAAACCTGGAGAGGCCTGAAGACGTTGGCTCTGTATGAGAACACAGGGTCACTCTTTTGGGTTCTGGCCCCAATCTGTACCCAGTGGCCTGTGAAACTACACTGATAACAAAAAGCTATTTCCCTGCAGCTCAAGCTGCCTATGAATTTGGAGATGGCAGTGTGTGGCAGTTAGGGTTGAAGGCCTGAGCATTTAGAGGTGACAAGTCAGACATGTCTCCACCATGGCTGGGAGAAAGTGGAGCAGGAACCATCATCCATCACAGCACTGGTGGGAGAGGAAGAACAGGAGCCCCTCCCCCCTTCCAGGAGGGGGAGACTGGGCTGTCACTAGAAGGATCTGAGAGGCCTAATTGAGGGGGAATAAGCCCATTAGCCTCCACCAGACACTGGGGAAGCCTTTTATATGTAGATGTATCCTGCCCCCACTGTAGGACACTGAGGTTTCTGGGGCCCTGGATGCTCACAGCCAGGACATTTCAACTCCCCTGACTTGACAAGCAGTTCTGCTAATCTCTTCAATCCCTTCTTAGGCCTCCCAGGAGGATGGGAAGAGGTGGCCTAATCCATCAGCATCCCTATAGCTGGAGGCCTACAGTGGACAGGCTACAGTGGGATGCCTGGTCCCAACAGGCAATGGGCTAGTGGTTGACCCGGGGCCTGGACACTGCAGCTGAGTGACCTGTCATCATCAGCAGTACAGCCTGGTGATGGCAATACAATAGGGCCTGTCTATCCACCAGCACCAGTCCGATAGTTCCACCGCAGATTGAGCTATCACTCATCAAGACCCTAGGCCAAAGCGAAAGAAAGTAGCCCCACACCAGCTGAGCAAACAGAACAGACATCCTAAGATACCCTGTCTCTCTTGACTCAACATTGCATATAAACTTATAAACTTAGTCCCCTACTCTAAACCAAATCCTTAACTTGGCCAAATCTTCTTAGCCAACTAAAACTTTCCTTCTTCCTTCCGTCCATCCTTCCTTCTCCGCCCCCTCCCTCCCTCCCTTCCTTTCGGTGGTGCTGGGGATGGAAGCAAGGTTTTGAGTATACTCAGCAACACTGTACCTCTGAACCACATACTTGGGTCTTGATAATTACAAATATTAACAGCAAACAGAACAACACCTTGGGGGAAATTCCTAACCAGGTTTACCTTGACTAAGTCCTGTCCTACCCTTAATCCTATAAACTTTCATCTAAACCCAACCAGTTCTGAGCAGCCTCGGGTGCTTCACAGGGTCCACACCTGTGGAAAGAGATATAGACACCTGGACCATTCGTTTATTTTGAGGGGAGGACCCCACAGTTCTCCTTTGTTGTCTTTTAAGACAAGGTTTCTCTGTGTAGCTCTGGCTATTCTAGAACTCATATGTAGACCAGCTGGCCTTGAACTCAGAGACCCATCTACCTCAGCCTCCTGGGTGCTGGGATTAAAGGTGTGTGCCACCACTCTTGGCTTATAGTTTTCAAAGATCACCTCTGCCCTGACTCCTAATCTGGTCTGTTTAGATTCCCACATCCTGGTTCTGTAGACTGCCTGCCTCCATCCTAGGCTACTAGTGCTCACATTCCCTGACCCTGAAACCACACACACACAGCTAGTGTTGCAGTACCCACCCCCACCTGATGTCCTCTGGACCTACAGCTCTAGTCTCAATCTGTTTTTTGAATTTCTAACAATCCCTTAACTTCTCCTGCCTGTGGTGCTGCCCAGCTAGGGGCTCAGGAGCTCCTGGCTTCAAGCCTTGCTCTCCTTAGTGTGCTAGGAACCATGCTTACTGTCTGTTCAATTTCTGCAGCCTCCTCCCTGGGCATGCGTTCTAGGAAGTCATCATAGTGCTTCAATCCAATGGCCTGCTGAGCAGTCAATGAGCTCAGGCTTCGGATGTCTTCTAGGTTCCGGAAACCCTGGAAAAAAACAGCCAGAGAGGAGGCTATGAGGACCTAGGACTAAAGAAGTGTATGGACCAGAAGACATGGGTGACTCTGTCACAGCCATGGAAGACATAAGGCAAGACTGATCAAGTCCAGCCTCTATTTAGTGGGACATGCCATAATCTGGAGATGCTGGTGCCTGATTTCTTGGTCTAAAATGGGTCTGGGCTTACCAGGTCCCGAGATCATTCTTGGCATGGCAGGTTCGAGAACCACTATTTTGGACATGGAGCCTGGGCTCCTTTGAACGTCCCTTGCCAGAACCAAATAGATCTCTATTATTTCAAAGCCAGACTGATCTGGCTAGCAAATTCTAAGCTAGCCAGGGACACATAGTAAGATGCTGTCTCAAAAAACTAAATAAGAGAAAGTCCCTTGCTGGTCTCTGGAACAGAGTAATGTATTTACTTGTCCACATTTCAAGGACATTAAGCCACACAACAATTCTGGGGACAGGAGAGGGATTGAAGTGAACTCTGGTTTCCTTGAAAAGCAGTCCCTTGGAGTAATTCCCATGAGAGTGCAAAGTGAGAAAACACAGGACCCTGACTCCTGCAGGGAAGAGGAAGGGATGTAGCCAGAGGCCCTGTGACACAGAAGTACTAAAGACAAAGCTGGGTGTGACCTGATGGTACCACATCTGGGCAGTCTTAGTCCCAGCTCCCCAGATGTTTGAGAAGAGCTCCAAGACAGGCACTCTGTCACTAATGTGGTCTAGCTTCCGCAGATGCCCACTCTCCAGGATCTCCAGGACCTTTTCAGCCATTCGCTTGCCAATTCCTGGGATACTGCAAGCCTCCTAGAGAAGAAGTGGTCAGAGGAGTAAGAAGCTAGGAAGGGAGAGTCAGAGGAAGGGAATCTGGCTCCTTCAGCAGAAATCTGCCCAAAATCCAGCCCAGCAACCATATGGAACTAGTCCTTGGTTCTCAAGAGACCAGCATAAGCAGAGAAAATGGTCAGGTGTGCTAATGCATGCCTTCAGTTACAGAACTCCCGGATGCAGAGCTGCACACAGGCAGATCACCCAGATCCAGATCAGTCAGGACTCCATACCAAATAACAACAAAAAGAGGTAGAGAAAATGATAGGCTCATCACCATCACCACTGCCACAACCATCCTCACCACTACGCAACACACTGACTTGGGGGGGGGGGGGCTTACTATATGTCATTCTGTGCTACTGGGACCATCTTTCAACCTTACAGAAACACTGTGATTACTCTTGTTAATTCCTTTCAAGTGATTGGGAAATTAAGAAAGAATAAGTTACTTGTCTATAGAGTCCACAATGAATGAACTCCAGAGTCTAACACATGGACCATCATGCCTGGCTTTAAACTTCTTTGTTTTTGTTTTTCCAGACAGGATTTCAGCATGTGGCTGTGGCTGGCCTGGAACTCACTCTATAGACCAGCTGGCCTCAAAATCACAAGAGATCCACCTGCCTCTGCCTTCTGAGTGCTGGAATTAAAGGTGTGCACTACCACCACCTGGCTAAACTTATTATATAAAAACACTTGGAAATAGAGGAAACAGTGTAATAAACCCCTAAGCATCCATTTCCGGGTCTGGTTTCAACTGCCTCCTTTTTTTTTTTTTTTTTTTTTTTTTTAATCAGTGTGTCTCTGTGTAAATTCTAACCACCACCATAAACTCTCAACCACTAAGTGCATGTCCATTGGTGATTAGTGCTGCCATTAACCACAAGTTAATAAAGAAGAGGCCTCTTTCCCAATCTCCAAGTACCTGGTAGGAGCTGACAGGCTTGTGGAAGCTCTTGAGGGCATTGATGGCCTTGGCATAGCCCAGGGCCCTCCACTTGTCTCCCTGGACACTGTAGGCTTTGGCTAGCACTTCAAGCTTGTCTGTGATGTGCAGGTTGTAATTGGTTGCCTTCTGGCTTGAGGGCTGTGCACAGACCCACTTCTCCAGGGCTTCTGGGACTGGGCCAGGCCCACCATCATCCTCAGGGGAAGTGGGGTAATGCCCACTGATTAAAGCTTCCAGATCTGCTGAGCTAACCAGGGGGCCTTCCTCATCACTGGTTTCATCCTCTGAGCTGAACTGGAAATAGAGAAACAATAAATCTGTGAGGGTTGTGTTTGGTGGGCGGGTATCTCCTACTTTGACTCAAGGATAAGGCTGCAACTAGTTGACTGGACTTGTGACTTCTTCAGCATAAAGCCATGCCTCACAGGGCTTTGTCCAGAGCCCTCGGTTTCCCAGTGGTATATGGTAGACATGGCTTGGTAAAGGCAGACGTGATGAATGTTGGGAAGCATGGAACAGCTGCACAAAGAGACCTAGAACTCTCTCTATAAGCACCCCCCACACACACACACACACTTCTGTGGTCAGGATCCTGAGCTGGGAGTTTCTCACCTGGGCTGGGCTTCTGGGTGCCTTTTCTGCCTTTGCAGCTCTGGTGTGAGGAGGGGGAGGTAGAGAGGGGGTCGTCCTGGATACAGCCTCCTGGGTGCCAAGGGCAGAAGAGCCTTGGTCTACCTTGCTGGGCTGTGGTTGGTCCAAGGACCTAAAGGGTAGGAGAGGTCCCAGGCAGTTAGGTTATCAAGCCTGTCTCCATCCCCATCTTTCTTTCCACTTTAACCTTGGTTTCCAAGTATGTCTGATTTTATAAGTAGGAGTTGTCTTTGAATAACTCGAAATGGAAACGGAAGATGAAATTAACAAATACTTGAGAAAGGCTAGAGGAAACTCACCTCTTGGGAACGGAGAGGCTGAATCCAGCTGTGTTCATCAGCCTTCTCTCCTGCAGGCACAAGCTCAGCCAGGCTGATTTCACCAGCTGAGCCCTGGGGGGTAGCTGGGGCAGTCTGAGGAGCCGGAGAGCCCGCTCACAGTCCATGTTTTCATCTACCACAATGTGAGTGACTCCTGGGTCCTGGGCAGAGCATATCTGGCCACCATGATGGATAATCTGACTCTCAAAGAGCTCAGCCCGGGCTCGTCCAATGCCAGTGGGCATAATGTGAGCCCTCAGGGAACTTAGCCATTCTGTGGAGAGGATATCCAAATGCCTGTTACCTTAACATTATATTATTATTACATTTTATTACCATAACGATTATTTAAGACAGGATCTCACAGTATCCCAGGCTGTCCTCAAACTCATTATGTGGCAGAGGATAACCTTAAATTCCTGATTCTCCTGCCTCTACCTCCAAAAGTTCTGGAATTACAGATGTATGTATGTCACTGAGCTGGGAAATTTAGATATAGTCACATTGAACCACTTGAAATCTCTTCCTTCAAAGTAACCATTTTCCTGCCACCCAGAGAACAAAATGCCTTCAAAGAATTCTACCACAAACATAGCAACCTTTTCAAGGGCTGTCACTTGAATGCAGTGTGTCATTTCTTAGTGCATCTATAAGTATATGTGATTGAATAAATGAAGCCTTCTTGCTTTGGACTCTGTTCAAAAATCATTTTGTCACCTATTTATTTTCCCAGCAAAGCATACATTTCTTGCCACTACTAGTTCCTTCCCTTGGTCTAAAAGACTTGACCAACATTCCCAACCCCTTAAGATCTCTGCCCTCTACTTAACAATTTTGGTGGTAAAACTATTTGGAACAGGCCCTGGTTCTTGGGGAGATTTCTGTGTTTCCAGGGATGCCTCTAGCACAACTAAGAATTTTAAGGGCCACTTCCAGAGGAATGAGGACCGGTTTCTCACTGAGGTCTTTGGGTAGGAGAGATAACACAGCCAATAGCCTCTCAAAGACAAAGCACAGCTATTGTGGAGCATGTCTTTAGTACCAGCTCTTAGAAGGCAGAGGGAGGCAGATCTCTGAATCCAAAACCAGCCTGGTCTACAAAGCAAGCTCCAGGACAACCAGAGCTACACAGAGAAATCTGTCTTGAAAAACAAAGACAAAGTACGAACTGGATATGGTGCTGCGCACCTATAAATTCAGCTCTTAGGAGGCTGAGACAGGATCCGGAACTTAAGATTACTCTTGGCTATAAGGCAAGGTCAAGGTGACAATGAGCCTCTACATAGGAGAAAGAGACAGAGACCAAAGTGAGTACAAGGTAGGTAGAGAACTCGGTTGGTACACAGGCACAGCCACTTCATTATCTGATTCTGGATGAAAACAGAAAGCTGAGGTTCAAATGCATGAGTTCTGAGGGCAGGTCAGCTCACCTCCAGCTTCTCCTGCTTCCCTCTTGGGAATCTTTGCAAATGTTTTAGATGATGGATCTGCATGAACTTTCTTTCGCTTGGGAAATGCCTTCAAGATGCCCTGGGGGTCCATTGAAGTATGGCTGAATCCTTGCCTTTCTGTTTAAGGATAAATGATAAATATCATGCAGAAATCTAAGATTGAGGACCGCCCCTAGGCCGCTTAGCTTACAGATAGGGGCTTTGGGAGCAAGAGACCCCCCCCACACTTCTCAGAGGTCTCAGAAACCCCAGTTAAACGTCACCAGTTTAATATGAGCTCCACACACACCAGCCTTTCAGGGTTAAGAGTATTGGGTGGACTCAGGGAAAGGCTGTACTATCGTGGCTTCTGACTCAAGGGAAGGAGAGGGATGCTCTGCAGATCCAGCACAAAATCGGCCTCTGCTTCCACTTCCAAGAGGCTTTTTCAAAATAAAAACAGACTAGGAAACAGGTCGACATCTTTAGTAGTCTTTATCTCCCCCCAAAAGTAGAGTCTGAAGGATACGTGCACACAAACCTCACGTCATCTTTCTCCAGCCTCAACGTGCATTGCAGAGGAAAACTTCAGAGAAAGTTGCGGGCACGCTGTGCACCTGCTCCTTGTGGCAGCCTCGGCGGCGGCGGCGCGCGGGGTGGGGGGGGTGAGGATGGGGATGGGTGGGGGGTGGGGATGGGTGGGGGGGGTGGGGGTGGGTGGGGGGTGGGGGTGGGTGGGGGGTGGGGGTGGGTGGGGGGTGGGGGTGGGTGGGGGGTGGGGGTGGGTGGGGGGTGGGGATGGGTGGGGGGTGGGGATGGGTGGGGGGGTTGAGCTCGGTAGCTGCAGGTGCAGCTGCAACAGGTGTAAGGTGCCCTCACAGCTGGGGGTGGGCAAGACCGGAGCAGATGTGCCACAGGCACTGAGTGTGCAGCTGGCGTGAACCGGGGACTCCCAGCTGGGGCCAGAGGAGACCTGGTGCTGGGACCCTAAAAGCCTAGGAACCTTCCCACTCTACCAGGCCCCAGGGCCGGTCCACACTCGGTCAGAATCTCCCGCAAAGAAAAATAAACTTACCATGGGAGCCAATGAAAACGGACGAGGCGGAGGCAGGGGGATTGAAGTAAATTCCCAGAATGCCTTCCGGGTCATCCGGAAGTGACTCTCGGCCCAGCAGTTGCCATGGAAGTGACCGGGCGCGTTGCTGGGCGGAGGGAAGATGGCGGTGACTAGCTGGTTGGAGAGTTTGCGGGCTGCCGAGAAGACGGCTCTGCTGCAGGATGGTAACTCGAGCCTTCTCCTCCTCTCCTCCAGGGTGGGCTCTGCGCGCCGGCTCCTCCGTGGAGGGTCTCAGCCTGGGTGGGCAGAGCTGGAGTTGTCGCAGCCAGCAGCCACGCTAGCTTCCTGCATTTGCAGAGGAGGAAACTGAGGCCCAAGGAGATGGCTGGAGAGGAACCTAAGTCCTGGTCACCCACCTCGCTCAGAATTTTGTTGGTGATTCCCAATAATTCGTTTTAAGCTCACCATCGTTCCTCAGGGCTGTACCAAAAAGCTAATTTTACACTCAACTTTTTCTTTTTTTTTTAACTGAAATTCAGAAAGGTTTTAGACCAGCCCCAGGTTTTGCAGATAGATATAACTGCATCATGACCTGGGACCCCCATACACCTCAGTTTGGGGGACCTATTGATGGCAAAGCAGTGGTATAGAATGGAGGGACACCAGGGTTTTAGATAAACTTTGCCATTGACTTACATATTAATTTGTTAGAACCCCATTTTCTTCAACTATAAAATGAAGCAGGTTAGCAGTCACTGGGGTTTCCAACTGACTTTTGTTTACAGTGGATTTCTAAATGTTCTCTGATTTTCAGGGGAGATGGAACAAGGGCTGAAGTCTAAATGACTAGGAACAGGAATTTGAGGTATCAGCTTTTCCCCTCCTGCAATTGGTCAGTGTAAGTCCCCTCTACTTCAGAGGTCTTTTCTGGACCCACTTGGCAGCCAGGGTAAATTCGATCTGAATTCCCTTTAAAATTTAACAGCTAGGAACTTACATCCACGAGTAGCTGCCAATCAAAGAAGCCTGAAATTTATAGAAATTAAAATCAGTTTTGATTTCTTCATAGTTGCAGCATTTGGGGAGGGCTTTACTGTGTGCCAAATTTTGTGCTAGAGACGATAGAAAAACAACACTAAAACAAACAAACAAAAAAGAACCAAACCCCATGGTCTGTGGTCTCCTAGGAGTCATAGAGTGGTCAAGAAAAAGACATGTAAATAGGAGCTTGTGTTAAATAGAGGTTGGGATCTTAGCAGGAGGTTTCAGCCCATGCCTGTGTCTCTGCACTTGGAGGCTGTGGGGGGAGGTTGAGATACTGTGAAATGCTAAGAAAGCATAAAGGTGAATGTGTTGATATCGGACAGAGATTTTGCATTTTCCTTTAACAAGCATGCTTGGGTTTAGAGAAGGATAGAGCCACACTCCAACTCTAAAGCCAGCTTTAATTTCTAATTAAACTGGGACTTCAACTTTTAGAGGTAAAAGGATATAGATGTTAGGCAGTGAGGTTTTACCCTGGTGTACTGGTACCAGTAGGTGAAAATAACTTTTTCTTTGGAAAATCACCAAACAGAGGTGGTATTTCCAGCTCCTAAAGGATTATTAGTAGGTATTTGATAAGTAGAGATGAGAGAATGACCAACTGCAAAAGAATGAACCACATGTAGAGGTAAGGGAGTGTGAGCACATGTGGCTGGTTAAGTATTAGGAAAACAGTCACCATTCAGCCATTCAGGCACAGAGTAAATAAGAGTCTCTTTTCTCAAGAGGTTGTAAGAGGTAGAAAATGGTAGGAAATGAAGAGACATAGATAAATTGGGATAAGACGGTGTGCAGATTTGGGGCATTACTTCACAGGATAGTGTCTTTTGTTTGTATTTTGAGACAGGGTTTCACTATGTAGCCCTGGCTGACTTAAAATTGCTAGGTAGAGCAGGCGGGCCTTGAAGACACAGAGATCCTTTTGCCTCTGCCTCCCTTGTAAGACATAAAATTACTTCACACTTTCTTCTCCCCAGCCCCTAGCAACTACCATTCTACTTTGGGTTTCAATTAATCTGACTAATCTAAGAGCCTTGTGTAAGTGGAACACAGTATTTGATTCAATTATTTCACATTGCAAAAGGTTTTCAAGATTCATCTATGCTGTCAGATGGGTGCAGCAGAATTTCTTTTTTCTTTTTTTTTGGGGGGGGGGGTTTAAGACAGGGTTTCTCTGTGTACATTTAGAGCCTGTCCTAGAACTCACTCTGTAGACCAGACTGGCCTCGAACTCTCCAAGATCTACCTGCCTCTGCCTCCCAAGTGCTGGGATTAAAGACATGCGCTACCACCACCCAACACCAGAATTTCTTTTTTTATATTTTGTCTGTACTTATGTGGAGGCCAGAGGTCAACCCTGGGTGTCCTTCCTCTCAATTGCCCACAATGGTTTGTGGGTTTATTTTGTTCCTTTTTTTAGCATTTATATGTGTATACTTGCTACAGCATCTGTGTGGAAATGAGAAGACAGTTTGTGGGAACTGGCTCCTCCGCCATGTGAGTTCAGGCTTGGTGACAAGCACTTTCACCAGCTCAGAGTCCTGCTGGTCTCTCTTTCTTGTTTTGAGAAAGGGTCTCTCACTGGGACCTAGGGCTTGCCAATTAGGCTGGGCTGGCTGTTCTTTGAGCCTCAGGATCCTCCTGTTTCCAAGTCCCCAGTTATGGGAGTATATATACGTCACTGACCCAGACTTTCTTTGTATGTGAATGCTGGGGATCAAATTCAGGTCCTCATGCTTGAAAGGCCGATTACCAGCCTCTGCTCTAAAGCTGCCCTACTGTGTGTCTACCCTTTCCTGAAGTGCTCATTCATCTGCTGATGGGCAGTTGGGCTGCTTCTGTCTTTTGACTGGTATGGTTAATGCTGCTTTGAAAATGAGTATGTAAGTGCATGCTGAAGTCTGTTTTTGTTGTTTTGGGCCATAGGGCAGTGTTTGGAGGGCTGTATCTGTGTGTGATGCTTGCATATAAGTGTGCAGGAGTATACACACCATGTGTATGTACACAGAAGCCATAGCAGGATGGGGGAGGTATGTGAAGGCCAGGCTTTCACTTCAATCCTCTGTTGGTCTCTGTCTTCCTGTAGTCTCTTCCTGAACCAGAGCTCACCCTTTTGGCTTTTGGGACCTGCCTGTCTCTGGCCCCAGTGCTGGGGTTAGAGGCATGCACAGCCACATCCAGCTATTTATATAGGGTGCTGAGGATTCAAACTCAGTTCCTCATGCCTCTTTCCTGTGAAGCATTCAGAATATTAAGGGGGTTGATGTTATTATTATTGATTGATTATTGAAGCCTGACAAGAGGCCTTGCAAATTTGGGGGTAAATTGCCCTGAAATACAACTTAGGAATGATTCAAGGAAACTGCCCTAAAGGAGTAAGTTAAAACAGGAGAAGCCACCTTAGAGCTCTTATTCTTGGAATTGGCGGAAGGCACATGTCTACTGGGTATAAAGGACCCCCCCTTTTTTTTTCAGTCTTTCTGAGGCAGCTACCTGTTATCTACTTACCTGCCTGGAAGAAATTACACAGCCTTCCCCTTGAGCAAGTGATTGTGGGCTACAAGATTCCCATGGCTTCTTTTATCCTTTTAATAGATGGCACCTCAGTGTTTTTCCATCCTCAAGTGCCCATCAGGAAACCCAGCTCACATCAGAGCATCTAAGCCCAGGCTGTAGGAAGTGGGGAGAGAAATAGAAAGACATATGATGTCATTTATATCTGTCCTGGTGTGGGATGAATGCTCTGCTGTGGGGCAGATTCAGTCACTGAGGGGACACAGAAGGAGGGGACCCTTCTAGGTTTCAGGGTGAGGAAAGTTCTGCGGTTGGAAGGAATCATGGCTTCTTTTGGTGGTGGAAGAGCAGGGAAGGGAAGGGAGCCTGGGACATATCCTTAAAGCAATGGTGGCCATTGGTTGGCAGGAAGCTCGGGGATAACGGGCTGCTGTTGTTTGGGGGCCAGGACAGCAGCAGCTTTCTGGTAAGATGCTCTTTGCTTTGCATTTAGGCAAGAGGATGGTGCACTATTTGTTTCCAGATGGGAAGGAAATGGCAGAAGAATATGATGAGAAGACAAGTGAACTACTTGGTAAGTGTGGGGATTCCAGTGGGTCCCCAGCGGCTCTTGGGGCTGATTGAGGTCCAGTTGAATGCTTCTGGCCTGAGGCTTGATCGGAGAGCTCAGCATGCAATGTGCATGGTAGGGAGACGGAGGTCCTTGAGAGCAAGACTGTTGTGAGAACAGTGTGAACCTGAGAATCGCAGGAGTCCTTTGCCCAGTGCAGCCCATCCCCCACCTGCAGATGAATGCGAGGGGTAGGCCAGCCAACAGTGGGGTTCTAAGAAACAACTGGAAAAGCAGATCACAATAGAGGCTGCGTAGAAGGGAGTGGCAAAGGCAAGCCTTGCACATCAAGCTTTTTGCTTGCTTGTTTTGTTGCTTCCTGATGCCAAGCCAAGGGCAAGCATCCTCCTAGACAACACCATTAAATATGACCATCATCTTGAGGAATGACGTGAACTGGGCAGGAGGTGGCTTCTGCAGCACCATCTTAGCTTCCCCTCCTGAATTCAGAACAGGCTCATGAATAGGGGGTCCAGCTTGGATTTCTGGGGATTATTTGATTTGCCTGTTCTCTGTTCCCAGGGATGCACATCGGCATTAACTGACTTCCCAGAGCCGGGTGACTGGCCCTGTGACCCAGGGCCCAAAGCTGTCTGCCATGGGAGCTGGTCTCTTTATTAAGTTGCACCTGAAATGCTAAGACCAATGATGGAATCGTGGGCTGAGTTATTTTCTTGTCCTTATTCCTGACTTTCATTTCTTCCTGTGTCTGATCGACAGGTAGTATTGGTGAGGGAATTTCTTTTTCCCTTTTCCTGACAGCTCATAAATGTCTCAAACTGACAACATGGGTTATACTGGTTTGCATATTCTCTCAGTCTCCTGTCTTAAAATGTGTGTCCTGTGCATACTCAGTTGCAGTGAAGTGTTGATCCCTTCTTATTATGAGCTGCTTGGGCTCTGGTCCCAATTGGTTTAGTCTGGCGCTATTAAAAATCTTGATGCGTTTAGCATATGACACTGATTCGTTGGAAACCAATACAGTAGTAATATCCTCACAATGCATTGTAATTTATAGTGCTCCCGGGGGTGACAGGCTTGGAATGTCTAGCAGGGGAGAACTTATGAAAGCAGAGGTCACGTGAGCTAACCACTACCGTCACCCTGAGTCCAGCGACAGCTCTTGCCCAGCCCTTGAATCACTTCTTTCCTCCACAAAGCAAATAAAGCAGGTGGAGCTGTGGAGGCTACAAAAATAGACAAGCCCAGCCCCTTGCCATGCTTGGGCATGATATTAAAATTAAGAATAAAGCCTGATCAGTTTCTGAAGTGCAGTGGGCTCTGCTGTCTCACTTCTGGGGGTAGCTGGCTGGGCTGGACCATGGCCTTCAAACTTCCTTTTGTTTAACAGCAAGAGTGGAGGAGGAACACACTTCCCCATTTGGCTGGTTTGCCTAATGATATTACACACTGTCAGGCATCATTCCAGGGGCTTTACTTGAATTACTTCAATACAGCCATCTTCTCTAAAGCCCTACGACATAGGCACTGTTGTCTCCACTTTACAGTTGCAGGAGTAAGCTCAGAGAAGTTAAGTATCATGTTGAAAATCACAAAGCTGGATGGTGTCTGAGCCAGACTGAAGCTTGGCCCCATCCCAGGAAGTGTTTGAGCCTTGGCGTACAGTGGCATATTTTTAGAGCTAAGAGTATTTAAATCCTGTTCATTCTATTTTGTTCTTATTTTCTCAAGACATGGCCCTCCTATGTAGCCTGGAGCTCACTATGTAGCCCAGGCTAGGCAACCCTCCCATCCGAGCCTCCGTAAAGCTGAGGTGAAAGATGTGCTACCAGGCTCCAAGATCCACTTTTTATTTTTTATCTCCTTCAACCCAGCTGCCCTTGCAAAATCCTACCCAATGTTAGTTTTTTGTTTATTTGTTTTTGAGACAGGTTTTCCGTATGTTGTCTAGGCTGGCCTCAAACTTTTGAGGCCAAGTGGTCCTCCGGCCTCAAATTTCCCAGGTAGCTAGGACTGTAAACACATGCCACTGTGCCTGGTTAGTAATGTAATCTCTCGGTCAGAATTGACTTGTGCTTATGCGTGCCATGAAGAGGAATATGGATATGGTTTTTGTGGCAGTAGGTAAAATGGTTTCCATTTTTTCCCCAGCTGATACACAAATTTGAGAATTGGTCAAACAGGTTTTCTGTTAGAAAAACAGCTCAGAAAGTAATTTACAGAGGAAGAATTGCCAGTAGGTGTGCACCTGTCGGGGACAAAGTTCCTCCAGTCGGTGTTAATAAGCGTGTTAGTGTCATCTTTTTCTCCCCTCTGGGGCTGTTCACTCCCACCCCCTGCAATGAACGCTGTATGTATTCATAGAGGAAAAAACTGAAGGGCCCTGTAACAATGATCGGAACATCAAACCAACCCCCAGAAGAACACAGCGTGTCCAGGGGGCCGAGGCTGAAGGGCAGACCGTCCCCCAGCGATTACATTTGGATTACCTCTTAATCTGCTCTGGTATTTGACCGCCAGCCTCACCACCACAGGCTGCATTTGGAGGATATTGAGCACTTTCATCCCCAGGCACTTCAACGGCTTTATAAATGACCCACTCGATCCCCTTCAGCCTCCTCAGGGATGGGCCACGGCAGCTGGTTAATAGCCACATAGCAATGTTGCAGCGTTTTAGGGCAGAAAAGAAGAATCCTGCATCCAGTTTAAGCTGCAGGGAGTATTTAGGAAAGGGGAATGTAATTATCCGTATTGGAAGTGGGCCAGGCTGTGGAGCTTTGGGGAAAGAGGCCTTTAGGACCTCCACTTTCCAGCCCACCTGAAAAATGGGGCTGCTTTCAGCAGTCTGGGGCATCAGTTTGCTTCCTGCTGACTTGGGAAAAGGCCCCCCGGGCACTGCCTCCTTCATACATTTCCCATCAGACCCTTTACAGGGTTATTGGAAGTCTCCTTTCCAAAGACTGGCCCTGACTCAGCTGGGAAGAGATGACGGCATCCCAGGGAGCTGCCTTGCACACACTGGTTTGGGTTTAACATATAATCAAATCAGAGTGACAGCAGGTGGAAACAGCCCTCATTGCCGCAGGAGCTGTCCTTGAGTACAGCAACAAAGACAGACCAGGAAGTCAAGACTGTTTTTAAGTGTGCATGCATGCCCACATGCATAGGGAAAGTAAGGAGTTCAAACTCTTTCCCTGCATCTTGCCTCTTGAAAGGCTGGAAAGGAGAGCCTCTTTCTGTGTTACACCTAATGAAGAATATAATTCCCCCAGGTGTAAAAAAAATAACAAAAAAAATAACAAAAAATGAGACAGCCAAGCGCCAAACTCCCAGGACCACCAGTGGCACTGAGGTGAGAAATAAGGAAGCCGGAAATGCTGTGGCTTGTCATTCTAGGGCACATTTCTGTGGGGAAGACTGGGCTGGCCTTCCTGCAGTTGCTTTTGCCCCTGGAAGCCATACTGATGATGTCCCTAGGCCAATCAGTTTAACAGCCTGTGATTACAGGGCCATCTTTCTTTGCCAGCCCAGCTAGCTAGCAATTCATCATATTTTCCTTCAGATAACCAAACCTGGCCTTTAAAGGCTAGAGTATAAAAATAGAAACACAAGCTGGGCATGGTGGTGCACACCTTTAATCCCAGGACTCAGAAGGCAGAAGCAGGAGGATCTCCTTGAGTTTGAGGCTAGACATGTCTATATAGTGTGTCTGGTACAACCAGGACTACATTTAGACCCTGTCTCAAAACCAAGACAGAAAGAGCAAGAAGTGTCTAGAAAGCCTTTGGGAATATCACATCTGTTTAGAACAGTTGGAGACTATAGTTTACTTTATTGATGATTGAATTCTGAATATTGGGTTCTAAGACCTGAATTCTCCCTGTTTTAAGACAGGATTTTGTTCATCCTACTAGCCTTCTAAGTATGTGGCACCTGAATTTTAACTGTCCCTTTTGCAAGTAGATCTCACTGTTCATCAGTAATTCCTTATGCTCGGTCCTCTGGAGAATAGAGATGGAGGCTGAAGGTGAGCAGGTGGAGAAGGAAATGCTTTCTCCTTGATAAGTAAATAAACAAAAAAAATAGAGGCCTAGACTAGATATGTCCTAAGTGAACTTGACCCCTTCAAACCTGTGGTGACTGTGTTCTGCCTACAGCAATGCTCCCAGTACTCGGTGGTCTCAGCCAGGCATAGTGGCACACACCTTTAGTCCCAGCGCCTGCAAGGCAAAGGCAGGTGAATCTCTGTGAGTTCTAGGACTGTCATTACATAGTGAGACCCTGTCTTGAAAAAAACCCAAGCAGTTTCAGGTGCTTGTGTAGTTGTACCCTGCTGTGTGAGCTGTTCCCTAATTTTGTTGTCACCATGTCTGGGGAGAAAGTAATTTTCTGCCTTATTTTTTCTACAGGTAGCTGTTGCCAGGTTCCCCTTCCCCCTTCTTTCTAGAATTGAGGAGCAAACCCAGAGTCTTATGCACGCCAGGCATAGGCCCTACCACTAATCTGCACCCCAGTCTGTGCATCGTATTTTCTACATGGTTTGAGGGGATCTCTGCTGTAGTAGGGAACAGGCTTTGCCATCTTGTCATAGCAAACTGCTGTTAGGATGTGTCTTTCACTTATTTGCAACTGTGACAGAGGCCCCTGAGGCCTTCTTCCATGGTGCTCCAGTGAGGTGTTTCAGTAGCAGGTTTGCATCCACTCCTAGTCACAGTCCATTCATTTAAGGAAGTATTTGTGGGCATAGAAGTTGCCTAGAAAGCATATCTCTACGTTTTATTCGTCCTTATTAATTTTCATTATAAACTTGCAAATGTGTTTCTAGGGAGAATTTTTGGCCCTAAGATGTAATAAAATCACACTGCAGAACGCAGCAGACCTTCTCAAAAGCCCATATTCCAGGGAAAGTTCTAAATTCAACATCATGCTTTTATGTTCAGCTTTTGTGCTCACAGGAGTGAGCATGTGTGCAAGACTGGCCCAGCTGCCTAGAAGCCCACAGGCCTGATGTTGACACCCTTCTGCCCCACCCTGAAAAGAGACCCACCCCTGGCAACAGCTGTGGTAACCCACTAGGTCCTTACAGAGTTGTTCAGCTCCTAGAATAGCTGCAGGGGGCTTCAAGATTTTGGCACCAACCACTCAGCTCTTGCTGTAGGATGCCCCAACTAGGCAACCCAGGCTTAATACAGCAGAAGGGCGGGGTGAGGGTGCACCTCCTCAGAGATCTCCCCTGAGGGACTGCAAAGCAACAGCCACCAGCACAGCTCAGTGAGATCCTGGCAGTTTCCCAGTACTGCCCACTGAACTCATGTCTAGAGTTATAGTTTCCATAATATATGCACCTTATTTTAAGAGAAAGACAAAAACAAAAGCCAGGCCTGGTGGCTCAGGTCTGTAAGCCCAGCCCCCATGATGCTGAGCCAGAAGACAACCCTGAGATCAGTAGTAGCCTAGGCTCCAGACTGAATTTTCACCACCAGCCTAAAGGAGGGAAGGGTGGGGTTAAAAACAGCAACAGCCACAACAAGAAAAAAACCTTTCACAAACATCTGAGTTGTAAAACGTGGGAAAGTAATTATTAAGTTATAAATCTAAGGATCCATTTTTTTAAAAAAAAAAATCTCACTTATAATTAGTGCATTTAAAATGTATATAAGTGCAGGCCAAACAGTAAACAAAAGTAAATATATCTCACGAAATACGGTGTATGCTAAGATTTTGCTAATTGCAATACTAGAGGTTGATTCCAATCTTATAAAAACTATCACTGAATTACACAATTTTTGGGCTGTGTGGGGTTTGTTGTTCGATGTTGTGGTTAAGCCAGGTGTACCTGAAGAATGTCTTTCTTTGGACTCTGAATTGTGAGACAAACCTGGATAACTGATGTGGGAATGTCTTTCTGTATGCTGTGAATATCAATCTTTAAATAAAGGAGCTGTTTTGGCCCGTGACAGGCACAGTAGAAGAAGTAGGTGGGGAATCAGGCTAGAAGAAGGAGGGCAGAGTCAGATCAGATTGAGCCAGCTGCCCAAGGAAGAAACATGTAAGGAACACAGGTAAGCCATGGGCCACGTGGCAGGAAAGATGAATAGAAATGGGTTGAATTACGATGAAAGAGCTAGCTAGCAAAGTGCCTGAGCCATAGGCCAAACAGCATGAAGTTAAATAAGCATCTGAGTCATTTTGGGGGCCTAAGCAGCGGCGGGCAGCTAAAGGGTATGGACCTCTAGCCACCCCGGACCAAGAAACCTTAATGTAACAGATAACAGCTTTTACTCAATTCACTTTCCTTTGCATAGTTTTTAGAGGGGGAAATGCATCCAAAGGTGGCCATGCCAGCATACTCCTGTAATCCTTATACTTGAGCCAAAACAGAAGGAATAGTTTGTAAACAGCCTGTGCTATCTAGTAAAACTGTGTCTTAAGAAACAACCCACAGCCAAACTCCATTTGGATACCAGATTTTTTGCCTTCTGCTGGATGCCACGCCGGTGCATCCTCTCAGGGCTGCATCTCAGTTCCAGGTTCTGCCTACCTTTGAAGTGGACTTTGCAAGCTGTTGCTGCTGAAATGCCCTAGTTTGATTCACAGGTTATGCAATTACCTGATCAGATGCATGAGACCAAAGCCCTGGCTTGTCCAGCTCCAGTTATCCAATGTCCTTTCAGATTTGTCATTAATCCTTTGCTTGTTTCTCTCCTCAGTGAGAAAATGGCGTGTGAAAAATGCCCTGGGAGCCTTGGGTCAGTGGCAACTTGAAGTGGGAGAGCCGGTGTTCTCTGGAGCCGGGAGCCTGGGATCCGACCTCATCAAGGAAAGTAATGCCAATGTATGTCTGTCTGTCCAGTGTCTAATGGGGACTGGGAGGAGACTTCTGACCCTTCAGGGCAGGGACCATGGTTTATTACCACCTTATATCCACTATGCCTACCTAACTACACTGGGTTTGTGTGAACACCCAAAGAGTTTGTTTTGGCCATTCCAGGGTAAGCATCCAGTGAGCGTAGTCACAGCAATAGCAGGGGGCTTCCTGCCTGGCTCTGGCTAGAGCCTGGGGAGGGTGAGGGACCAGCCCTGGGTACCTTTCCCCAAGAATGGTCCTGATAACTTAGGCATCATAGCACATGCCTGCAATTTCAGCACTTGGGGAGGTAGAGCCAGGAGAAGCAAAGTTCAAGGTCATTGGACTACATGGCCAGCCCAAGGCCAACCTGGGCTTATTTGCTTTTCACAGCCCATCTTTATGCGAAAGGATACTAAAACAAGTTTCCAGTGGCGGATTCGAAATCTCCCCTACCCAAAGGATGTCTATAGTGTCTCTGTGGCCCAGCAGGAGCGCCGTGTCATTGTTAGAACAACCAACAAAAAGTGAGTGTCGTTGTTACAAACAGGTTTCTTGGTCCCGGGTGGCCAGAGGTCCAGATCCACAGACCTGCTGCCCTAGACTCCTTAGTGGCCCGCTGTTGCTTAGTCTCTTAAAAATGATTTAGACCTTTATATTAATTTTATGTTGTTTGGCCTATGGCTTAGGCACATTGTTATTTTAACTTAATTTGTTTCATGTCGTGGTGGGCGCCTGTCTATTTGTTATGAGCTAGGTTAAGTGTGGAGTCAAATCTCAGGCTGCCCCTTGGCTGGGGGGGGGGGGGGGCTGTGCTGAGAGTACATGCAGAGACTGTACAGCAGCCCCATCAAGGTAGAGCTCAGCAAGTGTCTAGTTTGGAACTACTGGGGCTCATGGGACTGTCTGTTGAATAAATGGGGGTGTAAGGAAATCACATGTAACCATTAACTTGTGGTCTCTGGTAGTTTTCCTCTAAGGTTCTAATGTCCTTGACCTGGTGAACTTGGATTGATGACATCACTGAATTGGCAGGGAGCCATGTCCTGGAAGGCACACCTGCCCAGGCAGCAGTTTTAGACTGAAGCACTAGACTTCAGTTGTAGCCCTGTCTCCCCTGAACTAAGGGGAAGTAGGCAGAACGTTTGGCTCTCAGAAATCTCTAGAATTCTGTTTCAGGTTCCCTTTGTGATCTGTTGGGGGTAGGTAGTGAGTGCTAAGGTTTGAGAGGTGGTCAAGGTGTGGTCATCACCTTTGGGTGTCTGGTGCTCTGATTAATCACAGTTGAAGAGTCTAGAAATGAATCCATTTCAACTTGAGCTAAAAGGAGTAGGGGGCCAATTCTTAAACTGGGGTTGCATTTTGGGAGTTTAGTTTTTTTAATCTCCTCATCCATAAGCTGCCAAACTACCTAACTTGCTGCTTGGGGTACTGCACCTAACTAACCCCATGCTGCCTGTATATCATTTGCTGCTTCACAAGAGCACAGGTGATGTGGTACAGTCTCCCTTAGTCTAAGACAGGCACCTACAGGGGCGCAGAGGATCTCCCAGCCACCTCCAAGCAGCCCTGGGCCCTGTCTGCCTCTTAGCACCCCCACACCCTATCACTTTGGCAGGGTTAAGGGGGACAAGGAGAAGGGCAGAGATGAATGAATTAATTTCAGGATTATTGCTGTACACACAGCCAGCAGCCCCTGTAGTGGACCTTGTCTATAAATATAAAGTCATAATAATAAGGGTCTGCGTTTATAAAGCACACTGAAGTCCTCAGATAAAAGGCAGTTTATTCCGTTATTGTTCTCATCATTAACAGGAGTCAGTGCCTAAAGTGGAATTTAGCAATTTCAGACAACAGAGAAATTGCCTGTAGGAAAAACAAACTCCGTGCTTCAGCAAGCATTCCCTGGCGTACGAAGCCCTGGGTCCAAACTGGGAACAAAAATGCTTCTGATAGCATTTGAATCTGCAGCTCAGCGCTTTGTGGAGCTGGCTGCTGCCTCCTTTTTGTCCCCCAGAGGTCACTGTGGAATACAGATATCAGGCAGAAATGTGATTACAAGTGCTAGAAGAGAGGCCAGCTAGCTCACCAAAAACTTCATCTTCGAGGGATCCTCTGGGCCCTATCTCCTACACGCATGTATCATATGTGCCATAGGTGGCGCTGTTGACCAAGGGCTCCATGGCTAGTGGTGGATTTTAGCTCCCAAGGACAGAGGTTGGGGACATTTTTGAGATGCTATTGGAGGCAAGGTAGGGTGGGAGTAGACCCTAGGAGGAGGGTTTCCCACAAGGGGAAAAAATGATATTTTGGTGCTCACTTTGTAATGAATTTCTGAGTCCTAACCAGGCTCAGCCTGCCGCCTGCAGGTCCCTCTTAGGAAGTAGCCTGGAGAGGCCACCAAACTTAACCAGCCCTTTCCTATGCCTAATGGAATTTCTGCCTTCTACCTGGATAAATGCAGTTTCTACCTGTGCTTCCCGCAATCAAACAAAATACAACAGTGTTTTATATGAGCAGGGTTTAATTTTTCTTGGAATGCTCTTAAGATCTCTTTCCCGATCATCTTGCCATCCAGAAATGGACTTAAAGCATATTTACTCTTATCTTTATATTAATGGTAGTAGAAATACATATAAAAAGACAGCATACAGTGACCTATGCAGGGAACAGTGTGGCCTTCTCACTCAGCACCCATGCATTTGCCACCAAAGCACTTTTTTTGGATTCTGCCTTTCTTCACCTAGTGTGTCCCCTTGTTTTAATATTCTGGAACATGGTTCCCTACCAGAGCTATACATAGTTGCCTTGTTAGTATCTGCCTGGCCCTGCAGAACTGGGTTAGTCACTTTGCTTGAAGAAGTTGATTCCAGTGACTTGTGGTAGTCCTTGGCCTCTGGTACTAATGAGCTGAATCAGAAAGGAAGGAACCATTTCTACAGGAGCCTGGTGTGGTACCATCTGGTCCTGATAAGCATCTTATATAAGAAAGGTTCTGTGTCTCAGCCTGGAAGCTGGCGGCTGGAAGTGGAGACGGAGTGCACTAAACTAGGAAGGGTCTAGCTTAGATCTCACCAGGTATCAGAGGTAGATTCTGACCAAGTTCTCCTCACTTGTGAAAGAGCTTATGCTACCTCACAAGGGTTTGAGGAATTCGACATCATTTACATGCATGCACCCTGTACCCTGGCCGAGCTGTCACTGAGGTACTATCACTGAGGGTTTATTAGTGAGTATTACTAGTCGACAGGACCTTCCAGACAGTCAGACTCAGTGGGATTCCCTTTGGTAAGACTGAGAAACCTGAGTGTGGGCAGCAGGAAGCAGCAGTAGAGTTTGTCCAGTGCCTCAGGTTTAAGCTGCAGCAGTCTCAGGGCAGAATTGGCTCGAAACTTCACTGTGTACCTGCCAAGCCAGTGTGCAGGCTAGAGTGTGGAGCAGGAGCCTTGCAGCTGTCCACAGCAACCCTGCCCCTGCCTCAGCCTCCTTCAGGGGCCTTCAGGGAGCCTGATCTGTATCCTTTTCCACTCAGTGTGAGGGTCGCAGGAAGTTGGGCAGGGAACACAAGTAGAGAGGGACAAGAAGACACTGACTTTTCCAGAAGCACAGTGGGTTCCTCTCATCCAGGTGCTGGTGAGAAGTTCAAGTTCAGTTATTGTCGTGGCAAACTGTGAGATGAGTGGGTGAGTAGGGGCAATTATGCAGAGGAAAGGCGAAGTCCTTTATTCCTATTGTACTGGACATCAGGAATCTCTAGGGAAAGTTTAACCTCACCCGATAAAGCCATTGTAGGTACAAAACAGCTGAGGCTCTTGGCCTGGGCTTTCCCTGGCACTGGGGACTTCTGTTCCCTAGACTGTTGTAGGAGTAGGAAAGGGCAGGGGCGAGCTGGACACCTTTGGTTCTCTGTGGTCCTCTGTTGCCATAGGAGGGGTGGGGGTGGGGACAAGCCCTGGGCTGCATCTCCATTGGCCCTGCCTGGGGTGGGAGGTGCTTTTCTGACAGTCCTGCTTTCTGTGTATATTTGCAGGGAAGATGTTAACACTTCCTAACAAGCCTTTGTGTTCACCTAATCTCCGCTGTTTAACCTTTGACCCCCTGCTATTATCAGTGTCTGCCACCTTTGCTGGCCAGACCAGGGCCCCAGGAAAAGCCCTCACTCAGCCTGCTGGCTAGGAAGGGGATGAAGCAGGCATTCCACCCATTGCAGGCAGATGGATCGCCTTTCCCTGGGGCAGTCAGTCCCATTAGGGTCCCCAGCCCCGCTCCTTTTGAACTGTCAGTCTTTAAATAAACATTCTTTTCCTTCCTTGGGTCCCAGCACCTTTGTGGGGAGAGGGGAACCTGGGAAGAGGGGGGCCTCAGACCCTCTTCTGAACTGAGGGATTTGGGCAGGGAAGACAGCCCCCCCTCAAGTCCCCAGGGCATCAGGGCTTTTGAAGTGGACTCGGTGTAGCTGTCACCACAAGGGCCAGGCCCCTCTGAAGTATTAAAAGCCCGTTCTCTCCAGGGCCTTCTCTTGAGTTTGTCTGTACCTGCCTGAGGCATTTCCCTCCTCAGCCCACACAGCCTCTCCCTCTACAGAAAGCAATTTGTTCAGGTAGGAGCTCTAGCAGCCCCTGGCTAGTGTCCAGCCCAAATGCCCACCAAGGAAACTGAGAGAAAGGGCCTTTCTTTTGGCCCAGGTGAGGACCAGGCATTAGGCAATCTCCGATCCTGACTCCCATCACACTGTCTGCTGACAGGAAAGCAGGCAGCACATGCCTCCATTCCCTCGCAGCTCTGAATCTGTGCTGCTGGTGAGCTGATGAAGAGGCTGCAGAGTCAGACCCGGGCTCCATCGTCTCGTGGCCCAGGTCTTCCCGGGAAGACAGATCCTTGTGGTGGACTTTGCTGTCTGGTTTTAGTAGTCGGTCTAATGAGGCCTTGGAAGATGTCTTTTGGGGACAAAAGTGGCCCAGTCTTTCAGTGAGGTCTCATGTAAATGGTAAGCAGCCTTAGCTGTCTTGCTGATGTTTGTTAGGATAAATGTCCATTTCTGGTGTCCCCATGAGCCGTGGGATGCTTTTTGTGTAGTTGGGAGTGGCAGCCCTGCATGGTATCACTCCTGCTAATCTCAGCTCCCACTGGCTCTGTTCACCTATGCTTGGCCTGGGGTGAGGCTACCATCATCCTTTTGATTCCAGAACCTCAAACTCAAAAAAATTAAGGCCATTCTTGTGAGTTTCTCTTCCCAACTGTTGGGGTTATCATGCTGGTTCCCCAGCAGCATCTTGATGTCCCCACAGGTACTACAAGAAGTTCTCCATTCCTGACCTAGACAGACACCAGCTTCCTCTGGATGATTCTGCACTGAGTTTTGCTCACGCCAACTGCACTCTGATAATCTCTGTAAGATTTGTTCAGACTTGACACCAGGAAGTGGTTTCTCTCCCCTCACCCATTCCCTGCTGCCAGGCATCCTAAGCCCAAGGTGTGCTTGTTGAAGAACAGACATCCCCTATTCGTCTAGGGGAGTTGGGGGAGCCACACCTCCAAGCTGGGCGTGGGGCATGACACAGAATATGGTGGGGAGAGGTGAAAATCACAGACATGGGTTGTCATCATGGGGCTGCTCCTCCCCAGCCACAGGTCCTGCACACATCCTTCAGACCTCACATCTAGGTTTCCTCATGTGTGAAGGGAGGGGCTAGTAACTGGATTATGCTTTCTCCCTGCTTCCCTCCACAGTACCAGAAGCCAAAGGAGGTCATGGCCACTGAGTCAGAGCTACAGAAGGAGCTAAAGAAGGTAAAGACGGCCCACAGTGGTGATGGGGACTGTAAGACCCAGTAACTGTCCTGAGCCTTGCACCTCCAGTGTGGAAGAAGCTAAGACACCTAGGCTTGGGCTCTTCTGGCATGGGCAGCCTCTTCTAAGAACTGCAGAATCCACAGAACTGGCTCTTGGGGCACAGCTTGATTCTGCTCATGGTTTTGTTCTGAGTAAAGTCATCCAGAATTGTAGAAGGACTGCCCTTTTATCTGCTCTGTAAACTCCCTTGTGTTCAAATGGCTCCGGACAAACTGAGGCAGGTGTGAGCAACATGGGATTACAAACATTCAGCAGTCTTGGAAACAGCACAGAATGTTAAGACACTGTGGTTAAAGTGAGCAAAGAGGAGTGTGAGTGTGAGTGGGTGGGTGTGTGTGTGTGAGGTCACCATGGGTGACAGCAGGTTAACAGCCTGGAGCCCTTACATAGTGCCTTCTGCCCAAGAGGTGGAAGAAAAGAAACCTTTGTTCTTGGGGACACAGAGCAGGGTTTTATCCTCTTCTCTATACACATTCCTGAGTTTAAATCTGATTTCTGCCTCCCTGGGGCCTCCTAGAATGATCTAACCACTGAAGAACCAGATTTGTGAACAACCAAATTTTATTTTTACAAAAATCAGCACATTTCTCACAGCTGGCCTAAGGAATGGCTAGCCCAGAACCCCAAACTGACAGGTGTCCTTTGTCGTTTTCAAAGTTTCAGAAATGAGCCCCCGGCTCCAAGAAGTTGGCCAAAGTTGAGACCTGACTGAGGAGGTGGCTAGTACTGGCCGGAAACTGCTCCTTTGTAGCTGGGCTGGTGGGAGCCCTCACCTCACCCTGCAGGCTGCTGCAGTGCTGTGAGGGGCTTGGGGACGGGGCTGGCCATACTCAGATGTAGTAGACACCTGAGTTCAGTTTCTGCCTTCTGAGACCACAGGTGCTGGGAGGGCCTGCATCAGAGTTGGCCCCCCTGACAGGAGCCACACTTGAGATGCTAGGGCATTGTGGCCACAGGTTTAGGAGCACAGCAGGGCTGAGAAGAAGCGTGAGGAGTGAGGTATCAGTCACTTCACCTGCCAGGCAAGAGAGGTCCCTGAGTAGCTTACTTGTGCAGCCCAGAGGCAGGGGTGGTTTGTCATGGGTTTTGAAAGTCTAAGATGTGGAGATTGTAAGACAGCGCAGCATAGAGATGCCTGGTGGTGAATCGCAGGCAGTATACAGGACTGCTGAGTGGAGTCGATGTCAGGGGGAAGGCCTGGAAGGGAGGGATGATAAAAGCATTTCAATTGGGGAAGGGGGTGCTCCAACTCAGGAATCCTAATTCAGTGAAACAGGGACATGTACCACAGAAACAACCGTGGTCATGTCACCAACTCTCAGGTGCAACCCACAGTGAGTCTTAACATCCCAGAGACATGTGTTAGTTGGGACACTTACATGCAGGCAAGCCCTCTGGCGCCGGTCCCAGAGACGCACAACACCATAGTAGGAGGATCCTGTGGCCAGCAGGTGGTTGCCATCTGTCTGCAGGCAGTATAAGGTACTGTCATGGGGCTCCTCCCACTCCATGACACATTTCCTGTTCAGGAAGAGAGTGATACAGACAGGTTTGGGTACCCTCCTTCCAGCCCAGCTTCCCTCGGGATGGAGACAGGTGAAGAAGCCCTCCCATGCTAGAGTAAGTGAAGCCTGATTCAGCAGCTTCTTTACCAAGCAAACCTAATTGAGAAGGAAAGGTTCCTCTTCAGAGGCCTCCTGTGAGCCTTGGCCACAGAAGCTGCACGTCCTCATCTGCAGACTACCTGACATAATCCATAAGAGATGCACACAGGCCTCATGAGATCTGGGAGAGAATGCCAAAGAACAGTTTTCTGCTGACTTGAGACTCTGAGAAATGCCTGCCCTTCTCTGTCTCCCAGGCCACACTGACCAGAGCTGCTTTGCCTAAGGATGGGGAACCTGAACTTGATTGGACCTGGCTGACACAGAGTCTCTGTGCCCTACGCTGGGCCAACCCAGGACTAAAAAGTGCCTGCATTGATACAGAGTTTCTGTATGTTTACCCACCCAGCACACTCACCGGGCACTTGTGCGGAGGTCCCAGTAGCGAACATAGGTGTCATAACCACAGGACAGCAGTGTAGAGGGAGACTCATACATGACATCCAGCACCCCAGCCCCTGGGGGAAAATCACTGCCCAGATGTGTGATCAGCTGCCCACTGAGAGAGAAAAGAGGGCAGAAAGTAAAAGGCTGTCGGCCTTGGCCATGCATAATCCCTCACCATGCAAATGGCATCAGGCCCTGGGAATACATAGCTCTCTATCACCTGGAGGTGCACCCTGAAGGCGGCTAGGGGAGAGAAGATGTCTGGCTACTGAACTTTCAACTAGCAAATTGCCCACCCTTCCCCCAGTATCCCAGCCCCTAGCTGAAGCCTCTGTAGACAAATGCAGCAGCCCTCCTCCATCACACCTGCATGCTGGCTGCCTGCTCCCTCTGGGGCAATGAATGGGTCTTGCTCACAAGCACACACTCGGTTACTTTATACTCCTTGATCTGGCAAGTCATGCAGTTCTGAGCTGCCTGAGTCCAGTGCCTTAATTCCTGCCTGTAATCTGGGGCTCAAACCTTACTGGGGATAAAGACCACACAAAGGGAGAAAGGGGAGTCGTAGGAGATGTTAAAACAAGTAAACACCTTTGTGTCCAGCGGCAGAATAGCTGAGAAAGCAGCTTAGTGGGCTTGTCCCTGGTGTTCTCGGCCTCTGGCCCCCAGCCCAGGGCTAGCACGCCTCTGTGATCACAGCCCCCAGCCTGCGGGGCTCCAGCCTGCCCCCCCCACCAGTACCCCACCCGGTGGCCAAGACCAGATTACTGAGAACAATTTCTTTGTGACTGTGTAATTCCCTCCGTGACCGCGGCAGTGGGCAGACCTCTCACCCCATGCCAGACCCGTAGCAACCACGTAGGGGGGCCTCTTGGCCCTAGCAACTGGCCCTCAACATCAAGTGCACCAGCTAATCCTTGTGGCCAGGGAATGGTGGACGTATTGAGCTTCCGCAGAATGTGGAGGGAATGAGGAGAAGGGGCGCCCTCTGGGCCCAGGGCCTCAGCTTCTTTTTCATAGCCTGTCTTCATAGTATGACAGGAGAAACAAGGCCATGGACACATCACAGAGATGGTCAGGTAAGAGGCCTGGGCATGGAGCAAGAGAGGATTTCATTGACTCAAAAATACAACTTTGGCCTGAGCAGTGTCCCACAAAGGGCAGGCTGAGCTGCCAGCCATGTGTCTAAATGTAGACTTCAGCTCCAGGCTGTCCTAGGCACTCAGACACTCACCCAACCTACTCCCCAAAAAGGTATCCATCTTAAAAAGCATTGAAGGAGGAGGCTGGGGCTTTCTCTTTACCTCCTTAGCTTTTCACTGTGAACACTGCGAAGGCCTCCAAGGAACACTACTGCTGTCCACTGAAGGGTTAAGTCCCAAATTGGCACCTCTGTGCCAGCCACCTTCCCAGGGATATTCTTGGTGTATCAGTGGCCCAGTGTTGGCCTGAGGAGATGAAAACAGGCCTGTCAGGAGCTCCTGGGGGACCGGAGGACTTCTCCCTCAGATTGGTGTCTAGAGAGGCCCTGCCTTTGTAGAGCAGCCACGGGAGGTGGGAGGGGGTCCCATCTCAGAGGTACACTTGCATATGTGTACAGCAGGTGGGAGCTGTTGTATGCCACAATTCTCCTCCTTTCCAGATTTTGGGGCCCTGCCCACTCCATTAGTGAGGCTGTAAGGAGTGACTGAGGAGCTCTCTCCCCTTTAATCTGTGGAAGTAATTTCATGTTTGTTTGAAATAGAAGATGAAAGACTGGGTGGAGGGTGGAGCCCAGTGGAGCCCCATCTGCCTGCCCATCCTGCTGCTGGGATTCTGAGAGAATCAGAGCTGGGTACCCACTGCTGATGGGTCAGAAGTAAGAAGGGGACACATCCAGGTTGGGCTACCAGTACAGCACAGCCCAAGGGTTTGGGGAGACCCAAAGGCCCAGTCCTTCACTTGCTTGCCCTGGCTTGAGAAGTTTCTGCTTTACTTTCTCTGGGACTCTCAAGTGGCCACACACACTTTAAACCACCATAGAAAGAGAAGCTCAGGAGCTGCAAAGCTTTGCTGTATAGCAAGCAGTGCAGAGTTAAGTTCAGAGCTCTTCTAATAGTAGCCCAGCGGTACCACGGGAGCCCTGCTGGGGCTTTGATTTGGGAAAACAAACAGAAATGGCACCATGGGCCCTTGAGGTTCCCAGCCCAGGCCCAATTTAAGTGGAAAACTCTAGTTTAGCTATTGTGACGAGGGAGAGACTGGTCCCACAATAGCCATCAGCAGCCTGTCTGTGCCCTCACCCCTCCTGGGCCGCTTTTCTCATGGCAAGTGTGTTCTTATAAAAACGATTAGATTGCAATTTGTATAACGTGGTGACCCCCAAAGTCAGACATTTCACCCCCTTTTCTCTGGAAAGAATGTTAAGAATGTTTCTTGGACTCTCACTGTAGGGGGAAAAAAGGGGTGGTGTGTGTAGAGCCTTGGCTGTCCCACAACTTGTGTGGGAACAGGGCTGCCACTGCACAGAGCCCCAGGCCAAGACAGGAGCAAGATCTGAGCTTGTCACTATGGAGAGCCAAACAAAAAAGGTCTCTTCCCTTCCAACTCTTGTAGACAAAGCGTAGGCCTCCAGGAGGTGCTGAGGGCTGGAGACCTGCACACCCCAGCCTCCTGAGCCTGACTTCAGCAATTCTCTCTCCACCCAGGGAAAGATAAAGACAGATGGGGCAGCCTGCAGGGTGAGCCTCATGAATGAGACAGGGTTAGCAGGAGAGCTGAAGCCTGTTTCCGCCACAGCCTCTAGTACCTGTGTAGGAAAAAGCAAGCTGAGTTGGACCATATCCCTGAAGAGTCTCTCAAAAGAGAAACCACATCTCCTAGGCCTGGTTCACCCTACTGACCAAGAGGAAGAAAAATGAAATAATTTATGGACATCAGCCACTATGGTCCAGTTGACAGGCCTGAACCCTGCGGAGTCTAAACACCATGTCCTACTTCATCCTTAGCCCCGCCCCCACCTCTGGCCCATACACTTGTCACACACAGGCTTCCAACTCACAGTGGCACATGCTGTGGCTCTCACTTTAACATGGATGGCAGTGGTGCTCCCTTTACATGTGCCCTGCTTCCCTTCAGGTGTTCAGCCGCCTCATCTGGCATGTGCTACTCTGAACCTTAACAGTAGTTTTAAAGACTGAAGTATCACAAGCATCTTATCTCTCCAAAGACAAATGGCCTGAAAGCTAAATCAGGCCCTGGGGTCACAAAGAATGAGTAATTTTCCCTCGTCTGTCCCTCCCTTAACCATTAATCGAGTAATTTCTACATGCAAGGTATTATGCTTTAACAGAAACTACAGGGAGATGTGAGCTGAGAAGAGGTCTACATATATACTCAGCTAACAATGCAGAGAGAAAAAACCATTCTGTATGGGAAAACAGTTTTGGGTGAGAGGAATGACTTATTCTTTGGTTAATGATGGGATTGTGACAGGCAATGAAAGGGATGACCATCCAATAGGGCTGAAGGCTAGGGACACATGGCAGTCTTCAGCATCCAGCCCTCAGACACCTGTAGGTGCACATACATCCAACTGGCATAAAGCATGTGAGGCTTCAGGCAGAGTTGTCCTGGATCAGCTTCTGAAGCTACAGAAGAGATACCTTCAAGTCATATACCAAGAAGACAGAATCCAGGATACAGACTGATCCGCAAACCCGCCTGCTGGTGTCCTGGTGGGAGTGGAGACGGCTGTATAGGGTGGCAGAGTAGCTGCTACCTCTGCAGCAGCTCACATGGCCCTGTGTCTGGCAGGTACTACATTGAGTGTTTCACACACTGGCTCATGTGGTCCTTATAATAGGCCCGAGGCTTCTCCCCTCACTACACTGGTTTTTTTTTTTGAGACAGGGATTCTGAGGTATCCCTGGCTGTCCTGGAATTCAATATCTGCCTGCCTCTGACTCTGAGTGCTGAGATTAAAGGCATGTGCCACCACCATGCCCACCATGCCCAGCTTTTAAGCCTCCAAGTTTACCACTTTTTCCTGCAACCATAGAACACCAATTCTGTGTGTCTTGGTCTCTCACTGTCCCATGTGCGTGAGTGGGCCTTGCCATAGGTCAGGAAACCTGTGACTTGCCCCTGTGAGAATAGGAAGGTCAAATTGGTTGTAAGCCCTAGCCCTACCCCAGCAGATACCTTCAGACCCTCATTTGTACTTTGCAGACCTCTGTACCTCAAGTGTCTAAGGGGTTGGTGCTCTAGTAAAAGAATCAAAGGAACACACCCCAAATTAAAAAAAAAAAAAATTTTTTTAACATTTCTTGGGAAGGTGCTTATGGAAGTCAGAGAGCAATTTAAAGAAGTCAGTTATCTCCTGCCATGTAGATTCTGGGATTAAACTCAAGTTGTCAGGCTCAGTGATGAGCACCTTTACCCACTGAGCTACCTGCCCCAGATTTCAAATGTAACAGAAGAGATGTGGGGATGACACTGAAATTTATTGCCCCTGCTACGTCAGGAGTAGGAGGAGGCACACAATGTCACATGTATGTGTGTGAGCATGCATCCCCTCCAGCACCCGCCACAGCACACGTGTTCAGACACAATGGCTCAAAGGCCAGGCAGCCAGGCAGCCCACTTTGTACTGCTAACAAGGCGACGTAATTACAGGAAAGGGCAGCCGGGCAGATAAAAGGATACAAAATTTCAACATCTGTTGCCATAAAGGGATAAGGAGAAGTGAAACGCAAAGTATCAGTTTGGTGTCAGCAGGCAAAGAGCCAATTTCAAAGAGTTCAGGGGACAGAGGGACAAGAAAGCAAAAGCAAAGGGGGAGAAAGAATGAGAAATTACAGGGTTCCTTAAAGAAGTAAAGAAAAAAGAGAATGAAAAGCTGTCAGTAGTACTTTCAAAGAGAAGGCAGGTACTTTCAAGAGGGCAGTCCCCATAATCACCCTGACTGAAGGCCAGGCCCCTGCACAGGGTGGGAGAGAGGAAAGCCAGGGGAGACAAAGCCACATCTGGGTGGAACGGGGCATGCATGATGTCCTCAGCACAGCAGCTTGTGAAGATCACAGTTTCCATCCATCATGGCCCCTGCCAATTCTGTGGTTAGCAAATGCCCTATATTCATATCCTGTGCTTAGTGCAAGGCAAAGTTACATTCCCAGCATACCTGGGGCTTATTACAAGAGGCCCTTACAAGTATGCTAGCTCAGTACTCAATGGAAGAGGCTGTGGTGACAGATCAGGGAGCGCTTTATGAGGAGGGGATACTGTGCTGACATAGGGGGTTTCCTTGGGCAGAGATTGGTTCCAGGCATGGGGTTGCCCTGAGCAAAGCCTAAGTATGTGGGAAAACCATTCTGCCCTTTCCCTGGCTAAGAAGAGATTCGGTAGTTTCAAGATAGAAATAAAAGTATAGCAGAGAACAGGGATGACCCTGACCTTAGGGACAGATGGGTAGCTTTATGCAGGGACATGTGAACATACATGTGCAAGGTGGCAGCGCCCAGAGGGTTTGATGCCTTAGGGCCAGTGAAGTCACCAAAAGCCCTCTGCCTGTTTCCTCCTTCACAGTTCTCAGGATAGCTTAGCTCCAGTTTCCACAGAAGTCACAGGCTACTCCACCCTGTTGCTTACCTGTCACTAGCCATAGGGGGTGGCTGGGTGACCAGTGCTAGATCCAGCCAGCTCAAATGCCCCTTGGTAGAGAATGCAAATCCTATAGCAACAGCAGGCTCCTGGTGGAAGGTGATGTGAGCACTCAGATCTACTGGGCATTCCAATAGCTGGGAGGTGTAGGTGTTCGCCACATAGTAAACATCTGGTCTCCCCTGGGGACTAGCCAAGTGCCTTGTTGAAATGCAGACAGAGACACACAGTACACTTTGATTCTTCCAAGCTTCAAGCCAAGGAGTGGGAGGGCTTTGGCCTGGCTCCTCAGAACCTGACCAGACTACTTGAGTGGCTGCCTGTCACTAGGAGTTTTGGGCACTTGAGAATTGAGCACTG
Source organism: Phyllotis vaccarum (assembly GCA_033318265.1). NCBI lineage: Eukaryota > Metazoa > Chordata > Mammalia > Rodentia > Cricetidae > Phyllotis > Phyllotis vaccarum. Next base: position 16,108,489 of record JARWLC010000004.1, on the reverse strand, counting down.
GGCCTGAGACCATCAGCTTTCAGAACTGGGTCCTCTGCACCTTGCGGTCGAGTGCCCCCCCCCCCCCCCCATTGGACATCTCCTCTCTTTGGGCTTAACTTACAGAGCTGTCCCAACAGAAGAAAAGGCTGAAAAGAAAATAAGACAGGCAAGCTCCAGCCAGCTCTTCCTCACCCCTCATCCCTGCTTAGCCCTTGGGTGCCCTGAAAGGGCTCTCCGGGTACTCTAAGCTCCGTGCAGGCTGCTTGGGATGGGTACCTGAGAGAAATGTGGCAACAGTTCTAGAGATGGCAGAACCTATGCCCAGTGGGATATCTGCACCTCCTGGGTGCAGCCCCCACCATCACCTAAGGGTAGCCCAGATTCTGAGAGCCACTCTCTCCCCAAGTCAGCACACACATAAAAGAAAATTCATGCCATGCTCAGGTTTCGGCAGTGACAAGTTAAAAGCAAAGCATCCAGCCAGTACTGCATTCCGCCCAGCCAGTGTCCTGCCGGCAACACCACTCCACCTTGCAGACTGCCTGTCAGTCAGGCTTTGGTGTTATTGAAAGATCAAACTTGGTCCTGCCTGTTCATTACCTTAATCCTGTTTTCTACATGGCTTTATTATCTGCTTGGGCTTCTTTAGGAAAGACAGCTCCAGAGCTATCCTGGCCATCCATTTCCTCCCACCAGGGTACCTCCTCACCCCTGCCCTGCTCAGTCCTCCAAGCTGTGCACAGTCCTGGATACAAGGTAGAAGTTTGCACATAGTCTGATCCTTCCCATGGGTGATGAGGGAAGTCTGAAGCTAGAGAGGAGGCAATGCTGTATGATACCTAAGGTGGTCCTGTTTATACAAAGCCCAGAAGCTGACCAGAGAATACAGTGTCTAACTCATTTGGTTCTAGTGCAAGCCAAGGTCTTAGTTGTCTTGTGCCATTCTTAACTTGGGTTCATTTTGAGTTCAGTAAAGTGTCAAGAGTTTGGGTTGATGAGGTCTAGGGATTTCATAAAATGTCATTCAAAGAGCTAATCCTTTAGAGAACCCCATCCTGATCCTAAGTCCCCTCCAAGACAAGCACAGTCAGCTCAAAGAATACTCAACCTTGTTTGTTTTGTTTAGACAGGGACTCTCTAGTGTCCCTGGTTGTCCTGGAAACCACAATGTAAACCAGACTGGCTTCAAACAATCAGAGATCTACCTGCCTCAACCTCCAAAATGCTGATATTAAAAGGCATGCAACACCAGGTCCACACACAGACCATGTAACATTTGAGATTGTGCTAAGCCATGGTGCTGCACCCAGACCACCTTCTCTGTGCTGGGCCCAGGCAGAGGGGATGCTACATGGGCCCCATATGACTAATGCAAACTGCTGGCACAAATGTTCATCCTTAGCCACACTGGTAAGACCCTCCTCTGTGCTGTGAGGCAGCAGTGTTCTCTCCCGCTACTGGAAGTGGCCACAGGTTTCCTGGGGTTTGAGAGGTCAGGTCTCCACAAATTGTCCTGATGCTGTGGGAGACAGCAAAGGTTGCAAGTGCCAACATTTTTCATAGTTTTAATCATAACTACTTCTAGTTAGAAACAATGGATTCCCATTTTTTAGCCCCCAATGTGGAAAGTAAACTCTAGAGAGGCCCCAGATGGAACTGTAAGTGGCAATGTAGCCAGCCCCCCCTCAGCTCCTCCTACTTCTTCCAGCACATAGGCCCACAAGAGAGGGTCCCCTTCTCCGTCTTCCTCTCAGGGGGAGGGCTGGTGGCAGATCTACAGAATAAATTTATGAGAACAAATTCAACACATGCAAGATGCCAACAGCCTCAGGATATGAGACCACAGGAGTCCTAGAAGTTCTAGCTAAGCTGGCAATGGGTGATGTGACCACCAAATGCATTACAAAAGTAAATATATTTTTACATGTGTTGGTGTTTTGTCTATATGTATGTCTGAGTACACATGCATAGCTGTAGGGGTATTGTGTTGTTTCATGGTAAATAATTGTCCCACCCACTGGTTTAATAAAAAGGGCTGATTGGCCAAAGGCAGGCAGGAAGTATGGGTGGGGCTACCAGACTAAAAACTCTGAGAACAGAATGCCAGAGAGAACACCAGAGAGAAGCCAAAAGAAGCAGAGGACAACTATGCTGCTCTAAGGAAAGGTACCCAGCCGCATGGCTGAACAAGAGGCATGGGTTAGATGTAGGGTAGAGAGCTAGCAAGTGATATGCCTGAGCCTTAGGTCGATCAGCCTAAAACTATTGAAAGCATCTGTGTGTCTCTGTGGGACTGTGGGACTGTGGGTCTGTGGGTCTGCAGGTCTGTGGGCCTAAACCTTGAGGCAAGGCCCGAAAGTCAAGGCCAGAAACCTCCTACTACACATAGCTGGTGTCTTCAGAGGCCAGAAGAGGAGGGTGTCAGATACCCCTAGAACTGGAATAATAGATTGTTGGGAGCCACCTTGTAGGTATTGGGATTCAAACCAGGTCTTTTGGAAAAGCAGCCAGTGCTCTTAACTACTGAGACATCTCTCCAGCCCCACAAAGGTAGATCTAAAGTAGGAAGGTGAGACCCATCTCACACGAGACCAAACTCAAACTCATCAGTGCTCAAAGGAATGGATTCAGAACCTTGAAAGTGAAAATGGTCCTGAAGCCAGCAGGAGGCCAAGTCTATAGCATCCCTACCCACTGCTTATGCTCTTTCCTGTTAGCCAAACCCCAATTCTGCAACTCCTGTCTTTCCTTGCCAATTCCATATGTCTAGGAGAGGCTGGATCTTCTCTGAAGCCAAAGAGGCAAAGCTTAATAGCACCTCCCTTGTCCCTTGCCAGGATTTGGTTTAGGGTGAGACTTTGAATATAGTTTTGACAATTGGATGTGAGAAGGAATCTGTTCAGCAGTACGGGGGAAATGGCCCCAGACACAGACAAATCTTCCTTCTGCTTTTAAATGTGGCCTTATGTGTTGGTGTCACTGTTCTAGATAATGGTGAATACAGGGGCAAAAGCACTGTGACTGGGATGGCAAAGGGAAAGCTGATGCCCCATGGTTATGGGGCCACTAAACTCATCAGGCCTGCTACTCAACTCCTGGGCACTGATCATATTCCATTCTTAATTGAGCTTTTGAATTAGATTTCCATTACCTAGAACCCAAAGCTGCCGTTAACTGATGACCTCTGTTAAGGAAGAGTACATAAGGAACTAAAATGGTGGGCTTGGGTAAGGGAAAGCCCTGGAAGGACAGGCTCGAGATTTTCAGACACCCAGAGGCCTGCTCTCCAGGAGAGAGGGAGGCAGCTCTCTTTTTGTTCAGGCCCACAGATCCAAGAAGCAAACCTCAAAGAGTGGGTATTCTGGCCCTCAAAGCTAGCCAGAAAGGTCATGGAGTTTGGGGAGACTCCCATCCCCGTTCTCAGATGGTCATCAGAATGTACAAGAAAATGCAGTCAATTAAGCATCTCTGTTGAGAAGCCACCTGGAGAGACTAGCTTTGAAGTGTCTCCTTCCCTAGGGAGGAGGAAAGGAGAGGATCAGAGCAAGGTGGGGAGGGTCAGGCAAGAATCAACCTCCCTCTTGCCATACAGACTAACTGAAAAGTTTCAGATGTGGTACAACGAATTACAGGAAAAAACCCAGTAATTTAGACTGGATCAAAATTTTAAGTTTGAGGGGCTAGAGAGATGGCTCAATAATTAAGAAGACTGGCTGCTCTTCCAAAGAACCCACATTCTGTTCCCAGCATTCACATGGCAGCTCACAACATCTGTACCTCCAGTTCCTGGGGATCCAACACCCTCTTCTGGCCTCTGGAGGCACCAAGCACACACATGGTGCACAGACAAATACATGCAGATAAAACACGTACACATAAGTATTAAAAATGTCTGCAGAAGACATTAAATTAAAAGGACAAAGAGACAATGTCCAGACAGAAGATATAAATTTGACAGTAGTTGTAATATTTAACAAAGGACTAATGTCTTGACTGTATAAAGCTCAAAACTCCCTGGTAGAAAAGCAATGTAATGGACCACGGACATGAGCTAGCATTTTGTAAGCAGGATATACAGATGGCAGAAGAGCATATAAACACATGTCAACATCATCAGCTATCAGAAAAAAGCAAGTTAGAAATCACAGAATCACATTCAACAGACTGGCAAGATAAAAAGCAAGGGCAATATCAAACAATGGCCAAGATGCAGGAAAAACCATGTACCTGTGTGGTGCTGGTAGAAATGCAAAATGATAAAACGTGCTGAAAAAAAGAAGCTAAACACACACTTATTAAAACAATATAAGCAACTGACTGTTTTGGCATCTACCCCAGAGAAATGAAAATGTATGCCCACATAAAAACTATGTATAAAGGGTCATGGTAGCTTTATTTACAGTGGCCAAAATTTAAAAACAGCTCATATGTCTCTTAATGGGTACATCCTTCAACAGGGTAAGAAGCTTCGGTGCATCTATACATGGACTTCTGTACTACTCAGTAATAAAAGGAATGAGATACTGACATATACAATATGTCTATAGGTCTCATAGCAATATGCTGAGTTGTTTAAGTAAGTGATCGTTTTTTTTGTTTGTTTGTTGGCAGGCTGGCTTTGAACTCATAAAGATCTGCCTGCCTCTGCCTCAACAGTGCTGGGATTAAAAAGATATTCTTAAAAAGCAACACACTAGGGGTTGGAGAAATGGGCCAGTGGTTGAGAGAACTAACTGCCCTTCTAGAGGACCCTGGCTCAATTCCAAGCACCCACATGGCAGCTCACAACTGTCTGTAACTCTAGTTCTGGGGATCTGATGCCCTCTTCTGGATTCTGCAGGCACTGCATGCACATACTGTACAGATATGCAGGCAAAACACCCATACACATAATTTTTTTAAAAAAAGTAACATATGGTTCCATTTATATCATACATTCAAAATAAAAAAAATTAGAGTCAGAGAGCATATAAGTGGCTGTGGGGAGCTAGAGAGGACAGCAGGTGTGACTATGAAGGGTGCATGCATTCTGACTGTAGTAAGGTACAGTGGTCAGAAGAAAAGTTTATAGGGTGTACCAATGTCAACTTCCTGCTTTTGAAATACCATATTATATGTTATACAAGTATCCCTCTGTCCTATTTTATAACTCTTTATTAATATAAAATTATTTAAAAATAAAAGTTTTTGGTTAAAAAAAATAACAAAACCAAGCCAGCCGTGGTGGCACACAGCTTTAATCCCAGCACTCAGGAGGCCGGCCAGCCTAGTCTACAGATGTAGTTCCAAGACAGACAAGGCTACGTAGAGAAACCCTGTCTCAAAACAAAAAGCAAAATGGCAAGCAATCGATGAGACATGTTAAGCTTGCCAACTGGAGCACTGTGAAGAAAACCTGGTTGTGTTTAATTGTTATGTACAATTATTTTTATAAGTTCTGTAGGCCACCTTTGAAATTTTTTATGTTATGAAAATCCCCCTCTGAGGATAGATTACATAGCCAGGCATTCTTCAGAAGATATGAAATCCAAGTAGTAACTATCAATTCTACATGAAATTACTCACCTGGTACAGGTGATTTCAACTGTCTCCCCAAGCTAACCTCAAATAACTCTCAAGAAAGGCACTGCAGCTGCCAGTGGGTGGTGAGGTGTGATTTCTCCCCAGCCTCCTCCCGGGTGGTACCATCTGGCTAACTGGGGCAGGGCTGGTTAGATAGCTCTGGTCTTATCCCCCAGCTGCCCTAGCCCAGCCCCCACTGAATGCCACTGTGGGTTTAGGAATCTCTTACCTGTTGATGTCCCAGATTCTCAGAGGTGAGAAGTGCCCACAACAAGCTGTTCCTGTCACAAAAGAGCTGCCAAACAAAAGAAGAAGAAGCATTAGAGGTAGCTTGTCAGAACTTGTGGCGGAAATGGCTACACATCAGAAATGCAGGGCTCTTTCCCCAGGGATCATGGGTTAAGCCAAAAAAAAGAAACAATGAGAGAGAGGAAGTACCACAGAAGTTTGTAAAAGACAACCCCAATGGGTGTGTAGAGAGGCGTGTAACTTCCCAAGGCTGACTAGAGGCCCCTATAGGTGCTGGATGGGCAGTTCTGAGCCCAAGGCAGTGAACTTATTAAAGACAGAGCTGTATGAGACTTGAGAACTCAGTGCTCTAAGGTCTCCTGGGAACATCCTACTTGACTGACAAGTGATACCCAATTAGTTGGAGACATTTCAGAAGGGTAACCAGGCACGGTGTGGCCCACCTTTAATCCCAGCACTTGGGAAGCAGAGGCAGTTGGATCTCTGAGTTAAAGACCAGAATTCAGGTTGGTCTATAGAGAGAAACTCTGTCTCACCAACCCCACCTCCCAAGTAATAGGAAGACTCTGGCAAAGTTGTGCAAACACAGGCAAAGAGAAAGGTGAGTACATCCCCAATGAGTATATTGTTGCTTTCAGGGAACAGGGCTAAGCAGCCAGGACTGCCGGAGAACAAGATAGGAGTCAGGAGGAGTCTCTAAGGACCCTGTGAACACTCAACATAGACAGTTTTCATGGTTTCATGTTGTGGAGACACAGCCCTGTGGGAAAGAGGAATAGAATGATCCACTATACTAGGATGAGAACGTGCACATCTGAGCTGGAGCAGACCTTTGTTAGATCATTTGGCAGAGCTGGGAGAGGAAGCCTTAAGAAACTTAAAGTTGCAGGGTGGTGGCGGCGCACGCCTTTAATCCCAACATTCTGGAGGCAGATGCAGGTGGATCTCTGTGAGTTCGAGGACAGCCTGGTATACAAAGCAAGTTCCAGGACAGCCAGGACTTCACAGAGAGACCCTGTCTTGAAAAGACAAAACAAATGCTGTGGAATGTTAATTTAAGGTGTGTTACATTTGAGTGTGCTGTATAACACTGTTCAATGATGCACAAATGCACAGACGCACAGATGTGCTGCGTTCTTTTTGTTGCATTTGTTTAACTCTGTGAAGCTGTGTTACTGTCCCTGTCTAAAACACCTGATTGGTCTAATAAAGAGCGGAACAGCCAATAGAGAGGCAGGAGAGGGAGAGGCGAGGCTGGCAGGCAGAAAGAATAAATATGAGAAGTGTGGAAGAAAGAAGGAGGACAATAGGGGCCACCCAGCCCTCCAGCCACTCAGCCACTCAGCCACACAGCCACACAGCCACCCAGCCACCCAGCCACACAGCCACACAGCCACACAGCCACACAGCCACCCAGCCACACAGCCACACAGCCACACAGCCACACAGCCAGCCATGAAGAGTGAAAGTAAGATTTACAGAAGAAAAGAAAAAAGCCCGGAGGCAAAAAGTAGATAGGATAATTTAAGAAAAGCTGGCTAGAAATAAGCCAAGCTAATTTATAAGTAATAGTAAGTCTCTGTGTGTATTTATTTGGGTGTTGGGTGTTGACCCCCTGCCCAAAAAAAAGTAAAACAACCAACTACAAGCAAACAAACAAACGAAAAGAAACCTCATGTCAATCAGTAAGATTAAATGTTCTGGAACAGTGATGAGCCAGGTCACTACATGTCCTGCACACAGAAAGAAGACTAGATACATTAATGATATGTTAACCATGGAGGCAAGCAGCTCACTGGTCTACACTGCTCAGCACCTCTGCTTTCTGTATCTAACATGTCAGTGGGACGTAGAGTTCTACAGAGAAGGTTCTGGAAAAGGTAGTGGCTTGGACAGTGCAGCAGGTGAGGAGCTGGCTGCCAGTTGCTGGTTTACTATCAAAACTGTAGACTAATGCCCACCTGTCATCTCCAAAGCGGGACAAGGTCAAGAAAAACACCTTGGGCCTCGGCAGCCCAAACCAAGGCTTCTCCAGGAGTGATAGCATCAGCATCTCAACAGTATTTGCCAGCAGCCATTCTACCAGAACGTGGCAGTGCCAGAAAGCCTCTCCTGCCATGCCCCAAGTGATTCCTGGCCTGGACAGCAGACACAGGACACCAAGAAGCCAAACTACAGAGTCAGGAGGTGTTACCTTCATCTCCATCTTCCTGCGTTTTCTCTTTAGGGCAACCCATTAATAACTGGTAAAGCCAATTACCTTGGCTTGGAAACCTAATAGCTACTTGGAAATCATTGGAGCAGGCAATTGGGCTCTCCAGACTTTTGAGGAGTTGGGGGCCAGGTGAAGGGCGCCAGCACAAACACAGACATCTTTTAAGGAAGTCTCTCTAGGCCTCTTGGCCACAGGCCTAAATTAGCCTCAAGGTACATCAATAGGGAGAGGTGGGGGAGGAGCCTGGAAGCTAATCCCTGCCATTCCTGCAGCCCTGACCTCCCAGCAGGTGGGGTAGGGGCGGGGTGAAGGGGAACCACAAACCCTTCCCAAGAGACTCCTGTCCTCTGCTTGGCCCATTCACTCCTGGCCCTGACCATCTGCCACCAAGAAGAAGGGCCCTTATCTCTTTAATTGTCTATATAAGAATCCTATAAATGTTTCTTCCCAAAAGCTGTCTTTCCCCCTTTGCATAGGAGCTGTGAAGCTAGAATGTCTTTCTGGCACTTAGGAGAGCACAAGAGTTTAAAAACATAAATGCCATGTGAGCTACAGACTGAAGACAGTTTGATGAGTTGGGGAATGTGCCCAATCCAAGGGACTGCCTAGGTGTCAATGAGTCCCAGGAAGCCCTCCCCGCTGTGGTGGCCAAGCTCTCTGCCTGCCCTCCTCCCCAGTGCCTATGATTGTTAAGAATGCAAAAACAGGAGACTAGACACATTTGAAAGCAGGTGCTAATAGCAAATGAGCCCGGCCAGTTCCAGACAGAGCTGCCAATACTCAGCGCCTGCCCAGCACTGTCTGGATAGAATGTTGAAAGGGCAATGGGGTGGGGGTTATGCCTACTGGCAGCTTCTCCCCCAGTTCTCTAAGAACCACACACAGTCCTTGCTCCCAAATGTAAAACCTATCCTGATCTCTTGCCTGCTTGGGGTCAGCCTGATGTCAGTGCTGGATTTGCTCCATATTTTTCACTATGCTGGGTCCTATGCCAAAGTTCTCATCAATGAAATGAAACACATGCATTCCTTCTGTACCGTCCACATGAACTCTCACATCTAATACAGGCCAGCTCAAAGGGCACTCAATACATGGAACTGACCAGAAAGGGGTCTCCTAGAGTTCAAAGTCAACAGGGTTGGAGCAGCCTATGATAGATACAGCCAGTGAAACTGGTCCTTCTGCTTCTCAAAGGAGTATTCTCCAAATCACCAAAACTCAAACCCGAACAGCAGCATAGGCTATTTATCCACTGATTGGGGGGTGGGGGTGGGGGGAAGACAAGTCCCTCAGACTCCATAAACTATACTTTTTCTTTTTAAAAACAAAGTCCTTGCCAGAATTAGCCTAAGATTTCCAGTCCTTTCTCAGCCCTTGTCCAGATCCCCAACTTGACACTAACCCTACCTGAGGCAAGCCTGGTAACACATAGGCCATAATGCCCAAAGTGGACAGATGCCAACCACAAAAGAGTCACTAATAAAGTTTGGGTCCTGTATGAAGGATACAGGACCTGGAATTACATGCACCTGTAGGGTATCCTACAGCAGCAAGTGTTCTCAATCCCTGAAGCCATCTTTCCACTTCCTTTAATTTGATTTCGTTTGGTTTTGAGAGCCCGGCTGACTGGGAACTCACTATGAAGCTCAGGGTCCTCCTGTTTCTGACTCCTGAATGAATGCTAGGATTACAGGAATACTAAAAAAGGGCCTGAACATGTAAAGAGTTTGGTATCGATTAGGGGACAGTATTAGGGGAATGACTTATTTACTTTGGTTTAGAGACAAAGTCTTTGTAGGTGGCCCAGCCTAGCCTTGAACTCTCTGTCCCGCTCAGCCTCCCAAGCATGCACCAGCCATACCACACAAGTGTAATTTACTAAGCCCTACTATGTGGAAGGTGCTGATCAAGCATTTCCCACAGACTGGGAGGCTCAGGGAGGTAATAATCCATGTTTCTTATTTACCTGAGCAGTAAGTAGTAGGATTAGAATTGGCCTCGGGTTCTGGAATTCTGGAGTCATTATATCATCCATCACCCCACAATTGATGAGAGCTATGTTTCAAGCTAATTTTGTTTGGGTTCCCAGAACGTAGTGAGATGTCTGCCTGAAGTCCCAAAAGTTCCTGAATGGTTGAGTGAATGAATCAACAAGTTGAACAAATGATTCTCCCTGCAGAAGAAAGCCTGGCCCCAAGACACAGCAGAAGTAGTTTTGCTGAGCAGCTGTGCCTCACGGATGGCCAGAGCCACCCAGCTGGCCTAGGCCCCAGCAGCCTGAGCCCAGGCTGACACACTTTGGCAAGGGAGGCCACCAGAGCTGTCACATCATTCACCAACATGCCCATCAAGTGTATTCAGTTCTCTTCAACCCGCATTGGCATTTTAATTACTGTTGGGTAAACTAATTTGTACAAATGAAGGCCAGGCTGCCTAATAGAATGTGCAAGCTCTCTGACCTCTGACAGGTACTGACACAAGATACAAAGGAAGCCGAGGAAGCCTTTTTATCTGAGCCTTATTACTCTCTATTACTCCAATTAGTCAGGCTCCAGTGCTCCTAATTGGAGGAAAAATTGCAATTAAATCAATTTTTGATGGGCTGCAAGTAGGTTCCTGAACCGCCCTGCTTGTGAAACACTGATATTATAGCAGCAAAGGTCACAGGCCTCATCGGCACCTGGGCCCCACCCCCTGATTTCCCCCGGCCCCCTCCTTAAATACTTCAAGGGAACCCCTGCCCCTCCACTGGCTTGGCCAGTGAGGGTGGGAAGGAGGGAGTCATTAGAACATGTCAGGTCTCATTTTTGGTTGCCATCTACTAACCCCACAACTGACATCATTATAACAAGTAAATCCCAAAGAACAACTACAGTGTGAGGTCGCACAAACTCACTCAGCGAGGGGAGGCAGGAGCATGGACAGGACAGTGAAGTGGTCACAGGAGGTCAGGACGAGGCAGGTACCAGGTGAAAGGGAGGTGCCTGAGAGGAGTCAGCAGAGCACCCTGGCGACAAGAAGAAACAAACGGATTTGGGGAGGCAGAGAGGGAGACTCTCTCTCTAGTATACATGCCACCTTGCAGCTAGGGAGACATCCACTACAGGATGTATGTCATGTCCACATCAGGGCTGGAAGCACACTGACAGGCCTTCTGTCCAGAGGAGCGTCTCTAGGAGGGGAGGGCAGTGTTCAAAGAAGAAAATACTACTGTGTTCATCAAACTAAAGGAAGCAGAGCAAACAGGCCTGCCTGAAGTCTCAGGAAAGTTTTAGGGAAATAAGTAGAAGCTCAGTTTCATGTGCACTCCTGACACATCCCTGGAACCCACTAAAAATCTAGATCAAACAAACACATTTCTAATCCTGCACTCCAGGTGCTGATGGACCAGCCAGTATGAAGAACACAGAAGAGAAGAGATAATAGACCCTGATTAACAAGGTGGGCGGAGAGAACTGCCTCCTCAGAGTTGTCCTCCAACCTCTACATATCCATCATGACATTTGCAGGCTTCTGGATGCATGCACACATATACACACAGTAATAATAACAACAACAATATTTTTTAAAAAGAAGCTTAGTGAACTCCGATGGTTGGTTAATTGGAATTCTTGCTTTGCCTTCAAGGGGTCAAGACCAAAAATGTGAGCTAAGATGATTATTATATAATGTATAAACAGCATTATGATAAGTAGAGATCATAGGCTTGTTGCACAAATTCTTTGGGATAAGCATCCACAAATGTTATTGTTATATCCTAGCTGTAACCAATGTAAAATGCTTCACTTAGTAACATTTAATGCATTCACAGAAGAATATGAAAAACTACGAAATATCTAAGAACAAGCACAACGTAAAAAACAACAGAAAATGAACAAAAACAAAAACCCACAAGAGGCACATACACAAACGATTGTAAAACTTTACAAAAGATACAGAAGAGGTCAGTAAGGAGACAAATGGATCATGTTCCTGGGCAGAAAATGTCAAAATGTCTGAAAATTCCCAGGCTCATCTAATGAATGTATAAGTGCAATTTAGTCTCATTGAAACAAAATTTTTATTTCATCTGGAAGAGAAAATAAATGTATAAGAATAACAAAAATATTTGAAAAGGGGTTAAAGTTCAGAGCAAGTACATGTGAACCTATACATGATTTACATATGTACCAAATTATAGGACACAGAACAAATATAAACCATATTCACTCAATATTAAAACGGGAGGGGCCACAGCTGACTGACAGGACATTTAAATTGCCCACTTATTTTGAATTATGTGTGTGTGTATATATATATATGTATATATATATATGTGTGTGTGTGTGGACATATATATATAATATAGTTTGTTTGTTTTTTGAAACAGGGTTTTCTGTATATCTCTGGGCTGACCTGAAACTCAGAGATCTGTCTGCCTCTGCCTCTCAAATGCTGGAATAAAGGTGTGTGCCACCACTGCCCAATATGTTTGTATATTTTTAATTAAAACATATTTATATATTCCTTATATAAAAATTAGAAATGTTTGAGACTCTGGAGAGATGGCTTTATGGTTAAGAGAACTTGCTGCCTTCCAGAGGACCTGAGTTCAGTTCCCAGCACCTACTCCAGGCACTTCACAACCACCTGTAACTTGATCTCCAGAGGGGTGGCTTAGTCAGTAAACCACTCACTTGCTTTACAGCCAGGACCAGAGTCTGGCACCAACAGCCAGATAAAAAGCTGGGTGTGTGGTGGGGAGCACCTGCAATCCCAGCCCTGGAGAAACCAGAACTCCCTGGCTATCCAGCCTAGCCAGGTAGTATACTCCAGGCCAATGAGAGTCTGACTCAAAGGTGAATTGCCTTCTTGAGGATAACATCAGAGACTTTGACCTCTGCTCATCAACACACACACACTGGGGTGGTGGCGGCTGTAGTGCTCACCTTTAATCCCAGCACTCAGGAGGCAGAGACAGGCAGATTTCTTGAGTTCGAGGCCAGCCTGGTCTACAGAGTGAGTTCCAGGACAACCAGGGCTCCACAGAGAAACCCTGTTTCTAAAAAAACAAGGACAAAAACAAAATCAAAACAAACAAGCACACAAAGAAGGCAGAAGGCTGCACAGAAACTTGTCCAGTTGTTAAGAGCACTTATTGCAGTCACCAGAGCGGAGTTGAGAGTGTAGTTTAGGGGCCTCTCATACACTCGTAACCCCTACTTAAAAACGTGAACTCTTGATTCAGCAAGAAACCCTGCTTCAAAGGAAACAGGAAGGGTCAAGTCTGGCTCTACAAACAAGTAGAAAGGAAATCAAAGCTCAACTGGAGAGTTATATAGATAAGACCAGATCTGTGATGCAAGCAGTCATCTGCACTGGGAAATTAGTCTATTGACACACAGGTCTACCTCACTCCCTCCTGTAACCCCTTCCCCAACCTATACTTCTCAAGACTCTGCAAACACTGTTATCAACCAAGCCAGACACCAAGAAAGCTAGCTGCCCAAACCTCTGATTTCTTCTCTGCTCAGTCTCCTCTCACCTCATCTACCCAAGCCACATAAAGTAATGCTACGGAGACTAACATGTCTACCTTCCAGTCCCAGTAAACTGTTCCTAGCCCGGGGCCAGTAGGTTGTTGCTGGCATTCAGCCCCCCCCCCACTGCCAACTGTCTGAGAGGCAGACAGCGGTATTTGGCTCCTGGAAGGAGAGAAGACAAGGGCTCAGTCACAGCCTTAGGAAGAACTACACAGCTATTTGGATTGTCCTGGCCTTACTATTCTTCACTGAGAATTCACATGTAAGGGCATAGTTACCCCCCCCCCCCCCCCACACACACACACACTGGTAAGGAGATGCCCTGGCTGCTGCGCACACACCTGCAGTCCTTGGTGTCCACTAGTGTCTGTGGACATATGCATGTCCCCCACAGGAACAAACTCCACCCACACTCACATTGTGACCACAGGAGTCCCTATGGCCAAAGTCACCGGGCGTTGTGATTTTTGCAGCAGCCCAGGTGTTAAGCCCTTGCTCCCCTCCCCTTTGGTCTGTCTCTGTCCCTCCCTATTCCCTCCCAGGGTAAAGAGCTTTCAGGCCACACAATGAGTAGAAGGAGGAGACACACTTCTATTGAGGAAGGCGTTTTGTTGTTTCATCCCTAAAGGGGACTGCAGTTGGGGGGGGGGGGTGTTGCACAAAATTTCTAATAAGCAGTTTCTGTCCTCAAAGCTAAAATGATTTTCTTTAATTGGTGGTGGGAACAGTTTATTGTGGGGGTCTCTGCCCTCCTCCCTCCCTGCCTAATTGACTTACTGAAGTTTAACAGAGGCTTTCACCTGGAGAGATTGCAATTATTCCCCCCATCCCACATTCGTACCTGGGCTCTCCCCACAGGAGGCCTTTGTTCCCCCTAAATACAGCAGTGACACAAATGTCCTCAGCAGCAGGGGAACACAGGGAAGTGGTAATTTTCAGCCCAACGCAATTAGCTGAGGGCTTTTCAGCCTTGCCAGTGAATGGTGGGGAGACTGTGGCATGTGAGAACAGTGAGCTGGGGCTGCTCTGTGCAAGCCAAACAAAAGAGGTCTCTGAATTGGGCCCCGTGGAGAGCTGGACCTGGGCTGGTGGGGCCAGCTGGGACTGGGGCCTGGGCAAGAGAGAAGAGGTATGCCCCTATCCACAGCTTCCATGGATACCCATACAGTCTGTCTTCAGTGAGGCTCAGAGATCCCATACCTTTAGGAGGTGTTTTAACTTAGCCACACATCTGCACTAGGAAGCATTAGGACTGGCTGGGCACTTGGGCTGAGGTAGTGTAAAGCAGCACTGTGGCCAGAGATTACTCACATATTTTACCCAGTTGACCCAGGACTGGGGCACACCTCATGTTGGGGGCTTTCAGAGACACCGCATAGCCAAGGAGCTTTACAGAGAAACTCTGAGTTAAAAAACTATAGCCTAAAGGGGGTGGGGGCCCCATGACCCTCAACTCTATCCTACTACCACAGATGTTTCAATCCGGTACTCAACACTGAAACAGCTGTCTGGGCAGGGATACAAGGTTGGGAGACATAGCAGAGCAGCACAAGGCTTGCTTGGGTTCAGAGCCCGAGAATGGGAAGGCTAACAGGCTTCAGAAGAGGCCACTGTTGCATGCAGACTGCTGCTTCTTTAGTCCAAGGCCCCTGAACCATCACCAGTCCAGAGAACAGGAGTTCTTCTTGTGAAATGCAAGTTTTAAAGACAGAAGCAGAAGGGCTGGGTGACGCAGCCAGGGAAAGTCAGGGCGAGCAGCATACAAGAGTACCAGTGTGGGTCCAAGCCCACTGAACAGCTGGCCAGCATGCAGGGCCAGGTCAGCAGTGTCCAAACTGCCCAACCTTCAGCAAGCCTGGACCCTCCTGGAGCCTCAGGTTTCTTGTTTATAAAACAGAAACCAGTTGTACTACAACAATGTTTTTTCAAGCTTAAAAAAGTTAATAGGACATGTTTATAAGCAGCATCTACAATAGATTTTGTAAGACAGGAGCTAATTCAGCAGAGCAGAAGTTGGGGGTGAGTGAGACACATCTGCTTTGAGGTAGTGCTACCTTGGATATACTGTCCAAGCCCTGTCTGGAAACCCTAGAAACAGATTTCTCTCAGGTATTCCACAATAACATTGGGATCCGGAACTAGTGGAAAATGCAGCTGGATTCCCACGGCACAGGTCACTGCTGCAGCTGCCTCTCAGACTGTCCTCCTGTCACATCAACAAGACGGGGTCAAGCTCCATTTGCCACCAAAATCTCATGAGCCACCATGCAGTTTCTGAGAGCCTAGGTGGGTGAGTTCTACTCAGGATGGCTACAGCTACGGGCACTTGGCTCTGTCTGGTTGCTGTTGTTATTTTTGTTGTTGGTTGGTTGGCTTTTGTCTTTGTTTTGTTTTGTCCTGTCAGAAAAATGACTGTTCCTCTCCAACCTGGCTGCCAAAACTTGCAGTTTTCTATTCATCCACCTCAAGCATTGCCAGATGCTCTTCCCTGGAGAAGAATCTACAAAATCAGGAGAGGCTAGCACAGCATCCAGAGTCCAGAGGTGTGAAAACAGACCCCTCCTCCTTTTAGCTAGCACCCATGGGACATCTACTCTTCCCAGGAGCAGCCCAGTCTAACACCTACAGGAGACATCAGCCTGGCATGTCCAGGTACATGGAAAGGCCTGTCTCGGACAACAGAAGACTGTGCTCCGGAACCCACTTCTCCCACAGGTCCTACTGCTTTCTAAACAGATACTCTGAGTTCACCAAGCCATAACAGAACATCCCGGAAATATAAATCCAAATAGGCTTGCCTTTAAACAGTGCATATAGTTCAGCCAAAGAAGCCAAGAATTCATTATTTAAAATTGTAAATAATTTCAGGAAAATCAACAGTTCTATCCAACTGAAAGTGTTCAGCATGAGACAGGGCCATGACAGTGTATGGTAGCAGCTAATAGCATGAACTATGCACTCAATGCCAGGGCTCAAACTTGGTGTATCCGTGGGCATGTCTATTGGAGTATTAACTGTTCTCCAGTCTCAGTTTCCTTACTTGTAAACTGAAATGATGCCAATACCTTTCGGAAGGGTTCATCATGGTCCTTAACACTTAGCTGGAGCTCCATACACGATAATTATTCTTACCATCACTCTAGGCACTAAGTGTCACTTTGGACTCCTGATTAAGGGAGTGGCCTAATATTGAGAACTTACATTGTTTACCTCTTGAAGCATCAAGACAGGGATTAAAAAGTGAGAGCCTGTCCCTATTCTGCGGGCTACTTCAGAAAGCCACTGTCAATGCCAATGACAGATAGGACTATTAAACCTGGCCAGTACCTTAGGAGATCTGAGCCAAGCAGAGGCCTTAAGGGACAAATCGAAATTTGAGTCCCCTGAAGCTGACCACAGCCCCCTTAGCTGTCTCCCACCTGCCTTCCCCAGCACTAGCCTGCTGGCTAGAGGACAGAGCAGTGGTGCCAGAGGCGGCGGCCAGGCAGGAGGCTGGGCGTCACAGGTGGCTCTTAGATGAGATCCCATCATCCAGAATATGCTTCCCTTACACTCGAAACAAGGCTGGGGCTTGTTCCTGGTCAAGCCACCTTTGCTTGCTTGGGCTGAGGCCCAGACTGTGTGGTAGCTGCAGCAGGCCAGGGAACACAAATCTGGGAGGAGCCAGGACAAGTCTATTTGGCAAGAGCCATCTTCCCCCTGGGTTTCTCACTTTGTTTAGCACACAAACCAAGGAGACTGGGGACATATTATCTACTGCCCAGAAAATAAAGTTACAGGGAAGGGAGAAGGGCGAGAGGGTGAGGGCTTTCAAGATTTGCTTTGGGGGGTATTTTGTTGGTTTGAAGGAGAAGTTCTAGCCAGGTGTGGTGGCATAGGCCTTTAATCCCAGCACTCAAGGCAGACACAGTGAATGGAACCAAAGTCCCCAAAGCTTCGAGAGTGGCTATCTTCTGGCAGGGCAGATAGAGTGCTTGGGACTGTGGATATCTAGAGATATAATAGGCATTAGAATTGAAGGATCAGTACTGGCTATTTATGATCTGAGACTTGGGTCTGGAGTTCACCTAACTGGGAAACAACTTTGTTTGTTTGTTTGTTTGTTTATTTGTTTGTTTGTTTTGAGATAGATTCTCTGTACATAGCCTTAGCTGTCCTGGAACTCACTACATAGACCAGGCTGGCTTTGAACTCAGAGTTCTGCCTGCCTCTGCCTCCAAATGCTGGGACCCTACCACAAACCCCTGAGGCAAGCTCCCCAAGTTGACACATAGTCACACAACATTGCTATTCATGGCCTTCCACACTAAATGCTTAACTCCCATTGGCCAGAGCTCACTTATTCCAAGTCCTATCTCCTGTGTGCCCTATCCCAACCTGGGCAAGGACTCCTTCAACTGGATAAATTAAGGAAGACCTTAATTTATCTGTTTCCTGTTGTTTCTGCTTTGCTGTCTCCTCTCCAGCATGCACCAGGGTACTGATGCCAGGTCATCTTAAGTGACAACCCTTGGACAGAATGAGGGAAGGATTCTCCTCACTAGGCCCTGAGTGAAGGCAGGGGTAGCTGAGCTTGGGAACCAAGCTGCAATGTACCGTCCCATCTAGTTCCAGTCTGGTTCAGGCTAATCAAACCACACCAACCCTTAAACTCAGGAACTTATTGCTGCTGCCCAGGACATGTTTCTCATGCATTTCTCCAACTGTAAGCTATAGAGCTACAGCTTTGTTTGTTTTGCGAAACCCAGGAAGCTTTCAAGAAGACCTTTGGTTAGTGGTGCCTCTCGGGTGAGATAACAACTGAAGAATTAAATGGCATAACCTAGCAAATTACTTTGGTAGGAGCATGGATGCCTGATCTAGTTGGCTGGCTCACCTTTCTATACAGCTCAAGAGCATCACTGGCTGCTGACTAGCATGACTTCAAGTCTCAAGTTTCTCAGGCAAGCTAACTTCCCATCACCTACCTATCTCAAGAGCCTTCTGTAGAAATCTAAGGATTTAGATTCGATGCAGAATCCATGAGTCATCTGCCAGGTGGAGATGGAAGAAGAACTGTGTCTGCAAATGGCAGCACTGACAGCCTGGCACTCAGCTGGGTGCCAGGACCTGATGGTCCATCTCACCACCTCTCCTCCCTGCTGTAGGGAGGTAGGACTGGCACAGGGCACATCCTCTTTGTGGGAGGATAGGGAAAGAGGAAGATGAAATGAGCTGCCTCAGTTATGAAATAAGATTTAAAAAAACCTATTTAGGGGGCTGGCTCAGGGGGTTAATAGCACTGGCTGCTCTTCCAGAGGTCCTGAGTTCAATTCCCAGCAACCACATGTAGGCTCACAATCATCTATAATGGGACCTGATACCCTCTTCTGGCATAAAGGCATACATGCAGATAGAACACTAATATTCTTAAGTAAGCAAATATTTTTTTAACAAGCTGTAAATAAATAAATAAATGAATAAAAAGTGTGTTTATGAGTGTTTTGACTACATACATGTATATGTGCCATCTGTGCCCTAAGTTTAGAAGAGGACATTGGATGATGTGGCATGTCTTTCTGTACACTATGAATATCACTGGTTAATAAAGGGACTGTTTTGGCCTATGGCCAGGCATCTTAGAAGCAGGTGGGAAATTTGAGTCTAGATAAAGGGAAATGAAAGTGGAGTCAGACGGAGACATTATCCAACAGCTCAAGAAGCAAGATGTAAAGAAATAGGTGAGCCATGGGCCACATGGCAAGGCAGATTAATAGAAATAGGTTAAGATGTGGGAGCTAGTTATCAATAAGCCTGAGCCATAGACTGAACAGCATATAATTAATATAAATTTTTGTGTGATTATTTGGGGCAAACCAGCCGCAGGGCTAGGCTGGGCAGAAACTTATGGATCCCCTGGAACTGGAGTTCCAGGTAGTTGTGAGTTATCATGTGAGTCCCGGGAACTGAAACCAGGTCCTCCACAAGAGCAACCAGTGTTCTTAACCATTGAGCTAGCTCTCCAGTCTCCTTAGTAAGATCTGACAGCCCACATTCACCCAATCAATGGGAAGCTCCCTCAGGGATGAGGTCTTCTACCCACTGGTAGAGATTCTTCTGCATTCCAACTGCTGATATGTAGCATGAATCCCAACTGGTCTTAATAAAAACCTGGAGCCAGATATCAGGGTAAATGCTGAAAGATCAGAGAGACAAAGGAGCCAGCCAGTAGAGAGACTTCTTACCTCTATCAAATCCTCAGGCTGAAAAGGGAAGATCCTGTCTCTTCCCATCTTATATTCCTTTCTCCACCTAGCTACATCACTTCCTGTCTCCGCCTCCCTAGAGCTGGGATTGAAAGTGTGAGCCTCCACTGCCTGGCCTTTATGGCTAACTAGTGGCTGGCTCAGCCCTCTCATCTTCAGACAAGCTTTATTTGTTAGAGCACACACAAAATATCACCACACTGATAGCTCAGGAAAACAAGCAGACTTGTAACAAAGGCCATGCAGGCGGGGAAGAGTCCCGGGCCTCTGAAGAAGTCACAAGCAGTGAGACAAAACAATAAGATTGTGTGACTCTGCTCTTGAGCACAAATTCTCTATCAGCAATACCTTCTATCATCCTTTCTTGAGAACACTGAACACAGGTAATCGGAATAATTTGCAGAATTTCACCTCAGTGCACTCCAGACAGAAGTCTATGACAGCTGCAATGTAACGAGGTTGGTTGTCTGAGTCAGATAATCTTCCATGGACATCCCAGGCTGTTTCTATGTGAATGAAAGTAACTGTGAACTCATACATGAACCCCTCACACTACTTCTCTAGCCCCAAAGCAGAGGATCTTGAGAATGCTGCATAAGGACAGCTTTGTCAGACTGCCATGCTGCATCAGTTTACCAATATTTGGTCCTCGATACAGAGTTTAAATGGTCAAGTATATACTTGAGGATAGCTCAGTAGTAGTAGAGTGCTTTCTTTGCCAAGCACATGCAAAGCCACGGTTCAATCCTAGCACCTCCAATAACGTCTCCCAGGAAGTTTTGTGGTTAACATTGTTCCTCTGACGCCAGATGTGAAGATTCCACAAACCAGAGCTCTCCGAGGGGTTTCAAGACAGGGCTTCTCTGTGTGGCCCTGGCCATCTTAGAATTCGCTCTCTAGACCTGGTTGGCATCAATTCATTTGCCTCTGCCTCCCCGGTGCTGGGATTAAAGGTATGTGCCACCACTGCCCAGCTCCTTCCTGTTGCCCGTAATTAGAACCTCTAAGCATGCACCTTCTGGGAAAAACAACCCCCTTTCGCCTCTATCTCACTCCAAACTTTGCTTCAAATCCCTAGCTGAAACCTCCAGAGTTACCAAGAGCAACTCCGGCTTCTTCCTGCACCCTGAATATAATTATACTTTTAAAAAGAAAAATCAGCCCGGGGATCCCCAGAGACCTACTGTACTTTTCTACTTGTAATGAAGCTTCATAATGAAATGTCCCGCACTCTAATTGGGAAAAAAAAAATGCTCATTTTCTTCAGTTGGACATCTCAATGGAGCCATCTAATTGACTTCCATGCTGAGCCTCTCTCTTCTACAACCTTTGCATCAATAGATTGGGATGTGTTAGTACCTTTCTTGGCTAGACGCTGGCAGGGCACACACCCATAAGGAGCGTCAAGGCAACCATCCCTGACAGTGTCACTCATCACAACATCTGCACATTAGCTCTATCTCTTCTCTAACTGGAAGAAAGAAAGAGAGAAACACCCCTGGGAAGACTAAGGAAAAAGAGGGGGACTGAGCACTGCTAGGGTACCTGTTTCTTACTGAAGAAATACCCCCCAAACAATGACACCTTTAGAACCTGGACCCCCTCAAAGCATTTGGAGGTCTACCTTCTTTCCCTTCAACAGGCCTGGCAGAGTAACTAGCACTAATGCCCAGACACTCTGAAGGGTGCCAACAGCAGCACAGAGGAGCCTCTGTGTTGGAGAACCCTGGCAGGATAGCTTCCCAAGGCTAACTCATCTCTCTGCCTTCTGATCCCTATGAAAAGGGAAGACATAACCCAGTTTTGAAAACTTCATGCTTCAAAAGACCTAAGGCCCAAAGCCACACCATGACAGCCTGGCCATGTCTGGAGGGCAGATCCCATCCATTGACTCCCCGAGGCCCAGGTTCTGAGAGGCTTTCCTCTGTCTACAAGCAGAGCAGCCCATCCCAAGAATGCTGTCCTCCTTACCTCATGCATTTGTACCTTCTCTCCCAGCAAGCCTTAGGGTTCACACAAGGTTCAGAGCTCTCAACTCCTGACAACCCCCAAAGCTTCCTCTACAGCCTCTACTTCTAGGTCATCTGGAGGAGAGAAGCATTAGTGACTTCCATAAGTGCCCCCAGCTACTCTGCCTCTTTCCTACCTAGACCCATTGGTTCTTGCCCCTTGCCACCCCACAGTGCCCGAAGCTAGCTGGAGCTCTCTCACACTCCTCCTGCCTGCCCCTCCTCTCTTTCTGACCCCTGCAAACAAGATCCCGCCCTGCCTGGAGGTTTACAATCTGTGCTCCTGCCAGACTCAGTCACCAGGAGGGTTTAACTCACTTGAAGCTGGCAGCCTACAGGGTAGAACTAACTGCCCCCACCTCACGGGACGGATGGGAGGTGCCAGGCAAGCACATTCTGGAGCATCCCAAGGTGCTCTTGTTTTCTAGGCACCCTGTAGTGGCCTGTGACAGCCGCATAGTTGGTGGAATCCTTTGCCAGCCAGAGTTGGCATCCCACCCTACCCCTCAAATCTGCCACTGCCTCTAGGGCAGAAGACCCTCCAAGAAGAAGAGGCCCCTGCAAGACAAAGAACCCCCTAGCCTGGCCTCCCAGACCTACATAGGCCCGCATTAAAATCAACACTCAGTGAACACACAAAAGTGACAGGGCAGAGGGGGAGTACACATTGGATACAAAGATCAGGCTCTCTAGAGGCACGGCCTGTTGGTCTCCCATGTTAGCGCCAAGTGACTAAGCGCAGGCTGGAAAGTAGTGCCACCCCGGTCGCAAGGGTTCCCACCTGGGCTCTGAGTTTGGCAACCTTCATGAAAGATACTTCTACCTGGGAAAAAAATGTAAGCATTGTGTGGAGACTATTAATGCATGTGCCTATGCACATTCCTTTGAGAAGCACACCATTCCCTGAAGCTCTCACACTATCCCCAGTGATTGCACAGCCACCTGGTACTTCCCCCAGACCCCTAGCTCTGGGAGCAATGGGAAGGGGCCCACAAACACCCTGGCTTCATTGTGTCCCAGAAGGAGGGGACTAATTATTTGCCTATACTATGGAGTGCCAGGGAGAAAACAGAGGGCAGCGAGGTGGAGAGGGTGGGAAATTGGGGGCTGGGGGTCAGTAAAGAAGGGAGAAAGCCACAGGATATATTTCAAAGTTTCTCTAGCAATTTGGAGGCGGGGCAAGAAAGCTCTGTCCTGACGTGAAATCATACAGAGGTCAGGACTGGGTCTCCCACCCTTGTGAGAAAGTGGTGAATCAGGACGGTTTATCAAACGATCATTTTTTTTCTTTTGAAACTGGGAGGCAGCAGCTTGGACAATTCTGCAGATGTGCTTGATGAGTTAGGGACAAAAATGGCCCTCCTTTGCCCCCCTCCCTTCCCTCTCTAAGGGTTCCCATCAGGGTTGCTTCTCCCTCCACTGCCTCCCGGGCCCTCCCCTCCCTTCTTCAGTGGTCAGCTGAGACCCCCACCCCTGCTTGCTTTTGTATTCTTGGCCTTTGGACACACTGACAGGAGCCTTTATGAGACCCAATCAAGACCCCCATGTCACAGGTACCTAGTAGAGACACCAGACCTTTTCAAACAAGGGACAACAAGGAAAATCGGCTGGCCCATTGTCTCTCCTCTGTGCTAAGTGAGATGAAAGGGGCCCGCGGCCCCCTCCCCATAGCCCGCCTGCCAATCACCTCTAGTTATTAAGGTCACAATGTGTAAATTCTTTTGACCTGCACCTAATCAAAGATGCACCGGCCCTTTCAAATCTGAATGGGGAGGAGGGGAGAGATTCCCTCCCATAAACCCAGTAAACTCCCTCAATAAAAATTTCTCCCTGATTCCTTCTTTGCTTCCCATCTCCACCCCCTCACTTCTCTTCATTCCGCCTCCTCACCACTAGCTTCAAACACAAATGACAAGCCCTGTGGAATTACCACCCAAAGGAATCCAAAGAGGACTAGAAGTTTTTATTCAATTCTCTCTAAAGAAAAGGTTTCCAGACATAGTTGGCCAACAAGCCCAGAACCTAGGCAGCCCTGTGGCTCCCATGCCAAATCTCTCCAAATGCCAATGTGGTTCCTGGTTCTTTCCTGGATCCTAAGCCAGCCTGTCTTCCTTGTACTGGATGCCAACATAACTGTGACTCTGAGCCTCATAGATGCCCTCATGTTGCCACTGAGCATCTCCAGCTCAGACTCTGACTGTTGAGACTGATGAGTGGCTGTGCAGACTGGGAGAGACCAATCTTAACAGAGAACAGTTGCTGGTAATATACATTAGTAAACTGCACTGTTTGAATGCACTGAGACGCTGACTCTGAGAGTGAGGTTGCTCCCCTGCTCCCTTGCACTTCATACCAAAGCATGTTTGTCCCAAGACCCCTTGTCTGGGATGGGTTGACCTCACTAATTCTGTGACGGGAAGAAAGTCAAGAGCAAAACAAAACAAGAGTAAAAACATTGTATCTTCAAGAAACATTTCCAAAGAGGTTACTATAGTTTATCCCATGACATAAAAATGCCTCCAGTGGGAAGAGATGCTGCATCTTCAATAGAAAACACTAGCTGACTGCCCTAAAGGGGCTTCTGCGCTCCATTTCTGCTGGATGTATGAGCACCAGATTCAATGGTGTTATGCTCTGCTCTTACTTTTCCTTTTACTTGAAAGCCTTACCCCAGGGTACACAGCTCTTCTCAGCTGCCTCAGTGGGGCTTCCCCAGTCACTTTCATCCAGGTATTTGATTGGATGATACTTTGTTATCTGTCTGCTATTTCTCTATATCTATTTTTATTTACAACATTTTTCTAACATAGAGAATAGCACTCCTCAAGGGAAAAACAGCAGAGATCAGAATAAGAGCCAATGGAAATTGAGAACAAACTTTCTACAGTTAGAAAAGAGAATGCAGCTGGGTAGAGTTGGCACACACCTTTAATCCCAACACTGGGGAGGCAGAGGCAGGTGATCTCTGTGAGTTTTCGGTCAGCCTGGTCTACAGAGCTAATTCCAGAACAACCAGAGCTACACAGAGAGCTCTATTTTAAAAACAACAACAAAATAGAGAATGCTCACATCAATGACATATTAAACAAACGGGCATCGGTTCGAAGGCCCTGCCTTCCACCATTAGGTGCCTACTGCAAAGCAAGCAAGGCAGGACAGCGGGCTCATTAGCAGCACAGGAAGGACTCCATTTCCCACCTGCCACACTGCCAGGTGTTCTACTCTCCCAGCTCTCAGCTTCCTGTTTCCCTTTGTGTCTCTTTGATGCTCCTTGTCTTACTGTCTTTAACTCGGTTCTCCTTTGGTGCAAGTCCATTACTTTATGTCTACTGGTTTTCACTGAGCTGTGGCCTTCCACATTTCAATCCCACATCTGAGCCCCAAACACCATTCCTTGCTATTTCTAGCCATAACCATCTGGCTGTCTTGGAAAGCAGAACTGGGCCTGCTCAGATCAGAGCCCCATCATGCATCCTCAGGTTCACAAGTCTTTGCTAGCCTCTCCCCCTTCACTATTTTTACAGTTGGGATGAGCTCAGGGCTGGATGTCAGCAGTCAAGCCTCACTACTAGTGAAGTGTTCTGGGAAAGAGCCCATACATCTCAGTAGCCCACTCCACCATTTCAATCTGCTCAAAAACTGTCTATAGTTCCTAGTTTGCCTGAGGCTAACACCAAACCAACTCTTCAATTCACTCCCAAAACTTGGCCCTCAAATTCCCCTCTGGTGGTGATATATTGTGTATCAAATAAAGATCACTTGAAGATCAGAGGACAGAGTTAGCCGCAGAGTTAGCCATAGAGGTCAGGCAGCAGTGGCACACACCTTTAATCCTAGGAGGCAGAGGCAGAGATCCTCTGGATCTTCTGTGAGTTAATCTCTGGGCTACATGAGATTAATCCAGTTCAAAAGAGAAACAGAGCCAGGTGGTGAGGACACACACCTTTAATCCCAGCACTTGGGATTCCATATAATTTTGCTCTCAGTATTTGGGAAGTATTCAGGTCTTTAATCCCAGCACTAGGAAGGTTGAAACAGGAAGTGATATGGCTGGGCAGAGAAAGGAATATAAGGCAGGAAGAGACAGAGTCCGGCCCTTCCCTTCCCCTGTGCAGGCTGAGGATTCCCAGAGACAGTATCTGCCCTTTTCAGCCTGAAAATTTAGTGGTAGTGAGAAGTTTCTCTAGTGGCTTGTTCCTCTGTTTCTCTGATCTTTAAGCATTTATCCCAATATCTGCCTCTGGGTTTTTGTTATAAGGCCAATAAGGATTCATGCAACACCCTGTGGGGAGCCAAATTTGCCCAATCTGAACCCCAAGCCTACTTTGAGCTTCTTCATCCCTTTCTATGTCTTTGCCAACACCAGTACCCGTGCTTGAAGTGCCCTTCTGCAATGTAAGCAGGACACCAGATTAGTCCCACATCATCCATGAACAATAACAGGGCACCTGACTGCTCTCCACCGATTTCATGTACATTACTCCAACTGCTGGTAAATTCACACTGCATATATACCAGGCTATGTAGCTGTGGAGTATGCATTGTCTCAACTCTGCTATGAAGTCTTGGAAGGTTGAGAACTGGCTCTTAGGCTTCATACATTATTCTATGTGACATGTGACCTCCAGAAAAGTAACATTCAATACTTCTATAATACGGGCTTTCTCAGAGAATCACATGACAGAGAAAAACATCTGGAGTTTATACTTTTTTCTTTTTAAAATTAAATATTTTTACTTATTTCTTTCTTCATAAAGGGTCCCAAATAGAAGTTGAGGAAGTAACTCCCTGTGTGCAGTGTCTGCTGCTCAAGCATGAAGACCTGTGTTTAGATCCCCAGCAGCTATGTAAAATCCAGGCACTGAAGCACATATGTAACCCCATACTGGGAGGGTGGAGACAGGCAGATCAAGGCTTGCTCAGCACAACAGCAGGTTTGAGGTTCTCAATAGGTGAAAAGCAATAAAGAAAGACTCCCAATATTGACCCCTGACCTTCACCCATGGATGCATAGATGGGCAGGGATATATATAACACACATACACACACACACACACACACACACACACACACACACACACACACACACACACACACACACACACGTCCTAAGAACAAAGAAAGAGTCTTTGGGAGGTGATGGAATGGCATGAAACTGAACTATGATGCACAACTCTAAAAATATGTTAAAATCAGGGAGTTGTACATTTAAAGTGGATAAAGTTAGCCAGGCACAATGGCCCCCCACACACAATGGCCCACACCTTTAACCCCAGCTCTCAGGAGGCGGAGGCAGGAGGATGTCTGTGAGTTTGAACCACCCTGGTCTTCATAGCTAGCTCCAGGATAGTCACTCTGACTCAATTAAATAAACTACCATATTATTTTGTGACATGTTTTAATTCTACAATCTGTTTTGATATGTTTTGGGGTCAACAAATATACATATTTGATATATCCAACTGTGAATGTTACACCATATTTAACCAAAATCCTATCAATGGGTAGATTGTATTCCTTATGTCTTTCAACATGGGTCTTGTGTATTTATCTAGTTACTACCAACTCCTAGAAGTACAATTTGCAGCAAAAGATTTTTAACTTTTTATTCTGATACTTGCTGCCAACCTAATACAATTTTATAATTTGAAAATTCTAACTTTTATTCATAATTCTCATTATTCTTGGACCCATCCTTAAACAGAAAGATTTTTCTGACAGACTTCTACAAGTAGAAGAATCCTTTGAATAATGTAATGAGTGTTTCCCTATTACTGTTATTATCAGTTTTTAAATTCTCAAGCACAGCATACACTGGCACTAAGAAGCATTAAGAATCCGGAAGAGAAGAAGACTTCTAATGCATTCACTCCTGAGTCGTTCCCATTTTGCCAAATGTTACAGCTGACCTTCCCCTTGGGGCTCCATCACTTTTCGGAGACCAGCCTAGACCAGGACTGCTAGTGCTACGGTTGCCACAGGACACAGAAATAGCAGGAAGGAGAAAAACACCTTGTAGAAGAATCTCAGGGGCTGGGGCTGGGCTGTAAAGTACTTGCTACAGATGCCTGCTGAACTGAGTTCAGTCCTGGGAACCCACACTGAAAAGTCAAGTGCAGGGCTGAGGAGACGGCTCAGCAGGTAAGAGCATCCGCTGCTCTCCCGGAGAACCCGGGTTCAATTCCCAGCACCCACATATCAGTCCAAACACCCTCATCCAGAGGTACATGCAAGTAAAACACCAATGAACATAAATAATAATAATAATAATAATAATAATAATAATAATAATAATAAATCATTAAGGAAGAAGACGGAAGGAAGGAGGAAAGGAAGAAAGGGAAAAGTCTGATGTGGCACAGCTGTAATCCCAGCTTTTCTATAGCAGGGTAAATGAGCTGGAAGGCAGCATAAGCAGGACAGTCTCTCAGGTGAACTCAACTGAAATAAGCCACACAACAGTAGAACAAGAGAGACTCCACAGGTGTACGTTGTTCTGTGACCTTGTACATTAGAGCACACACACACAGGCACACACATATACACAGGCACACACACAGGCACACATACACACACACACACAGGCACACACACAGGCACACATACACAGGCACACACACATACACATAGGCACATATACACAGGCATACACACATACACACAGGCACACACACACACACACATACACACAGGCACACACACACACACATACACACAGGCACACACACATACACACATACACATATACACAGGCATACACACATACACACAGGCACACACACAGGTACACGGAGGTGGGTGGGGTGGGCTTCAGAGTCATGCACTCTGTACTGGTTCTTTTCTGTGGACCTATAGGCCATAATATAACAGGTCTGAGTGGAAACACCACGTCACCAGTGGACAATTGTTGCACGAATAAATGAGACTCAGGGATAATCTCTGAGAAAGTCGGAGATATTAGAGAGAATAAACACCACAGTCAGATCTTACCCAGCTGTCTTCCAGCTTCCTCAGCCTGGCTTCTCTTGGCTTCCTCTTCCTCTATGCCTGCCTTAAGCCTTAAATACTCTCTTGGTAAATTAAGGTGTGGCCCCACCATTGCCTGCTTGGGAGCCTGGAATTCCTTCTGTAATCTAAAATGACCTAACTCAGTTGGGATTAATCCTGTGCTGAGATTAAAGGTGTGAATCACCACTCTCTGACTCTCCTAGACTGACTGGTCTCTGGAACTTCTGGAGCTTTTATTGAATCTCCACATAGACTGTGGGTAGATTCCCTCTGATATCTCTGAAACTTCTGAAGCTTTTATTGAATCCCCACAGACAATCACATCTGCAGCAGCTAATCAGAGGACCATACTCCTGAGAGTCCAGAGTTTTGACTTGGCACTAAAGGCCTTACTCAAGGGCAAGGCTTGAAGTAACTTCTCTTCTGAAACTCCTTACTCGGAAAAGCTTGTATCCAGTGGTGGATCACTTGCTTAGAATGTATAAGGTTCCGAAGTGTTTGATCTCCAGCACTGAAAACAAACAAACAAAAAAACCAACCCATAATCTCAAAATTCCTTAACTGAACCAGGAATGGTGGCTGTGATGATTTGAGTAAAAATGGTCCCTACAGGCTCATAGGGATTGACATCATCTGACCTGTGGCCTTGTTGGAAGATTTGTCACTGGGGTGGGCTTGAGCCAAACCTAGTGACACTTCCTCTTCCTGCTGCCTGTTCATCCAGATATAGAACTCTCAGCTCTGCCTCCAATACCATGTCTGTAGGATGGTCTTTCTGTACGCTGTGAAGGTGTTGCTGCAATTGGTATAAAGAAGCCGTTTTGCTCTATGGCAAGACAGGTAGGTAATGGGCAATCCAAGGAGAGGTTCAGGAAAAAAAAAGGTGGGGTCATGGCAGAGTTGCTCAGGAAGCAAGATGCAATGAAATGCACGTAAGCCAGGAAACACACGTGATACATAGATAATAAAAATGTGCTAATTTACGATGTAAGCACTAGCTAACAAGAAGCCCGAGCCATAGACCAGACAGTCTGTAATTAATATAAGTGTCTGAGTAATTATTTTATTAGGTAGCTGCAGGACCCTGGATGGGAGAGATTCTTCCAGACCTTGGGGCTAGGCAGGACCAAGAAACATCCAGCTACAGGCCTTCAAACCACCATGCTTCCCATCAGATGATAATGGGTTAAATCTCTGAATCTGTAAACCAGTCTCAATTAAATTTTTTCTTTGATAAGCTTCTCCTATGTGAGTTGGTTCTAGGGATTGGTCTCAGGTCACTAGACTTGATAGCAAGCACCTTTACTTACCAAGTCATTTGCTGGCCCCAGCTCTGTGATTTTTTAATTCTTTCTGTCTCCTAAAAGATTCTCTCTTGCAAAGTAAAGCACTTCCAGTCGTTCTGCATGCCAACAAACCCCAACCAGACCCAGTGTCTCTTTCCTAGACTTGGTACTTATTTATGTTTTCTATTTGAACTGAAAAGGATGAAAAAGGAATTTGCAGAAAGCAATTCCCTAGGCCAGCAGCTCCTGCCTTTACCTCCCTCCTGCCTCCAATCCTGCTGCCCTCAGCACCTCAGGTGGACCTTCACCAAGACTCTTTGATGGGGTCACCACTTAGGTTACACACTATAGTTTATGAAAATGTCCTAGCTGGAAAGAGAAGCCAGAGCAAGCTTAGAAAAGAGGCAAGGGTGGGCCAGTGAGATGGCTCGGTGGGTATAGGGGCTTGCCACCAAGTCTGATGACCTGAATTCCATCACATGGACACATGTGGTTTAAGAAGAGAACCAGCTTTCACAAATTGTCCTATGACCCCTACACATGTACACACAAATTAACCTACCAACTAATTAACTAGTTCATTAAAAAAGAAGGAAGGAAGGAAGGAAGGAAGGAAGGAAGGAAGGAAGGAAGGAAGGAAGGAAGGAAGGAAGGAAGGAAGGAAGGAAGGAAGGAAGGAAGGAGGCATGGAGGGCACTCCAGAGGCGGAATGCAGCAGGCATGCCTTTTTTCATTTTGTTACTGGAACTGCCCCTGTAGTCCTGGCTGTCCTGGAACTCCAGACCCACCTGTCTCTGCCTCCTGAGAGCTACCACCACCCTCAGGCATGCATTTCTT
The DNA here is from genome assembly GCA_033318265.1 of Phyllotis vaccarum. Classification (NCBI taxonomy): domain Eukaryota; kingdom Metazoa; phylum Chordata; class Mammalia; order Rodentia; family Cricetidae; genus Phyllotis; species Phyllotis vaccarum. The sequence goes on along the minus strand of JARWLC010000004.1, from coordinate 16,077,574 downwards.
ACATAAGACAGGAAGGAGAGCTCCCTCTTCCCAAAGGCTCATCACCTGAAATTCCTGGATAGAAATTTCTAGTAGCTCCAGAAAGCACTAGAGAGGCACAAGGTTAGCTGATCATCTTACACAGAAACTCTAGTCAGCACAGAAAAATTGAGAATCAACACAAACTTGCAATTCTCAGCATCGTTACATGCAGCTAGCTCCCATCACCATCCCAGTGCTGGTAAACACAGGGATGCCTTGTGGTGATATGTTATATATTTAATAAAACCAGTCTGGAATATCAGAGAACAGATCCACCCACAGTCAAGCCAGGCAGAGGTGGTGCACACCATTAGTTCCAGCACTTGGGAGGCAGAGGCAGGAGGATCTCTGTGAGTTTGAGGCCAGCCTGGTCTACAGAGTAAGTTCCAGGACAGCCAGGACTGTTATATAGAGAAACCCTGACTCAAAAAAACAAAACAAAACAAAACAAAACAAAACAAAAAACAAAAAACAAAAAAAACAGGACAGAGCCATCTGATATTCCAGGCTTTTTTTTTTTTTAATTAAATATAGAATATATCACCACAATGCCTTATCTCCTTCATGGGATGACAAGATGTCCCAGGTCTTAGGCCTCAAACCACAGATGCCAAATATAACAACATAATCATGAGACCCACTGAGACTCATAGACACAGGAAAGTTATCACAGCAGCAGAACATCTATTCCAGGGTCCTGAGCTCATGACTGGGAGGAGCATATATGTCTGTCCTGAACTAAGAGAAGAGAGGAAAGGAAAGATAGACAACTGGCTCCATGACCAGTCAGCAAGGGGCCAGGGACAAGCACCAGCCAGGTGAAAAGGTGGTGGTGGTGATGGTGGTGATGGTGGTGTTGGTGGTGGTGATTATTGTGGTGATGGTGATAATGGTGGTGACAGTGGTATTGGTGGTGGCGATGGTGGTGGTGATTATTGTGGTGATGGTTGTGTTGTGGTGATGGTGATAATGGTGGTGACGGTGGTATTGGTGGTGGCGATGGTGGTGGTGTTTATTGTGGTGAGTGGTTGTGTTGTGGTTGTGGTGATAATGGTGGTGATGGTTGTGTGGTGATGATGGTGTGGTGATGATGGTTAGTGATGGTGATAATGGTGGTGATGGTTGTGTGGTGGTGGGTGGTGATGGTAATGATGGTGGTTATGGTAGTGATGGTTGTGTGGTAGTGGTGGTTGTGTGGTAGTGGTGGTAGTGATGGTGGTGGTGGTGATGATGGTGGTGGTGGTGATGATGGTGGTGGTGGTGGTAAGTAGAGGCCTCCTTTAAAAAAAGAGAAAAATGAAATGGAACACAGAGAACCTAAGACTTCTAAAATGCAATATTAATGCAGAGGGATAGGGCAGTCCCTCCACCCCAACATGACTCTTCGCAAATATATTCTGCTCCTGATCCAGTCAGAGCCCACTCCAGCCCCTTGTACTCACCCAGTCCCACTCCACTTAAAGCTCCACTGATCAACTAAAAGCACACATCTTTCATGAAGATCCCTATTGTGACTGATCTGAGTGTTCTTACTAACAGGTGGAGAAATCTTCCTAATATATGAGTATTATCGTGACAAGGCCACGGGGGGAACGGATCAGTGCCATAAGTCAGACAGGGCTAGAAGCTTCCGCTCTACCATTAGGTTCCCCTTTAGCCTTGACAGATCAAACCCTGAGCCGAAGCAAGCTACAGAGATCAATTCTGTCTCTAAGCCAAAGGTCTTCACAGTGAGGGACCAAAGCTGCCCTGCCCAAGCCTCTGCTGGCTGAATCCCAGATTAATCACCACCGGGCAAGGGCTGAGCACCAGCCTGCAATCTGAGCCAGGGCAACACCTGCAGAAGGGCTCCTAGCACCTCCCTCACTCCCTTTGGGCAGTACCCCAGGGCATGAGGGTGTCCACCTGTTTGCAAAGCTACCTGGGACAGGAGTAGGTGACATTCAGTTATCTTCCACCTGACAGCTAAGTCAAAGTGATTTTAGTAGCTTAGTGAGGTAAGGAAGAAATATGTAGAAACTCACATAGTGTAGTCAATGCTACAAGAGAAAGAAAAAGACAGCTTTCAATAGAAAGGCTGGGGGGAAAGGGTGTCTTAGAGGTGTGAACTCACTGGATGTTTACAGATGAAGAGAAGACAGATGGTAAAGAAAAAGACAGACAAGGATGTCTTCAAAATCCTTCTACTGCCAGGCATCCTGATAAAAGGGAGCTTTGACACAAGGGGAGAAGCACTCGCCCTGAGTACCAGGATCTGTGAGAAGCTTTTCACAGCACAGATGTATGGAGAGCTAGTGACTGAGTATGGCAGGCACACACCTGTCTGTCTATGCAGACAGGTGCTTTTTAGGATCAAAAGGCCCTATCACATTATACACTCTGGCAGATGGTAGTCCCTGAACACAGTATCATGATGCTAAAAGGGTTACAGGAAGAAGATAAGCATGGAAGTCACATCTTTAGACAGACTGCTTCCAGGCCCAGAGACAGAAGTATTTCTTCCACCTGCCCAGGGCCTAAGGGAACATAGTGTGGTAGAGGTCAGTGCGACTAAAGAAGTATGTACCTTCAAGGGCAAAGAAAAGTACAGGCCAGAGAAAAAGTACTGGAGCCCCGTAGGCACCTTCATTTGAGGGATAGCACCCCCAGCCTGGCTGTCACAGCTTCATCCCCAAGAACTCCCTTTGAACCTCAGGCTACAACCCAGAGTTAGGATAGAGCAGTAGCTACAATTACACACTTGCTTGGGGAAGGGGGTGGGTGCTGCATGTGACAGGCCATGAAAGGTCCCAGCCTATAAAACAGCCTGGAAAACAAACCCTTAATTTAAATGTTAATGAAAGTGCTGTGGCGACATCAGAGGCTTCCTGGCTACTCAGAGATCAGCTACACCAGTCTCAGAATTTATGGCTACCCTTTACCCTCCCGCCTCCCTCTCTCACCCACTTAAGTTTAAAGAGGAAAAGAGGAAAGATGGGGGGGGGGGGGGAGGAGAAAGAGAGAGAGAAACAAAAACACCCTAATTTTAACATTAATGCCACGCTTCCACCTTGGGATGTGACTGCTACATTATCTGTCAGTAGAACAATGATCAAAGAAAGATAAACACAGGCACACTGCACACACAGCAGCAGGGCAGAACAGGGTGAGCAGGACAGAGAAAAGGTGGCACAGGTGGGAGGACCTGGGTCTCTCCACAGCGCTCTCTCTTCATTGTCTTTTTTAACTGACACATCAGAGTTGTATAGATCTATAGGGACAGTATAATAATTTGATAGATGTACACAAGTATAGTGATCAAACCTGATCGTTTCTATATGTTGGAAACCTGATGCCCAAGCATAGTAGTACACTCCTTTAGTCCCAGCAGGAGAGACTGGCAGATCTCTGTGAGTCTGAAACCAGTCTGGTTTACACAGGGAGCTCCAAGACAGTCCGTGTACATGGTGAGGCCCTATCTCAAATAAATAAAGAAAGAAAACTTCTGACTCTTCCATTTATTTTGAAATATATCATAAATCCCTGTGGACCAAGGCTACTTCACTGCAGCACCAGTAACAACACCAGAACCCACTGTTCTTACCCATTTGTTCCCCTTGTTTTCTGGAGCCCCCATCTGAGAACTAACCACACTGCTCTACCTGCCATCTGACCCCCATCTACTGGATGGCATTCTCTCTGCTGACAATAGATAATATAATAGCCTTTGTTAGTTTGGCTTTGGGAAGACAGGGTCCCACTGTGTAGCTCTGGCTGTCCTGGAACTCATTACTCAGACCAGGCTGACCTTAACATAGAAGAGATCTGCCTGCCTCTGTGCATAGATAATGCAATTCTCAATTCTCAAGAATACGGGGTGGGGGTGGGGGGTCCTTGAAAGGACCGAGAGTAGGAGAAGGAGGAAGGAGTTGAGAGTTGAGGTTGGAGAGAACAGGAAGACCAGAAGCAGAGAAAGCAATGGCTGGGCCAATAAGGAGGGCCTGTATTGCTCTTCTAGAGGATCTGAGTATGATTCCCAGCACCCACACCATGGCTCACTACTGCCTGGAACTCCAGCTCCAGGGGATCCAGCAGGGGATCCAGTGTCTCTGGCCTTGTCAGGACACCCTACACAGGAATCCCCCCCTTTCTCTCTCTCCCTCCTTCCATCTCCCTCTCTTTCTTTCTTTCTCTCTCTTTCTTTCTCTCTCTCTCTCTCTCTCTCTCTCTCTCTCTCTCTCTCTCTCTCTCTCTCTCTCTCTCTCTCTCTCTCTCTCTCTCTCTCTCTCTCTCTCTCTCTCTCTCTCTCTCACACACACACACACACACACACACACACCCCTGATTAAAAATAAATCTGAAAGAAAAAAGCACCAAAACTGAGACGGGGAAAGGGACTAGACCTCTGCTAGCAGGAACACAGACTCAATACTTCAGATCAGAACACACATCATCTAACCCTCTGTAGCAGCCCATTGCTATTTGGAGTGTTTTATTTAAGTCAATCTTTTTAAGTCAGTTCTTGACAAGTGAGCCAGCCACATTTGCCAAGCAAGAAGCTGCTCCTAAAAATGGGTTCTGAGTCAGCCAGGTATGGGAGGGGAGGGTCCTGGTTTCAGACCAGCAGCAGCTCAGCATATCCAGAGTCTTGAGGAACTGAAAGCAACCCCAGTATTTGGCCTTTTCTACTGGTGAATCTGTATAAGCAGTGAGCACTAAGACGGAAAACATAGCACTAAGACTTATCAGGAGAAACCCAATCCAGTGCCTTGTCACACACATCACTCATGCCAGACAATCTCAGCACATTTCAAACTGAATCAGTGGGCCATCTAGTAGGACTCAAGGCTTCCATCTTTCTCCAAATATGTGATGTCCCTTTTGCTACACCAGCCCCTTCAGTGTCTTTGGGTAAACTCTGACTCTCATCCCCAAGGGATACTCACTCCCTCCTGTGTCTGGCTGTCTCACCAAGCAGGACAAGAAGATACTCTTGCCTAGTTCAACAGGCCTTCTTTACTAAGGCCCAAGGAGGCTTCCCCTCAACTTAGGATGGGAGAAGAGAGAGAAAGAGATCCTTAAGCCACCATGGTCCACCTGAGCCACCAGAAAGAGTTCAGCTTACCAAGGCTGGAGACCCACTTCATAAACAGCAGTTCATCACCAACAGAAGCAAAACCTATGTCTGATTCTTCTTCCCCTCAAAGTACTGAGGAGGTTAATGATGTCCAGCACCAGAAAACAGCAGCAGCTAAGAGAAGAAAACCAGGGGAGCCCACACTGAAGCTGCCTTTTTCCAACTCTCAAACTGTCAGAACACAATGCAATTATCCTTCAGTAAAGAAAGGTGGACCTCAGCAGGCTACTGGATGGCATCTACCACACACAGCACACAGTGAAGCCTGTAGCTGCTGGGAGAAATGCCCTGCTCTCCCAGGCCCCTCACCCACTGCCAAATAGTGCGCAGTGCTGGCTTCTTTTGCAGGCCCACCCTCACCTCAAGGGAGAAATGGAACAAGAGGGAGCAGCTTCACCACCAAAATCCCCCCAGAGGCCACAACTCACCTTACAAATTTGAATCAGTTCATTTCATGCAGACTTGGACTAATACCCCCAAACAACAAGCCACACAGCACACAAAATTACATTGTCTACTTAATAACACAGCTAAGTCAAGTTTCTGCACCTACACCACTCATACATTTCCGTGATGACTGAAGCCTAGGGGGTGAGGAAGCCTTCCTGACCACGCTCGCCCACATGGCAGCAGAGGTGCTCACAGAGAGGCAAGAGCTCTACCAAATACCTTTATTTATTTATTTTTTTCCTTTCAGGAAAATAAATATGGTATCTTCAGAGAAAAAGAGAGCTACATATTTATCTCAGGCAAACATAGATTCATTCAACACAGGCCCCAACTGCAAGATAGGTCCATAAAACCCCAGCCTAGGTGCATGTGTACTCCCAGAATGGCAGAAGCATTTACATGAGTAAGCCCAGGACTCTTTCATACGTGGCCCTACCACGTCCTATATCAACTCTGGACACCAAGCAGTGTTTCCAGGTTCCCACAGAGGCTTTCAAGGAACCTGGGACTAAAGTTACAGATGATGGTGAGCTACCATGTGGGTGCTGGGATTAGATCTGGGTCCTCTGGAAGAGCAGTCAGCTCTTTAATCACTAAGCTCTCTTTCCACATACTTTTAATGGGGAACAAAGTCTTATAAATAGTTTTGTAGGGCTAAGTATAGTGGTGACACCTTTAATCCCAGTACTTGGGAGACAGAGCAGGTGGATCTCTGTGAGTATGAAGCCAGCCAGAACTACAGTCTTGAAAACACTGAAAATAAAAATTAAAAAAAAGTTTTGTATTATTCTTGAGTATTTACTAACTTCATTCAGGTAGAAATAACTTTTAAGTAGCAATAAAATATATTACTCTGGGGCTGGAGAGATGGCTAAGGGGTTAAGTGTACTCATTGTTCTCCCAAAGGACCTGAGTTCAGTTTCCAGCCAAGATGACAGTTTGTACTATCTGTAACTTCACAAATGCACATAAAAATCAGATATATTTTAAAAAATATATTAATCTGCCTTAATTCATATAAAAGTATTCAGAGCTTCTTTCCACCATTTTCCCCTGAAGTCACCTTACCATAGTATACATGAATGTCCTGGCTGATGCTCTATGAGAAGCAAACACCAGCTCCTCATCAGGCCCTGCTCCAAAGTCATCGCTGGGTTCCTAACTGTGATGATGAAGCATGGTTACATTGGTGAATTTGACATCACTGATGACTGCAAAGCTAGGAACGTCACAAGTAGGTTGAACAAGTGTGGATGTGCAACTCAAAGAAAAATGGCAATTTGGCTTCATTGTACTGACATTCTCTGCTGGCATCATGGACCTCAGAGGTAAGACAAAAACATACAGGACAAGAAGTCCTGGGATTCACTTTTAAGAGATATACAACAAACACATAAGTAAAAAGCCTCTATGAACTATGAAAAAATGCTCAGAATTCAGAGTGACCTAATGCATTTCTGCCACCCAACTGTAGAAGAAACTGAGCATCCTGTCCTAGGAATAGCATGTGACTTCCTTACCTCTTTTTGTTCACTCAATGGATATAGGCAGAAACCTTCTCCATGCAATAGGGCCTCAACCCACAAGACCTGAGCCTTGAGAACAGGCTAAGAAGGGCAGTGAAGATGGGAGGAAGAATACCTCTTTAATCTTAGCACTTGGGAGACAGAGACAAGTGGATCTCTGTGGGTTTGAGGCCAGCCTGGTCTACAGAGTGAGTTCCAGGGAAGCCAGGGCTACACAGAGAAACGATGTCTTCAAAAACAAAAAATAAATAAAATAAACATATTTTTGAGCACACAACTCGTATTAAATATCACCTTCTACAATTGTTTACAAATTAAAAATTGAGAGCCATAGAAAGAAGGAAAAGTGATATCTAATATCTAGCTGGACAGAGGTCAGAAGTACCTCATGGTAAGCCTGGAGCTTGAGGGTCCATATTTCACACTGGAAGTGCCCGAATACAGCTTGAAAAGAGCGCCACAAACAAAGTGCACAGGACTAATTATTTTTAACAGGAAAAAGACCAAGAAAGATCAGTGCAGGTTCTCTTAGAAAGCTGCAAGGGAAATGGAGTACTTGTCCTTGGGGAGGAGCTACCCATAGCTCTTCATGCTGTTCCTAAGGGGTCCATCCCTACCATGTCACTCAGTGATTGACAAACACATTCAAAAGAAATAGTGGCAGGGAGGTGACAGAAGGCAGCCATTGAGAATCACTTCAAAAGAAATAGAAAAGGGAGGGGGGATTCCTGTGGAGACTCCACCTCAAGAAGATGGCAAAAGAGCAGTGACTCCTGGGAGGCAGGAGGAGCCCAGGGAAGCCTAGGAAACAGGCTCAAACTACACTAGGTAAGATGGTGAGGGAGCTGATGTACCATTATAGGACGTATAGCTTTTCAGTCTTTATACATTCTTTTGTGAGACAGGGTCTCTCTATGTAACAGCGCTGGCTGTCCTGGAACTCGCTCTGTAGACCAGGCTAGCTTTGAACTCCCAGAGATCCTCCTGCTTCTGCCTTCCAGGTGCTGGAATTAGAGGTGTGTGCCACCACTGTCCAGCTTATATTTACATCCTTCCAGGTAATTTTCACTGTGATCACTCAATGTCTGCAAAGAGACTACAGAAAAACTAAATGATTTGTCTACAGTCACCGGCTAGCAGCGGGCAAAGGAGACTCTATCTCCCAGATGGTTCTAAAATAAAGAACAGACCTTGAAGCTAAAAGTTGGTACCTCCCTGGGATAAAAGACTAGATGAGGTTTTCGTTTTGTTTTGAGACAGAGTATTACAATGTGGTACTGGCTGGCCTAGAAGTCACAGAAATCCACCTGCCTCTGCCTCCAGAGTGCTAGGAATAAAGGCATGCTTTACCATACTCAGCAGGATGGGCTTTTCTTAAAAGGCTCAAAGTCATGGACAAAGTAGACAGAGATGGACCTAATAATACAGTATAAAAAATCTTAGCCCAGTATATTCTTTGAATACAAAAGGGGAACAATAAAAGCCCAGCACACGTCCTGGATGTCTAATATAAAATCAAAATCCCCAATGCAAGCTTTTAAGAGAGTCCAACCCAAGTTCTATCCCTGGGACCTCCGTGGTGGAAGGGCAGAACTACTGAAAGTCCTCTGACTTCTACATGTGCCCCACGGCACAGTACACTGCAGTGCACACATATGCATACCCATGCACGCACTCACATTCATACCAATAAGTAAGTGAAATATATCTGCATATTTATTCTTAAACAAGAGTCTCCCAGGCCTGGTGGCACACATTTTGAATCCCAGACCTGGGGAGGTACAGTCCAGGCAGCCAGGGCTACATAGTAAGACCCTGTCTCAAGAAAACAAAACAAACATAAACAGAGTCAAGACATCATCTGTGAAATTAAGAAAAAAGCCTTATCAAGTAATTTCACAGTAACACTAAACAGCCAGTCAACAGTGGGAAAAAGAATCATATAGTACTAAGAAAATTGAAGAAGAATGTGAAGAAAGCAGATGTGAAGGATGTAAGGGACCCAAAGGGATTTAGCAGAGGCCCTATATAGATAGAGCAGCTGGCCAGCAGTGACTGACTGCTAAAATGTGGTGCTCATACCATAGTAATGCTAACATTACAAAGCCATGTCCTTGTCCATGGTCAGCCTCCAAGTTATATCTAAAAAAACTAAAAAAACTCAGTTTACTATGATCTCAAATGCCTCTTAATGAGGACAATAAATTCCATCCTCAACTCCTCTTATTGACACCATCTACAATGGGTGTTGTCTGGTCTTTTTGTTGAGACGTAACCCAAGGATTATATAGGATTATAGAGGATGTAACTAGGGTAGGAGACGTCTATAAGGCTGTGGTGAAGTGAACAGCCTATTGATACTCTTGGTGCTCTCATACACACACACACACACACACACACACACACATACACTGCCCCCAGAGGCCAGAAGAGTCTTGGATCCACACACACACACACACACACACACACACACACACACTCTCTCTCTCTCTCTCTCTCTCTCTCTCTCTCTCTCTCTCTCTCTCTCTCTCTCTCTCTCTCTCTCTCTGCCCCCAGAGGCCAGAAGAGAGTCTTGGATCCTCTGGGAGTGGAGTTTCAGATGGTTATGAGCCACCATGTGGGTGCTGAGGACCAAAGCTAGGTCCTCTGGAAGAGCAGTAGAGGCTCTAGCAATGACTGTCTTGAACCAAGGCAGGCCTCTCTTCCTTTGGGGTTTAGACACTTTCTGATAGTTGAGTGTAATGGAAGTTAGTAGGGTCTGTCTGTGAGTCTGTCCTTGGTATCTCTCATCCCACCTGAGTGGACTGGGAAAGCTGCTCCCTCTACCACCTGATTAAGTCAGTTGCTTGTTTTTGTAAGAAAGTTGGTGCCCTTTGCTCAGCTTCCTTCAGCCTCTTTCTCTGCACCCTGTAGAGTCTGCACCCTTCCCGTGCTCTCGTCCACAACTCCCTTTCAGATTTTCCTTCCTAGGAATTAGAGCCGATTAGTCACGTCATTAATTCTTCAATTTGACGGCTGATATAGCAGGACCTGAAACACATTGCTGACCCCAGAGAATGGAGAGCCCAGAGGATGGAGAGCCCATTCCTTAGCATATTGACGATGGGAGAAGTTAATTAAAATTCCACAGAGCAGAGGTGTCGGCTAACCTATAAACCTGTCGCTTTTCAGAACAAATCATTGGAGCATCTTAGGAAGGAGGAAAGGAATGACTAGCGGGGAGTGAGGAGGCTAAGCATGGGGCTCTGTAGAAGAACGGAGCTGCCAGCTGTGTCTTCTCTGCAGTTTCTTCCTCATGCACCCTCCTGAAAGCTTATTAGCCAGGTTTGTGTGTCTGTGGGCTGGATGTGTGTGAGAACTAAAGCAAGGCAGGTGGGCTGTGACAAGTGTACTGGTGACTTTGTCTTAGTGACTACTTGTGGGCTCTGGCTTCCTTTGGGAGGCTGGAGTAGGCTTCTTGGTAGAAGGGACTCTTGCTAGAGATGGGCCGTGTACTTGCACATAGATACACACAACCAAAACACCCATACACACAAAATAATACAATATTTTTTAAAAGCCTAGGTAAAAGCATAAGATATACCTAAAAGAAATTCTCTACATGAAACTCAATATTATATACAATGAAATTAAGACAATTTAATATTTCTAATGATGATAGTAAGTCAGGATGCAAAGCTCGCTTGCTCATATCTCTTCAGTTTAGTTTTTTATTTTGCTTTTGGATGTTTTGTTTTAAAGATAGGGTCTCACTGTGAGGCCTAGGTTGGCTTGGAACTCACCCTATAGACCAAGTTGGCTCAAGCTCATGGGTGATGTTCCTCCATCAGCCCCTTAAGTACTGGGAACACAGGCCTGAGCCAACACAGCTGGAGAGCTAAAGCTGAAAGAACAGCTGCATTTAGTGTCCTGTACTTGTAATCCCAGCCATTGAAATGGTGAGTTAGAAAGATCACTAACTCATGGCCAGTCTTAGCTATGTAGTGAGTTCTACACCAGCCTCGGCTACTCAGCAAGACTTGTTTTTTTGCTTGTCTGTGTTTTGTTTAATGGTTACGGGGCTGGAGAGATGGCTCAGCAGCTAAAAGCACTGGCTGCTCTTCCAGAGGTCCTGGGCTTGAGTCCTGGCACCCACATGGTGGCTCACAATGATCTGTAACACCCTGTTCTGGTCTCCATGGGCACCATGCACATAAAATAATAAACCAGAGCTGCGCCTTCACTCTGAACGCCAGTGTGTTGTCCCTCTTCACACAGATGAGGGCCCAATTGGCAGGCCCCAAGCTCACCTCCTCTTCTGATATCCGGAGCCTGTAAGGGATACTCCAGAAGACACTTCAGGGAACAAAGCAGAGATGAGCCGCGACAGCAGGCTAGCTGCTGCTGTCAACTCTCAGGTATACTGAGAAGCCTCTGCTTTGGAGCAACCTCAAAGGACAGCTGCTCCAGAAAGGTAACACTGACCCCTCGGTTACATTCCAGCAAGGTATCTTTGCCTTACCATTTCTCATTAGATGCTTAGGAAAGGTTATCTCAACTCCACAAGTATGTGAAAAGAACTAAGACCTCCAGTCTCTGGAGAATGTTTAAATCTCCAAGACAGTGGCTCAGAGCAACCTAAAATATACTAGTAAAAAATCTGTCTAGCTTATCTGACCTAATAAAATGAAAACATTCTTGTGTAAGTCAGAAACCCAAACATGCCTCCCTTACCTGAGTAATGGGCTGATAGCAATGGACCAGACTCGGTCTTCAGTCTGGATGGTGTGGAAGCACTGGCCCAGCCGGCCTGAGGCCAAAGGCCATACCTAGAAACAGGAGGGGAGATCTCTTGTTGGCACTGCCTGGGGTTAGAAGGAAGAAATGAACACCAGGTGGGATGAATGTGACTAGGGAGGTGAGGGAATGGAGAATCCTTTCTGTCCTGAAGACACAGCTCAGGGTATCAACAGAGAGGCCTTTCCAGCTTCTGGTTCACCTGCACAGAGACAGCCCTAACCACTCACCTTTACTTCCACCTGAGAATTCACCCAACTAACTCCTAGTCAACTTTTGACCAGACAATGAGAAGTTGAGATCTAAGAAAAGGTAGATAGAAGTAGTTGGTCTGTCTCAGATACTTCCTCGTGTTGGTGGACTGTCCTTTCTCCTATCTTTCACCAAAACTTTACTTTAGGCATCCAGGAGAGACAGGAAGATCAAGGTACAATCCGGGGAGTAAAATGAATGCTCTGCGGAACACGGAAAGAATAGCAGAGACTTCAAAGTGAGAAGGTGGACTGCTGCTGTTTGTTTGCTCATAATGCCCAGGATCCAAAGCTAGTCGTGTCAGCAGGGAATTTAGCACCCAAAGTAGCAGAAAAGCTTAACTCTTTTAAGCTTCCATATCTCCACAGGTTAAAAATATTGCTTGGAGCACACTATCTGGTCCCTATCAGTCAGGAATGTACATTAGCAGCCACTCTGGGCTTAACTCTAATCAACACTCCCAGAGCCTCTCAGCAGTCAGTGCATTTAGAAATCTCCCATTAAGCACAAGTCTCCCCCTCACCTCGCCCTACCCCAGATGACACACACAGGGACATAAGCCTCTACCCAAACAGAAAGGAAACCTCAAATGTGCAGGGCTCTTTCCTGAGCTGCCACAGAGGGATCCCATGGCAGCGAGATGGATCAATGACCTCCCAAGGTCCCTGCAGAGCTATAAGGGGAACACGTCAGACTCAGGCAGGACCTTAGATGGAAGAAGTTAAGAAAACATTCCTTCGGTGGAAGAGGCAGGTGATGGAATGGGGGTGGTCTTGCCTTCTTAGGGTCACATGGTAGCTCTTCCCTATAACAGGAGAAAGTGTTTCTTAGAGTTTCTTAGGGTATGATGTAGTGGGGGATGGGATGATAGGAGGGGTAACTTTTCCCAAAACTAAGAAAAGAGATTTAACAAAAATATTGTGGATAAGGAAGAGAGCACAAAACCTAACCTCAATACTCCCTGTAAGGCTAGTATTCTGGCATTTGCTTTGTACTTGACAGTCTGTTTGGTAATGACTACATGCCCTCTGGTTTCTTCCTTTGGACTGCCCAGCTTGGAAGAGACCGTTTCCAAAAAGGTCTCTGAACTCCCTCAGAGAAAGGTTCTTGCTTGCGGGGTGAAGGAGGTACTTCTGATTTACAAAATCTCTGGGCAGCCTAAACCTGAATTTACTAGCAGCTTCCACAGAGACATCTGGTAGAATCTGAGAGCCCACACATCGAGAGACAAGGTTACAGATCTGTGGGAGTGACTCAGGAAACACACTGTGAGTTCCAACCATCATTCAGGGGAAGTGTTCAACTTATCCCGTAGCATAGCATCCTCTGTTAACAAGAACATCCTGGCACCGGAGAGGCAGGAGTTGACAATAAAGATCTAGAAAGATCTTTGCTATCAATGGAAAACAGTCCTACTCTGGAAAATACTCAATGGAAGTATACAGTTATATAGTCCTTTTAGAAGGCAGACTGGAGGTGGCAAGGCTCATATAATGTTCTTTGCTTGATTCAGGAACTCTAAAGATGAGAATTCATCAAAAAGCAAAACAAAACAAAACAAAAAACCTAAAACAAAGAAAAACCAAAATGATAAGTAAGATGTTTCCCATAGCCTGTGATTATAGAGCACTGATAGTCTTTGGAGTCTGACCAGTCTGTGTTCGAACCCTACCTGGGACTCATTATCTTTGCTCTTAGAAATGTTTCCTAACTTCTTGGTCTCAGTTTTATCTCATCAAATGGGGGGGGGGGATGTTTATGTTTCAGGACCACATTGTAGAAAAGGGAAGATAAATCCAGAGTACCAGAACAGCATGATGTACAGAATTAAGCAGAAAATCCTTTAAGAAAGGATTCTTATTTCCAGGTTCTCGTATCCAAGGAGAAACTAGACAGAATCTTCCATCTACTAGAGAAAAGCTTAAGTAAATAATGGTACATTCATTTGGAAGTCACTAAAGATAAGTTAAAGGCTGGAGCTACAGCTCAATTGATAGTGTTTGTCAAGCATGCTCAAATCCTAGGTTTCCTCTCTAGCACTACACAGACTGGGTGTGGTAGCATACATGTAATCCCAGCATTCAATAGGTGGAGGAAAATTCAGAAGTTTAAGGTCATACTTGGCTACATAGAAACTTCAAGAACAGCTATCTCAAAAGATAAATAAATGCATATATATTATAAAGTTTAGATAAATATACAAAAGTATATAAACACACATATATATAATTTTATGAAGAAACCTCATAGAGTAGATTCCACAGGGTATACTGCGTATCTAAAACATATTACAATTATGCAGGAGAAGATATTTACTCAAAAAATACAATGAATAAAGTACTTAGACAGTGCCTGGCTACAGTATACACTGTTAGAAAATAATTCTAGCAGTCATGTGATGGCACATACCTATATTCTCAAGAGGCAGAAAAATTTTAAGTTCAAGGTTAGTCTGTGCCATATAGCCATACTGTCTCATCTCAAAGAGAAAGAAACATGGATCTGAGGTTTTAGAGAAGAATCTAAGGCTACTGCTTAGCTGAATCAAACTAGTTTCAGAATACCTTCTCATACCCTCAGCTGTAAACAGAGTAGCCTCTCCTCAAGTAAGCAGAAGTGAATACAAAGACCCATGGCTGCATCAGATGCTGATTATAGGACTGTTGGGAGCTCAGCCTAACCAAACCAACACCCTCATTGGGAACACTGAAGAAGAAGGGGAGAGAAGACTAAGAGCCAGAAGATGGGGGGAGGGCTTCAAAATGCTGTCTTCAAAGTGGCCACAGCAGTCATGAGCTCACAGTAGCTGTGGTGCTGACACTAACCCTCAATGGTCAGCTCTGAAGGAAAAAGGGTCACTGGCTTCAGTGCTACATCTATTGGTGACTATCGGGTTCTGGAAGAGGAAGAGGCATAGCGTCCTGTTATATACCTGCTCATAACAGTAGTAAACTCTATGGGACACTAATAAAAACAAAAGCTAATAAATACAGTTAAGATATTTGTGGGGGGGGGGGCGGCTAGAGAGATGGCTCAGTGGTTAAGAACACCGGTTGCTCTTCCAGAGGACCTGGGTTCAATTCCCAGCATCCACATGGTGATTCACAACCATCTAGAATGGGATCTGATGCCTTCTTCTGTCGTGCAGATATCTAGGAAGACAGAGCATTCATATACATAAATAAGTAAATCTTTAAAAAAAGAAAAAAGAAGACATTTTTGTAAGAAAGATGAGGCTGAGAGAGTGTGAGGGGAATAGGAACGAGGGTAACCAGAGCACATTGGAGATGCTTGTGAGATTAACAAAGAGCAAATATTATCACAAAACAAAACTCACCTGTCTATATCTCCCCAGCAGTGGGGTTACAGACAAATGCCACTGTCCCCAAATTTAAGTACTGATCTACATGCTGGGCTGGTAAGCTCTTAACTGAGCCATTTCCCTAGCCCCAGATTTACTTCTCAGCAATTTGGCCAAAATCTTTACAAGAAATGCTACAGAGTCACCAACTAGGAGAAAATCTGAAGTAAATATGGGGTGGGAAGAGGAAGAAACGGGTGACAGAAAATGTGGTTTCCATGAAGGTTCAAAGTATTTGATAAAGCTGGGCAGTGATGCACACGCCTTTAATTGCAGCACTCTGGAGGCAGAGGCAGGCGGATCTCTGTGCCAACCTGGTCTAAAGGTGAGTTCCAGGGCAGCCAGAGCTACACAGAGAAAGTCTGTCTCAACAAAAACCTAAACCAAACCAAACAAACAAACAAATCCCCCACTAAAGCCAGGTATGGCAGCATATGCCTATAATAATCTCGGCACGTGGAAATGGAGATGGAGACGTAATGATCCTCTTTGGCTACACGATCCCTGTTTCCAAAAAGCAAAACAACTGCTGATCCTTCTCGGGCTTCCTATGCTGGCACGAATTTTCTCTAAATACAAAGTAAAAAGGCAGAAAATTTGGAAGAAAAAAAAAAGAAATATTCATAAATAGGAGAGAATCTATTTAGCCCTTGTCTTTATATAAATCAGCAACATGAAAAAGCAATCACTAGAGGGTACACCAAGTTCGAAGAGTTATGGATAAAAGCTGCAACTTCCCTCTCCTGGGGTCTCTCTCTATGTGCCTTAGAGCCCCATTTGCTGATATCAATAAGCATTTTGCTACAATGGAGCTTCTAGATTCTCAGAAACAGATAATCAAAATCTCTGGAGTTCTCTGCATGACCAGCTGAACTGCCAGCAGAGTTCCCCCCTGCAGCCCCAAAGCCTGTATCCTGGCTAGGGCTGCTGCACCCAAGACTGGAGAATCTCTTCTGTGTCTCATGAGCAGCAGTGTTCCACACAGATCAGATGAACTGGATCCTCAAAGCAAGGATGATAACTGTTTATCAGTTTCATTTTTTATGTCTTGGTGGATGTCTGTGGCCCAAGCGATCTGGCAAAGATGCTACCAGCAACAGCCTTCCTGTCCTCACTGCCTCCTGACCACATCACTCTCCAGAGAATCAGTGAAACACATTTTAATTATCAGCCTGACTGCTTATAAACCAAGTAGTGAAAAATTAACTTCTCTAAACAGAGAGCAAGCAAAAGGAGGGAGATTTTAAAATAAAATACCAGGGTTAGAACTCAACCCACAAACTTGAGGAAACTCAGCTCAGGGAGGAAAAGCTGACCAAGCCCTCTGTTTTTGCGTTCACACCACATTTCAAGTGAGTGGCAAGCATCCCAGCCACTGTCCACTCCCCTCCCAGTCCAGCTGGCAGAAGCACAGCCTGGCACAGCAAGCTGTATGCCAAAGGCACATAAGTAAGTTCTTTATTATGTCATTTCTCCCCTGCCCTCACCCAACGCTCTCATCCCATCCTGGGACTCAAGGCTCTATCCACCCTCTCCCACCCTGGTCCCTATAGACAGGAGGAAGTAATAGTAGGTATAGAAGAGAATGCCTTACCTTGGCCGTCTTGTCTCTGGAACCACTCACAATGATACCCCCTTTGCAGTCCACACAGTTCACCTCCTGCTCATGAGCCGAGTACTTGACAGTGAAGGTGCTGTGGAGCTTATGAACACCAATCTTCCCATCTCTACAAGAGAATAGGGAGCCCGCCCCAGCAGTTAATTACTCTCTCCATAGCAAGAGGACCAGGCTACTGAAGCAGCTCAACTGCTCAGCCACCTCCAGATGCGCCAAGCATTCTGCTCTTTGGCCCACAAGGTGCTGAGTGCTAGATACCTTTACTTCTTCAGTACACTTGGAGCCAAAGAGAACAGAGAGAGAAAACCCCCCTTGGAGAGTATCAAACCTGCTTTACTTTGCATAATGGTTCTTCCTATTTTCATCTCTAGTTAACCCCATAACAGCTTTTGGTAAATCTCTGCTTTAAGTGTTTTTATTTTTTTTGGGGGGGGGGTTACTTTTTCAAAGGTTTCCTTCCTTATCCCTTTGTTGTTAAACCAGAAAAGTCAGAGGCAGACACAGGTCCCTAAAGCACTCACCCTCCTGCACTGATGATATGCGAGTTTGCCAGCACAAAGTGACACACATCCTCATCATGCCCAGCGAAGACTCTGAAGGGCCGACGGTTCAAGCTGGCACCATCTGGGCGGAACTGGTAGGCCAGGATGAAATTAGCTTGAGATATGTACAGAGAAGCATCCTCAAGCTGCATCCAGGGCATCTGACTAGAGCGGAACCAACAAAAACAGGAAGGAAGGAGAAGGTAAAAGTGCTGCCTGTACTTCTCACAGATGAGCAGGACCTAAAAGACTAAGTTGAGGAGAAAGGGAAAGTCAAAAGGAAAGTGACTCTGCATTCTGGCGAAGTCCAACTGGTAAGTTTCAAGGTTCTAAGACTCTGACAAACACACCTTGCTCAACAGATCAGTTAAGGTGTGACAGAGAAAAGGTAAGTTTTAGGAAACCTCATTTCCTTTTATTGGAGCAGAGAAACATTTATAAGTGAAAAGAATCCAGCCATTCAGCAAAGTATGCAAACCTGCCCAAGAGATGCCTGATTCTCCAGGGATATTGACGTTTCTGTAGTGGAGGGGATGTGTAGTAATATAAAATAACTCCAAAGCAGTGTGCTACAGTTTACAAAGAACTCAACTCTCATAGCAACTCATAAGAGACATCAGAGAAAGTTCTAGATCCTCCCTCTTCAATATCCTTAAACGCCACCAGCCAATCCATGGCACAGGACTAAAGCCTTAAAAGAGCCTTTTCTGCAAACAGTGACAAACAACTGTAATTCCAGCACTCTCCTGAATGCTAAAGCAGGAGGAACAGAAGTTCAAGGCCATCTTTAGATGCATATGTAGATCAAGGTCATCACAGGAGAAGAGGGAAGAGCACGGGAAGTGGAAGGACACTCTACTAGGTTCTCTGGTGGGGACTGAGCCCCTTCCCCCAGCAGATTTCCACCTGTGCCTATCTCATGGAAAGGTCCAGGTCTCAAGAAATCCAAGGAAAAGATGACTATCCCCATGGACAGACACCATCTCCACTGCTAACCCTGTCTAAGCAAACTGGCCTCTGCTTCTTTCCCCAGCCTCCTTAAAACAAGTGTCATGGGAATGTGGAAAAGTTCTGCAAATTGACTTGCCGGGCCATTAAATGCAGCTTGGACTTTATAGTAACTAAGTTTCTGCCCATGCAGTTTTTACAAGTGTGTATATATATTATACAGAACATGTGAACAGTGTGTGTGTGTGTGTATACATACAGATGTGTCTGCATTCTTATTCATTATTCACATTCCTCTTCAACATCTTTTTCATAATTATGTAGCACATTCAAATGGGCCGCAGCAAACAGAGGGGGCTGGAATTCATGTACTTACAATTATGTGGTAAACAGACATTTGCCTAGGACAAGAAACCAGGTTCATGCCAGGTGAGCAGTGACGAATCCTGAGGCAACCTGGTAACTGTTCTGTGTTTATCTGCCAGGCTGCCTTAAATTAATGCCCTAAAAGACATCAGCAGCAAAAACTTGATAGAAAAAAGCACAAATGATGGGGTACTGTAATCCTAGCACCAAGGGGACTGAGCATAAAGATGGAAGGCTACAAAGGAGATCCTGCAGAAGGTAAAGCCTTTTATCATAAAAATCCATGTCTCTCTTTCATACTCTTGCTATCCTAGTACCATCACATAATTCACAGAGGCTGACAAGCAAGACGGTCTGAATGAGAATGGTCCCCCATAGGCTTATACATTAGAATGTTTAGTCATCAGGGAATGGAACTATTGGAGAAGGA
This sequence comes from Phyllotis vaccarum, assembly GCA_033318265.1. Lineage (NCBI taxonomy): Eukaryota > Metazoa > Chordata > Mammalia > Rodentia > Cricetidae > Phyllotis > Phyllotis vaccarum. Next base: position 16,058,168 of record JARWLC010000004.1, on the reverse strand, counting down.
TTAGAAGGACTAGGAGGTGTGGCTTGTTGGAGTAGATGTGGCCCAAGCATGAAGAATTGGTTTAAATTCCCAGCACCTGTGTAACAAGTGAGTGGCATTCTACAAAGGGCCTGTACCAACAGCACTGTGAGGTGAGGAACAGACAGGAGGATCACTGAGACCTGACCACATGTACACCATGGCATGCATGTGGAGTTCAGAAGTTAACTTTAGGGAGTTGATTCGTTCTGTGATCTCAGGGAACAAACTCAGGTTGTCAGGTTTTCCTCCTGAATGTCTTCCAACCCCCTATTTTGCCTTCAACTAAATTATAAGAAATGGAACTAGAGGTATAACTTGGTTGTGAAGCACCTGCCAGACATGGACTGGGCCCTGGTTTTGACCCAGCATCATGACCACCCTCCCACCCAAAAGATGAAGAGTTTAGCAGAATCCAAGAGGAGAATTAACTCCCTAGAGCAACATTTAAAAAATAACAACTGTGACCGGGTGATGGTGACACCTTCAATCCCAGCACTGTGAAGCAGAGGCAAGCTGATCTCTGAGAGTTTGAGGCCAGTCTGGTCTACATAGTGAGTTCCAGGACAGCCAGGGCTATGGAGAAATCCTGTCACAAAAAAAAAAAAAACCAAACAAACAAATAACCCTGCAACGGGGCAGGCACAGTAACTCATTCCTGTAATCTCAGCACTCAGGAGGCAGATGTAAGCAGATATCTAAGTTTGAAGTCAGCCTGAGCTACACAGAGAAATTGTCTCAAAAAAAAGAAGGAAAGAAAGAAAGAAAGGAAGGAAGGAAGAAAGGAAGGAAGGAAGGAAGGAAGGAAGAAAGAAGAAAGAAAGAAAGAAAGAAAGAAAGAAAGAAAGAAAGAAAGAAAGAAAGAAAGAAAGAAAGAAAGAAAGAAAGAAAGAAAGAAAGAAAGAAAGAAAGAAAGAAAGAAAGAAGAAAGAAAGAGAATAGTCACTGAGATGGGACCCCTAAATTACTCAGCCTGGCTCTTTAGCCCAGACAAGCTCTGAGATTCCAATCCTCCTTCTTCACAGACCTCAGAGTCCAAGGCCAGCCTGGTCTACAGAGTTCCAGGACAGCCAGGACTACACAGAGAAACCTGATTCAAGAAGCAAAAACAAACAAACAAAACCTTATACACATGAAAGAAAAGCAAATAAATCTTTAAAAAAAAAAAAAAAATCAAGAAGCTACTCACCTACATCTCCACTTCAGCAGAATCCCCTCCCGGCAGCGCCCTAGTCTCCAGTTCTGAGACACTTTCACCCGGTCCTTTACTGGAATGCCGGTCACCCTAGGTCCAAACAGAACAAAGAGCTCAGTCACTACAGCTCACGGACCAGGGAAGATCCTATGACTGAGTCAGGACGTGGGAACACCAGAAAAATCTATCCTTTAAACTACTACAAGTGTTTATAATGATGTCAAAACAATCTACTGAAAAACAGGCAAAATTGAGCTAGAGCTAATGAGAGCTGCATGGGTAAAAGGCACTTGCCACAAAAGCCTTTCCACATGAGCTTGATCCCCATGGTAAGAAAAAGAACTGACTCCCAAGGGTCCTCTCTGACCTCCTCACTTACCAGGAATGCACCTGCCCATATTGACACTGTGAGCACACGTGCACACAGACACACACACACAGACACACACACACTAGTTTATGAGCCTGATATACTGCCTACTGAACAAATCTTTTTTTCCCCCAAGTACTGAAACTTCTGGATATCCATATTAAAAAGATGAACCCTGCCTGACTCCTACCTCACACCAAACAGGAAAAGTTTATATATAAAATAAACCTAAACATAAAATCTAAAATATAAGGCTACTAGAATAAACTATATAAACCCATTTATTTGGGGAAATGGCATGTCTGGGGTGTAGGCAAAGTTTTCTTAGGACACAGAAAGCAAAAACAGAAGAAAAAAGCTAACAAATTAGGCTTTATCAAAATTAAAAACTGTGCCATCAAAATGAAATTTAACAAGCCAGAGTCTAGGAAAAAAATTCACAGTACACATATATCTGGCAAAGGACTGTACTCGAAGAAATATTTCTCTTTTGGTGCTGAAACTAGCCTGATTCAGACTGCCTACACTCAAGTGATGGGATTACAGGCTTGTACCACCATGCTTAGCTTCTGTGCTCACACATTTTAAAAAGACCAATATGGAAGTTTTCTATTTGATGATGGGAGGGAAAAATGGCACAGCCATTGTAGCAAAAGGTCTGAGAGGGAATTATTTTATATTCTTTTGAGTATGAGTGGTTTTGTCTGCACGCATATATGCGTACCATGTTCATATCTGGTGCCTGAAAAGACCAAAGGGAACATGAAATCCCCTAGAACTGGAGTTATAGACAGTTGTAAACCACCAAGTGGGTGCTGGGAACCAAACCCAGGTCCTCAAGTGCTCTTAACACTCTTCCCACCCGAACTTAAAAAAGAATTATACTGAATGAAGGCAATATTGTATGTATTGAAGTTCAACACATGAGCCAGAGAAAAGGGCTAAAAACTCATAATGATGAACCATTTGGAAAGGAGCCTATGGAAATTTCCTGAGGGTTTCTGCCCTATATCTAAAACTTGAGGGGCTTTGGGTGTATCTATCAAAAATGCATCAATTCAGCCAGATATGATGCTACAGGCCTGTCACCCTAGTGCTCAGGAAGCTGAAGGAGAAGTATCATGAATTAGAGGCCACCTGGTCTTTATGGCAGTTTTCAGGCCAGCCTGAAGCAAGACTCTGTCTCAAGAGAAAAAAGTGGGGCCATCAAGAGGGTTCAGAAAGCAAAGGCGCTCACCACCAACCCTAAACCTGAGTTCTATTCTCAGGACACAAATGGTGGAAAGTGAGAACTGATTCCCACATTTGTCTATGCTCTCTACATGTGATACACACACGCATAAATATAATAAAATTTTTTAAGAAGACAACAAAACTCATCACCAACAAATTTCAAATGATCAAGTTTAAACTTGAACACTTTACTCAAATATAATTTAATCTAAATGCATTGTGTGTGTGTGTGTATGTGTACTTTTTTTTTTTTTTTAAAGAAAACACATAAACTGTCAGGAGGTGGTGATTACACGCCTTGAAACCCAACACTTAGAGGCAGCTGGAGCTTGTGAGTTCAAGGCCAACCTGATCTGCAAAGCTAGTTCCAAAACAGCCAGGACTGTTACAAAGAAACCATGTCTTAAAAACAAAGAAACAAACAAACAACATAAACTAATACAATCAAGGATTTGCATGCATGCTCAAGTGTGGAATGTATTGGTATCTGTAAGTTACTTTGAAATGCATGATTAAGCAAATATGGCCAAATAATAATGAGATCTAGACCGTGAGTATATAAATGTTCATTGTACAATTCTTTTCTGTGTTTTAAACTTTTACTTTAAAAACTGTTGCTTGAGTAATGGATGTGTGGCTGAAGACTGTTAGAGTGGTAGGAGACAAGGGTACACACTGTAGGAAGAACAGCATAGTTTGGGGTGTGAAGACAGGGAAGAGTTCAAAGGCCTTTTGAGAATTTAGAAATTATGGGCAAGAATCTGAAAGGTCCATTTTAGGTGCCTGATTATCTTTGTGCCTCCATAGCTTCATACACTTGGTGTTACAAGGTACACTGCTTGGGAAACACAGTGCTGAATACTAGATGTAACCGGAAATTCACTGACCAAACAGATGTACACACTTCTTGTCTCTATTTGCACTTTCAGTTGTATCCCCATCACTAAAAGCCAGCAAACAAGTCTCGATTCCGAGAGTCTAATGGACACACATTTGAAAAGATAGCTTGGGCAGGCAGAAGGATATCTAATCCATTTCAAGCTCTGGCCTTACGTATTTTTACAGAATAATTCTTTTGATCTCTAAAGTCATGAATGTGTAGGATTGGATTTAAAACACAGAGATGCAGAGCATGGAAGATTAACAGTGTGAAAATGAGCCTTCCTTCTCATCCTCAAGGTTCCCTTCTTCCATTTGCCTTTCACTCAGCCTCCTCTAGTTTAATATCTTAATCATGAGATACTGGCGCTTTTATATAGTTCCCAATTCTTCTACAATGTAATATTTAGTAAGGAGAAAACTGTCCCTTAGGACTATAGGCCCTTGGCGACAGTGCGGTGTGACATGAGCTGAGGGGTGACTCAGCAGAAGGATAAGGTTCAATCCTTAGTACAAAAAATAAATAAAAATAAAGCATGCTGTTGGAAAAACTGAACATGTCCAGTGAAGCAGAAAACAAATGAGCAGGACCACTGAGATAGCATCTCTTACTAATATAGACATAATAACATAAGCCTGTGATCTTAACACTCAAAAGGCTGAGGCAGGAGAATTTATTGTGAGTTCAGAGCAAACCTGGATCACATAATGAGTTCCAAGTCAGTCTCATCTATTTGCAAGATCTTGTCTCATCTCAGTCTCGAAAGAAAGAAAGAAAAACAACACAAAAGGGGCGAATTACAGCTAATATAGGTAGAAGAAAATGAAGCGTACACACAACCCAAAGAAAAGCAGAAACAAAATATATGATTATAAAGTTTGTAAGTTGATTCTATTAATTTTGAAATGTTAACACACAACCCAAAGAAAAGCAGAAACAAAATATATGATTATAAAGTTTGTAAGTTGATTCTATTAATTTTGAAATGTTAACAGAGGTGGGAAAAAATTCAAAGGTAAACAACAGAGTCAGGGAAACTAACACTGTAAATACAAGTTTCATCTCTATAGCTTTTAGGGAGCTGATAAAAATCTATCAAAACAACACCTCTGGCTCTAGTATCCAGCCATCCATGTCCAACAGAGCCTAAGAACAGTCATGTGGGATTCACACAAAGAAACACAGAGAAAAACATTCCTGAATACTAGTTTACAGAAATGTGCCTTAAAACAATTATTAAATACTGCCTTCCATCTATTAAGTGGGAAAACCTGACAAGCTTTTGATGTTATGAGCACTTGGATTTGGTTACACATTTGCTAGTACTATGTTCTGATCTCAAATTTCCACTATGACCACTGAATTACAAACAAATAATTCAAATGAAAAAATATATTTTATATTTGGATAAGCTAGGAACAGCCCAAATGTGTGCCTGTGGAGGGAAGAGCACACTGATGCAATGGAATTGACCATATACAACCACTAGAAAAATGAAGAATCAAAACATAGAAGCAGCTGTTAGACAGATAATTGTAAGACTAAATAAAAATCACCATATAAAAATAAGTTTCTATAGATAACAGATCAGAAAGTGAATATTAATGGTGCTTTATGATGTAAACAAGTTTGTTTTGGTTTGATTGGGTTTTTCAAAACGGGGTTTCTTTGTGTAGCTTTGGAGCCTGTCCTGGAACTTGCTCTGTAGACCAGGCTGGCTTCAAACTCACAGAGACCACCTGCCTCTGCCTCCCAAGGGCACCCCTACATCCAGCAGTGAACAAGTTTTTAAATATACCACATAGTTGATAATGTATCTTTAATTAAATAGATCAAATAAAGTCCTGAGAAGCAGACTCTGGAAACTGGAATTGCTCCTGTTATTATGTATTATGTAACCTTAGGTAACTTTCTATTTCTACACCTATGAAATGAGGGCAGTATTTCACAGCAGGCCAGCAAAGGCTCAAGTAAAAGTGCCTGTCACAGCCTGGTGACCTGAGTTTGATCCTCAGAACCCACAGTGGAAGGAGAGCACCAACTCCCAATGTTGTCAATGACCTTCACAAGAACACAATGGTACATCTTCAGTACTTACACAGCTATACATATACAAGCAATTTAACAATAATAAAATAATTTAAAATATAACTTACAAATGGGTGGTATTTTAAAGATGACACCTAAAACAAATTTATAATTTATAAAGTGATATGTTATCTCAGAACATGATTTTCTTGTAAACACAAATATATCTACTACCTAACACTGGGTATCAGAGATGTTACCACTAAATCTAAATTATTATTTTTCTCCTAATCAATTTAGTTATAACTTATAAACATTTTATCTTTAGGCTGAAGGGCTATTAGGATGGGCATGGATCTCTTCCTGGATTCTCCTACCAGGTGGATGTGGTCCTTGGTTTCACATTACTAGAGAGCAGCCAGTACCACAGAGACCTGAGTACAGGAAAAGAGATGACCCAGAACTGAAAAAGCATACACTGTTCTGCCAACACTTTCATGCAAATGGCCTCCCCACACCAGAGATGGGAGAGATAATTTGTAGTTACACCTGTCCCCCTAGCCTAGGTCTAAATTAACAGGCACACGTGAGCTAAAACTAAGACATTCTGGATCACAGAAGGAAGACATGGGAAGGGAAGGAATCCACGCAGTTCCTGAGTTGGGATAAGAATGTTTCTCATCTCTCTGGTCAGCAATTTGGTGACTGACACTTTCCTAGGATGTCCAAGACTTCCCTAGTGAGTCTCAGCATCGAGAACCTTTCAAAGTTCAACTTTAGAGGCCAAACAGTAGAGGATGCAGACATCTTCCAAGGTGAATGCTATATCCAAAATTCGGCTGTGGTCCCTCAAATCAACTTCACCTTTTAAAAGAGCCTTTCATGTGGCTTGACTTGAAAAAGTATCACTTTGTTAAAAGCAACTTAACTGCCTTTTCACCCCCCTACATCAATCCTCTGAGAGTCCCTAGCTTGTAGCCAAATTGTATCTAAATCTTTATTGGCCTCAGTACCTGAAAAATCAAGCCCCCCATCAAAAAAAAAAAAAAAAAAAAAAAAGTGCTTTCTCTGAGCCCTGTGGTAGTCCATTCAAAGGGAGATGCTATAGAAGAAAAGTATGTGACAGGGCAGAGGCCTTGCTCTCACCCAAGGCTACTTACTGGCTAACCACTTCTCCCGGTTACTGATTTAAAGTGGGGGGACTCCTCTCAAACAACATGATTAGTGCCCTATAAATAAATCTCCCCATGGCTGTTAATGCAAGGAAAAGTCTCTAACTTGGCCCAGGGGCCTGACTGAACCATTTTCCCAGGCTTCCTCTCGCCTCAGGCTCCCTTCCATCTCAGCTTTCAGGCACTTAGTCACCATTAGAGTTTGACTGCATTCCTGGGTGCATGAACTATTTTAAACAAAAACAATACAACACCCACCCACCGTAAGCTACCTGGCCCCTTTAAATCTTAGCAAATGAGTCCAGAGGGGCAGAAATGGTCTAGGACACTATCTAGAATGACCTATCATTGCCCCTCTCCAATCTAACACAACAAAACCAAAAGCAAATAAATAAACCTGGTTTTAAGAAAAATGGCTGAAGGGAGAAGAGTGTGTGTGTGTGTGATCCTGAGTCTACAGCATCTCCAGGGTCAGGAAACTCCCAGAGCACTGGTCCCTTTTCCCCCATCCCATCTTGCAGTGCTGCCTACTGAAGTAACAGCTCTTTTGGAACTTGGAAAAAGGACAAGTGTGGAAGGAACAAGGCCACCCACGGGCACTGACCCAACAAGATAGGCACATGCTATGTTCTGCCCTAACACCACGTCTTCTTTGGTTTTCTCCCTCGCCAGAAGGCAGATCTTCCCCAGTGTCTGTGTTCACCAGGCCTACTGATCCTAGGAGTGCAGGCAACCCAGCTAGAAACCTGTAATCTTCCTCTGGACTTGCACCCAACAACAGATGGCTATAAAATAAGGTTATGAAAAGCTCAATGAAATATTATTAAATCATGTTAAATTGACTTCATCCCACATCTAGGGTGAAGTGAAATGGCAGGAAACATGAACGTGAAGACAAGACCACGCACAAGACAGTATGGCGCTGACAAGATGCCCCACATCTTCCTCCAGAGGCCCCCAGTGTCAGCCCCCTTATCCCTCTCACATCCATGCTCCATACTATGTGACTGCAGCAAGCTGCTCTTCCACATGTAACCCTGTTCCCATGCCTGACACCACAGCTTCCTAAACTATGTACTGCAACCCAGTGTGCAAATCAATGTGGGAGTCAGGAAATGTTTTCTAACAAGAAAAGGTTTCTATGTGAGACAAACAAAAATGAATCCCAAATCAGAAGTAATTCTAACAGTCCATCCATGTTGCATTGTGTGACTTCACTGCACACGCCTCATGCCAAACAGTAACACCAACCATGGCTGTTGCCTGAAGCATCTTGGCTCAAACAGAAGACTATTGTATGTTACGAACTGCAGTATTTTTGCTGTATAAACAAAGTTTTCTTCTCTAGAGGAACTGTAACAATGAGGTTTCTTGGCCCCGGGTGGCCAGAGATCCAGACCCACAGACCCACCACCCCAGAACCACCCCCCCCCCAGCCACCCACCGCTGCTTAAGCCCCCAAAATGACTCAGACACTTATGTAAAGTTGATGCTGTTTGGCCTATGGCTTAGGCACGTTGCCAGCTTGCTCTTACATCTCAACTCAACCCATTTCCATTAATCTATCTGCCATGTGGCCCGTGGCTCACCTGTGTTCCTCACATGTCTCCTCTTTGGCATCTGGCTCAGTCTGTCTGACTCTGCCCTGCTTTTCCTACCTCTGCTGTGATTTCCCCTCCTACTTTTTCTCTGGTGCCTGTCATGGACCAAAACAGCTCCTTTATTTAAAGATTGATATTCACAGCATACAGAAAGGCATTCCCACATCACCTCCCCCTTTCTGTCTAATCAAAGAGGAAGGTTTCAATTTTAACATAGCAAAATTACATATAATAAAATAGCCATCAAGCAAGAATTACAGTTACAATATCTAGTCTATTTGTATTTAGCAAAATTAAAGAAAATACTCTATCATCTACCTTATCCTTGTGAATCTAAAGTTTCATATCCAATATACCTTTTAAAATAACTAAGAAAAACCATACTTATAACTCTCTAATCTTCAACTACATCAAAGACCACGGAAGGATATATTTACTCAAGTAAACAAGAAGTGCAAGCAACTTCCAAAATCTAGAAATGACAGAGATGACACCTATCTGCCTGGACAAAGTTCAGGATAAAGTTCACCCAAAGTTCCTTTATAAAGTTGGGGCATCCATCTTCAGCCTACAGGCCCGGAGTCTCTTTTCATTTCAGTGAAGCAAGAAATCTGCTCTGCCCACTTATCAGTTGCTTCTCCTTGACCTGAAGAATGTCTGGCAGTTTTCTCTGCAAATCAGGAACCTGACAGACCATCTTGGCTTGATCTGCCAAAGTTCAGAGGTCACTTTCCTATGGAACCTGCATGTCCAGTTTAAACAGCATACTGTCAAACAGTCAATACAAGAACAGGGTCTTGCCACAAAGAAAGTAAACTCCATATGGAGTTTCTTCAATGCCCATTTTTCTCTTGAAGTAGATTGGTGCTGCCAGGAGCAGATCTGTCTCACTATCTAGAAAAGCCTAAGTTCTTACAATATTTTAAATGCCATATTCTGTAGGTCTTAGAAGTGTTTGAAGATTACCTAATTGAAATATATCTTTGTATACCTAAAAAATTCTAACTAACATAAATATAAATTTGATTATCATAGGTGACTATTAATCTGCATTTCTTTACTATACATTACAATTTTAAATCTGTTATATGAACATCATACCTTAAACAAGAGTAGAAAAATACATACAGCATAACAAAGTTGACCTTAAATTTGTATCAATAAACCAAAATACATACCAACGGATCCATACCAATCCATACCAATTTCAAACATTTTGAGATTAACAGCTGATTTTTGGATTAAAGCAAACTTAATATTCTAATTTTTTAAAATCACTCATATACCATATACCCCTTTTCTTCTTAGAAAGAGATTAACTATGACCATTAACCATTTGTAGTGAAAACAAACATTTATAAACAATATTTTGGGAATTTGGGCATAGTTTTCCATTACTACTTCCTGCTGATTAAGGGGCGCTGGCAATCATACAGATTCTTGAGACTAGATCATCTTAGTCTGCAGCCCTGAAACTGATGTGACCATCTCTTCCCATCAGAGTATTTTCAGGGGGTCTTTGTTGATGAAACTTTAAGAGCCTGGAAGCAATCCACAGGTTCTTCTGAGGAAACAAAAGTAGAACTCTTCCAAAGCAATAAATCCTTAGACACAAATTTCAAAATCAAGATAACTTTAAAAATATTTCTTATTTAATTTAGAAGCCTTTGCAATCCATTGTATTTCTGCGGTTAGCTAATTAAGTTAAAAAATTAAAAGAAAACACAATAACAACCATAATCCAGATTCTGTGTCTATTTTCCATTTTTACATGGCTTATTATATTTTTATACTCTATTTCTCTTTTTTATGGACTTTATCTTTTCTCTCTGAAGCTTACATATATTTTACACACATTGTAACCCATTTACAGGGTTTTTTTTTCATCTGAATCTGTTTTATTGTGAATCCTTAATCATTTTCCAACCAGAAGAGCTTTTAAAATACTCTCTCTCTCTTAAAGAGCCACACAGTTTTTGCAAATAAAGCTGAATCAGTAAGTTCTCTTAAAGGAGCCGCATCTCTGTTCATGGCTAGCAAACAGAGCAGACCTAAAAAATGCTGCTACTAAGAAACCATCTTTGACTCTGTTTCCTTTTTGTCCAATATAAACAGAAACCTTAAATCAATCACACGCTACTGAGTCTTTTGTGAGACTTCAGAAACCTGCCTGGTTGCAGCTTATGCTCCCTGCCACCAGTCCACTGTCGCCATTTTGAATTGGCCCGATGCCACACTATCTCTGTACAATGACCCGTTTCAGATACACAATTTGGAAACTTCTCTGGCTGATGTGGGAATGCCTTTCTGTATGCTGTGAATATCAATCTTTAAATAAAGGAACTGTTTTGGCCCATGACAGGCATCATTAAAGGAGTAGGTGGGGAATCAGAATAGGTAGGAAAGGAAGGGCAGAGTCAGAGGGAGATTGAGCCAGCTGCCAAGGAAAAGACATATAAAGAACACAGGTGAGCCACGGGCCTTGTGGCAGGAGAGATTAATGAGAATGGGTTGAGTTAAGATGTAAGAGCTAATTAGCAATGTGCCTGAGCCATAGGCTAAACAGCATGAACTTAATATAAGCGTCTGAATCATTTTGGGGGCCTGAGCAGTGGTGGGTAGCTAAGGGGTCTGGGGCTGCAGGTCTGTAATGCAACATTTGACTCAGTTTCTGTGCTCTAGAGTTCTTTCTAATCTTTCTCTGGTTTTATGTGGGTGTTCAGTTCACGTTGGGACACCATTTGTTACAATGAGGTTTTGTCAGTCTTTAATCTCCTATCTCTCCATATCTATACCCCCAACCATCCTCTCTGCACACAATCTTCTCCTGAAGTCATAAAGGATGTAAATATCTTCACTGGGTATCAATAATGCTTAAGTTTTCCATTGTAAACAACATTTCCTCCTATCAGCTATCTACGAAGCATCTGGAACTAAGATGGGCCCCCACCACAACAATTCCTATTGGTGAAAAAGGAGAGAGAGCGAGAGAGAAAGAGACAGAGAGACAGAGACAGAAATAGAGAAATCAAGAACCTGGTGTACACCACTCAATGATTGCTTTTAGAAAACAGACTATTCAAAATGGTTGCAAGATAGCCCTCTATGATTATCCTTCATGTCACATCTCTAATAAGAATTCCAGATGGATTTACCCAGTACTCTGAGATTGGTTATAGATGTGCATAGTCAGTCCATTAGGAGCTAACCATTGTTTTAGATTTTACAGGATCCCAAAGAGATGCCATAGCCCTCAAGTCAGCAGGAAGCAACCCTATGAAAAACTACGCCCCTTTCCCGATAAGTTCTGTCCTCTTAGGGTTATGGATAATTATTATTCTGATAGAATAGTTATAAGTTAAAGTTGGGTTGAGGATAAAACAATAATATAGCCTCAGGGAGCTCTTTTAAAGAAGAGAAAGGGGAATAGATAGGATAGATAAAGGTAGATTGTTCTACCTACCTATAAACAATTATTAGCCAATTTTACGGGATAAGCCAAAGACAATTTGCACTGGTATAGATATCTGTATATTGATACAAATTTAAATCTGAAATAATTTTATATGTCCAAAGCAACTTGTACATTGATATAAAAGTGAATCTGTAACTGTTATAGAAAATTGAATCTGTCACTGCTATATTTTATATACGCTTCTACCTCTGTTTAAAATATTTGCACATTATTGTCATTTCCACTATACAATTGCTACCTCCATTTAACTATACTAGACATAATGTATGATTGTGCTAGTTATGATATGTGCACAAGATGTTTTGTATGCCTCTGTTTGGATAATTTGTATATTATATATATGTATATACATGTCTAGAATACTGCTACCATTTTGCATGGTATATATACCTCTGGCTAATGTTTGAGAGTCATACTAAAAGTCATTGTTCAGAGATTGTATACCACTTTATAGGTAACCTAATATTACAATACAGGCTTCAATCCTCAGCATGATAAGAACTTCAGTCAACAATACTTAAGTTTGCCATGTCACAGTCATCCCAGATACAGGTTGGAATACCAAAAGATAGACAGGAGTCTTCAACCATTTCATAGACCCAGAGAATATGGCATTTAACATTTTGTTATTCAGAATTCAGCTGTGAAAGATGCGACGACTCCTGGTGTCACTGTTCCTTTCCAGAGATGGTGTTGAGCATCAAGGACACTCCTTTGGAGTTTGCCCTTTTGGCAGAGAATGGCCAGTTGGGTAAAGAACTGCCCTTACCTCCACTGCTGATGGTACATACATGATGACATGATGTCCAATCCAGATGAACAGGATGATGGATAGAGACTGATGAAACCTTCCTGGACAGGATAAGACAGTCCCTCCAAAAATGCCCTGCTTCTGAAAAGATCTATCAGATATCATGCGCCTGTAGCCAAAATTATGGATGCTCCAACAGTGCAGAAAACCATAGGTGATTGTCCAGGTAGCTGTGTCACCGTCCTCTTCCAAATTTTAGAAGCTACTACTCTCATGTGCTTCCGACTTTCAGGTAATATATTTTCCTTCTCAGGTCTTGAGCAGGTTGAAGAATAGGTAGTTAAGGTTACTATCCTATCATCCCTTAGCAAGGAACATTCAGGTGTTGGATTTTCCCTATCCCAGATGAACAGTTTTGAAGTAACTTATACATCCTACCATCTACCAATATTTTAGAAATGTATGATGTACCTTATATGTGTTGGGTTTTAGTTATAGTTTGCGCCTTTTCCTCCCCCAGATATTATTTTATAATAATTCCTATTGTATATAGTCTTAGTTTAGAACCTTCTTAGTTAGACAAAAGGGTGAAATGTGGTGGGATTCAGGTGTTAGCTGGTAAGGTTGGGAGTAGGCTCATCTCAAGAGTCCTGGGAGCCTTAAGGGGGTGTGGCCAGCCCCATTCAAAAGGGGCTGCTGGGATCTTGAGTGCCCCATTTTGTTCCTGTTTTCTTGGAGATTGGATCACATCCATTGCCTGGATCATTCTATCATCGCCAAGGAATCATCCTAAGGTTTAACTTGTAATCTTGAGTGTTAAAATACCCTCCACTAAATACTAATCCTATATTTGGTATATTGCAAGTGACATTTATTGCAATACACAAAGAAGAAGGGAGAGAGGAGGGAAGAGGGGAGGGAAGGAGGGAGGGAAGACTTTTTGGTTTTTTGTTTTGTTTTGTTTTGTTTTTTAGTTTAAAGAGTTCTAAAAAGTGTGGTTCTCCCTTTGGCAAGTCTCACTTCCGACAATACCTGTAGGTTCAAAAGCTGTTCCTGGGTCAGGGGAGACAGTAGCAGTTAAGAACATTTGTTCTTTCAGAGGATACAGGTTCAATTCCCAACACCCACATGGTGACTCACAACTGTCCATAACTCCAATTCCAGGGGCCCTGACACCCTCTTCCCTTCTCTGCAGGCACCAGCAATGCACACAGCGCCCATACACACATGCAGTCAAAACATTCTTACATATAACGAATACATCTTTAAAAACATTTTAAGTTCTTCCTATCAGTACATATGTGATATACCACATCTTTAAGAATTCAACATGAGGCCTGGTGATGGTGGTGCACTCCTTTAATTTCAGAACTCAGGAGGCAGAGACAGGCACATCTTTGTGAGTTCAAGGCCAACCTGGTCTACAGAGTTGCAGGATAGCCAGGGCTACAGAGAAACTCTGTTTTATTTTGTTTGTTGTTTTTGTTGTTGTTGTTTGGTTTGGTTTGGGGAGGGAGAAAGGAAAGAAGAAAGGAAGGAAAAAATAATTGAACACAAGTATCTAGATTTTATGCTAAAGTCAAAGCCATCCACAGCAGTTTCAGGAGCATTGTGCCTAACCCCTGTCCTTCACTGGGTGAGCTTAGGAGGTAAGCCACATCTGTCTCCCCTGTCACTAGCCAGGCTCTGTAACTTGCAAGTCACCTGTCCCATGTGTGCTCAGTAAAATGTTAACAGATATTAAGCAGGAAAAAAAGTTTTTATGTTCAAAATATTTTGGACAATGAAGGATAAAACAAAATTAAACAAGTTCCTCTATTACAGGACTTTTCAATGCCTTCAATTCGATGGGCATTGTGATCCCCAAAAAGGGAGGTAGTGCACAGCATTTTCCACATTCATTTGATGACAGAATTAGTTTTCCATGGCTCCTACAATGCAACTTTCAGAAAGGCTGATCTAGCACTTTCTGAGAAAAAAACCAACAGTAAGAAAAGAAGCCGCTATTTGCATGCGTGTGTGTATGGACTAGCCTCCCCTCTGAGTCATGAATTAGACACAGGCTGACTTAGAGTTACACTTTGTTCTCTTGCCTTCTTTTCCCTGGTCTCCCCATCTGAAATGTGAGGAATAATTACACCACTCAGCTTCCCAGGGTTACTTTTTATTGTTTTTAATCTTAAAGCTGTGTTCCATATTAATCACTCAAAGTACCCAGACTTTAAAATCCCTAGTGGCTCACTAGACTGGACAAAGGGATGGAGAGAGCACGAACCACACACCACCAGCTAGTTTCTCACATCTCCAGTTTCTAGACTGCTATGATAAAAGTCTAACTGCAGCAAGATAAGAGGTGAATGAAAAGCTCCCTACATCACACCAGACACGGAGCCCCGTCCTGAGCACAAACCACCCAGGTCTGAATCTTTTGATGCATCTTTTCAGTACAGACTTTCTAAAGGAAATCCAAAGAAACAGGAGGTCAAAGCTAGAACTACAAGAAAGAAAAAGTACTAAAAACTATTTCCTTTTTTCTAAAGAAAGGAGCTCATTAAGTTCATGTACAGGGGAAATATAGTTCCTTTCAGTAAAACTGTTCTCCAGGAAAAGTATCTCAGCATATTTACTATAAAACAATTTAATTTCCCTGTCCCATCACCTGCCACCCTATCCCCCACCCCACCCCCAAACCCCACAGATTGTGGATTTCCTCTCATTCTTGGCAGAGTTACCAGAAGAAACATAATACCCCCTTCGGACTGCTCCCAACAGCTGCTGGAACACGAAGGGGGAGTTAGGGATAGCCCTCCAAAGCTGCCTCTAAAAATGACTCTTCCCTTTCCAAACCACAGCGCCAATGCAATGAGCATGATGTCTCTTTCTCTGACCCCTTAAAGCAAAGGGAAGGACTGGCAAAGTGGCTCAGTGAATAATAGTCACTGGCCGCCAAATCTGACAACTTGAGTTCAGTGCTTGGGGCAGTCACAGTAGAGGGAGAAAACCAATTCCCATAGGTTGTCCTCTGCTCCTCACGGGCCTGGGGCATGCACACCCCCCCACCCCACCCCCATACAAATAAGGAAATGTCCTCTGCTCCTCACGGGCCTGGGGCATGCACACCCTCCCACCCCCACATACAAATAAGGAAATGTTAAAATCTGTTCATGAAAAGGAACCTTCCCAAGACACCTACCTCCAACTCATCTACTCTCTATTTGGCTTAAAGCTGAAACTGCCTCAGAAAGCGACATTTCTTCTTACCTAACCTGCATTTCCCGAAACAGTGTCCTACTCCTTGACAGGTTCAGCATTTTTTTATGTTTATTTAATCCAAAAAAAAAAAAATTACATTGGGAGTGCTGGGGGCGGGATAAGAGAGGGAAAGAGAGAATGTGTGTGGTTGCACATGTGCCATGGTACACACAGAGCTCAGAAAACAACTTGGGTGGGTTGGTTCTACCACAGGAGTCCCAGAGAATCAAACTGAGGCCATTAGGCTTGGCAGCAAGTATCTCTACCCACTGAGTCATTTTACGGGTCCAATCCACCAATTCTCTTCCCCACACACACCTTTTTTTTCCCCCTTTTGGCTTTTTGAGACATATCGCTGTCCTAGAACTCACGATGTAGGCCAGGCTGGCTTCATACTCACAAATATCCACCTGCCTCTGTCTCCCAAGTGCTGGGATTAAGGGCACACACCAGTGTGCCTGGCAAATTCACCAATTTCTCTGTTGCATTTCTTATCCGATTTAATATACTCCCATTATTACTGGCTACCTGTCCCCAGTCAATATATCTAATTCCCTTCAGGTCAAGAGATTTAAAGAGCAAAAATGTAAGATTTAATTCAGCAGTGGTTCCCCTTTGCCTGTGTCATCACACACTAATGCTCTTCAAACTCTATCAGGAGAAGCCTGGTTACCACATAGCAGAGAGACACTCAGTGAGCTGCAGTGGTTCAGCTGGGACCACCAACAGAGTTCATGAATGTCAACTGGGGGCAGAGCAATCTCTCTCTTCACCAAGGAGAAGCTGAACAGGACCTCTAACATCATTCCCCAAAGGTGACGGCTGGGGCTGAGCACAGACCGTGAAAACTGTACAAGGGCTGAGGGAGAAAATATAACATAAGGAATGATTTGGAATAAGGGTAGGAAAAGGCGGAGGAATGAACTAGCTGACCCTAAATGTCTTTTCCATCTCTAACTCCTATGATTCTTTGACCTCCAATTTTGTGCTGTGAACACAGAATGGAAAGTCAGCAGACATGGTAATGTTTTGAAAGAGCCTGGCAGTCTGCTCTAGTCATTTAACGGCCTTTGCATGTAGTTTGGAAGGTGTCTCCAAGCCCTGTCTTCATTTCACAGTTATCACCTTTCTCAGCAATTTGAGCTCATGTCAAATACCAAAAAAGAAAGAGAAAAGAAGGAATGTGCAGGCCATTAATTGTAGGCCAAAGAGGGGCAGGAGCAGCCCACTGGGTGGCCCATGCTTCCAGGGGGCCGAGTGGACAGTCTGGAGACAGAGAAGAACTGACTCAGAGCTCAGACAAGGCAGCCAACCCTCCAACAAGGGGTCAATTCTTTTTCCAGATAGGTTCTCAGTTTAGATGAGTGTTCCCAGGAACCAGGACTCATGTGGACATTCTTAACTAGTATAACCATCTTGCTCCTGGGGCGTTCCACCTAAAAGACCATTGACCTGAACAGACTGCAGAAGATGCAGAAATGAACCAGGTCTCTCCTTGCTCCTTTTCTGTCAGTGTACACCCAAGAAATTTTCTCAACAATCAGTTTTTGTAGGCAGGAGTAGGGGAGTCCATTTTTCCTCTGAAACTCATAATCCATTTTCCCCTTTATTCCTTCTCACATTAATTTTCAAAATTTATCAGAACCTAGCCTCAAAGAAAGTCAACTTGAATTTCTCCCTGTCCCATGGTTAGGAGTCAGGAGCAGAAACTAACGCAATGCCAAGGTCAACCTAAAGTTACAGGTAGGGCTTCATACAAAGGAGATTCTTTTCTGTCAAGAACTCAAAAATAAGCACTTAAAAACCTCTATGCTCTGTCAGTAATCTTGCCACGACCTAAATTTCAGAAGCTCAACCCAAAGTTTACTTGGATGAGGGATCTAGATTTCCAAATGAACTCACACTGCAGCCATGGAGTCTGGTTTTCTCAGTGATTCTGCCTTGAAGGTTAGAGATGTCACTCCTATGGTTCAAAGGCTAGGTGACTAGGAAAGGCAGGGACTACTTCATCCCTGAGCCTAGAGGAGGACCCCCTTCCTTCCAGGGTGCATCTGAAGGTAAGGCCTGCACCAGACCATTTCCTGTCTCTGCAGGTGTATTTACTGTGAACATGTAAACTGAACTCTCCTTTTATTAACTCAGAAACCATTAAAAAAAAAAAAAAAAACCCTGGGGCCAGAGAGATGGCTCAATGGTTAAGAGCATATATAGCTCTTACAAAGGATCTGGGTTCAGTTGCAGCACCCTCTGGCACCAGGAATTCAATGTCTCTGACCTCCTCCTGGCTCCTACATACATGAGCACACACTCACACACCATATTTAAAAATAAAATAAATATATTTTTTAAAAAGAATTTTTCAAAACAACTAAGATAACATCCCTACAGGAAACCTCTGAGCCGCTAAGGAGAGATAAGAAGAAAGTCTAGGATACTTTTGAGTTGCTAATTGTTTACAAAAATCACAGTTTAGGTCTTATAGACCAGTCTACAATGCCCTCTCCATTCAGTTAGGAAAGGAAACTTTGTGCTTTTTTTTTTTTTCATGGAGGTGGGGGGAGTCTTAGATGCAATCATTTTAAAACAAACAAACACACTCTGCTTATCTGTGTCTATCTCACCACTCTGGATGTTAATCATCACTGAAATAGATACCCTCATCCTCCAGCCTCAAAGGGCTCCAAGGCTGCAGGACCGGCAAAGGAATGAGCCTGCATGCCAGGGCAAACACCTCAGAAGCTCTACTCCTGAAACGCCTATTGTTAATTCCAGGCAAATCTATCCCAGGCTAAGGTAAGCACACCCAAATAACTGTCCATAGGACATTTAAAAGGAAATTCCCATTTGAAAATATGTTAACACTGAAATAAAGAATGAGTCAGGTAAGCTTTCTTGAACATAGAAACTGCAAGTACCGTTTAAACAGGTTTCTTTGCTTTAATTATCTATATCAGAATTTAGAGACAGTACCTGTTCCTCCCCCATCACACAGCAGGCATCACATAAGGACAGACAGACTTGGAGTCTCCTGCTTTGTTCTTACACACACGGAGCTGGGTTAGTTAGTACCACTCTATTCCTAACTCAAAAGAACTCTGCATGACATACTGCCTTGGTTTTTACTATTATAACCAAGATATTTCTATTCCCCTAGGCTTCATAAAGCTTTCAAATAAAACTAATTGGAAGTCAGATGACTAATTCAAACTACTTTTTGTTTCCTAAAGAGGGGGAGAGGCTTAGGCTACTTCTTAGTGTCACTAGGCAAGAGGTCTAAAGGGAAGCAAATTATTTGTTTGTGGTTTCTAAGTGGCTCAAATGCCTTCAAGCACAAGAATAAGACCATTAACAAATGACAAGGAGCCCAAGCAGTTCATCTTACTCAACAAAGCTATGATCAGTTAGGAACAGCTACACTGAGCAGAGCTTGCCCTGGGCCGGAAGGTCAGTAAACCTTAGTAGTTAGTGTTTCTAAAAGCAGAAGGCCCTTAAACAGCAAGCGCAGTCCCTAAATCCACAGGCTCTGCTGTCATGTTTGTGAAAACATTGAGGACAGGTAAGAGAACCTGGATGCTGTGTGCGTGTTTGTGTGTGTTTCCTATCATTAAGCAGCACTTCCAAACCAAACTATGTCCACTTCTGACCTATGCAGAATAAACAGTAAGACAAACAATTGAAAAAGTTCTTTTAAAACAACAGGCTTTCTAGTACTGAACACAACCATAGCTGGTTAGGCCCCATTTTACAGAGCAATGTTATTTCTAGTCTTTAAGGAGATAAAACTGAGAGCTAGGGAGATTATGTGCCTCCTAAGAAAGTCAACTTTTGTACTGTGCTTATAAACACCTACTTGGTTATCCAATCTGCAGTGAATTAGTCCAAAGCATGAATAACAACAGCCCGCATTATGCAGGGAGCTACGTTCTGAACTTAGGGAGTAGGCACCCTGATGCACTGATCAAATTGGGGTACATGCCTTATCTCTTCAGGGATGATAACTACCTCTCTTGGTGCTTTATTAAGTCTCTGCAGCTGTCCAGAAGCAGGTGACACTGGTGAATGCTCTCCACCTGCTATAACAGGCATAATTTCTCCTCTTAACCCAAAAAACAGAGCAGTGACCCTGCTCTTTATCAAGTGCCCCTGCAGAACGACCTCACTGGAGAGACAATGCTTCATGCTAGGACACACACACAAAATTAAAATGCACACATCTAGTAATAGTAAAGTTATAATAAATATCATCTTGTAGACCCTATGCACTTTTTTTTTTTTAACTATAAACCCATTTTATTTTTGTGACCCTTCTCAGTTTCTCTCTTTTAGAACAACAGAAAGGAAAAAAAAAAATAAACACTGACTCTTCATTCTCCGGAGTAAGAGAAAGCTGAACTTCACTTTGCTTGGCTTGGATGCCAGTCATTTTGGACAACTTCTACCACAGGTCAATATTCCTTCCATAAGTCACTCTGTCAGAGTACATAATACATATGAAAGGAAACATCTTTCTGAAATGCAGAATTATATATAATGGACATATGCCAATATGAAAGAGGAAAAAAAAAGGCACATACAATGCTTACAAGCAAATTTTACTACAGCTGGAGATAACTAGATATTAAAATATATATAATTCTGATTATTTTCCCTTTGGCTTAAAAAAGTTATTCAGATTTAAAGGGGGGGGGTGCTCATATTTACAAGTGATGAGACTGTGTCCACACCTAAAATCCCAAGGAACCATCACCATCAACAAATTATACTAAAATAGAATAAGGCAAACAAGACAATTGGGTGAAACTATATTAGAGGGCATGGAGAAAAAGTGCATTTGCAATAAACACAAAACACATGAAATACAAACACACAAGAATAAATCAGTAATAAATGATAAATAAAAATCATATGTTAGAACTTTATAGCAAGAGGCAAAAGAATCTTTGGAAAGGCACAGGATGTTTTGGGTCTTGTGTGTAGAAGCGGGGCAGTAACACTGACAGTGTCAACTCAGCAAGTGTAATATAATCCCAGAAGATATTATACTCTATTATGAGTAACATATTCAAAATATTATGGAAATGGAAAGATATCCCAGTAGAAAAAAGTGGGAGTTCAGATATAAATTGAATATCCAAACCTATAAGTGTGTATACACGTTCAATACACAGCAATGTGAGCTTCCCCAAAGTGAAAAAGCTTTAAGAAAAGGTGTATTAAAGCAATAACTGAGCAGCTATTTAGAGAAAAAAAAATATGGTAAGAGAATCTCTCTCCTTGCACCAAGGCAAGTGTTACTGGTGAAATGCCATTTTAAAAAAATCAAGTTACAAGAAAATCAGTTGGCAATGAAATTTATCAGGTCTATTATAAACTTCTCAGGTTAAAGAGGAGAGAAAATTATGACTGGTAGATTCTAATGAAGTATAAAAATTCTAATAAGAATAATAAAATAAAAATTGTCTGGAAAATATATATCAGAGATGACAGACAAGACTCAAACATTTATGACCCAGAAAAATCCCAAATTTATAACAAAAACACCAAGACCCCAGTAACAAAGAGTAGAAAGAGGCAATCTCACAGGTGAAACAGACACATGGCAAAATATTTATCCTGGCCAGTGATGAGAGATACGAAATAACACAGCTTTGGCATACTCTCACTCACCCACTAAAGTAGCAAAGGTGTTTTGGTTTTAATTCACATCAGATTGGTTCACTCATTCTTTTCTGGTATACTGTGATGTGGTCCAATACTCTTGCATATCAAAACCTTTGTCCGATAATTCCTATCTTGGGATTGCCATCATAAGGAACTCAAGACAAATGGACGGCGTGGCTTGTGACATACCTCAAAATCCATTACATTATTCATTAAGCACTCTTCTTTTAGGATGGGTAAGGGAGCCAGTGCAGGTTGGGCAATTAAAAATGTAGAGGGTGTGCAACTAAAAAACTTTTAAAATGGAAATAGTTGTGTAGAAATAATGATTTCTTATGTTAAAAACAACAACAAACTTTGTTATTCTCCTGTATTACAATTGATAAGGGCGGGCTGCAATCTTATAAGCTCCTCACCAGTTCTGGAGATGTTTTCCCCTTCCTGTTTAACAACCTAAGTGTTTCAGGAGTGTTTTGCATTCACAGGTTTCAGACATTACTAGGTCAAACTGCAGTAGTTTGGAGACAGCCTGCACCAATCCAAATTGTTCCCTCAAGCAGACATCTTTTGGGGGTTCTTCTGCCCCCCAAATGAGTCCTAAAACAGGTTGGCGATGAGACTAAAAGCTTTTGTTTTTTAAGGATAGGAACCCTTTTCTGTATATTCGTCTTCATCTGAGCCCTGAAGCCCAACAATCTCAGAGTGAGCAGGAAGAAAGGCCACTAAGACCCGTAGAAAGACCACCAAGTGGGCCTGGGTCCTAGAACCAGCAGGCGTCGTCCTTCTAGGCCTGTCACACAGGACACAGACCAACCTAGTTGTTCCAGGTTGAGGAACCCCGAGTCAAAAACTCAGGAAAAGCCACTCACAAGGGCTGAAGAGTATTTTAGGATGGCTAATTGTAAGTAGCTGCCCCGGGGGAGGGAGCAGACTGAGAGATGCTCTCCCGAAGTTTCCTCGGGTGGGGGAATCTTGAAGAGGGGTGACACCGAGATCCCCTGCGGGTGCTGGGGAGGGATCTGGGGGTGGGGGGGGGTGAATCTGGGCTTCGGTATTCCGGGTGCCACACGGCCCCCAGCCGACCAGGCCTCGGCGCCCCGCCCTTTCCCAGGACGCTGGCCCGCCCGGGGCGGGGAGCGGGCGGGCGAGCGGGCGCTTACAGGTCGGTGCCGAGCCGCGTGAAGCCGGAGTTGAGAGAGGCCCGGGCTATCCGGCGCCAGAGCAGGTCGCAGCTGGTGAAGCGCCGCAGCCAGCGGCACACCTGGGCCAGGCGGCCGAGGGCCCGCACGTCCAGGTAGGAGCAGATGAGCAGCAGCAGCTCCTCCGGCAGGCGCCAGAGCGCTGGCCCCGCGGCCGGACGGGTGGTCGGCTCCGCAGCCGCCGCCGCCGCCTCTTCGGCGGGAGCCGCCATGGCCGTCCGGGTCCCCGGGATGCCGCCCCACGCCTGACACCCACGCTCCTGTGCTCTCTCCGGGCTGCCGTCCTCCCGCCGCCCGGCCCCGACCCTCCGTTCCTCCTCCTTCCCGGGCCCTGCGCTCCCTTCATCCCGCTTCCCGGAGCTTCTGGGCCTTCCCTCCACGCCTGCGCCTTCCTCTCCTCCTCGCCCCAGGCCCGCCTCAGCCCCCGGCCCGGCTGCCTTCCTCGCCCGCTGCAGGCCCGGCTTCCCTTCCGCCCCGCTTCCTCTTCCGCCGTGCCCGGTGCCCGCTTTCCCCTTCCCTCGTTTTCCCCGCGCCTTCCTCGCCGCCTCCCCGCCCTCTCCTTCCCGGAGACCGCGGCTCCCGGGAGAACCCGAGCGGCCCTGGCTGCCCATGAGCGGCCGCAGGGCCGGCTCGACACGCAGCGGAGCCGAAGACGCGGCCGCTTCCTCGAGAGGAGGCGACACCATGTCGGACCGGGTCACATGGGGCGGCGCGGGCCTGGGCCGGGACCCGCCCCTCACGCCAGTATTTCGGGGTGCGAACCCCAACTTGGGTGAGGACACCCCCGTCTGCTGGAGCACCAGGGACATCTGGTTGAAGCACATGTCTTCAAGACTCCAACGAGGGACCAAGCTTGACGACTCACGTCTGTAATCCTGGCATGAGGCTAAGGCAGGAGGATGGCTGTGAGTTCACCTCTTGGCCCACAGAGGAAGTTCCTGTCAAAATTAAAAAAGAAAGAAAGAAAGAAAAGTTTGTTGAAAAGTTCACAGAAAGTCCCCATCCCAGGCTACAGGAGGAGCCTGCGGCTTCAGGAACCATCAAGGTGGAAGGAACCTCCACCCTGGAGAGGCACCTGCTCTTTTGGCTCTCTTTCCTCTTCCCCAGGTCATGCCTTCTTTCCACAAGCCACAAACCAGATTCTTGGAAAACTGCAACCCAAAGTTGGAAAGTTCCATTATCATTGGTCTCACAAAGGATATGAACAGAGATCCTGTCTGTGTACCAGTATAGTTAGACAATATCTGGGGATGTGCAAACAACCTGCTAGGTCCTGAGTCCATAGATCCCAAACTAAGCAGCACATCACAACAATGACCTAAGGCTCTTCAGTAGTCATTACACAGAACAAGTTGATTCTCTAAGATTACGTCGAACCCATTTCCCATACCACTACTGGATTCACATGAACCAATCTTAAAGCTTTGGAACATGGTCTGTGTGGGTCCACTTTAATCACATGCGGTGTTTGTGTGTGTAAGAGGCACTTTCTCCAAGCATAAAATACACAGATGATTTTAAAAAGCTAGACAAGAAAAGGAATGAAATATATAATTTTATGTTATGTACTATTAGTAATTTGGACATACTGGAATAAATTCAGTATATTTAGTGTAATTATTAGGAAACTCAAAATTATATGTATGACTTATGTTTGTGATTCATATCATTTCCCTGTAGCACTAGGCTACATCGTAAGATTTGGAATAGTCAGGATTGCTGGAGGATGCTTGTCCATCCCAGCCCAGGGAGCCAGAGGCAGGCAGATCTCTGTGAGCTCAGGTCAGCCAGGGCTACTTACTGTAACAAAGAAAAAAGAAAGAAAGAAAGGAAGGAAGGAGAGAGAAAAAGAGAGGAAAGAGAGAGCAAAGGAAGATGAGAGTCTCTGAAATCTGTGTAAAAGACAAGGTTTAGTGGTACACACCTACATTTCCAGCACTTCAGGGACAATGAAACCACAGTTTTAAAGCCAGCCAGGACTACAAAGTAAATTCCATGCCAGCCAAGGGTTCGTAGTAAGATTCTGTCTTGAAAACAGCCCAAAAATCCATATAAGAATGATTGGAGAATTTCCTTTTGTGCTGACATCTTAACAGCCATTTTTAAGGAGCAGGAATGGATAAGACATTAATTCTGAAAATCATTCAAAACCAAAGCATAGCCAAAGGGAGAACAAGGGAGCTGAACTACAGACTGCAGAAGCATCATGTAACAAGGTCAGACCCGAATCTGGCTTTGCCCTAGAATTACTTTTTGATCTTAACAAAACAACAACAAAAGCCCCGCCTCTCCTGGCCTTTTAGAGTTCTCAGTCCGAAGCGGAGATAAATGCCTCTGCTTTACTTTCGAAGGATAAATGAGATGATCCCTGTAAAATGCTTTGAACTTCTCTAAAAAATTCTCAATGATAGTTACAGGTCAAATCCTGTTACCAAAAAAAAAAAAAAAAAAAAAAACCCACATGCACACATCTCTAAAAAAAAATACAACAAAGGCTTTTTGCAAAAAACAATTTCCAAACTTGAGTCCATGGCTAAAAAGAACACTTGGACATGTTGATATCTGGTAGGTAAAAGAAATGGTAAAAGGCACATTTCAATACAACCAAGGAATCAGACTGTCTCTTTACAGATCATTTTACTAAATTGGTTTAGTCTCAGGTGTGATACTGTTTGAAGACAGTTAAAGTAGAGGCCTTCCACATTGAAGTGATGGTGTCATCAGCTCAACGTTTTGCTGTGAACCACTCTGACAAGACAGATAAATATAATGTATGGCTTCAGAACCCTATTTAAATTTGAGTCAATTTAACCTGTTGTTCACATATAGTTTAGTTTGTCCATGTCGACTGTCCCTAGTGTTTAGGGGAAGATTTACAGGCCATTTTTTTGTTGTTGTTGTTTAAATCTAACCCAGTAAAACAGCAGGATTAAAATACACAGTTAGATGAGTACATCTTACCAATTACCCATATTGCCTGCGTTGATGGACAGACTAAACTGTCATTTAAAGATGTTAAATTGCAGAGGCTGGAGAGATAGCTCAGTCACTAAAGTGTAGACCTGCGCTTGACTCCCCCACCCCAACCCCTATAATCCCAGCACTATATGTAGGCAGAAACAGGAGGCTACCTGGGACTTAATAACCAGCCAAAATCTGCACGTTTTAGATTCAGGGAGAAAGCCTGTCTCCAAAATGAAGTAAAAAGCAATCAAGGAAGCCATCTGACATTGACCTCTGGCCTCCACACCTGTGTACACACACATACAGAAACATGGGCATACAGACACATAAATCAAGTTGCCAGTCAGGTGGGGTACAACGCACCTAGTAATCACAGTAGTCTGGAGGTGGAGGCAGGAGAGTTGGGGAGTTTGAATCCAGCCTGGGTTACCTTTTTAGTGAATAAATAAAAGTAGTTTAGTTTTAGTACTGAGGATTGAGCCCAGTGCCTTACACATGATAAGCAGGTATTCTGCTACTGTGCTAAATCCTAAACCTTTAATTAACTAATTAACCAAAATACCATATATAGATCAGATGAACTGCTCAGGACTGGCAAGGCAGCTCAGTGAGTAGGGGTGCTTGCCTCCAAGACTGTGAGCCTGAGTTCTACCCCAAGAACCCACATGGAGAGAACTAACTTCCCCAGGGTATTCTCTGACTTCCACACATGTACTGTCATTTCTTTGTGATAATAATAACTTACATGTATTGAGCACATCGTCAGCTACTGTCACAAGAACCTAATGTCCTGCATATTCCTCCCCCCTTCCCAACCTGATCTTTTGAGACAAAGTTTCTCTGTGTAGCCCTAGCTGTCCTGGAATTCACAGAGATCCGCCTGCCTCTGCCTGCTAAGTGCTGGGATTAAGGGTTTATGCCACCACAGCCTGCCCATATTCCTCTCACTATGTAAGGAAGACACTGTTGACTCTTTTTTTTTTTTTTCTCCAGAAGAAATCTGAGGGTTTGATTGAGTAGTTCCTAAGCATTCTAAGTATAAGGGATCAAATTCAGGTGGTCTGTTCTCAAAGCTTGTATTCCAATAAGAACCTTCCCTATATACACAGCAGAAAAAGGGGGATAATGCATTAAATCCAGGATCCTCTCAAACCTCTTACAATTAATAAAGACACACAAATGTTGTAGTTTACTTCTGACCATTTGAAGCAGTTCTGGTATCAAACAAAAGCTTCTCTACTGTCTCAGTTACTTAAAATGATCTTTTTTGTATTATACAGGGCTATGTAAAGCCATTTTCTGGGAAATAGATATTGTCATCCCACATTATCTTATACTTTTTCATCCTTCCCTCAGCTGGGCTTTCTCTCTCTCTCTCCCCTAAGGACATGTACTACCATGACTTTTAAATAGCTAAATAGCTAAATGTGGATGTAGACCTTTAGCCCTAATGCTTTTTCATAATCTTTGTGCAACCCTTTAAAGGAATCTATAGGAACTAATATGCTCTTACCAAAGGACATTTAACTAAAGTTTGGCAACTCCTTCATTGTGTTTCCACTTCGTTTTCTTCCTTAAATTTAATAATAGGGGCTGACGAGATGGCTTACCTCCTACCTCCAATCCTGACGATCTGAATTGGATCCCAGAGACTCACATGGTAGAAAGAGATAATTGACCTGAAAGTTGTCCTCTGACCTCCACACACAGTGACGTCACATCTACCCACACACAGGCACACATATCTTTGAACAGTAATAAATTTAGTATATATTACATGAACATGTTACTTGTTTATTTGGTTGGGGGCGGAGTCCATCAATTGAACTATACCTGTGTAGAGGTCAGAGGACAATTTGTAGGAATCAGTTCTCTCCTACATAGATCCCAGGGATTGAACTCAGATCATCCATCATGCTTGGAGGCAGGCACCTTACCTACTGAGTCATATCAAAGCTCTATGAACTTTTAAAATAAACATATTTCTCTGTATAGGAAAGCCATTGCTATAGGGATTCACAATCTTTGCCGTATTCAAAGAGAAAATATTTTTATTTTATATGAAGCAGTTCCAAGATAGTGCTGACTTGATTTGTTGTTTGCTTTGGTATTTCGAGATAAGGTTTCTCTGTAACAGTCCTAGCTGTCCTGGAACTCACTCGGTAGACCAGACTGGTCTTGAACTCACGATCCTCCTGCCTCTTCAGTGCTAGGACTAAAGGTGTGCACCACCACACAGCTTGCAAGTGCTGACTTGAAATAGTTCATTTTATCAAAGAGACTTTACTGTGGGATGTGGAATTGTGTCTTGTTCTTCACATCTCTACTTTGAACTCTGAACTGTTTTCTAAGCTTTCTACAGTATGTGTCATCACACTGATGGTCATGTCTTAAGGAAAAAGGCCCAAGAGGTAAATTGTTTTTCTTTGTTTGTGTGAACCAGAGATTGAACTCGGGGCTTTGAGTTCCTTGTAATGTTTAGAAGTTTATTTTACTGCCCTCTCATGCAGAAGAATTCCAAATGACTTCACAGACCTTTAGCCTAACTCTAGGAGATAGAGCACAACCCCTCCCTCCTGGGGTAACCTACATGCTGACTTCCCTCCAGAGAATGCAGGATAGAAAGGAGAGGAGCAAGTGTACTGTGGAGAAACCCAGCAAACGCTGCTTCAACCAAGAGGTGAAGGTCAAGCCAACACGTCAGGGTTAGAGTGGGCGAGGTTGAGATGGCCGGTGTAGTGTAGCTCAGTGGTAGAGTGTTTGCCTAAACACAATAAGGCCAGGGCTCAATTGTCAGTGCTGCAAAAATAAAAGGAAAAACAGATCATGAGTACCTTTGTAGCCTTTCTCTCCAGAACTAATCTAAAAAAAAACACCAAACACCTCCCAACTGAGGAACATTCTATAAAATACCTTACCAGCACCCCCTCAAAATGGAACGTCTCAGAGACTGTCCCAGCCAGCAGGGACGAAAAGAGACATAGTAGAATAAATACAATATGATATTCAAGATAGGATTCTGAAGAAAAGAGTAATGAAATTTGGCCAGCCATAGTGGTGCAAGCTGATTATCCCAGCACCTGGGAGACTGAAGCAAGAGCATCGTGAATGTACGTAAACCTCTATTTAAAGTTTCTAGTTGGCTACAACCGGGAGTGTTAACACAGCGTGAGAATACTTCAGGGCCGCACATTCAGTCGCTCACACTGCTGGGAAAATGAAGGGGGGACAAAAAAGATTTCTCATGGTCTGGATTAACAGTTGGACTACAGACAGGGGTATTACATAGAGAAACCCTGTGTCAGAAAATAAACAAAAACCAGTTGGATTATAAACATTTTCTTTCCAAGGATCTGAAAACACCATTCCTAGGCTAGGGATGCTCATCCATTGGTAGGCTGCTTGCCCAGTAAGCACAAAGCCCCATGTGTTATCCTCAGGATCACATAAACCAGCCATCTTGATGAAGCACCTATAATTGCATGAAGCGCTGGGAAAGTAGAGGCAGGTGGATCAGGAGTTTATGGACATCCTCTGCTGTGGGAAAATGTTCTTGTATACTGAAAAGATTTGTCACTCTTACTGGTTTAATAAAATGCTCATTGGCCAGCCAGGAAGTATAGGTGGGACAGCCAGATTGGAGAATTCTGGAAAGAGGAAAGGCAGAGAAGCAATTGCCAGTCAGACACAGAGGAAGCAGGATGAGAATGCTGCACTGAGAAAAGGTACCAGGCCACGTGGCTAAACATAGATAAGAATTACAGGTTAACTCAAGTGTAAGAGCTAGTTAGTAATAAGCCTGAGCTACTGGCCAGAATTTACTATAATATTAAGCCTCTGGAGTGGACCCCCCAGGTGGGAGAGAGATTTCCTCTGGAGCTAGGCAGGACTGAAAAACTTCTGTCTTCTCAGCAACACAGTGAGTTTGAAGCGAGCCTGAACTATTTAAGACCTTGCCTCAAGAAAGCAAGCAAGAGTCATTAGTGATGGTGCGCCTTTAAGCCCAGCACTCTGAAGGCAAAGGCAGGCAGATCTCTGTGAGTTCAAGGACAGCCTGGTCTACAGATCAAGTTCCAGAACTTGGGAAGGGGGGAAGGCAGGCATTATTTCAAGTATAATTCTGACTTTGCAGCTGTGGAAAAAACACACACACACACACACACACACATTTTCAAGCACTAATTTCCCAAGAAATGAGTAAAAATTAAGTCCAGGTCTTTTTAAGCATCTTGAATTCTTCTAAAAGAAAATGCTAGGTCAAATATGAACTTAAGCTGGGCAGTCTGTTATCTCAGCACTTGGGAGGCTGAGGCAAGAAAAATGCTACAAGCTCCAGGCTAGTCTGGGCCACAGTGTGAGGCTCTATCTCAATAAATAAATAAATCTAGACATGATGAGCACACCTTTTATCCCAGCACTTGAGAAGCAGAGGCAGGTGTGTGTCTGGTATTACAGGCTATCCTGGTCTATATAGAGTTCCATACCAGCCAGGGTTACATAATAGGACCCCATATTAAAATAAAACAGCAACAAAAAAAAAACAAAGATAAATTTTTAGTCCTAGTTGCACAATTATTTATACCATTTAATAATGCCTAACTGAAACAGTCATAACACTGATTGTAACTTCCAGTTATCATTTTTTTAACCATCTGTTAGGTTTCAGTTCCTGTTTAAAATATGGGGAAAATGCAATGGGTTGCAATGGGCTGGTTTATTTACTTACTTGAATTATTTATTTACTTGAAAGGTAAATATTTAGTTATTTACTTGAAAGGGGGAGGTGTCATGGATGCCATGACACCTATATGGAGGTCAAGGACAACTTGCTGGAGTCAATTCTCTCCTTCTCCCATATGGGTTCCAGGAATAGCCCTCAAGTCATCAGGCCTGCCAGTAAAAACCTTTATGCACTGAGACATCTCACTAGCCCCCAGTTTTACTTTACTGAAACATATGTACACACATGAATACTTATACACGCAAACTAAATAAAGAGTAAGTGTGGCCTTTGAACCAAAATGTAATGTAATACTTTTGAGTAGCTGTGTAACTGCTTCTAAAATATATAACGTACATTTTTCCTTTCTTACAGCAGCTATTTCTAACACAGATAAATGGGAAAGAAAAGTGGTGTGTTAGAACTCAGACAAGAAGCTCAAGGTAGCCCCAGGGCAGACTGACCTGAAGGAGCCAAGTGCAGTTTAAACACCTTTTCCTGCACAGGAAGCCTAACAAGACCACGGACTTCCCAGGACAGCAGCCATTGACAGTCAACTCTTGCTTCCTGCAACCTCCGTGCTTCTTTCTAGCTAAGATCACACTATTTGCTAGAAGAGCCTTCCAGCTAGAGTGTTGAACTAGAGCTAAGGGTGCTGAACTTCATACCTGCGATAGGAGTTTATAGACAGGAGCTGAATGGAAGTTGTTCTGCTAATAGAATCAAACAGTGTCCACACAGCACTCAGCCTTCACTTCATGAGCCTCTACATGCTGAGAATCACCTAGAATAGTAGGGAGCATTGACCCGGTGTTCAGGCACTCCGGTGAACGTGGTGGATGTATGGCACCACTCTGGAGATTTCATTTATCCATATCTGTCAAAATCTTCCTCCAGCTTATTTGCCAACCAGCAGTAGGAGAACGGCCAGAAAGACTTCAGCTTGCCTAACTCATTAAAAACAATAGGCGGATCTCTGAGTTTGAGGTCAGCCTGACCTATAGAGTAAATTCCAGGACAGCCAGATCTACCCAGACAAACCCTGTCTTTAAAAACAAAACAAACATAAAAATGGAGATCAACTAGATTTTCCAGCTTTTCCTGACTTGAGATTTTTGTCATAAACAAGATGGCACATTGGATCAGAATTTAATTAAAAGTATATAACGAATACTTAGTAATATTTTGTACAGTTAAGAAAATTAAAATTTCCAGGCAGTGGTGGTCACGCCTTTAGTCCCAGCACTTGGGAGGCAGAATCAGGCAGATCTCTGAACTGGAGGCCAGCCTAGTCTCTACAGAGTGAATTTCAGGATAGGCAGGGCTACACAGAAAAACTCTGTCTCTAGACACCCCCTAGAAGGAGGAGGAGGAGGAAGCACAGGGAAATTGAAGTTAGTCAGACATGGTGGTACATGCATTTAATCCTAGAACTTGGAAGGCAAAGGAAGAAAGACAGATCTCCATGAACTCCAGATCAGCCAGAACTACACAGGGAGATCCTCTCTCTTTCTGTCTCTCTGTCTCTGTCTCTGTCTCTCTCTCTCTCTCTCTCTCTCTCTCTCTCACACACACACACACACACACACACACACAAAGGAAGGAGGGGAAAGGGGGACAGAGAAAGATCGCCAGTCTTACAGCACTTTTGTTGGTCTTACAGAGGACACTGGTGTGATTCTCAGCATCCACATGACAGCTCACTACTATCCATCTCCAGTCCTAGAGGATCCATTTCCCTCTCCTGATATTACCTGCACCAGGCATGACATACTAGACACATATACATATAGGCAAAACACTCAAAATTAATAATCTCAGTACTCTGGAGTCAGAGGCAAAGTGGATCTGAGTTGGAGGTCCAGCCTGGTCTATATATAGAAAGTTGCGTGCACACAAAGTTATTTGTCCTGTCACCTCTCATAAGAAATCATTGAACAATGAATGTTGTTGTTTTTAAGATAGGGTTTCTCTGTACTGGGATTAAAGGTGTGTGCCACCACCACCCGACTGAACAATGGAAATTTAATTGTCTAAGCAGTTATATCATAACAGTCTAGGAAGATCTGTGAGATAAAAGGAAGTAACTTGATGTCATAGGACTTCCATAATACTAACTTAAGTGTGTGTGTGTGTGTGTGTGTGTGTGTGTGTGTGTGTGTGTGTGTGTGTGTGTGTGTGTGTGTGTAGGGCTGGTGACAAGCACCTTAGCTCAGAGAGTCATCTCACCTGCCCCATTTGATATCTTTTGAATTTTTACCAATTAATTATATTTATTATTGGAAAAAAATAATTTCCAACACCACATGTCATGGTTCAAGTCTTTAGTCTCAACACCCAGGAAGCAGAGGCAGACAGATTTCTGTAAATTCAAGGCCATGGTCCATAGCAAGTTTGAATCTATTGAAGGCCACATAGTGAGACTCTCTCTCAAAACAAAACAAACAACCCCCCTCCAAAAAAAAAAAAAATCAGTTTTATCCCTAAGGGAGAATTCTAAATGAGAGGACAATTTTTGAGCATATTTGAGTAAGTGGAGGAAGTCATGAGAGAAGTTGTATTCTGCAATGAGAGCGCCGGTAAGCAAAGGGCATTTGCAGTTCATTAACTAAAAAGAATCTAAAGGTAGAGAAATCATAGATTGTGAAGATACAGTGACCGTGGACGGAGGGGGAGAGAATAGAGTCTACCTCACTGGATTTAAACAAGCAACAATGCAAAAGGAAAACTCACTAACCTAAGAGAAATTACTGACCTCAACTGGAAGTTATCAAAAGAGAGTTTGTGGAGCAAAGCTTCAGAACACTGGAGCATCTAAGGGAAGTATAAACACCTGTTCAAAAAAAATCTGCTTCCCACGGAGAAGTCAATTTCAGGTTTTTTAAAGTCTTGGAACATACCCACCCTTCCAAACACACAGCCTCACACCTCTTGTTAGAAGCCTCTGAGATGGATCAAGACGGAAGCTTTCTCTCTCAGGGTCCAATCTTTGCATTTTTTACGGCCCTAACTTTACCTCCTTACGTCACAGCAATGCCAGCCAGCTGAGTTTCTTTTTCTCTTTTAGCTTTCTTTCCAACGAAATCTTTTGTACATTTCTGGAATTTAAGCCACCTCAGTGACTGCTGCTTCTCTGTAACAGCCAGCTCTGAGGGATTAAGGCTGGGGTTTTGTTTTGGTTTTTGTAATACAAACGTAGATCAAGAGTTATCTGAGTTGAGAAGAATATCCTGTTGGAGATGGGGAATCTTTTCTTTTTTCTTTTCCTTTCTTTCTTTCTTTCTTTTTTTTTTTCCACTGTTTCGAGAAGTAATCTTCAGCAAGTGTTTTTGTTTTGGTTTTGGTTTGGTTTTTGGTTTTTAAGAAGCCTCAAACACACCACAAAACATTTCAAGTGATTTTAACTCCTGAATGACGTTGGGCTACCTGAGTGATCCCTCTTCTCTTCTCTGGCAGAAAGGATTAGAAACCTCCAGAGAACTCGGCCCTCTATTAAAGTGGAGTGCTGGGCATTCATTGGCAAGAGGTGAATTGTTTTCAGATTACATGAGAAAGAGTGTGTGTGTGTGTTTCTTTCCCACATCAAAGACTTGGATGGAGGCAGTTCTGAGTATTGCCAGGGATGCAAGAATGGTGCTAAAGTGATTAACAAAATTGCTTTTCTGCAAAAGAAGCACAAAACATTACCTAGGGATTAGAGGCGGAGAGGGCAGGATTAAAGGTGATGTTGAATTTGGGGTAGAATATCTTATCCATCTTTTTCAAATCATGCTTCAAGGATTCGGTGGCCCCTCCCTGAGGAAACCCGAACAAAGTTCATAAGTTTTGTGCACAGAGCGCTGACAAGGTAACATTATAAAACTGCTGTAAGTAGCATGCATGAAGTGACCCCCACTGTTTTACCTTGCCCTGCAGATACATTCTGGGAATATTTGATTCTGCACACATCCACTCCTCCAAACAAAATCTCTTTCTTTTGTGTGTCTGCCTGTTAGGCTTAAATGATAAGGTACTTTATAGATTCCAGGGTAATTGTGTTTTAGTAAATCTTGCTTCAATTAGTTTAGCATCCCTTTTTTGTGTGTTTTGTATTGTTGGTTTTTTTGTTTGTTTGTTTGTTTGTTTGAGGCCAGGTTTCTCTATGTAACAGCTCTCTGGCTATCCCAGATCTCACTCTGTGGACCAGGTTGGCCTTGAACTCTCAGAGATCCATCTGCCTCTGCCTCCCAAGTGCTGGGATCAATGGTGTGCGCCACCAGCACTGTACTAGGTCAAATATTAAAAGCCATGGGGAGATGACTAAGGATACAGTGCAATGTTCGATAGCTTGCCCATGAAGTGCAAGGCCTCGGGCTCAGTGCCCCGTGTTGCAGCCCTTCCACCAACCAATTTATCTGTACAATTCCTGGTTTAAGAGGATATTTAAGGGGTATCTCTGTAATGCCCTATGTCATCCCCTGTCATTCTGGGTATTTTGTCAGTCTCATTGAAAACCCAAATCAGTTGTTTGCTTCTTTAATGAAATGCTCCCAAGTCAGACAGGCAGAAATATATAAATAAGCATACATAAATCTTTGTGAATAAACTTCTTTTTTCCTCTTTTAAAACACTGTTCAAAAAAATTAACAATACATGTATATGGATAGGTGTCAAAATCATAATACTAAGTGAAATGAGCAAAATAGATTAGGAGCAGTGTATTCAGCATGATGTCATTATGAGAGTTACCACAAAGCTATCAGAGTTCTCTAAGGACCATACATGTAAATAAAAGCACAAAAAATGAAAACACGAGGGCTATACATACCTCAAACTCCTGGTAGCAAGCTAGTCTTGGGAAAGGGATGTGATCCCCGGTAGTGATGAAAGGGACTTTTAGACCCCGTTCTGATGCTTCTTTTCTTTTAAGGAGGGGGGAGCCATTAAGCTAAGATGATTCACTTAAGGCTAAGTTAGAGGACATGAAGTGTCATTGAAATTCTTGTCTAAAATACAGAGGTATGAGAGCTCATCTTTGTTCTAAATAGTTCTTTATTGTTCTTCCATTTAGTTTATAGACACCCCTCCCCCCACACACACACACTTAGACCGTCTCGTTCCTTTCAACATCAGGAAAAGCTATTTCAAATTGATTGAATATTTCAGAATAGTTGTTCCCACCTCTTTCTTCCCCCACAATAAACTTTTCCTCCTAAGTGACTGTTGGGATGGAACTTGATCGCTGTGTGTATTAGATAAAGAATGAGCCACCCGAAAGTCCAGTGCAGAGCAGGTGAATGAATAAATAAACAAACAAACAAGCCAGCCAGCAAGCTCTGGCTGGCGCTGGACGGGGCGCGCAACAACAGCTTTAGGAGCGGGGGCTCCCCCACTCCCCACCCCACCCCCGCCCCCGCCCCATTCCGCAGACGTCGTTTCTGAAGGTTTGCCTATTTGACTTCTTCGCTTTGAGGAACTTGTCGAGAACAATCATTTTCGATCTGTCTTTCCCTCGGGGTCCCGTAAGGTCACTGGACATAAGATAGCTGTGAAATTTGACATTGTTCCCATTTAAATGCTTTCCCCAGCAAGTGCAAGAGTGCGGCCGCTCGGGTGTGGGGCTCGCGGCCGGCCGGGCGCTCTGAGCCTCGCCGGCCCTCCAGGCTTCAAAGCCTGCCATCCTTGATCTCCCCAAAGAATGTTTTTGAATTCTACGTCCATCTAGTGGTCGCCGGCAAAGATCTACTTGGCTTTTTCTTTCTTCCTTTTCTTTCACACTTGAGCAGTGAGATTCTGTTTGTGATGGGGGTTTTGCCCTCCCTCGGTCTTTAATTCGTTCACAGGTGGTTTCAAAGTGTCTGTCCTCGGCCACTGCCTTCTATAAACAAGCAGGAATTCGCCGGCTGCCCTGGGCCCAGGGCGCCCCTCTTCTCCCAGCGCCCTCCTGCTCTCACTTTGAAAATAGACCGTTTTGTGGACAGTAAAGTACAGTTCCTTTTCAGAGATGAGATTAGAGGCTTGAGGGGAGTCTGGAGGGAGGGGAGTGTTTTTCTTTTTCTTCTGCTTTTTGCTTTTCTTTTTCTCACCGGAGAGCCTTTGTGCGGTGCGTTTTAGCAAGCGCAAGAACTTTACTTATTTTACACTCAGTTGCGCCTTTGGTTAAGGATGACACGGCTGGCCCTGAGCCCTGAGCTCAAGGTGCTGGGAATTTGTTGGTTTCCCTCTCTCGATTCCATCTCTGGCATCCTAAGCTCGTGGGTAAAAACCGAAGATGGTGGGGATAGGGCTAACAGGTCCGGATCAAATTCTCTGAGTTCTAGAGAAGGATGAAGGACATGGATGGCTCATGTCTGTCCGATGACTCTCCCCGGGTCCCACATCCTTTATGTGAAGCGTAAGAGAGAGTGCCCTACAGCAGTTGGTAGTTCTGGGAGTTGAGGAGTTCATTGATACACACAGTTCTGAATTCTGTGAAGAAATACAAATCAAAACCTTTGTGGAGCCCCTGCTATCTTTTAGGTTCCCACTGTATCAGTGCCTCTGTCCTGGAGCAGGACCACTTTAGGCTGGAGGAATACACAGGACCGCACTGAAGCTCTAGAAGTCTGCTGTTGTTTCAACTAAGTTAAAACAAGTCCTTCTCTCTAGGACCTGGAGAGAAGGCTCAGCTGTTAAAAACACGTATTACCCGTGCAGAGGACCAGAGTTCAGATTCCAACCCCTATCCATCTACTCAGCCCCATTCGCCTAGCTACCCACCCCAGCCCCCAACCACCCAGCACACTCATGTAGAGCTGCTGAAAGAGCCTGTAAGTCCCACCCTGAGGGAATCAGATGCCTTTAGCTTCCTGGGGCACCTGCATTCACATGCACGTGATACAACACACATAATACATACACATATTTCTTTTATAATAAGAAAAAATCTGAAACATATATTTTTAATTAATCTATTTCTTTTATGTACGTTGGTGTTTTGCTTGCCTGTGTGTCTGTGTGAAGGTGTCATATTGCCTGGAACTGAAGTTACAGACGACTGTCGTGTGGGTGCTGGGAACTGAACCTTGGCCCTCTGGAAGAGCAGCTGGTGCTTTTAACCACCGAGCCATCCCCCTCAATCCTCTATATATCATGTATTGTATATTACATAGGCTTTCTCTGGGTTGGGATGTAACTCAGCGATAAAAATGCTTAGTTGCCATGATCGGGTCCCTGGATTCAATTTCCAGCACTGTAAGAAACACTGTGCAATTACCTTTTCTCTTTACAGATGTTAATGGACTTTTTTAAAGAATCAATGTAAAAAACATAGATTACAGGTGTGAATATGGCAGTGCACCATTCCCTATAAAGTGAAAACAGACTGCACAACAGGGATCTGTCCGGATAAATGACGAGCCCTGCCTATCTATAGATATAATGTGTAATGATTTCCAAAACGCCAATAATAAAAATAGGACTTAAACCAAGAACAGGGAGACATGGAGACATGTTTAAGCAATAGTGTTGAGCCAAACAGGAAGTTGAAGAAACAACATAAAGAAATGTTCTGTAAAGGATGATCTTGGCTGGGGATGCAATTTAGTGCACTTCAGTTACATGGTGCCAAATAAATAATATGTAGTCTTTAGTCATCTACAGATCAAAACATATAGTGTACAGGGACATACAGGCTTACTGGAGACTTTGGAAAGGGATGTGCATTTTCTATTATATTTTGCTTTTACAAGGAGAACATACATAAGGGTCTCATGCTTGACCCACTGGGCTGGCTGAGCTATCTATCTATATAACTGAAAACTATGAGTCTTTCTCTGTCCCACCAGCCAGCTCCCAAATAATAGCATGGAGACTTCTTACTAATTATGGAAGCTCGTTCTATAGCCTAAGCTTGTCTCAACTAGCTTTTTAAACTTAACCCATTTATATTAGTTTATGTGGCATTATGTGGCATTACCTCTCTCCCATCTTGCACCTCCTGTTTCCATTCTGTGTTTCCTGGTGTCTTCTATGTGGCGAGATCTCTCCTCCTCCTCTGCTCTCTTCCTGGAAATCCCGCCTATACCTCCTGCCTAGCTATTGGCCATTCAGCTTTTTATTACACCAATCACAGCAATACACCTTTACATAGTGTACAAATATTCCACAACAGAAAACACCTAATTGTTTAGGGTCAGGATTTCTCTAAGTGTTCCAGATTGGCCTCAACATTCTGACTGAGCTGCTGAAGTTCTGGGATTGTTGGCATGTGCCACCACCACACCTAGATACTAATAACAATTCTTCAGTGATGTTTTTAAAAAGCAAACAAATGGGCTAGGGATAGTAGAATGTTTGTTTAGTATGTTCAAAGTCCTGGGTTCAGTTCCCAGCACCACATAAAACTGGGCATGACAGTGCATGCCTGTGATCTCAACACTGAGAAGCAAGAACGGGAAAATCAGATGTTCAAAATCCTCCCTAACTACATAAAGAGTTCGAGGCCAGCCTGAACTACATGAGACTGAGTCCCAAATAAACAAAGAACTAATCCAGCACCCAGGAAACTGAAACAGTGTAGCATAAATTAAAAGGCTAGCCTGATCTGCAGAGATCCTGTCTCAAAAACAAAGACATACAAAAGATAATTAAAATGATATAAAAATCCCCATGGCCTTTATATCAGTCAGGGTTTCCTAAGGGAACAGAACTGAAGAAATGAATCTTTAAATAAGTAAGTAGAAAGGGATTTATTAGAATGACTTACAGGCTGTGGTCCAGGTCATCCAACAACGCCCATCTACCAATGGAATGTCCAAGAAGCCAGTAGTTGTTCAGTCCACAAGGCGGGACGTCTCCGCTAGTCTTCAGTATACACTGGAATCCTGAAGAAGCAGGCTTTAATACTAGTGAAGGAATGGACTTGCCAGCGAGAAGGGGGTGGGGGGCCAAGAGAAAAAGCTTCCTTCTTTATATCCTTTATATAGGCTGCCACCAAAAGGTGTAGTCCCAATTAAAGACCTTCCCACCTCAGTAGATATGGAATAAAGGTGGTCTTCCCACTTCAGGTGATTTAATCAAGAAAAACCCTCGCAGATGTGTCCAGCTGCTTGGGCTTTCGTTAATTTCAGATGTAGTGACCTTGACAATCAAGAGTAGCCCATCACAGCCTTCAAGAGAGTCTTTTGTATATTACTTATATATATTTGTTTTAGTTGACAAATATAACTTGAACATTTATGATGTACACCATAGTGCTTTGACATGTGTGTACATTGCAAGCTATTTAACATATGCAACACTTCACATATTTTTTGTGGTGAAAAATTTTGGAATTTACTCTCAGCAAATTTCAAGTGCATAGTAATATTCATCACCATAGTCTTACTCCCTCAGTCTACCTGTAATTTCCTGTCATTTGACCAGTATCACCTCAGTGCCTCTGTCATAACCACCACTTGACTTTATTTTTAGTTCAACTTTTTGAGATTTCACATGTAACCGAGACCATGCAATATTTGATGCAAATTTGCCCCTGGCATGCATAATATATATAATTAATATAAAATCTTCCAGGTACATATACATCACAAATTATGGGATTTCTAACTTTTTTTTCTCTTTGGTGTTTTTCAAGACACAGTCTCTCTGTTCAGTCCTGACTGTCCTGGAACTTGCTCTGTAGACCAGGCTGTCCTTGAACTCAGAGATCTGTCTATCTCTGCATCCTGAGTGTCAAAGGTGTGGACCACCACTGCTTGGCCCAATTTTTTTTCTTTCAGTGGATGAATAGTGTTTCATTGTGTGTATGTGTGTATATATATTAATATATGTACATATGGATCATGTTTTCTTTATCTGGTCATTTTCTGATGGACACTTAGGTTGACTCCACATCTGGGTTATTATGAATAAGTGCTGTAATGACTGTGGGAACATCTCTACACATACTGATTTCATATCTTTTGGATATATGTTCAGTAGTTGGCTTTCTAGATCATATGGTAGTTCTATTTTTAAGCTTTGGCAAGTTTACAATCCTGCCAAGGGTATTGAAGAGTTTCCTTATCCAAACCTTATCCCCATCTTTTTGAGATGTCCATTCTGATAGGTGTGGGTTGACAACAAATTGTAGTTGGATTTGCATTTCTTGGGTCCTCAGTGTCTCACATTCCTGTTGGCTGATTTGAGAAATGTGGATCCAATTTCTTCTGCCTACATTTTAACCAGGCTATTTGTTGAGTTCCTTACATATTTTGGAGATTAGCCCCTCAGATTTATAGTCTTCAAATATTTTTTGCCAGTCCACAGACTGCCTCACTTCTCTGTCGATAGTTTCTTTGCTGTGCACGGCACTTTACTTTTTTGGTTTGTTTATTGGGTTGTTTGTTTGTTTGTTTGTTTGTCTGTTTTCTCTTTATTCTTTGCACTCACCACCCAGCTCCCAAATAAATATACGGAGACTTATTCTTACTTATGAACCTTATCTTGGCTTGTTTCTAGTCAGCTTTCTTTAACTTAAATTACCCATCTGCCTTTTTCCTCTAGGCTTTAACCTTTCACAATTCTTTATCATTCTCTTTTCTTCTTACTCCATGGCTGGCTGCATGGCTGTGTGGCTGTGTGGCTGTGTGGCTGTGTGGCTGTGTGGCTGCGTGGCTGCGTGGCTGTGTGGCTGCGTGGCTGCGTGGCTGCGTGCTGTGTGGCTGCGTGGCTGGGTGGCTGTGTGGCTGCGTGGCTGCGTGGCTGTGTGGCTGCGTGGCTGGGTGGCTGAGTGAGTGGGTGGCTGGCCCCAGCCTTCTTCTTTTCTCCTCCTTTTCTTGCTCTTCCTCCTTCTATTTATTCTCTCTGCCTGCCAGTCCCGCCTCTCCCTCTCCTGCCTGGCTCTTGGCCATTCAGCTCTTTATTAGACCATCAGGTGTTTTAGACAGGCAAGTAACACAGCTGCACAGAGTTAAACAAATGTAGCATAAAAGAATACAGCACATCTCTGCATCATTGAACAAATGTTCCACAGTGTAGGGGGATTGTGTTGTTCAATGTAAATAATTGTCCCCACCTATGAGTTTAATAAAAAGCACTGATTGGCCAAAGGCAGACAGGAAGTATGGGTGGAGCTACCAGACTAAGAAAACTCTGGGAACAGGCAGAACAGAGCAGAAGGCCAGAGAGAAGCCAGAAGATTCAGAGGACAACTATGCTGCTCTGAGAAAAGATACCAAGCCACATGGCTGAACAGGATAAGAGTCACGGGTTAGATGAAGGGTAAAGAGCTAGCAAGTGATGTGCCTGGGCCTAGGTTGATCAGCCTAAAACTATTGAAAGCATCTGTGTGTCTCTGTGGGTCTGTGGGTCTGCAGGTCTAAACCTTGAGGCTAGGCCCGAAAGTCCAGGCCAGAAACCTCATACTACACACAGTATAAATGAATGTAACATATCTTAAACTAATATTCCCAGTAGTTTTATATTAGCATATATTAGTTATACATGTAATGGATTTTAAAAATAGTTTCAGATATGTAAGTACGTATTTTGAGCATATTCACCTGTTCCCTCTTTCCTTCCTCTCACTCCCATGGGTCTCTTCCTGTTCCCATCTGCTTTCCCCTCTGTTTGACGCCATATGTGTATATACATGTGAGTGTGTGAGCAAAAGCGTGTATGTGTGTATATGCATATAACCCAATGAGTAATTATGATTACTTTTTTGTTTGGTTGGTTGATTTTTGGTTGTTTTCTAATTATGATTACTTATAGTATCATAATTAGCAATAATTATATAATAATTATCGTAATATATAATATATAATAATTATCATAATAAGTATTACTTATACTATGAGAGATTATTTATAGACCAATTACATGTGGCTGCACCATTGAAAAACTGTCCTTCCCATGTTTTGCTTTTGACTCTTGAAACAGGGTGGCACATAGCCCACATAGTTACATACTCATGATTCATCTGGGGATGACCTTGGACTCCTGGTCCTCCAGCCTCCATCTCCAAAGTCTTGGATTAGAGATGTATACCACTACCTTTTTTTTTTTTTTTTTTAAGTTTTTAGTTTTCTTTCTAAGGGCTTTGGTTTTAGTTAGTTTACAAAGAAATGTGTCTTACTGTGACTTTCTCATGTACATATGTCATCATACTCTGTCAATTTTCCCACCTTCTCTCTTCCATCTCCTGTTCTGGCCAGTCTTGTTGCTTCCTGTAACACTGCCCCAAGCTTTCCTGCTGTGTCTTCCACACTCTGAAGCCCTTTATTTTGATATAAGCCACCTGTCTATTTCACTCTCCAGCCCGTGCTTTTTGAATCATGTAAAAGTCATCATAGCCCAGACCAATGTCACAGAGTTTCTGTCCTGCCATCCCTTACTGCACTTCTATAGTTTAGAGTCTTAAGTCTTGAATGAATTTTGATTTGATTTTTGTATATTGTGTAAGATGAGAGTCTAACTTCATTCTTCTGCATGTATATCCAGCTTTCTCAGCATCATTTATTGATGTGACAGTCATCATCTTGTGTCCTTACCATCTTTGTCAAAAGTTAACTCTCTGCAAATGTGTAGATTTCTTTCTGGGCTCCTGTGCCATTGATCTGTTTGTATTCAGTAAGATGCTGTTTTGTGTACTGTGGCTCTGTGGTAGACTTTTGAAACCTTATAGAACAGGCATCCACCTTTGTTCTTTTTTGCCCAGTGCTTGCCTTGAATATAGGAAGCCCTGGAGTGGGTCTCCCAGCACCAAAAACATAAAAATAAAATAGAATTTTTTTTAAAAAAATTAAGGAAAAAGGGGGAAAGTTGCTTTTTATTTCTTCATGATCTTTGTAGGTCTTCATGTGACATTTAGGGCATGTTCCCATTTTTATGAAGTTTCATAGGGACTGAAATGAATATGAAGGTTGCTTTGTATAATATAGACTTTTTAGCTGAAGCTTGTGTGTTTGCTTCTGAGTCAGGTTGCCATTTTACAGCCCAGGTTGGCTCAGAACTTACTCTACAGCTCTAACTGGTTTCAAGCTCATGGTGAGCCACCTGCCTTAGCCTCCAAAGTATTAGGATTAAAGGTATGGGCTCTTTATTAGCCAAGAAGAGCAATACATACTCACAGTGTACAAAAGATCATTCCACGGCATGCATATGTACACATGTGTATATGTATATATGTACATAGACAAAATAACCGTCCTAGTGGATATGGAGTGATTAGGGTTTGGTTTTGGTTTGGTTTGGTTTGCAGTGCTGGAAATCTACCACTGAGATATATTTCCAGCCCAATTACTTAGTTTTGTTTTAATCTCCACTCTGGGGAGATGTGTTAGCAGTTCAAAGAGTCCTTGCTGCTCTTGCAAAAGCTTCAGGTTCAATCTCCAGCTCCCGCATCAGGCAGCTCCCAACTATCTCTAGCTCTAGGGGATCCAACACCCTCTTCAAACCTCCTTGGACAACTTCATACACGTGGTGCACATTTTTCAAGACAGTTTTTCTGTGTAGACCTGGCTGTTGCAGGCCAGACTGGCCTCGAACTAGCAGAGATCTGCTTGCCTCTGCCTCTGAAGTGCTATGATTAAAGATGTATGCCACCATACCAACCAAAATAAATTTTTAAAACATCTTTTTACATATATAAAATGGAACTCAGGAACCAGATGTAGAGTTATCTCAGTGCTTGGGAAGTGAAGGCAGGAAGATCATAAAATCAACACAAAACCTTGGCTACTAATGAGACCCTGTCTTAAAACAAAGAGCAAATTAAAGATGGTCTTATCTAGGGCCTGAGGCTGTCGTTCGGGTGGTAGAGCACTTGCCCAGCAGGCACAAGACCCCGGGTTCAGTCTCCAAAACAGCATAAACCAGGCATGATGGAACAAACGTGCCTGTAATCCCAGCATTCAGTAAATGGAGGCAGGAGAATCAGAAGGTCAAAGTCATCCTCAGCTACCTACCGAGTTCAAGACCAATTTGAGATACATTGGTCCTGTCTCAGGAGAAAACGATATGTCTGAGAAGACTGGAGGGATGGTCTTGACACTACACTTCAGAAGCTACCCTGCCCCCAAGAGCTGCTGTCTAATCTCCTGCTCCCAATGTGGAGTGGTGGTTGTCACAGACGACGAACAGCCCTCTTGTCTGTTAGTCCTCTATGGATTTATCTCTCATGATTGATAACCTGTGCCCGCCACAAAACCTCAGACCTGAGAATTCAAGACAGACTGGAGTATTTCTCCTTTCTCAGAGACTTTAACCTTCTGGTTAGTCTAGACCCCTTTGCCTCAAAATTCTGATGTCCCCTTACTCCATCTCTATTGTTCCAGCAGGAAAGCCACCAT
This sequence comes from Phyllotis vaccarum, assembly GCA_033318265.1. Lineage (NCBI taxonomy): Eukaryota > Metazoa > Chordata > Mammalia > Rodentia > Cricetidae > Phyllotis > Phyllotis vaccarum. Next base: position 16,013,355 of record JARWLC010000004.1, on the reverse strand, counting down.
TCCATCCAAACTGTATTCTCCTGTTCCTAAACAAGCGACACATTGTAGAAAGACCTCAGAACTTAGAGCTAGACAACGTGCATTCAAACCTTGGGTCTGTGGTCACTTTATTAGGTGTCCTTAGGCAAATAGTTAATCTTGATAAGTGTGGGTTTTCACTTCTGTAGGGTTAGTAAACCCTTTACAGGGCGGGGGCATGAAGGGGAAGATTTTTCTTGAACTGCAGAGAGAACTATATACAATATATCACTTCTCTGGGTAAGAATAATGTCCAGGTAAGAAACTTCTATAAATTATTTGCTTGGGGTCTGGAATGGAATCTGGCCTTTGGTAGAATGCTGTCACTTCCTTTTCTTTCTTTCTTTCCTTCTTTTCTTCTTTCTTTTTTTGGGGGGAGGGGCAGTGAGACAGGGTTTCTCTGTATAGCAATCCTGGCTGTTCTGGACCTCACTTTGTAGATCGGGCTGACCTCAGAGATCAACTTGCCCCTGCTTCCTGAGTTCTGGAATCAAAGATGTGTGCCACCCTTATTTCTTAACTGATTGTCACCCTCCTACCATTTGTTACCTGTTTGGGAACTTCTGTCCTGTCTTTCAAGCTCAGAAACTTTTGCTCCATTTAAGGCCCTGGCTCTGGCTTCCCAGGCTACTCTCCTGAAGTCACCCTACAGGAGCTCCAGAGCTTCTAACAAATCCGCAGCTCTCACCATAGCTCATGGGATCCTTAGCACATATATACAAAAGGACCCAATAGGAACAGATCTCAAGCCACATTCTATTGCTGCTCAGTTCCCCAGCATACCTGCCAGCTCAGCAGCCATGCCTCAGACATACAGCAGGAGCGAAGCTGCAGAGTTCACTCAAAGTCTTCCAGCTACCTTGGTCACTGAGCTTATCTGACCCCCAGCTCTGGCACTTGGCCACTGAGAACTGACCTTGGGAAATTGCTGGCAGATTTTTCAATATACTATACATTTATTGAGTACTGTTTCCCAGGAAACCTGCCAGGCACTATGGAATCAAGGATCGAGCACAGAATCTACCCCTTTCCCCTCAAAATCAGCAAACATGAGCAGCAAAGCTTTCACAAGCACATGTTTGACTCTGTGGTTCAGAAGCGATTTAATTCTGGCCCAAAAGAAAATTGATCTTAATTTATATAGTTATCTGGTGGATTGCTACATGTAATGCTTCATAGAATATGCCTTGCTCTTCTCAAGGCTTCTAATGTAACCTGCCTGAAGCACTCCCTCTCTTGTTGCTAACCTCTGCACACAGCACCCCATCTCAAGCAAATGTCTATCCTCCAAAGATCTTAACCTTGGGATTTCAACATTCTCTTATTTCTCCATAGCTCCCTTCCCCCACACACACACTTTTTTTTTTTTTTTTAACATAATATCAATCCTGTCAAATGAAGTAAACAAATACAGAGTGAGGAAGGGATGGGGTAGGAACCAAGGAAGGGATGGGGTAGGAACCGAGGAAGGGATGGGGTAGGAACCGAGGAAGGGATGGGGTAGGAACCGAGGAAGGGATGGGGTAGGAACAGGAAGGATGGGGTAGGAACAGGAAGGATGGGGTAGGAACAGGAAGGGATGGGGTAGGAACAGGAAGGGATGGGGTAGGAACAGGAAGGATGGGGTAGGAACAGGAAGGGATGGGGTAGGAACAGAGGAAGGGATGGGGTAGGAACAGGAAGGGGTGGGGTAGGAACAGGAAGGGATGGGGTAGGAACAGGAAGGATGGGGTAGGAACAGGAAGGATGGGGTAGGAACAGGAAGGGATGGGGTAGGAACAGGAAGGGGTGGGGTAGGAACAGGAAGGGGTGGGGTAGGAACAGGAAGGGATGGGGTAGGAACAGGAAGGATGGGGTAGGAACAGGAAGGGATGGGGTAGGAACAGGAAGGATGGGGTAGGAACAGGAAGGGATGGGGTAGGAACAGGAAGGATGGGGTAGGAACAGAGGAAGGGATGGGGTAGGAACAGGAAGGATGTGGTAGGAACAGAGGAAGGGATGGGGTAGGAACAGGAAGGATGGGGTAGGAGGCGGCTGTGATTAGGGACCCATCCTGTCCTGGCTTTTAGTTTCACTAGGACAAGCTCATAATGACAACTAAGACAAAAAAGTCCTTTCTCTTATTCTTTCCTAAAGACCAAAGTGAGCAAGTGGAATTTTATTTTATTTTTTAAAGTACCATCTGCAGCAGCACCCTCCAAAACAGATAAGTTAAAATAAAGTAAAAAATAAAAAGAAAGAAAAATACTTAGGTATAAATGTAATAAAATAACACATACAAGATTTTTTTAATGTATAATAACCGTGAAAGAAAAAGAAATTACAAGGCCTAGTGTGGAATTGTAATTCTGTAATATTTATTTATTTATTTATTTATTTATTTATTTATTTATTCATTCATTCATTCATTCATTCATTCATTCATTCATCCATCCATCCATCCATCCATCCATCCATCCACCTATCTATCTATCTATCTATCTATCTATCTATCTATCTATCTATCTATCTATCTATCTATCTATCTATCTATTGAGACAGGGTCTCTCTGTGTAGTCCTGACTGTCCTGGAACTTGCTATGTAGACCAGGCTAGCCTCGAACTCAGAGATCCACCTGCCTCTGCTTCCCAAGTGCTGAAATTAAAGGTGAGCACCACAGATGCCTGGCTAAGCCTGTAATTTTAAATACTGGAAGACAGAGGCAGGAAGATTGTGAAGGCTACACACGTAGTGTAGTCCACACTAGCCTAGGATATGGAACACAGTGAGGCCCTGTCTCCAAACCAGCAGAAACAAGCAAAAGAAAAAGAGAAATTCTAGGTAAATGGAGAGGGACGCGTTTTACAAGGTCAGTGGCTTTCCTGTGCTGCAGTAATGAGCAATAGGAATTTGAAAATTTACATGGCAACTTCAACTCAACTCTGTGTCTTAGCCAGAGCTCCTGGTGCTGTTGAGACCTTCCCATGGCCACAGCTCAGATCTGAGCCACAGCTTTGTGTCAAAACAGTATTTTGTGTGCCAGGAAGATGGCCCAGCAGGTAAGGCCTGGCAACCTGAATTCATGCCAGAGACCCATGAGGAGAGAAGAGCTCCTGTAAGTTGCCCACTGATGACCACGTGTGTGCCATGGAAAGTGCAGGCCTCTGTGTGTGCAAGCACACCTGTGTGTATATGTGCACATGTGTGCGTGCATATGTGTGTGCATTGCGTTGTGTGTGTGTGTATGTGCGTGTATGTATGTGTGCATGCATGTATGTGTGCATGTGTGTGTGTGCATGTGTGTGTGTGTGCATGTGTGTATGTGTGTGCATGTGTGTATATGTGCATATGTGTGTATGTGTGTGCATGTATGTATGTGTGCATGCGTGTGTGTGTGTGTTTGTGTGCACATATGTGTGTGTGTGTGTACGTGTAATAAATAAAAAGCGCTACAAGGGGCTCTTGTCCCTTGATTCTTCTTAGCCTTTACTCTCCTGGTGTCTTTCCTTTCACAGGGTCATTTCTCTCAGAGGTCTCTATTGTCTTTTTTGACTGGGGGTGTGGGGGGTGGGGGGTGGGGGCAGTTGGTTTTTCAAGACAGGGTTTCTCTGTGTAACTGTCATAAAACTTATAGAGATCCACCTGCCTCTACCTCCCAGGTGCTGAGATTAAAGGGCTGTGCCACCACCACCCCGCCTCTGTTAATCATTTTTAAAGGAGAACCCTTCTTGATGCTAGCTGGTCACAAGGCTTTTTTTCTTCTCAATTCCTAAGAACCTCCATCTTCCAGCAACTTCCGAGGCCTCTGCCACCTGGAGGGGTCCATAAGGCCTGTTTTCCCGCCTCAGTTTCTCTTTTCTCCACTCCCTTGTCCCGGCTCCTGGGACAGCCTTCTAAACTATACTTACCATGGACGACTCTTGTTTAAAACGCTTTCTCGGAAGCAAATATTTGTGAACCCGGCATTCCCCATATGGCTTTCCCTCTATCCCAACCAGAGGAACTCTCAAATTCATATGTATTTGGGGAAATGAAGTTTTTCCCAAACGGTCTCTCCAAAGCACAGGAGCAAGGTCAGGGTCGCACTTCCCTCCAGAGGCTCGGGTCAGAAGCCAGTCTTCCTCCTGTCTTCTTTGTTCTCACAGCAGCTGATGAAGAGACCCAACCTGCCTTGGCTAAAACCACTCCAGAGGAGGAGGGACATATCGGGCCATAAACTAACATCCCCAGGGATGAGAGAGAAACCTGTCCCAGTGATCAAATAATGCAAGCCAAACCCCCAAGAACGCTTCCAGAGGGAGAGAAAGAAGAGAGATATTAGAAAAGGATGAGGCAGGTGTGCCAAAATGTTTCTTTAGCCATTCTGAGCTCTAGAGGGGATGGGGGCAGCCCCCCATCTCTACTGGGAACCATATTTCCCCTTTTAAATCAGGAAAGAAAAGAAAGAAGAAGAAGAAGAAAAAAAAAACATGGCCCCAAATAGAGAATGTTTTCTTTTGTAACTGGAAGCAAACATCACTGATGGCTTTAGCAGCTGCTTGCCAACATGGCCAGAGCACGCAAGCTCAAACATTTTTTTTTTTTTTTTTTGAGATCAACACATGTACAGACATACAGTATATTAGGTCAAATTATAAACCCAGGAATAAAAGAACAAATAAACAAGTTCCAGCTTTTTCTAGGCTCCAACACCAGTTAAATTAAAGTCTGAAGCAGAGAAATCTGGATTCCAAGAAGGCAGGCCTCCTGGGAGTTCAAGTCAAAACCTCCCCCTGGTAGGAAAAGAAGGTGTCATTGTAGATTAACTGGCTGACGATGACCAGGCACAGGCCGCTGGGCCCAGTTTAGCTGAAGCTACCTGCATCTTGGCTGTGTAGACTCTGAGGACAGTGGCCAGCTAGGGTAAGGTCCACCATTGATCTTTGACACCAGTAAATCATTTAATATGCCATGTGCTTTTGTCCATATGTTAAATTTGATGTCATTCAGATGAGGACTCCAGCAAGCCTAAATATGCCACCCACTAATGCTAAACCCTTCCCATGGGAGCCTCTAGGGAGAACCTTCTGGACTTCTTGCTGCATTGCAGAGAGCTAAATGAAGCCCCTGGATGAACCAAGAAGAAATGTCTCCAAATGGCAAGGGCAGCTTTGCCCTTGACTGTGGCACACAAGGGTACAGATACATTTATTTTCAGTTACCAAAACTGCCAGCATGCTTGGGTGATAGTTCTGCCCCTAGGCTCCTTAATAAATTCTCTGTAGAAGCATCCAACCTTTTGACATCACTGCCATTTACAAATGTTATGGGCTACGTTCATAGCTATCCTGGGATGCATGGGGTCTGTAGGCCATGCAGCAAACTGGGCACACCTGGTAGACAGGAGGGGGCCAAGACTTTCATGAACTGAACAGATTATCAGTGCATAATCAAAAACAAAGCCAAGTTCATACATGTGTGTATATGTTTCCTGCTGGTCCTGTAAGAGGCACAGGTGGTAGAGACAAAGCAGGACCCTTCCAGACCTAAGGACAGCAGGTATGGAAAGACCCCAAGGAAGGAGAAACCAAGTTATCCTTGAGGACCAAAGGACATGCCAGGGCAATCAGCTATTCAAATGTAACATCTTTGTTTAAAAATGAACATGCCTGAAGAGGAAGTCAGTGTCCTTTTAGTGACTATGGTCAGACGCTGACACTGTCTTAGCTTCTGGGGATACAGTTGTCAACAGGACAGGGTCTCTAAATCTTCATCTTTCACCTGGCAGTGATGGGGCTCGCCTTTAATCCCAGCACCCTGGAGGCAGAGACAGGAAACTCTCTGTGAATTCAAGGCCAGACTGGTCCACAAAGAGTTCCAGGTCAGCCAAGGCTGCACAGAGAGGTCCTGTCTTGAAAACAAACAAACAAAATCATCCTCTTTCAGAGAAGGAAAGGGCAGAAGAGCTAACTGACAAAGAAAAAAAAATCCCTAATGTCAGAGTAATAACTGCCATGGAAAATCTAGAGGGAGCCCAGGAAGGCAGAGCAGGGGTACTGGTGCTGGAGACAGGACAGGGGAGCCGGCTTCCTGGAAGAGTAACAGCCAGATCCAGATAAAATGCCTCCAGGCTCTGACAAGCGACCTCAGGTACAACACCTGCCTTGTAACACTGTGTTCTTGGACTGGTAAGCTGACACAGCCCGTGGAAGTCAGTTCATTCCAAAGCAGACTCCAGACTCAGGATGACAGTGTGCAGCCTCGGGGGCAGAGCTAGGTGTGGTGGGTGACCTTTGATCCCAGTGCTCTGGAGGCAGAGGCAGGTGGATCTCTGTGAGTTTAAGGCCAGCCTGGACTACAGAGTAAGACCCTGAATCAAAAACAAAAACTAGGGGGTTGGGCAGGGAGGACAGGGCACAGAATCAAACAGGAAACGCCTCAGACCATTTCACAGTTAACTCCTAAGTCAGAAATTTCTTATTATATTGGTTATGGTGACACACAAGTCTGGAAGTGCAGTACTTGGGAGGCAGAATTTGGCTCCTGGCTGCTTTGACTTTGCAGTGATCTATGGGTGGAGGGCAGAGGACAGTCCTCAGAAGTCAGTTCTCTCCCTCCAACCATAGGGACCCTGAGGATTGAACTCAGGTCATCAGGCTTGGTAGCCAGCACCTTTATCCACCAGACAGTCTTGCCAGGTCCTTGTACATGACTTTGTTAAAGCTTAGAAGCTCAGGCTATGGAGCCTGGCTTTAAACTCTAGCCCACTTGCTAACCTACAACAAAAGATGGCCAGTCGTACAGAACTTGGGATCTGCCATCCAGGAGGACAGGCACCATGGCCAATAGGCACCCAGCATGTCCTAAGCCATAGCAGTTAAACAACACACCAGTAACAATTCTAAACATCAAAGGCAATGAAGGAGGGCACTGATGGAGCTTCTTGCAGGTTTCTGGCCAAGAGCATCAATGTCAAGTCACAGGAGTAGACAGCATTTCATCTGGCATTGACTATGCCAAGGCTACCCCAAATCCTTTACATACATCTCATCCAAGGCTACCCCAAATCCTTTACATGTGTCTCATCCCATTTATTTAGTCCCACACATATCTCCTTATCAAAAATCAAAGAATGAAGGAGCTAGTGAGATAGCTTCATTGGTAAGCATGCCTGCCATGGAAGCCTGAGGACCCGAGTTTGAATCCCCAGCACCCAGGCAAAAAGCCAAACATAGTTGTGTCTGCATATGTAACTCCAGAACTTAAAAAGGTGGAAACAGCAGGATCTTGGGGGCCTAGGTCCAAGTCAGTAAAAAAGTCCCAAGGACTAAGATAGAGTGTTTTAGAACAGAACTTCTGATGTCCTCCAGCCTCACCATGCACACCCTGTTTCACAGACATGCACATACAACACACACACACAGAGACAGATACACAGAGAAAGTGAGGCAGAGAGTGCCAAGCAAAGCAAATAAGAGGCCTGGTGTTGTGTGCATACTTAAGAAGTCTATAGACTTTAGTCAAAGAATCGATGCCTGATGACATTCTAAGGAAAATGACAGGGATAGAGTCCTGTGAGGAAATAGAGCTTGAGGATAGGAATGCTCTAGTCACATTAGCCTCATGAGGCAGGTGCAGTGATTAGGTGTAGTGGATTTATCACACTACATTGTAAATAATTGTCCCACCTATGAGTTTAATAAAAAGCGCTGATTGGCCAAAGGCAGATAGGAAGTGTGGGCGGGGCTACCAGACTAAGAAAAACTCTAGGAACAGGAAGAACAGGGCAGAATGCCAGAGAGAAGCCAGAAGAAGCAGAGGACAACTATGCTGCTCTGAGAAAAGGTACCAAGCCCCATGGCTGAACAGATTAAGAATCATGGATTAGTTTAAGGGTAAACAGTCAGCAAGTTATATGCCTGGGCCTTAGGCCGATCAGCCTAAAATTAATGTAAGCGTCTGTGTGTCTCTGTGGGTCTGTGGGTCTGTGGTTCTAAACCTTGAGGCTAGGCCGGAAAGTCTGGGCCAGAAACCTCATACTACAATTAGGTATGCTGGGATATACATTCTGTGAACAGAGAGACCCAGTTCACTTGCTTAGTAACACATCAGTGATTTCTAAAACAATACTGGCCATCAAACAGTTCCCTGTAAACATCAGTTTAAAGAGTCAATCTCCTCACCTAGTAGACAAGTAGCTCAGGCCTCAGACAGCCTAAGAAAGTTGGCCTCCATTCCAGAGCCTCCATCATGTTTTACTTTATCCTCCAGATTTGTAAAGACAACCACTCTCTTCTTCTGTCTTGATCTGTCTCAAACATTTCTAGTTTGGGGTTCTTTAGAGACAGAGTCTTGGCAATAGCTACAGCTGGCCTCCAATGTACAATCCTCCTGCACCAGCCTCTTGATTTTGAGAACTTAGCCTTTCTTATCTTCTTCCTTCTTCTCCTTTTTCTTTTTGGATTTTCGAGCAGAGTTTCTCTACGTAACAAACAATCCTGACTGTCCTGGAACTCACCCTGTAGACCAGGCTGGCCTCCAACTCAGAAATCCACCTGCCTCTGCCTCCAGAGTGCTGGGATTAAAGATGTGTGCCACTACTGCCTGACTAACTTTTTTCCCCTTAGATTTATTTTTATGTGTGAGTATGTGTGTATCTTCAGAAACCAAAAGAGGATATGGGATATCCTGGAGTGGGATTACAGGCATTTGGGAGCCGCCCAACAGGGGTACTGGGAACTGAACAAGCACTTTTAGCTGCTAAACCCTCTCTTTATCCCCGAGCCTTAAGTTGTTTATCTGTAAAGTGAGAAAAAATAATAGAACACATACTCACAAAGCCTTTGAGGTTAAATCAAGTGATAAAGCATGTAAACCTTGGACAGTATTTGACACCAGAAATTTTTAAAAGCTGGCAAATACTTCTCCCTAGGAAAAATAAGCCAATGTAAACTATCATCCAGTCCAACAGGTAAGAATCTCCATAGTATTTTTCCTCCAGTATAGGGATGGGCGAGCTTCACTGACTAACTTTGTACTGTTATGGCGTATGCCTGTCACCCCTTCTAATTTGAAGGCTGAGTTTGGAGAGTAGATAGAACTCGGGAATTTAGGGCTAGCCTGGGCAACATAGTGAAACTCTCATTCTTTTAAAGTTAATTAATTAATCAATTAAACAACGATCATCCCTTGGCCACAGCCTCTCGTGGAAGGAAGGCGTTGGCCAGTATGAGGGTGCCACAAGGAAGCTCTCAGACCATCAAGCAACTTTCTCCTGCCCAGACTCCAAGGCTGCGAACTGCCTCTGCCCAGGTCATGTCAGACGTCTTCCTCCTGTTTCCTTTTCTTCCCTCTCTGCCCACTTCAGAGCCTGGGAAAAAGAACAAAGAGCAGCAGCATACTGACCAAGAAGGCTGTTCACCTCATTGTGTTTTCCAGCTAGACCTGAACAGACGCCCTCTCTCACCCACCCCCTCTTCTCTCCATTCCTCTTTGTGCTCTCTCTCTCTCTCTCTCTCTCTCTCTCTCTCTCTCTCTCTCTCTCTCTCTCTCTCTCTCTCTCTCTCTCTCTCTCTCTCTCTCTGGCAGCAGGAAGCCAGGACAGCTGCAGTCCTTGGTTTCAAAGCCAACACAACTGTAGGCTCTTGCAGATCTGTCATGGCCGCTGGCCCTGGGAAGGGCTAAGCTGCCTGGTTCCTTCTCTGCTCCTCTGAGAAACTTCTCAGCTTGACTGCCAGCATCCCCAGCGCAGGCTGCACTGGGACAACTTGCACATAAACGTCACCCTCTGGTTTTTTCTGGCCAGGAAACTTTTGGAGTCCTCTTCATCCCTAGACCAGGGCTTTTCTTTCCAAGTTTGTGCAGACTCGGCCAGTTAGGCTGGAAGTCAGCAAGGGTGACGGAGGAATATACCTTTTCTATCTTCAAAGCAGCCCAGTGGGATTTTGGTTTTTTCCACAAATTGGCAGGGCTTTCCTGGCTACAAACTTCCATGTCCCCATCGCTTGCTGAAGAAAAATTTCCTGGTGAGGTTGGCGTTGTGGAGATTTGAGGTGCAGAAGTGAGATGTTTAACAAGAAGTTAAATTGAGCCATGAACCAGATTCATCTAAACAAGTCCTCTCCCATTGCATGCCTGGCATGCTGGCCTCCTCCATTCCCACCCCAAACATAGATTCAAAAATAACTCATATTTATCAAGTGCCCAGTGAGTACCAGGAACTAAACTATGCTTCTTGTTTACACAAACAGTAATTTTTATCTTCTCAACTGTGCAAGGTAGAAATTGTTTTCTCTTTGAGGCAAGAAGGTGATTTTCCCAAAGTCACCTAGTTAATATGTGGCTAAACGTGACTTTTAATGTTACCCTCAACCAAGTGACACAGATGAATATCATAATCACCACACAGACTAAAAGAAAGCAGGGAGAGACAGAGAACCCACTAAACTTTGTCTCATGTATGTAAAATTATAGACAGTGCCAATTGATCTCACAGTAGTTGCCTGGGGATGAATAGGGGGTAGGGAGGTTTACAAAGAAATTCATAACTGATCAAATTGAACACCTGAAGTTGTGTACATGGTAGTGCAATTCAAGTAAATATCATTAAAGTTAAGAACAATGACTATTTAAAAAAAAAAAAAATCACCCCAGCATGGCTCATGGGGTAAAGGGTTTACCACTGAGATTTGTCCCTAGAACCATATAGTAGAAAGAGACACTCAACCCCCTGCCAAGTGGTCCTCTGATCCCCACATGTGCCATGTAGCATGAGGGCACACACACACACACAAATACGTGTAATTGAGAAGCAATATTCCAGGGGGTTATGCTGGTACATGCCTTTAATCTCAGCACTTAGGTGACAGAAGCAGGTGTCCCTCTGTGAGTTCAAGCGCAGCCTTGTCTCCAAAGCAAGTTCCAGACCAGCCATGCATGCATAAATAGACATTGTCTCAAACAAACAAACACAAACCCCTTCTTATGGGGGTTCATCACATGAGGACACTTGTTCTCAAACTTGATGGGCTGAGTTTGATTCCCCAAACCCATGTGGTAGCCGGAGAGAACCCACCCCACAGTTGTCCTCTAACCTCTACATTCACACTCTGACACTCATGCACACACACACACACACACACACACACACACAAATGTTTAAGAGAAAGAATCAAATATTTAAAGGAAAGCTAAAATTCCTAATGATTCCCATGAAGGGATTTCCTTGGTTCCGTTTGGTATCATGGGGCCACCAGGACTCAACCTCAGCATCTCAGGCTGTTGCCTCTGGGTCTTGGGGAAACGCTGCTGTTACTGGCTCTTCTCACTGGAAAGTGTATTAGTCAGACCTGTGGTTCTAGACATTCTTTTGTACAGTGTCAGTGTGATGTGAGTGATGATATAAAGCAGTAGTTCTCAGCAGGTTTTTTTAGTGGGGTGCTAGGGATTAAACCCAGGACCCCACAAATGCTAAACATGTGCTCTACCACTGGGCTCAGCTTTTAGGTCTCAGGGCCACTCATACTTTTGAAAGGTCTGCTTGGGTAATATCTATCGATATTCACAAAATTAGGAATGAAAACGGAGAACCTTTAAAGACATTACTTTGTTTTCAGAACAACAAACTGTTGCCTATGACACCAATAACATGGCTGATTCTTGTTGTTTTAGCCTGGGTATTACTGTGTCTCAGACTAGCCTGAAATTTTTTGTGTAGCCCAGGCTGGCATTAAAGTTAAAACTCTTGCTGCCTCGGCCCTTCTAAATACTGTGATTATAGGCATGTTCCAGCAGGTCTGGCTAAATAACATTTTTATTGAGCATGAATTTTTCCCAAGAAAAGTGGAAGAGTCCCATCGGTATACATTTTTGCATATGTGAAATTTATAACTTCCCATATATGGTTCTCACATCTGATGCTTTGTCCAATCTGTTGTAATATCATTTATTTTGTAGTTTCTGGAGAACAAATGAGCAAGAACAAAGTGAGTAACGTCTTAGTTTTCTTTGGGAGGTGTTTACTTGGTATGGTTTGGTTTCAGGCAGGGTCTTCTTACCTGTAGCCTAGGCTGATCTGAAATTTACTGTATAGCCCAGGCTTGCTTGAAATTCAGGGCAACTCCCCTGCCTCAGTCTTCCAAGAGGAGGATTTACAGGCATGTAGTATCATGTCCAGTTTATGTTAGTGTTATTATGAAGATTTTTATTTTATGGATGTAGGTATTTGTATGTCTGGGTGCCCATTGGTATCTGTTATCTGAAGAGAACAGAAGAAGAAGTCGGATCCCTTGGAACGGGAGTTATAGATGTTGGTGTGCCATCTGGGTCCTTTGGGAGAGCAGCCAGTGCTCACGCCTTTAATCCCAGGACTTGGGAGGCAGAGGCAGGCGGATCTTTGTGAACTGGAGGCCAGCCTGCGGTGAAATTTTATTTGTGCTCTAACAAATAAGGCTTGCCTGGAGAACTAGCCACTAGCTAACCACAGAGGTCAGGCAGTGGTGGCACAGACCCTCAATCCCAGCACTTGGGAAGGAGAAAGTAGGAAGTGATATGACTGGGCAGAGAGAGGAAGTGTCCTTTTTGGCTGAGGATCTGTTGAGGTGAGAGGCGGTTGTGGCTGGCTCCTTTGTCTCTCTGATCTCCAGGCAAGTTTTATTAGTTTATTTGTTTGTTAGAGCACAAACAAAATATTACCACAGCAGCCGATCTACAGATTATGTTCCAGTAGAGGCAAGGCTACACAGAGAAACCCTGTCCTGAAAAACCAAGGAAAGAAAGTGGCCGCAGTCTCAGAACAATAAGCAGACCCTAGTTCTTAGGCTGCCAACTCCATGCTTCCCTCCTAAGACCTCAGGAAGTCTCGAGAGAGAAAAAAAACTGACCGGAGAAAAGCATCATGGAATCTGTACTAAATCTCACCCTGTACATAGGATTATTATTTTTTTTATTTAAACAAAATCAAGATAGCCAGATGCTCAGCAGAACCTAGAAACTAGGACCTAGGAGGACAAACGCAGTTCAGTCTAATGGAAAACTATTGGCATCCTGCAGCTGACAAGACCTGAGCTCATGAGTCAAGAGCTAGTGTGAAAGAATCATGTTCCATGGGGGCGGGGTTCACACATGCTAGGCATGCTCTCTGTCACTGACCCACACCCTAGCCGCTCTGCTTCTGTAGTCTATGTAATCTTGTCTAACTACTGGGCTTTGTTGAACTTCAGCTTCTTCATCCATAAAAGTGGGCTCAAGATCCTACAGAAAGGAGCAGGGGTGGTGCAGGCCTTTAATCCCAGCAGAGGCAGGTGGATCTCTGTGAGTTTGAGGCCAGCCCTGGCTACAAAGTAAGTTCCAAAACAGCCAGGGGAGAAACTGTGTTTTAAAAAACTAATGGGGGAAAAGATCCTACAGAAAGAATTACCACACTAATCCAACGAGATAAAGTATGTTTGAGAGCCCCAGCAGCATACCTGGCCCATAACGATCTCACTCTCAACACATATTACATTTCTACAGAAAAGCTAAGGGCAAAACGGAAACACTAATACCCCTGGCATCACACAGGATAAACTTGGATCCAACAGCTCTGGCTTTGGGCATATCCCATCACCCATCTCATACAGTTATTGTGAGAACTGATTGAAATAATATCTCTCCTCTGCCTGGCATCTAGCCTATGCCCTACAGGTGGCCAGTAACATTATTATCAAGCAGTGGTGGCTGAAACTTCCAGACTGCTAATTTCTAGAAAAGCTCTTCTCTCAAGGGACACTCTTTTGGTGGTTTGGCTCTTGGTATCCCTAGAGACAGGATTGTAATGAGTCTTTCTCTGTCCTGCCAGCCAGCTCCCAAATAATGACATGGGGACTTACTAATTATGAAAGCTCAGCATATAGCTTTGGCTTGTTCCTAACTAGCTATTTTTATAACTTATCTATATTAATCTATCATGTGGAGTCAATTCTGTGCTTCTTCCCAGAGTCCTCTCCCCAGAAATCCCGCCTACACCTCCTGCCTAGCTATTGGCTATTCAGCTTTTTATTACACCAGTCACAGGAATGCATTTTCACACAGTGTGCAATTATCTTACAACATAGGGCAGGGTAGCTGCCTCTCAGTTAGGTTCCTTCCTTTCTCATTGGAGTCTCTCAAACACCCACCAGGACAGGAGATGGCACAGACACTGTGAATGACAGGAGAGCAGAAGGCTGGGGTGGGGGAGGGTGGGGGGTATGGGGGGTGGTATCTCCTGCTAAGGTCATCTGCATGTGAAAATCACTCCATGCAGTGAGGCTGCAGCCCAACTCTATAGTCACTGAAACTCATATTCAAATCCCGACTCATAGCCAGGCATAGTTCAAGCCTATAATTCCAGCAGTTGGGAGGCAGAAGAATCATCACAAGTTCAAGGCCAGCCTGATCTGCATACCAAGTTCCAGGCCACCTGAGCTATCTGATCTAAAAAAAAGAAGCAAAGCAAAATACCAAATCCTTAAATCCTTGCACACTGAGTAACTGTAAGACTTGGGATAGAGTACTATTGCAGGCCTAGATCCTTACTTAAGCCCAGCAATGACATCACCTGTGCACCTGTGCAAGGTGCAGAGGGCCCTTGTCACAAGGAAAATGCCAATACTTTTACCTGTTCCTGCCACTATGTCCTACGCCAGTGTTTGTCAGATATATAGAGATCGGCTGCTTTATTTCTTCAGAAAGGGCTAGTGACTAAGACCATATGGGAAACAGGAAAGAAGTCCAAGGAGAGAGCTAGAAGGGTCAAAGTGACTGCTGGGGAAGCCTGACAACCTGTTTGATCCCTGAAATCTATGTTTTGTTTTGTTTTTAAAAAATAGATTCAGGTGGCAAGATGGCTCAGTGGGTAAGGACACTTGCTGCCAAACTGGTTGACTGAACTCGATCCCCTGAGAATGTGGCAGGAGAGGACTGACTCCTATGCATTGTCTTCTGACCTTCACTTCACACACATACGCCTTGGCACTAACACCATGCACGCCCACACATACACACTTAAAAAGAAAGAAAGAAATAAAAAGAGGTGGAGGCAGATGGAGCTCTGTGAGTTTAAGGCTAGGCTGGTTTACAAAGTAAGTTCCAGGTCAGCCACGGCTGTTTCACAGAGAACCTGTCTCAAAACAAAGACCTTTAAGAAAGGTTTGCCAGCCCTTCGAGACTTGAGGACTTTGGCACTGAGTCACACTGGTGGTGACCAAGTAAGGCTCTTGGTTGGGAGAGACCCTTAAAAGATGGACAGCAGGAAACCCGGCAGAGCTGCAGAAAGCAGGGGAGAACAGAGATGGGGTGGTATTTCAGATGCTTGTCCCAGCTAGTGATGTTACTTTTGGAACCGCGAGGAGGTGGGGTCTGGAGGTGGTGGGTCTTTGGAGGCATATTCTCCTCGGCCACTTCCTGCCTCACCCTCTGCCCTGGGTCACTCCCTCAGTCAGGTTCTGCTCTGGCATGTGAGACCAAGCTTGGGCCCTGAGAAATTGTGAACCTAGAAAAGCAAGCCTCACCAGGCAGTGATGCCATATACCTTAGGCAGATCTTGACGAGTTTAAGGCCAGCCTGGTCTACAGAGCAAGTTCCAGGACAGCCTAGATTACATAGATAGAAAAACCCTGACTTAAAAAAAAAGAGCTCCCCCCTCCCCCAAGGACAAAATAGCTTTCTGTCAGGTATTTTGTTCACAGCTATTTTATAGCAACTACCTTGTCTAAGTGCAAGGTGTGGAAGGCATGTGCCTGGAAGGGAAGAGGTGCAGGAAGGGGCATAGGCGGCTGGCAGCCCTGGGGCCTGTGGGGAAGCTGCTCCAATCCTCTTCCCTGTGTGGTCAAGTACTTGTGTGCACATGCATGTGACAGTCTCAGTCAACATCAGGTGTCTTTCAAAATTGGCCTTAAACTTATTTTCTGAGGAGTCTCTCAGGGACTTTGAGCTCACTGATGCTGCTTGGCTGGCGGTCCATGGAGTCGCAGGGAGCCTCCCATCTCCACCTCCCCAGGGCTGGGATCACAAGCCAGCCACTCAACAATGCCTTGTAATCACTTCACCAACTGTTCCACATCCCCAGCCTTTCCATCTCTGTTCTTGACAAGTGCCATTGTGAGAAAGATGAGGGACAATGTGGAATGTTCCCTGTATCTTAGGAAAAGCTGGAGGCACACACACACACACACACACACACACACACACACACACACACACCCTCTGGCAGGGTCTCATGCAGCCTAGACTAGCCTCCAACGTATTATTATGCAGATGATCTTGAACTTCTGCTTACCTGCCTCTACTTCTCCAGTGCTGGGATCTCCGGTTTATGCCACACTTGTTTATGCAGTACTAGAAACCAAACCTAGGTCCTATGTGTACCCTGTGAGCAGGCCACTGACTGAACTAAATTCTCAACCCTCATATATGTTTTTTTACACCATGAAATATTCTTTTGATTTTTCTCCCAATCATTTAAAATGGATGTGCTCTCCCTAGCTTGTGTCTATACAAAATAAAAGTGGCAAGTAGAATTAGGCTCTCTGGACAGTTTGCCAGATTCCAAAGGAATTAAGATCTGAGTCTCTGAAAATCCCTTTCAATGCCAGCACCATTGATGCCTTCTCCCAACAGAAGCGCAAAGTGCCTGGAAAATTCCTCCACCTTTGCAGACAGCATGACTTCATGTATCATTTGATCTAGGAAGGATCTGGTGCTCCTGCCTTCTCATGTTACACTTGAAGAGACCGAGTCTCATCACAGAGCTTCCAAATAATAGGAGTAATTACAACACTATCAGGCAGCAGCTGGCAAAAAAAGGCAGGCCATGAGGTTAGGTTGAATAGGAGGCCGCTCAGGGGCTCTGAATTCTAACTCATCATCTATTATTTGCCCCCTTCCCCAACTCCTTTCTGAAACAGAGTTTCATATATAAGACAGGTCCGTCTCTTGTCTCCACCTCTCAATAGCTGCACACTTGGGAGGTGCGCCATAAGCCACGCCCAGTTCGTGCTGTTCAGAAGATGGAATCCAGCACTTTACCCACGCTGGACAGTCAGCAGGACCGTATAAAGACCTTCTGTTTGATGTTTAAAAAACTCTGTCTTGCTCACATTAGATGGTGAGGAAACACAGAGAAATTTAAACCGCAAAGCAACAACAGTCAGATTGAGTTTGGGGGGAAATTACATTGGCAGTTTGCCAGACAGAGGGAAAGGGGGGGGGAGTAAAAGCTCCCATAGGGAGAGAGTAGCTTACGCAAAGGCCTGAAGGATGTGAGGACCAGTGACAGTGAGAGACATGATGTGACACAGACCGGCTGAGGAGCAGGAGGGGAGGAGCCTGGAGAGAAACTCTGGACAGATGGTCCAGGGCCTGCTGTAGAGTCCAGGTTGAGGACTTTGGGTCCAACGCTTCAAACAGGAATTGGGGGGGGTGCTCCAGTGAGTAAGAGCAGAGGGAGAGCCCAGACCTCAGATTAAGATCACCTGGGTATTATTTAGTTATTTGTTTGTTTATTGGTTGGTTGGTTGGTTGGCTGGCTGGTTGGGTTTTTGAGACAAGATTTCTCTGTGTATTAGTTCTGGCTGTCCTGGAACTCTTGCTGTAGACCAGACTGGCCTTGAACTCACAGATCTGCCTGCTTCTGCCTCCTGAGTGCTGGGATTAAAAGTGTGCGCCATCACTGCCTGGATTACCTGGGTATTATTTAAGGCTCAATCTCCTCAGAGACCCAGGGAAAGCAGCAGCCATGAGGCCTGGGGGAAGCCATGTAGAAAGCAGTCAGTACAACTTGAGATCCCAATATATAACACAGTAAGAGCTCAAAATGGCAACTCTGAAGTCCACATTGGGTGCCTGAACAGATGTCTAAAGGCTCTTAGGTCTCACAGGCCATCCTCAAGGGACAAAATTCTGTTCTGGAATGCCCAAGCTCTAATTTGAACTCTGGCTATATTCTTTGCCCTACCTCCAGAACGTGTGTGCACCAGTGTGTGTGTGTGTGTGTGTGTGTGTGTGTGTGTGTGTGTGTGTGTGTGTGTGTGTGTGTGTGTGTTTGGTTTGATTTTTATAAGACAGGGTCTGACAGCCTGGCCTCAAACTCAATTAATCAATGATGGCCTTGAATTCCTGATTCTTCCGTCTCTACCTCCAGAATGCTAGAATTACAGATGGTGCCATCACACTCCGTAATCTCTTATTGCTTTGTATTTTTTGTTTTTTTCTTTCTGAGTTTGTTTTATTTTGTTTTTCAAGACAGTGTTTCAGGCCTGGACTCAATTTGTAGACAAAACTGGCCTCACAGAAATCCTTTCCTGAGTGCTGAGATTAAAGGCATGGGACAGCATGCCCAGCAATCTCTTTGAATTTTGACAGAGATCTTGTTCTGTAGCCCAGGCTAGCCTCAAACTTCCTATGTAATAGAGGCTGGCCTCAAACTCGATCTTCCCGACAAGACTTTATAAGCCCTGGGATCACAGGCTTGCACCACTGCACTTGACCTTCTATTTTTTAAATTGAAAGGGCACTGGACAGTTGGCTCAGCAGTTAAGAGTGAATACTGACTTTCTGGTCCAGTTCCTAACACCCATGTTGTGTGTCTATAACCCTAGCTCCTGAGTGTCTGGTACCCACTTCTGGCTTCACAGGCACCTACCTGTACGTATGTGCACATGCCCACATATGTGTACATACATTCATACAAATAATTTAAAATAAATCTTTTAAAAAAAGAAAAGCAGCTGTGAGTCTACAGACCGCCCCATGTAGAGGAAGTTTTATGACATGCCCTTAATGTCATGTGCAATTTTCTCCACAGCTAAGTGTAGAAAGCCAACAGTTTCCGTCATCTGCTGTGGGACAGACCTATAATCCTAACACTTGGGAAACTGAGTCATGAGTCAGAAGCCAGCCTTGGCCTCAAACATACAGAAATGACAGGTAGCCGCTTGCCTGGGCCAGAGGAGATGCCTTGTAGCTCCAGAGGGCTCTCTCTCCCAACTTTGAGCCCTCATTCCTACATTTTCATCTTTTTAATGTTCTCTGTATGTGCAGAATAGACAGAGTGTGTGTGTTTGTATTTGTAAATATGTCGGCTAGCTTTTAAGATCTGAGGACCAGTTTTCTCTGGATATGAAATGGTATGTGTAGGGACAGGTATTGGGAGGAGATGGGTCCTGTGTTCTTCTGCATCTTTTTTTTTTTTTTTTTTTTTTTTTTTTTGCAAGGTCTCCCTATGCAGTCCTGGTTATGTGGAACTGCTATGTAGACCAGACAAGGCTGGTCTGAAATTCATGGCGGTCCACCTACCTCTGCCTCCCAAGTGCAGGGGACTGAAGGTATATGCCACCACACCCAGCTTGCTTGCTTTCTTTGAAAAGTATTTCAAAGGTACTTTATTTCATTTTTCAACATGCCACATTTTGATGCACACATGATGCTTTTACTTGGCCTGGTTTTGAAATAATTAACTGATTATGATGCCAGCTGGTATGACCTTTGGCTTCTCCTTTTGGGGTGACTCTGCCAACAGTTCCGTTATATTGCAGTTTGCCATGTGTGTCCATACAGCAACACAGGAAGTTCTTCCACTTTCTAATACCATATTTGTCCTGGAAATTGAGTGTCCATTTCTAGTGCTCTGCCTTGCCATTGTTTGCTGAATTTATCAACCTTAGGGTTGGTTCCATGTACTTTGGCCAAGAAAAGCATAGTGGAGCAGAGGACTCAAGTACTACGCTGCCTCTGTTGCTCTGTGCAAATTTGCCCCAGCTGCTCTTGGGAAGGGCCCTGAAGAAAAGGACCAACTGGCTTGTTCCTCGTTGAGACAGGGTTTATGTAGCCCAGACTGAATTCAAACCCATGATTCCACTACCTCAGTCTTCTGGGTGCTGTAATACTGTCATGCACCACCGCGTCTAACTCTTTTGTGCCCTGTATGTGTCCATGCGTACTGGTGGGTGTCCATGTGCATCAGGGCCAGAAGTCAAACATCAGTTGGCTTCTTCAATCACTCTCCACCTTACGTTTGGAGACAGTCCCTTGGCAAACAGGAACTGGGTGATATGGCTGGCCAGAAAGCCTGAGGGATCTTTCTAGCCCTTTCCCCCTAGTACTGGGATTACATTACATACTGCTGCCCTTAGCACTTATCAGAGGGTGCTTGAGGTCAAACTTGTTTTTTTTATTTATTTCTTTTTATTTCATGTGCATTGATGTCTTGCCTGCACGTATGTCTGAATGAGGTTGTCGGATCCCCTGACACTGAAGTTCCGAACAGTTGTGAGCTGCCATGTGGGTGCTGGGAACTGAACCCAGGTCCTCTGGAAGAGCAACCAGTGCTCTTAACCACTGAGCCATCTCCCCAACCCTTGTATTTATTTTTATCTTGTGTGTAGAGGTATTTTGCCTGTATGAAAGTTTGTGCACTGTGTGTGTGTTGCCCGTGGAGGCCAGAAGAGGGACCCTAGAACTGGAACAGACAATTTGGGTCCTAGTCGGTACCCTTAACTGCTGAGCCATCACTCCAGGCTCCGAAGGCTTTATTGCCCAGTGGCAGAACACATGCTTAGCATAAGAAGGCCCTGTGGATTTCATTCCCAGAACAAAGGAGAAGGGGATATCTCATACATACCATGCTTGTTATCTGAGACAAACAAGGTGATGCAGTAGCAGAGAAACTTGTTGTCAAGCCTGGTGACCCAAGTTTGATCTCTGTCCCACATGTTAGAAGGAAGAACTGGGGTCGGAAAGAAGGCCCAGCAGTTAAGACCACTTGTTTTTCCAGAGAACTCTGGTTTAGCTCACAGCAGTCTGTAACTGTACCTCTGGGGATCTGACGCCTCCTTCTTATCTATACAGACACCAGGCACACCCATGGTACACATACATGCGGGCAAAACACTCATACACAGAAAATAAAAATAAATATTTAAAGAAAAAACTGGGCATGGACCTTTAATCCCAGCACTCAGGAGGCAGAGGCAGGCAGATCTCTCTGAGTTTCTGGCCAGTCTGGTCTTCAGAGTGAGCTCCAGGACAGCCAGTTACATAAAGAGACCCTATCTGAAAGAGATAGACAGAGAGAGAGAGAGAACCGACTCCCACAAATTGTCCCCTGACCACCACACTTGTGTTACGTTAAGGCACTCTATGTTCACGCACATTAAATGAACAAGCAAACAAATGTAACAAAGCAGGGATAAAATTAGCCAGTCTAAGAACACTGCTTTTGTATAAGCAGTGAGTCAGGGTGGCCATAGGGGCCGACTCTCCAATGCTGCTTTCCAGAACTTCCCTTGTTCTTTAATTTCAAAGCCAGAGTAGTAAAGAACAAGGTGACAGTCTTCATTTCCACCCCTACTGCAGGGCTTAGGACCTTTGTGGCTCAGGCCTCCGAGCTGGGGGGAGGGGGACAGTGGCATTTGCCGTGTTCCCCACAGGGGCAGCACGGTGAGCTGCCTGTCCGCTGGTAAAGGATTTCAGGGTCTAAGGATGAAAGAGAATATATTAACACAAAATACCCTACTTTTTAACCCCACATAGTTCTAGGGAAATGCAATACAAAGGCATCAGATCCACTTACAGCGGGTGCATGTCAATTAGTGACTAACAATTGTCATTTTCTTTGTAACTCTGCTTGATGGCTGGGAGCTGCAGGAATCTGGCTATATGAGCTTTCTTTGAACAACAAAGTGTCCATCTGACTTGCCTGAAACAGAAAAGAAATCCGCCCACCTTGACGAAGGGACTCAGCTATGATCAAGGCCCGGCGTCACATGGCCTCGCTGGACAGTGTTTGCCTATTTTGGGGGGGCCAGTAACTGTGTCTTTTAGAGCAGCTAGGCTTCACTCTGACCTGTAGCTCCCCAGGGTGGGACCCACTTGAAAGTATTTTAAAACTCGTGGCTAAGTGTCTGTCTGTTTGCTGTAGGGATGGTACTTTCTAGCCAAATTTAAGGATGGGGACAGAGAGGCACACAGAAGGAGCCCCCGAGTCAGGCAGGTGTCCCAATTACACCTCTAAAGACCATCTCTAGTTTCCTGAACAGAATACTTGGTGGTGGTGGGGTACCACAACTCCGTCTTTAAAGCCAGAGAAGCAGTCGTTAACCGGACTTGAGTCAATAAAATCAGCAGACCATCAAGCCACTGTTCTGCACCAGGCTTCAGCATCTCCATCCATTAAAACAATGACTTGGGTGGGCACCGTGGCACCCACTTGCAAAATCTCAGCACTTGGGAACCAGAGACAGGAGGATTATCACAAAGTTCTGGGCCAGCCTGCTATCCATCTTGTTTTCCCTCACTCTCGGGGGAGGGGGGGTGGCGGGCGGGGGGCGCTGCACCTTGAGAGTACAATATCTCAGACCCCTTCTTTCCCTTGGTCTGTACACGGAGCCCAGCACTCAGCTGCCCACTCAGGCTGCCTTTGCCTGTAGTTTGTCTTTCTTTAATGCCAAACTTCCAAGAGGGCGCTGTAAAGCCACTGGCTCTTCTCTGGGCATAGTCTGGAGGCTGCATCTCTCCGCTGGTAACCAGGCCGGTGCTGCCTTTCCAACATCCAGCATCCAGCATTGTTGCTGCTTCCATTTGCTCTTTTATCCTCCAGATTTCCCTTGACTCTGATGTTTTTTTCCCCCTGCTGCACAACAAGCCCTTCTGATCTCTGTGAAAGGCAAACCCGTGTCATTCTTCCAAATCATCATTGTATGACATGTTTTTATATGAGCTGGACAAAGGAGCTATTTGATCAGGGGGTATGGCGTGTGATTGTAAGAAATTCAGCTTGTCGGTGGTAACCATTGTTCCCCGAGCGGCTCCCTGACCCCATTCTGTTCCTGGAAAAACTCCCTGAGAGTGGCCTCTATTCATGGAGTAACCCCAGTCCCCAGCCACTCCAGGAGCATGCTCAGTTTGGAGCGGTGTCACCGATAGCTGCCTGCAGCCACCCTTTAACTCTCTCATCAGCATTAGGTTTCCAAGCCCACAGCTGTTATCATGGCCCTGGAGCTCAGGGGGTTAGAGATATAGGCATGCTCTCTGCTCTCCTGCTTATCTTGAAGAAATTTAACCTTCCTTTGAAATGGTCATTTGGAAATTACCCGTCTGGGGCTTTCAGCCAGCCCATGCCCTGCCCTCCTTGCTTTTCCCTTGAGGACAGGCTCCCTGGTTCTGCCAACTCACATGCCCTGGCGCTGGCATGTGGTCCGGTGGCAATTCAAAACTGTTTCTGATTGCCTGAGTTGGAGTTGTGGAGCTCCTCACAATGACTCCAAAGCCTTGGCCAATACGGTATCGCTGTACTGGTCCCGAAGAGGAAATACCTCACGCTAGCCAGGCTTCGTACCCCTGGCTCACCCTTTCACCCTCTTTCTTTGGGGATACCCACTGCGTCCCACATATAGAAGAATAGTGTTGGAATTACAGGAGAGACAGCACTTTAAAAATAAAAAGGAAAAAGACAAAAAGCAAACAAGCCGTTTTCTTTAAAGAATCTTTGGCCCTGGGAACTCAGCTCCCTAAGAAGAAATGAGATGGTCATGGATTTCTAGAAACCTCCACACCATTCTCTCATCCTTGACGTCATACCTCTAACACATGTGGCAGACACCCACAGTACTCTGGTTCAACTGCTTAGCACACTAACTACCTGATTCACTGACTGTTTAAGCCACACACAATGGGGAACGATCTTCCCTTCACGAGGTCCAGCCTGCCCTAAGTGGATCATAGCATTAAGACTGTTCAATAGTACAATCCAGAAGCTACTGGAAGACTCTTTGAAGTATGTTAAAAGCAACCAGCTTTGGGATTTCTCATTGTCACTGTGCTTACTTTGTAAAAACTGGGGAGAAAAAAATGGAAGGATCTATTGAAGATATTCACAGCCAGGGCCTGAGCAGAGTTCGAATCCAGAGCCCACAGGTCACATTTCCTCTAGTTCATTCTGTAATTCCTTTGTCTTATAAGAAATTAAATTAAATTAGACTATTGATGTTTGTCTGTAACTATTATCCAGAAGCCAAGGCCTCAAAGCCAATAAAAGTAGCAACTAGAAAGTCCAGAATCACACATGCAGAACCTTCCTGCCTCAAGGCAACAGAATGGCCTCTCCAGCCAGAGCAGTTGACTATGGCTCCTGCCTCTTACTATGTCCTCAGGACCCCATAAGGATGGCCCACGATACAATAGCTAAGATGCAAAGGTTAGGTGCAGGAGACTGACTGCTAAGTACCGATTCCTGCTGCAGCATTGGTGATTCCATCCACAGATCTGGAGTGGGCGGGTGTATGCTGATAGTAGATTAGTTTCTGGGGGCTAGGAAATGGGGGGGGCTTTTAAGGAGGATTAAAAAAATGTTACAGGATTAGAAAGTGATGATGGTTTTGTAGATCTGTCAATACACTAAAAAGCATTTACATATTTGAAAGGGATAAGTTTAGCGGTGTTTGAATTGTGTCAACAGCAAACAGAGAACATAAGAAGTGAGAGTTTTGAGGTACTAATAGTTATCCTGGAAGAGATGTGATCATAAAAGCAGACTAGGTGGCTACTAAGGCCAAGTTGGTGAACTCTGTGTCACCTGTCTTTGCATCTACAAAGAGCTTAAGACACCCTAAAAGCTCCCCATAATAACGCCCAAGCCACTGGTAGCCCTGGAAACCACATGATTTGGGATTCTTGGTCTTCTAGTTCTTCTGTCCCTAAATTCCCCCAAGCTTTTTGGGGTTCTGCTTTAAAAAAAAAAAAAGGCATGTTCATGTGTGTGCAGGTGCATATGTGTTCATGTGTGTGACACACGGGACAACTTTGGATGTCATCCTCAGTATACCACCTGCCTCTTTTGAGACAGGCTCTCCTGTAGCTAAGCTGGACCTAGACTCGGGCCCTTATGCTTGCAGGACCAAGTGCTTCTGCCACCTGAGTGAACTCCCCGATCCCGTTCTGTTGCTCTTCTTTTGTAATGAGTCTCTGAAATCGCCTCATCACCTTGGGGTTCCCTACACACCCCTTCCTCTTTTGCTGTGTTTTATTTTTTGAGACAGGATCTTGTGGGCAACCTTGAACTTCTGATAATCTTGCCTCTACCTCTTGCATGTTCTATTACATGAGCTTGCCACCATACCTGTTTTATGCTGTCCTGGGAACTGGACCCAATGCTTCATGCAGGCTGGGCAAGAATTTTGCCAACTGAGCTACATCTCCAGACTTCACCTTAGTTTTCCTCATCCATCCATCCTTTCAGTTACTTACCAGAAAAGATGAGGTCTCTACGGTTGCTGGGTAGGCAGGGGAGTAGCAGCTGGTGAATGGACACAAAGAGGTTAAGTTTGTGATTTTTCCCCCCTTTTCTCAAGAAGATAATTTTCAGCTAGGTATGATGGCTCCTACCTGTAATCCTAGTCCCTGGGTTGCTGAGACAGGAGGATTGCTGTGAGTTCGGGGCCAACCTGAGCTACTTAATAAGGTCCAGAACTGCTTAAAAACAGTGTGAGACATCATCTTAAATGGAGGGGGGAAAAAACAACTGATTTTTGACTAAGGAGTTTGTTTTCAAGCACGAGGTAGTAAAACCAGTACTAATATAGACCAATGTCCTGGGCCCAAGGAGGCCCATGGAGGGGAGAGGTTCCTTTTTTCTGTAGGTGAGAGTTTCTAGATCCCCACTATTTCACGCTCCAGGAGGGATGGCATCGACACTGACCTCCTTTTGGTGTCCCATACAAGGAGAGAATGATTTCCCTGCCTCTCCTAACTTCACGTCCCTGGAATGGGAAATACATGGGGATCCTGGAAATGGGGGCTCAGGAGCCTTATGGCTCTGGTGGCAGATTCTGTAGCAGTGAATTCCTGGGCCTTCTCTCCTCCTGACTCTGTTTTTGCCCACATCCCTGACCTCTTAGGAAGGCTTGTAAAGTTAATGTCTTCCGAAGTTACAGAGCTGACTGGTAACCAAAGGCAGCCTAGAATTCTGGCTCAGTTCTCAAAATGAAGTCTTATGAGCTTCTGATAGGGTGGGGTGGAGGTGGCCATTGTTGCCAAGGAGATAGAAAACATGGGGAATGACTGATCATAGAACTTTTTGTAGGTGATGTGAAAATGTCCCAGAACATGCTGACGTTTCCTAACACAGTTCCCATGATCTAAAGAGGGAGGCCTAGCCGATCCTAGGTCAGTCTTGTTTCGTTTTGTCATTTTTAAATTGTCCTTTAATTCTGAGTCTAGGCCGTTCCAGGGCAGGCGGTGTCTGAGCGCCCCTCTATCTCCTCCAGACAAGGTCTTGGTCCAGGTGTCAGTCTGGAGCTCTGATCTCGCTCAGCCTGGCTCTGTGACCCCAGACTCTATACCATGCAGTCCCAAACCCAGAGGCCAGAGGTGTTGCTGAGCTGAGGGAGTGCGGTGTGTTCTTCTATGATGCAAATAGATGGAAACATTCATACTTGGAAGAATCAGAGTCCAGAGAGATGGCTTAGCAGCCGAATGCACTGAATGCTCTTCTTGTTCAATTCCCAGCATCACACGGTAGTTCACAACTGCCTGTACCTCCGGTTACACCCTCTTCTGACCTCATCTGGCAGCAGGCACCCACATGGTACACAGACATATATAAGCGTGCACGCGTGTGTGCACGTGCACACGCACACACTTTTTCAGGTTTTTTGAGACAGGGTTTCTCTGTGTAACTACCCTGGCTGTTCTGGAACTCTCTCTGTAGACCAGGCTGGCCTTGAACTCATGGAGAGCCACTTGCTTCTGCCTCCAGAGTGCTGAGATTAAAGGCGTGTGCCACCACTGCCCAATTCAAAAATAAATTTTGTAAGAGCTTGGATTTGACAAGCAAACAGATGTGGGTTAAATCCCAGATGTATGGCTTTGAAAGGAAGAAATCTGTTCATTTTTCTAAACCTGTTTCCCAGCTGCAAACTGCAGCTAATGTCTTATTTCGGAGAAAATATCCTCGTGAGGTAACAACAGCTGTGTGTACTAGTATTGAGAGGCTATGGAGGCTCCATATAGCTCCTAACAGACAGTAAGCCCTTAAAAAATGCTAAGTAGAGGCAGTGAGGTGGCTCAGTGGGTGAAGGCGCTTGCCACCGAGCCTGACAGTCTGAGTCCAAAGCCTGACACCCACGTGACCAACTCCTCACTTGTGTCCTGTGACACACGTGTGCTCTCACACACACAAATGAATGTCTTAAAACTTGTATTCTAAAGAAGGAAATGGTAGCTCTTGTTCTCAGATTCTCTAAGACTACTTCTAAATCTAAAACTCTAAAGACTGTCATCAAGTCTCTGGAGACCATATTTGCCACGATCTCTTTGTCCCCCTCCCATCCTGAGGTCAAGCACCGAGGCCTCCAGATTGGCCTTTATTCATTCATAAAAAATGAAGGAGTAGCTACTAAACTCCAAGGCTGCCTGAAGATTGTGGTCTAGGTGAAGAATTACAAGTGGATGTTATGAGGGAAGAGTGTTCCAGAGCACAAAAGACTGCCTGGGAGACAAGGAGGCCCTGAAAAGTAGACAGGAACTCACAGAGGCAGAGGTGCTTGAAAAGCCACACACATGGGAAAGACATGTGACAACCTGTGGTTGATCCTGGGAACCACTTGGTAGGAGAGAAGCACCTTTGCAAGTTGGCCAGCACTCACTCAGGGGCACACACACACACACACACAAATAAATAAATGGTTTAAAATAGTTTTAGTATTATTTATTTACATGTACGTGTGTATGCCAGTACAGGTGTATGCCCCTGAGGTTAGAGCCATCCCCTGGAGTTACAAGCACTTGCAAGCTGCCTGATGTGGGTATTTCAAACTGAGCTCAGATCCTTTACATGAACAGTGCACAGTCTTAACCACTGGGCCATCTCTCTAGACCACCCCCCCACACACACACACACACCCTTTTTTTTCTCTTAAAGTAGAAGGAGGTCAGTCTGGAAGCTTGTTCCAGTCCTGTGCCAGCTGAAGATGTGACTTTTATCCTGGGGTCAGAATGAGCTGTGGGTGCCTTCCTGTTTATTTTTTGTTTTGGGTGGTGGTGGTGGAAGTTTTGGTGCTAGTTGTTTTGAGGACTATGATTACAGCATGAGCCCAATTTTGGGGACAGCGAACAGTGTCCTGGCCACTGGAGATACAGCTCTGAAGGAGACCCCACCCAGCAAAAAATCAGTTTTCTTTCCTCTTTTTTTGCAAAAGCTTTAAATTTTGTATTTACTTTTTTGTAAGTACTTTGCCCACCTGTATGTCTAGACCCCACCTTCATGCCTAGACTCCGAAGAGGCCAGAAGAAGGTGTCAGATCCAAGGAACCAGAGTGTTTGTGAGCTGCCATGTAACTCTGGGAATTGAACCCAGGTCTCCTGGCAGAGTAGACAGCACTCTAACTGCTGAGTCATCATGCCAGCCCCAGCATATGCTTTGAATTCACTGACTTTCACGGCTGTCCTGGAGGAGTCCCCAAAACTTTAGAACTTCTGCTTCAATAAAACAGCTGAGGTGAGGTCTGCCAGGGTCATTATTTCAGAACTTGTGTTGATCTTAGAGTTAAAAACCTGATTGCTACTCTGTGTATATGCTTCTTTTCTCTGGCCAGGTGGAACGCTCTCATCTAAAACTCCCCAACATCGTGGTGGCCCTGTCACAGGTCACTTTCCCATTAGACTTTGCTCAGCATTAGAGCATTAGAGTAGTTGCTGGTGTGCTTTGCAGAATGGAATGAGATTGGGGGTCAATGGATTTGGCTTCAAATTCTGATTTGACCACTTAGTTAACCCTGGCGAGTTCTGATTTCCTCCTCTGTAAATGGAATGTCAATATGCCTTCTTCACAGACAGGCAGATACAGGCAAGTGTCTTGTTCACAACTCATAGCAAATGAATCTTAACTGCCTGGTGCTCTGGCTCTAAGTGACACCACGGATGTCCACCATGTGGGTCCCAGGGATGGAACGCAGGGTGTCAAGCTTTACAGCAAGTGTCTTTGCCCACTGAGCCATCTCACTGGCCCAAGTGGCTATGACATTTGCAGCTTGGGATGCAACAGCTGAAGAAGCATAGGTTTTCCTTCATTCACAATTTCATGCACAGACAATTTACTTGTGCTCTAGATCTTAGTGACCATGGCATAAAATTTCCTCCTCTCTTTATTAAGCCATGAACTTCTACCCTTTTTCTTACAGAGAGAATTTCATGGCTTTTCTTCAACCTACAGAAACTTCCAGCACCTCCCTCTTTGTATGCTGGACCATTAGAGTGTAAAATGAGATCCACTTGGACATAGACACTGAAACCACAGTAGATTTGGTAACTGAGAGAATTGAGTAACTAATGGGCAGGTAGTCCATACAGCGTGGATACTCTGGACAAAGAGTAGGATAGCATGAGGCTTTATTATGCTATTCAGAACAGTGTGTAATTTAAAAAATTTAGGAGGTGGCCAGGTGGTGGTGGTAAATGCCTTTAATCCCAGCACTCAGGAGTTTGAGGCCAGCCTGGTCTACAGAGTGAGTTCCAGAACAGCCAGGGCTGTTACACAGAGAAACCCTGTCTCAACAAATAAAATAAGACCAAACCAAACAAACAAACTTTGGAACTGAGTCTGGAGAGATGGCTCAGTGTTTAAGACCCAGGTTTGATTCCCAGCACGTACATGAAGACTCACAATCATTCATAACTCCAGGTCCATGGAATCCAACACACTTTGGGCCTTCACGGGCACACTATACATGTGGTGCACAAACATGCACTAAGGCAAAATACACATGCATGTAAAATAATAAAAGAATTTAAAAATAAACCACACTTGGAAATTGATGTGGGAATGTCTTTCTGTATGCTGTGAATATCAATCTTTAAATAAAGGAGCTGTTTTGGCCCATGACAGGCACCATAGAAGAAGTAGATGGGGAATCAGAATAGGTAGGAAAGGAAGGGCAGAGTCAGAGGGAGATCGAGCCAGCTGCCAAATAAAAAAACATATAAAGAACACAGGTGAGCCACCGGCCTCTTGGCAGGAGAGATTAATGAGAATGGGTTGAGTTTAGATGAAAGAGCTAACTAGCAATGTGCCTGAGCCACTGGCCGAACAGCATGAAATTAATATAAGTGTCTGAGTCATTTTTGAGAGGAAAAGCAGTGGTGGGCGGCTAAGGGGTATGGGACTGCAGGTCTGTGAGTCTAGAACTCTGGCCAGAAGGGCCAAGAAACCTTATTATACCAGGAAATGGTCTGCTTCTGTAATGTTTCCACTTGTGCTTCTGGCTTGCAGTAGATGGTAGAATGTGGGGCCACAGCTAAGGAGGGATGGTACCTAGTTTCGCATCCTAGATAACAAGATGACAAGATCCCCAGAAACAAGAACAAATCATTGGGACCTAGAGTGTCATGAACCCCAAACTCGGTCAGCTTAGGTCCAATCTGTTTTATTAGCCACATGCAGCCCAAAAGAGGTATGAATGCCTCCCAACACAAAACCCCAAGCTTTGGTGTTATGAGTGTGTGTATGTTGTGTATTTCTCAAGGGTGTACATGACAATGTAGTATTGGAACATCAAAAGGTTGAATACCTGCTCAAGCCAGTATCTGAACTGCCATTTTCCCTGTTATTCAGGCCTCTAGTCCCTGGCAGCCGACATCTTCAACAGAGGACACCAGTTTGAACATAGTTGTGGTAAAGGTTCTCTCCAAGTGTGTCTTGAAGACAGTATCTTGAGCTGTTTTTTTCTTTTTCCAAGACAGGGTTTCTCTGTGTAGCCCAGGCTGTCCTAGAACTCTCTCTTAGATGAGGCTGGCCTCAAACTCACAGAGATCCACTTGCCTTGCCTCCCAAGTGCTGGAATTAAAGGTGTGCACCTCCACCACCCAGCATATCCTGTGTTCTTTGACTCAAGTCCCAAGTCACCTATGACAGCAGCCACACTCCTGACCTTAAGACACTGAGAAAATGGTACTGTGATCACACACACCTTTAGCTCCAGCACGCAGAGGCAAAAGCAAATAGAGTTAAGGCCAGCCTGGACTATAGTGGGTTCAAGGCCAGCTAGAGTTATATAGTAAGACCCTGTCCAAAAAGGGAGGGAGCTGAGGGAGATGTTTGAGATATTGAGGAAATGAGCAAAGACCAACAGTATTCTTTCTTCCTGCTGAGCAGAGGCAGGTTTCTGTCATCCCAGGCCTCTTGAGCTTGGATAGATGCTGGAGAGAGACTAAAGAGCCCACAGCATCAGAAGTTCCTGGCCATGACTCCTTGTCAAGAGTCTAAAGTTGCCGGGTGGTGGTGCATGCCTTTAGTCCCAGCACTCTGGGAGGCAGAAGCAGGTGGATCTCTGAGTTCAAGGCCAGCCTGATCTACAGAGGGAGTTCCAGAGCAGCCAGGGCTACACAGAGGAACCTTATCTGGGAAAAACAAAACAAAACAAAACAAAAAACCAAAGTTCTCAGCCATCTGACAGGAGCCTGAGTCTTCTTTGTCCCTATCTTCCTCCAGGGATCGGGAATCCCATTCAGCCTTCAGAGACATGTCAGGGTAACCCAATGCCCTGCTAAGCACATTATTTATATGGCAAGATTGGGTGGCTCAGCCATGGGAAGGCTTCCAGACTACCATGGTTCTTAGCATCTTTGAGGCTCCTTCCAACCCACTTCTGCTGTCTTTGTGGGCAGCATGGAGGGGCTCAGCCCACTGAAGTTCTTTTGTTTCTTCAGGGCTTTAGACCACATAGGAAAAAAGCAAGTGGAATTCTCCACATTTCTCATAGGCATTTATGGAGTGTAGACTCTGCTGAGCCCTGTTCTAAGCATTTTATACATGATATTTTCTCTTTTGGCACTCTACCTATGGGTAGATACTATGGTGAACCCCACTTTACACATGAAGAGACTGACTTCCATCAAGTGAAATAATTTTCACAAAGTTATAGGATCCAAGTAAAGAAATGATCATCTTGGGGTTCTGTAGTCATAGGTTTCTCTGGCCCACCCAGCCGGTCCCACAGCCCAGCATTCTCATCATCCTCTGCATCTGGCTGGTGTCTGCTCTGCTCCTTCTCTCCCAGAATTCTCCTTGTCTGTTTGCCCCCCCCCCATTCTTCCTGTCTGCCTACCTGCTGACCAATCAGCATTTATTTAAAACCAATATTTACAGTGACAAATGTTTACCATGTATGAGAGCATAGTCCCCAGCACGGTTTCTCTTGTCTATCACCATGGTTTGAAAGGAAAGAAAGCCCTTTCCTTTGACGTTTACCAGGGCTGTAGAGCAGGAATTCAACACCACAGAAGAGACATACTCAAAAAGCCCCACTCTGAGATACCAGGTTAGCCATTACCCAGCTGGCTCCATCACTTGAGGCCAATGGCCTCCTTCCTCTGAGCCTTAGATTCCAGTAAAACGGGGTGGGACTGTTGTAAGGATCACAGACATGAGCCATGTGCCTGCTACTTGTTGGGCGTTTGGTAAACGGAGGGTCTGGATACTGCTCTTTGCTCCCTACCGTGATATCCTACCACACACAGGACCCCTGAGTTTCTGGCAGGCCCTTCCCTGCTGGCTACAGCAGCCCATTACAGTAAGTGGAAACAGCTGGAAAGGATGGGGGGTGGGAGTCAGGGAGGGGCGGGGACAGCTTGAGTGACTGCAGGCCAACCCTGAAGGCCTCCTGGGGGAGATTGGCCATGGCCACAGGTGCACCAATTACTGTCCCCTAGAAGCCAGCCTTACTCCCCACCGTCTCGGCCCCGACCTTGGTTCTGCAGGAGGCAGGGGCAGTATGGATGCCTGGTCATTTGTCTTCAGGGTTTCATGGCCTCTCTGAGGCTTCCAGGGTTTTGCAAGATTTCTCTCCCTTTCCAGCCACTTCCCAGTTAGGGAGCCTCTTCGTGGCAGCTCAGATTTCATTCCTGGGAGATTTGTTCCAAGTGGAAGTTTCTGGTTGGGATAATACCTAGGTGTGAGTGGTCAGTGCAGGAGAAGACAGAGGCTGTTTTGGGACTGTGGGAACATTTCCATTAGCCCAGGTGCTCTGAGGCAAGCTGGGGCTTGGCTTCTTATCCTCGAGGCACCTTCTCCTTTGGGACCCAAGAATGCCTCTGGATGACGAGCCTAGAGCCCACCCACCTGCGCCTCACTGGAGGGTCCTCACCATCATCTTATGAACACTCAGGGGAATGCTGCAGGACTGTCTTGCCTTACCACAGCAGGAACGCTAGAGTACACCATCAAGGCAGACATTTAGGACTAGTTTACAAGATACTTTTCTTATCTAGGTTTGCCTCCGGGAAAAAAGTTTCTAGTGAGGGTGGAGAACACAACAGAACTCTAATATCTTTAATTACACTTATTTATTTTATGTGTGCACAGGAACAAATGGCACATGTGTAGAAGTCAGAGGACAACTCGTCGGAGCTGGTTCTTCCTTCTACCACATGGGACCTGGGAGGTTTCCGGGCTTGGTGAACCTTTACGTGCTGAGGCAGCTCATTGGTCCTCTCTTTTTAATTCTGGTTTGTCGGCACAGGGTGGACTCAGAGTCCAGCCTTGCAGTTTTGAACCTCCCCCCCCCCCCATCTCCCAGGTGCTGGGATTAATAGCAGAGCATCACCATGCTCGGTTGTATGCAATGCTGGGAGTGTCACGTACTGTAGGCAGGCACCTTCCTGACTGACACACACCCCATCCAAACCATTCTCTTTCTAGACCAGAAAGCTAAGGTACGGAAAAGGTGAGCGTTGTAGACCTGTAACCCTGGAGCTCAAGAGATTGAGTCGGTGAGATCTGAAGTTGGAGGCCATCTTGGGCCACTCCAAGTGCCTACAAAATAAGATCCTGACAAAACAAAACAAAAATTGGAAAAGAAAGTAAGAAAGGCTGAATGTCCCCGAGACTCTTATAGTCCCTGTGACCCTTTGATGACTCAGACAGATGGAGAACCTGGTGCTGACGTACCATGCTTCATAACAACCACGGGTTTACTAATTTGGGAGTCTGGTGTGTAGCAATAGGAAGGTAGAGACCTTGCCTCACCCACCCCTTTTTCTCCAGCAGTTTGACACTCAGTGAGTTTTGAATTGAACTTGAGCTGAGCTAGGCTACCACCAGCACAGCCAACCCGGGGCTTCCTTCTCTCACTGGCTTCAGCTGAGCACCAACCTCCCCAAGCCTTCCTTCCCCATCCCAACCTCTACTGGATCGTGACTGCAGTCATCCACCTGTCTGCCCACCCATGTGCCAGATGGGAGAAGGCATCAAGGTGTGTGGTGTGTGTGTGTCCCGTGTTCTCCAGGGCTTCCTGACACTTCACACTTTGGTGCCTGACACAGTGCTCTTCCATTAATTCAAGGCACTGGGGAAAGAACATTTGCCTTTAGGGATGACAAGAAGCCCTGATGTTTCTCCCCTCTCTATTCTTTCCAATTCCAGGCAACTCAGACCTAACCTCTCTGTAAGGTTGGCTCAGAGGACCAAGGTGTGGGGACCTGAGCATCGGCCCCTAAGAACAAGGAGGTAGAGTCTCCCATACAGATGACCACCACAACCACACTTCTCAGTTCTGCTGCATTCTTCAGGACCCAGGCCTTAGGCAGCCGTACACCTGCCTGAGTAAATGAGGCTGAGAGACAGGCTGGGCACTGTGGGCACATAGGAGCTTGCCCTTGACCTCAGGCCTTTGGGCTACTGAGTGTTTCCCAAGAAAGCAGCCTCCTTGGAGACTCCAATGTATTGAGTAGAGTCAGTTTGCAAACCTAAGCTCGTGAAGTTCAGGGGCCAACTCTCCCCCCGCCCCCAGAATCCTTTCCCACAGAATTTTCTGTTCCAGGGCTAGAGCACCCTCTGGACACTTCCTCCTCATGCAAATGTTGATTCTGGAAATTCTATAAGTTGGAGTATGCCTCCCGATTTACAGATAAGAATGTTGGGGCTTAGAGATACCCAGGTAAAAAGTGACAGGGAATTAGCTCCACAGTCCTGGCATCACGCCAAACCACTTGATTCAGCTCTGCTCCTGTGCGCTATTCTTCTGAATCCCTGACATAACTGGAGGCCAGGGCCACCACAGCTGTGTCAGGAGAAGGTCTGTGAATTGTAGGCTGGTGAGGACATAGGACATAGCAGGCCCTCATTCCTATCCGCCCACTCCACTGCTTTGGTGAAAGGCCCAGTCATTGACCTCCTCTCCAGGCGATTGCCCTGCTTCATGCAGGAGGTCTGTTCCCAATCCCAGATCCTCTCCTTACCCACTACCTCCTCACACACCTATCTCTCAGGCTTTCCAGTCAAAGTTAACTTCAGAAACTTCAGATACCACAAACAAGGCACTGGACCTCCTCCCACTCTGCACAAACCCTTTAGTTACTAAGTCACATGGTTCGCTCCATCTCCTGGCTTTAGTTAGACCCTCAACTACCAACCACTCTTCCCTTATGGATAATCATTAAGCCACTCCCCCATCCTGGGCTGCCTACATCACATCCCTTCACAGAAACCTCCTTTTTGGGCTCTTCAGGAGCTGAACCTCCAGCTTCCCTCCAGGAGGGCCAGGACTAGCTTCAGGAAAGTGGTTGGAACTTGAGCCCAAGACCAGCCTCCACCGACCTGCCCCTTCTATCAGGACAGACATCAGCAGGTCCTACACAGTGGATTACCCACCATGAATGTTTTATGGCCTTGGTCTTTGGTGCTGTGCAGAAGGTGGTGACTCTGGGGACATCTGTAGAAGAAACCAAAGGAGGCAAAGGGGAGGGTGCAGTATAGCCCAGGGGTCTGTCAGGATGGGACATGGGATTTCTTTGTGAAGAAAATTTTGTGGGATTTGATGGTGTTTGTCAGTCAGAAATTGTTGAATCTAGTGAGCAGAGCCAGTTTCCAGCACACTCAAGACCAAGGGATCCATTCTATAATTAGGAAAGAGAGAGAGGGAGGAGGAGGAGGAGGAGGAAGAGGAAGAGGCTGGATGTGGTGGTGCGTGCCTTTAAATCCAGAACTCAGGAAGCAAAGGTGGATCTTTCTGAGTCTGAGGCCAGTGTGGTATACATAGAGAATTCTAGACCTGCTATGGCTACATAGTGAGACCCTTTCTTAAAAAGAAGAAGAAGAAGAGGAAGGGAGGAAGAGGAGGAAGGGGAAGAGGAGGAAGAGGAAAAAAAAAAAGAAAGCATTGCAATAATTAAATTAGAGACTAGACATAAGGTGGAGTCCATGACGGTGGAGGTATTTGGGGGCCGTGGGTACTTAGAGAACTGCTCCATCTTGGGTCCCAGTTCTAGCCACTTCCTGAAGTGTATGTGGGCAGAGGGACAGTTGTAATTTGGTGATGACCCTGGCGACTCCTCCCCTTGCAAGCCGCTGACCCTCTTCTCTAAGTTGTGGCTCTGGGTCTAAGGACCAGGCTGTGAGCTGCCCGAGTCACCTAGATTCCTTGCAGGCTGCCAGTTCTTGAGGGAGGGGCAGATTGCCTCTCTGGGAGAGCTTCCTTCTCCTGCCTCTCTGAGAGCAGAACTCAGGCCTCTTCCTCTGAGCACTTCTAGACAGGTCCCTGTGCTTGACCTGTCTGATCTTTAACCACTGGGAGCTTGGCCATGATCCCTAAATGTCAGTGCAAGAGACCATGTTCAGCAAGGGAGAGAGTCCTGACTGTCCTTCAAAGGACAAGACAAGCAAGTATTTTCTGAGTCAGCTCAGGGCTCCCTCTCGTTCCCTGTCATGGATGGAGCCCAGGCCCTGCTCAGTATCTGCCAACCTGTAGGGGGTGGGAGGTGCTCACAAGCAGTCAGTTCTGGGCCTATCCAGATGGATAGTTACTTCTTAGGGTTCAGCAAGAGACCCAGATGGGAAGGAGAGCAACCGAAAGGACCTTCTTGGCACAACCTTCCAGAATAACATGGGACTTGGGGATCCCCCTGGGGTTCCTGCCAGCTCCCCATCTGTCTCGCTACCGTCTACTCCTCTCTTCTCTGCTCTCTCTGGCTTTTAATTCCCCATTCACCATCTTTACTGAAGCCCCTTGGTTGCTATGGAAACCCAAAGCAGCCAATGAAGTAGAATTTGGAGGGGTTCTGTGATTTCCAGGCCAGTAAGTCCTGCTTTGGCCCCCCATTTGTCCACGTCTGTAGATCATTTATCTTAACTTCAGTAAATGGGTTTGGGGTCTCCTTTAGCTAAACAGTATAGCCGTGAGCTAAATGTGGTGGTTTGCACCTATAACCCAACATTCAAGAAACTGAGGTAGAAAGATTGTCAAGAGTTCAAGGCTAGCCCCAGCTACATTGTCAATTTCAGGTCGGCCCAATCTTGTCCAACAGAAATCACCTATGCTAGGGCATCCCATGTCTCCTTGGATACAAGGCACTTCCAGCCAGCCCTCTCCACTCAACAGTCTAGCTGCTGTACCTGCTTTACCTATTGATTGCAGTGGCCAATATTCCCTGTCAGCCATAATGTGGTTGACATTGCCTTAGGCAATGAGCAAGTTATTCCAAAGTCCTTACTTTTCTGGAAGGTACAGCTAGTCAGACCTAATAAGCAAATAGAAACCAAAAAAATACCAGAGAGCGAGTAGTGTAATATAAAAAATATGGCAGATCTTGGTGGTACCAGGCCTGTAGCCGATTAGTCTTCATCAACTTGACAGAAACTAGAGTCACCTGGGAAGAACGAGCCTCAAGTTGAGGGACTGTCCCCAGCCTCCGTGAGGGACTGTTTCAGTCTCAGTGAAGGACTGTCTTCATCAGACTGCCCCGGCTGCTTGTCTGAGGGACATCTTCCCTGGTGATTAATTGATAGGTAAGGCCCGCTCTCTGTGGACAATGCTGCCCTTAGGCAGGTGGTCCTGAGTGGTATAAGAAAAAAAGCTGAGCAGGCCATTGCGAGCAGCCGGTAAGCAGCATTCTTCCACGGTCTCTAGGTTACTGGCCTGAGTCCTCGCCTTGACTTTCCTCAATGATTGCTCATAACCTGTAAGCCAAATAAACCCCCCCAACCCCCATGTTGCTTTTAGTCAGTATTTTCTCACAGCAACAGAGGAGCAAACTAGGGTAATTGTAAACCTCACTACTTGGGAGACTGAAGCAGGAAGACTACAGACTCAAGGTCTGTCTAGGTTATGGAGTGAGTTCAAGACCAGCCCGCACATCTTAGTGTGCCCTTTTTTTTCCCAAGTAAAAATAAGGCTAGTAATGCAACTTAGTTGATAAAGTATTTTTTGAGCATGCTCAAAGCCCTGGGTTTGATCTTCAGTACCACATACACCAGGCATGGTGGCAAATGCATGCCACTGAAACACGTGGAAGGTAGAAGCAGGAGTTCAAGACCAGCCTGGGCAATATAAGACTGTCTCACAGATAAAATAAAAAGGGGCCGATGCGACGGCGCAGTGGGTAAAGGCATTTGCTGCTGTGATCTGAGTTCAATCCCTAAAAGCCACATGATGGAAAGAGAAAACCGACTCCCAATAGCTGTCTTCCTATTATGCCAAAAGGTAAAAATTCAAAATAAAAAAAGAGGGCTTGCTCAGCATGTGTGTGGCCCTAGGCTCTCTCATCTTCAGAACTGTACAAGAGAACAAACAAATAAGGTAGAAAGTTCTAAAAAAGAAAGAGAAAAAGAGAGAGAGAAAGAAAGAAAGAAAGAAAGGAGGAAAGAAAGAAAGAAAAGAAAAATGAAATTTCTGCACCACACAGCCATCTATCTATCCCATGAACCCGGGTGGGGGGGGGGGGGAAGCATTCCCAGCAGGGGGGATGTGCAGAGGCCCTGAGGCACCCACAGGCAAGCAAATACCCGACTTGTGTGAGAAGCAGGGAAGAGACCAGAGAGTCAGGGTGGGGATGCAGCAAGTGACAGGGGAGGTGGGGGTTGGAAAGGTAGATCAGGGCCCAAGCACATAAGACTGTGAGTGGGAGAGAGAATTCACAGCAGATAGGATGGGAGTAACACAGTCAGATGTGGGCTTTGAAAATTCCAGTGCCTGAGTGCAGAGGAGATGGTAGAGGGATGAGAGAGCCAGAGAAAGCAGCTGATGCAGAGACTGCCACCATGTAAAAACTGAGGGTGGAGATCTAGAGAGAAGGCTCAGTGAGTAACAGGTTTCCTGTTCAGATCCCACACCCATGGAAGAGCCAGGTACAGCGCCGCACATTGTAGCCCTGTCACTCAGGATGGGGAGTGGTCCCAGGGGTGAGTAGATCATGGGAGATCCGTGACCAGTTAGTCCATCAAAACAGCAAGCTCCAGGTTCATCGAGAAGCCCTGTCTCAAAAGAAAAAGGTGGAGGCCAGATATAGTGACCATTGCCTTTAATCCCAGCACTTGAGAGGCAGAGACAAAGACAAGAGAGTCTCCGTGAGTTCGAGGCCAGCTTGGTCTACATAGTGAATCACCTTACAAGGAGAAACAAAAAATGGAGAGGTGTCCTAGGGCAGGGTAGCAGCGACCTTGTAGGTCTTTGTTCCCAGTGGCTAAGAGGATGTTCTGGAAGTGAAGGCTGCAGGACCTTCTAAGTGAAGCAGAGCTCAGAAAGAATCTAGATGAGGTAATTCTTGTTTGGGGCCACTTCCTGGCTCTGGGTTTGATAGGGGTAGAGGAGGTGGGCAGACACATTCTAACTTCACTGACACCTACAGGCTCCCATGCTGCAGTCCTTCTGGGTTCCTGGGACCACACTTCCTCCATCTTTGCCCATGTTCCTTCTCCCTTCCAACTGGAGAAGCACTGAGGTTTGAGACTCCATCCAGCATGCATCTCTTTGCTCCTTTTGCTCCTCACTCCCTTGGACTCCGTTCTGTCTCCTGGTTTTGCACATCACCTGTATGTTCAGCACAATCCCTAATATATCACAAGAATGAGTGTGCCCTGGAATTCCACATTCAAGTAACTGCCCACTCCCTGCTTCTCTGGAATACTGAGTCTGCTCAAACTTCACAGGTCCAAATCCAAACTCCCAATCCTCCCTGGAAAGAGGCCCCATCTGGGGTCTTTTCAGCAAATGGCTCCTCCACTCTTTGGATGGCTCAGGCATCTCTAGCTGCTTGGTCTTCTTATCCAAACCATATCCAAACCCACCTGCAGATCCTGCTATCTCTACCTGCCCCTCCCCCAAAAAGGACAACAAAAAAAAACCCTACCAAATTCCAATCGCTTCTCACCTTTCCCAATCCACTATTATCAATCGCTCAGCTTCTCCCCGTGGCTCTGTAACTCTGTCCTCCTTGCCCCCCACTGTCTGTCCTTAACACAGCAGCCAAAGCAATCTTGTTAAAACCTGCCTTCACCTCGCAGCTCTGCTGACTCTAACCTCACAACGGGGTACCACCTCACTGAGGCAAAGCTGAAGTCCTTCCAACCAAGCCCTGCACGATCTGCCCTCCACCGATGCCTGGTCTCAACTCTGTATTCTAGCCTCCTCTAACACCCTCCTCCAGCATCTTCCCATATCCTCGGTCTTCTCTAGCCTGTGCTCTAGCCACACTGGCCTCTTTCCTGGTCTCGTCTATTTTTCTGAGCTGGCAGTCCTTCTACCTGGGCGCCCCTCCCCCCTCTGAGAGCCTCGCCCCAACAGGTGTCTGTTCAAACACGAAGTCATCAGCCAGGCCTTCTTTGATCATGCTTTTTGTGCCAGTCACCCCTCTTCACACCCACTGCCTTCTCTGAATTTGTGTCTGATACCTTTGCACCCTTCTGCCTCCCTCTAGAAGCTGAGCACATAACAATGGAGATTTTCGGTTCCTCCCCCCCACTCTATCCCCTTACCCAGAATAGAGTCAGGCATAGGCCCTCTGTAAATATTTATTACTGAAAAAATGGTATTAGGGTGAGACCTACAGACCTCAAGAGGCAACCTGGACCTAGAAATGTTCTGACTTTGGCACTCTAGGGTGACTGCTGAGCCATAGGTTGTCCATCTGGAGAGAGAGGAGACGCCTCAGCAACATTCTAGAATGTGTGGTGTTCATGTCGCTGTGAGAGGAGAGAGTGTTCATTCTTCCTTCCTTCCGATCAAGACCAGGGCTCGGTGGCTTTGAAATGAAAAGCAAGTTTCTAAATTGGACTTGGCATAGCTCTGGGAACACCAGGTGAGGGGTCCAGCTCTACCTGCTGAGTAGAGGCCTGGCACTAAGCTGGGTTCCTCCTTATGGGAGCTGTCCCTGTGAGGGCATCATGGGAGCACATTAAAGACAACACTTGAGAGGCACATGGAGGAGCATGTGGAGTTCAAGGCTAGGAGGCTACACATGTGGGAAAAAAGAAGAATCAACAATTTGTTAAGGGTGGAAAAGACCTTCTGTGTAACTAACATGGCCTCACACACACCTCTCAGGCAGTGCTTTGTGGTTAAGCGTCCACATGGACCTCAACCATTATAGCTGACCCAGGGACAGAGTGGTCTGCCTTTTGGCTGAGCACAGCCTCATCCTTCTCCCTTTTCTGGGCTTTGCTGTGGCAGCTCCTGCTTATTTTTCTCAAAATAAATGGCTGAGCATATTGGGCCTGCAATAACCCCTTGAAATCAGTTGCTATCACAGTTAACAACCAGTTTGGCTTCAGTTCAGGCTGTTAACTATCAAACCACTAAGTGTGGTAATGATTGATTCTTGGCCAGTTGCAGCTTGAGTGGGCTGTAAAACCCCATTAGTGAGGGTTCTGTGGAGGCAGCAACCCAAAGATAAATTGGTGGGTGCTCTAGCCTGCCTTCACCCTACTGCTCTGTACTCAGCTCCCATGGGTCCCTGGTCTGGGGGAAGGCTTCAGGCAGCCTCGGGCCAACATCCCTCCTGTAGGGCAGGTCTTACTCTCTCTTCTCACCTCTTCTGCCTAGATGCAAACACAGCTCAGTTCAACAGGACCTCTGAAGATTCAGGTGATCCTAGCCCAGAGACTTGAGTCTCAGCTCTGGCCTAGCCACCGGCCACCCTTGGCCCA
Source organism: Phyllotis vaccarum (assembly GCA_033318265.1). Taxonomy (NCBI): domain Eukaryota; kingdom Metazoa; phylum Chordata; class Mammalia; order Rodentia; family Cricetidae; genus Phyllotis; species Phyllotis vaccarum. The sequence goes on along the minus strand of JARWLC010000004.1, from coordinate 15,971,455 downwards.
GCCAGGCCTCACTTTGTAGCCAGGATCACAGGCTGACATTCCATCACCCCCTTAGACTCCCTCCCACCCCGTGGCTTTCCCTAGGAATTGCTCTCAAACAAACGAAATGTGGGTAATTACTGGGCTGGGGGCTGGACAGGCGACCGTGCAGATGAAAGCGTTTCCTGGACAGTCTCTTCATTTGCATGGCATCAGAAGCTGCTCAGAAGGTGTGACTTTTCCCACAGTGAGACCCCAGCTCCTCGCACAATAAAGCCAGGCTGCTCACCCAGAATTAATTAAAGGGGGAGGGGAGCAGAGGACAGGGCACCAGGAGCTGGGGGAGCTGGAGGAGAGCTGGCTGAAGCCCCTTCCCCAGACCCCCATTGTCTGTGCACCTGAAGAACCGCACTATCCCGAGGTCTTCGCTTTTTCCTGCAGGTCCTTGGAGTGAAGTAGACAAGGCTTGAGGACCTCAGTGTTTTAGCCTTTCCACGGACCCTTCCAATCCTCAGCCACCTGGGAAGGCTGAGCCTGGGTCTTAGGCTACAACTCTGGAATGCCCCCATGTTTAGGAAGCCTTTGGTTGCCCCAACTCATGCCAAGTGAGGTGCCATAAAGAAGCCTACAGGGAAGAAGTTTCCAGACTGTCTAGTAGCTGGGCTATAGGAACAACCAGGATAGAAGTCCTGAGTTGTTAAGAGTGGGCCAGCTCTGGGCAGAGGAGTCCTGCTTCTGAGCCTCCTTTGATATGACATGACACTTAGTCCCAAAAGCCTTCTTTCTACTCCTGCCTACATCTGGCTCTTCTTCCTGAAGACTTAAGTCCCCCAGGTTGGCCTCTTCTGAACAACTGTGCTCTAGGCTTTTCAGCACCGGAGCCCAGCACTTTCTGTTCACAGCTCTGGCCTGGATCTCCCAAAGTTAACTGTGTTCCATGTCACAGTAGTTAACACCAGTCTGCCAACCCCCTCCTAACCCCGGCCCAACACCTTGGACATTGGGCAGCTGTTCAGTTTGGAAGCCCAGATTCTATAGACTATAACTGGTTTACAATCTCTGACTACAGAGAGGCAAGGGGGCTTGCAACCCAGCCTGTTCTTCACTTGGGCCCTGGGCTTGGAACGTGTTAGAGCAGAGCAATGTGGTCCTCATCTGAGAGCAAGGCCCTCTGAGAATCTTTCCATTTTTCTCTCGGGTGGCCTTGGACCTGCCATTGGGACAGCACCATGAGAAGGCCTATCCCTGGTGGGACTCACACTCCAACACACATTTCTAATATGCAAGTTAAATAAACATTTCAGGCATTTAATAGTAACTAGTACACAACCACCCCCACTGACACCCACCACCCCGAAGGGACTGACCTAGGCTGAATCTTTTGCTCCTTGCCCTTGCCTGGGGCACAGAGTGGCCCCGGTTGGCTGGCCAGGTGCCCTGCCAGTGCTGAGCCCTCAGGAGAACCCAGACTAGAGAGCCCTCCACCCACCCTAGGGAAGGCCCACGGGAACCCAGTCTCAGTTCACCAAGGAGCTTTTCTGATAGTTAAGACAGACAGACACAAGCCAGTGGAATAAAAAAATAGAGGCTCTCTTTTGTTAAAAAAACAAAAAAAACAAAAAAAACCCAACAGCAAACAATATCCACAACTAGAAGGCAGCTCCCCAGCCCCTCCCCCTTCGCAGAGTCGCTGATCTGGCCGGAGTCCGCAGTGGGTGGCGCGGGGAGGGGCCGGGAGGGCACCTATCGGGGCTCCGGGGCCCAAGTCCTCTGGCTGCCCCGCAGGCTGCGCGTGAAGGGCGGGTAGTTGAGGAACTCGAAGCGCAGGCTCTGCTCGGTAGTGTGGTGGCCCCGCGGCAGCCGCTTCATGAAATGCACCTCGCGCTGGTGCTGGCGCGTCTTGGAGCCCTTGCGGGGCCGGCCCTTGCGGGTAAAGGCCATGTACCAGCCCTCGTACTTGGCGTTCTGCAGCGCCGTGTAGTTGTTCTCCAGCACGATCTCCGTGAACACGCAGTCCTTGCCTTTGCCGTTGCTCTGCAGGTAGTTGGGGGGGGGGTGCGCAGACGTGAGGTTACCGAGCCTCCCTCCATGTGAGACAGAGGGCCAGCGGCCCCAGACAGCAGGTGGGCACCCCAGCAGATGGCGAGGGGAGCCCGAGCCCGGCCCCACCCCCTACCCGGGCACCCGTTCTCTAATCCCTCACAACCCGCAGCCCACCCGGCAACTTCCTGTCCTCCTGGGCAGCAGTGACACATGGCTGTCTACGGAGGGGCTGGGCCCGAGGCAGAGGGGCCCAAAGCCTGCTCGTTCTGGCCTACTGCCCACCAGTCTGGACTGGGCTGCTCCCGCGTTTCTCCACCTGCCCCCCTCAGCATCTCCGGACTCAGGATCAGCCCCCAGGACAGCCACCCTATGCGGGGGAGGGGAGACCTGGGAGGGATTCCGGAGGCTCACGAGCCCTGAAGCCTAGAAGTGGGGAGCTTGAGGCTGGAGAGGAGCCGTGACTAATGGGGCCATTTCAGAGCTAGGCCGAGGGGCTGGGCCTGCGGCTTACGGAACATTCCAAATGCTGGTACCATGTAATTGGACATAATAGCAAAGCAATTTGGCGATTTGTTAAAAAGATATATGGAATTTGCCATCGCCACCCCCCAACCCCTTTCCTGGCCTTCTTCCTTCATCCCCACAGGTTTTTCTCTCTCAGGCTTTTTACATCTCTCTCACTCCTCCATCTAATCATTAGACAAACCTTAAGGTAACCAAGGTACCACGCCTCTCCACCCACCTGGTTAAGATTAAAGTGTACTAGCTATGTTCAGTCAGTCCACACCACCTCCTCAAGCCCCACTTCCCTTATGGAGCCTCACCTTGGCAATTAGCTTCCCCTTCTTGTTCATGCAGATATAGAGACCCGTCTCTGCTCCACGGACTCTAACTCTGCTTCCAAAAGTATCCGTCTCTACAATGAGCTTTGCTGTCAGGGAATTTATGAGATGGTCACTAAATCTGTGACTTCTGTGTTCCACAGCTTTACCCCAGCTGACTGGCCCAGGACTGTGTCCTATCCCTAGAACAAATGTTCCAAGGGCTAGAAACAGAAAACACAGACTCTAGCCCCAGCCCGTTTGCTGCTACCCTGGGCAGCCCTCAGAAAGATCCACTCTCTTTCCAGAACCCGAGACTCCACCTCTGGATTTATAAAGGGGCTGGGACAGATTACAGTTTTCATAAGAACTGTTTGGAGACATCAAATTGAGAATCCCAAATCTCCATTCCTTTGGCCCACTTCTCATGCTAGAAGCCAAGTTACTAGTTTGGAGTAGCAAGTAAAATTTCATCTATGTAGATTCCATAGCTAGTGTAAGAGTTCACTGAACAGCTTTGCAACTTAGAATATCATGAGCTCATGTCCCACTGATCATCTGGGAACATCTGGGAAGAGTGGTGACCTCCCACCAAGAAGCTAAAGATAAAAAAAATCCCATTCTGTCCCTACTTCAGTTCTAGAAGCCCTGGCCATCCTCCACCCACCCCTTGGGCAGCCCTGCTCTTCAATAAGTGACAGAGGGCCTGGAGAGATAGCTCAGCATGCTACTCTTGTAGAGAACAGGAGTTCAGTTCTCAAGATCCACAGGACTCACAGCTGCCTGTATTTTCAGCTCTAGGGGATCCAACACCCTCTTCTGACCTCTGTGGGCACCTGCATGATCAAGCAGGTGCCCTTAGAGGTCAGAACACAGCACACACACACACACACACACACACACACACACACACACACACATACAGAGACACACACACATACAGAGACACACAGACACACACGGTTTAGAATAAGATGAGGCTTAGAGGAGGAGGGGGGCCTTTCCCTAATATTGTGCTTCAGCAGACCGCTCTCTAGAACCAGACACCAGTCAGGAGGATCCAGTCCCTTTTCCTCAGCTTCCCAGTTCTCAGACACCAACAACTAAGTTGTCTAAGTTGTCTTTTCTCTCTTAGCTTCCACTACAGTTGAGCCTCTTAGGCACTGGCCAAATGCTTTTGGAGGTGATATAAGCCTGGGGCTGAATTCTGGGCCAGTCTCTACTTCCTGTTCATGTGGACAGCCACCTTGCCTGAGAGGCTGGTCCTGACCACCTTTCTGCAATTGTTCACTTAGAGACTGTTTCTAAGAAGAAAGAGAGGGCTGAAAGATGCTGGGCGGAAGACTGGATCTCCTGCCCTCCCTACTACAGAGCCCAGACCTTTTCCTCCTTGAGAAAGCAATTCTTTCTTGCCATGTGCCTCTCTAAAACCAATACCCAGCATGGGAGGCACAGGGGTTATCCGTGAAGTCCTCACACTGCCTAGCTTGCTTCTAATTTTCCCTTTCTTCACATAGGCACAAAAGTGGGACCCAGAAGCCCCTAATCTGTCCCTAAGTCAGCTGGGAAATATAGCTGTTCACCTCTCCTCAGACCCAAGCAATCTGTTCATTCTTATGCCTACTTGGTAGAGCAAGAAGCAGTTGTTCCATGACTAGGGAAGGATGCAGGCTAGGGAAGGGGTAAGAGGGCCCAGCCCAGCATCCTATCACAGAGTGGGACCTCACCACCATTCTCCCCAGCCTATATACTTTACACCTCTGTCTTTGGAGTCCCTGACCCAAACTTCTGCCCTGCAGGCAGAGACCAAGGAATCCTGGAAACCTCCTCTGAGAGTCTGAGGGAAGTGAGTGGGTATCAATTCCGTCACTGCCAGCTAAGTTTCCCCTTCCCACCCCAAAACCCAAGGATGCTAGGCCATTTGCTCCATTAGAGTAAACTCTGGAGAGGCCAGCCATTCTTCCCTTTTTCTTGTTGGGAAGCTGAGAAGGGCAGCAAGCAGCCAATTTGGAGGGACAAAGGGCCTGAAGGCCAGCTCTGCCAGCCCAGCGGGGGAGCTCGGCCACCAGGCAGGCTGCCCCCCACCCCCACCCAAAGAGCCCCGACTCTCCTCGGATCGATCTGGGGAGTCTGGCCACGCAGTTTACAGCGGCTTTCCCAACCAGGCTTTTGGAAAGCTTAACATTTTCAAACCTATTCTTCCACCCCAGTGACAGATTTATCCCAGGAAAATTATGTCTCCTCCTCCAGCTTTGAAGGGAAGTCAGCTACGTCGATGCTGAAAAAATGCAGCGAGACACACTCGATCCCCCAAACTGGCTCGAGAAGAGGAGAAAGTATTCAGGAAATGTTAAAAAAGGTGAAAGCAAGAAGAGTTTTAATCGCTCTGCCAGACGCAGGGGTCTCTCCAGAGATTCCTAGAGAACAATCTTTGGCCTCTTTTTTTTTCTTTTTCTTTCTTTCTCTCTCTCTCTCTTTTTTTTAACATTTACAGATTTGCAATTCCTTTTAAACTCTACGTCTGAAAAAAAAAAAGCTTGGTTCTTTTTCTGCTTTATATCATCCTTCATTTTTCTTCTTAGCTCTTAAAATGCCTCCCCTTTTTATTCCATTTTCATAGGTCTTCCTTTCTGCGCTCAGAGCTTGTTTAAGTTGGTCATTATTTAAAGGATTTTAGACTCACAACAATCACTTTCTAAAAACAACACCAGCCACCCAGAGGGTTTGCCTTCCTCGTGGTACATCCAGGACTCTGGAAATTGACCCCATCTCAAGACAGGAATACTGAATGCTTTAGAAACCAATCCTTCCTCAGCCCTTGCCCCCAGAAGCTCCTTGTACTCAGCAACCCTACAGGGAGCCGCCAGCCAACTCAGCCCCCTGGGGTATCCACAACTGGAGCCTAGAGTCGAACTTCCAGGCCCTGTCTCGATGTGCAGTTGACCCTACTGATCAGTTAGCAGCATCCCCCTTTTCAAGCCGGGCAAACTGGGGCTTTCTTTACCTTCTTTTCCCATTCTCCACTCGTGGGCCCTGGCGACATATCCTCTTTCAAGAACTTCCCTTAAATCTGGGCTCCCTCCCCTGAACCCTCTGCCTCCACCTGCAGCTGGAAAGAGGTGTATGAAGCGGGGAGGTTGTAAGGGAGAGACTCCTGGATTCATTCATTTGCGGAGCCGGGAAGAGAGGGCACCTGTGGGCCACATCCTCCCCAGGGTCCTTTCCCTACCATTCTCCCCAGCTGACCCTCGAGGCAAGGTTTTTGCCTTAACTCCTTCGCGTCTCAGCTGGTGAGCTCGCAGGCCTCTTTGGCCACTGCAGCAGGCCTCTCTGGCCACTGCAGCCGAGGGCTGGCGGGAAGCTACCTGTCCTTTCCAGGGACCCTGGAATGCGCCTTACCGAAGGGGTCTCCGTCTTCTGCCATGGCGTTGATGCGCTTGTTGGCCAGGACCTGCACGTGCTTCCCGCTGGTGCGGCTGTAGAGCTGGTAGGTCCGGATGAGGCGGCGGCTGAGCTGATCCGTCACCAGGCTCTGCTCCCTCACATGCTGTGTAAAATTAGGTGAGGACTGAACAGTTACCTTTAGGAAATTGAAAAATACACAGCACGCCATTATAATGCTACTCCGCCCAGGGGTCCCGAGTGGTCCCCCAATGCCCTTGTATCCACCTCCCTCCGCGCCAGGCAGCCAGCAGGGACTGGGGGCATCCCCCCAACGTGCTGGCTCAGGCCACCAACCCCCGCGGGGAAGTCACGCAGACCCAGCCCAGGATGGATAAACCCCGGATGAGGGAGAATCTGGACCCACCTGTTGGGAAACACCCTGGGGCTCCCGGCCAGCTCGGAGCAGGGAAGCGGGCTCCCTGCCCAGCGCAGGCCCCCCGCCCGGGCCTTCCTAGAGGAGCAGGGTGCTTTTAAGTAGCGAAGCAACGCTACCCGATCCGTGACATTTATAAAGACAAATTTACGGAGCAAATGTTGGGAGTGCAAAGGGCCTAGACTAACACGATCATTGACCAAAACCGGCCACAAGTCTCCCCGGAGAGCAGCGGAGAAGATGTTTGCTGTAACTGCATCCCAACTTCCCCTGACAAGGAACACCCGCTGGCTCCAGCTCCCGCCTTCATAGGAGGCCAGGTGTGGCTACAGGTAAAGATCCCATCCACCCGACCTGGCTGGCACGCGTTTGAGACTCGCTGGCCTCCAGACCCTGGGGTTCTAGTCTCTCCACTCACTCGCTGTGTGACTTTAGGCAGGACACTGTCTCTCTGTTCCTTAGATCCCTCCTCGGGGTAGTTTGGGGCTGGATTTGTAAGGTTCTTTCCAGCCCTGCTGCGCTGGCCGAAGGGTCGGTCCTCGTGTCCCTGCCCGACAGTGTCAGCTGGGTCCCCCGCGCCCGGCCCCCGCCTCTGCGCAGCGCTCCTTACCTGGGCTTGGAGGCAGAGAACCAGCAAGTGCAACAGCCTGTGGGAGACAAAAGCGGGCAGGAGAGAGGCGCGGGGTGAGCGCCGAGGGCGCGGCGGGCGCCGGCCGACGGGGACGCGGGGGCGGCCGTGGTACTCACAGGCAGCTCAGCGCGGAGCGGGGGCTGCCCATGGCGCGCGGCCCCGGGAGCACCGAGAGCCCGGGCGGGGTCACGTCGTCCCACAGGAGGCCGCCGGGGGGACGAGCCGAAGGGGCGGAGGCCGAAGAAGATCGGGGTGCCGGAGCCCAGCGACGATGCCGACGCGGCTCGGCGGGTCCCGTGGAATGTCGTGCTCGCCGCGCGCGCTGATCCTCTCTGCGCCGCTGCCCGAGCCGGTGGCCGCTGGCTGCTCAGGAGCCGGAGCAGGCGGGAGGGTAACGGGCCTGTGGGGTGGGTGGGGAGGTGGGGAGGGAGGGGGAGGGCAGGGGCGGGGGGCGCCGCACCGGCCGCGAAGGGGGAGCGCGGGGCGGGCGGCCAGAGCCCGCACCCCCGGCTGGGCGCTGGGGCCGGGTCGCCGCCCGGGGCGGGGGCGGGGCGGCCCGGGGCGGGGCGGCGGGCAGGGCTGGGATTGGGGGGTCTGGTCCAGGGGAGGGGTCTGGGGGACCCGCAGGAGGGGCGGGGACGGCTGGTGTGAGCGCTTCCCACTACCCTTGCCTGTCTCCTCGAATGTGTCTGGTGGGGGGGGGGAAGATGGCCCAGGGATGGGGGGCGCCTAGGACAGCATGTTTGGTGGGGTCCGGTGCGCTTCAGTACGGCAAGGCCGTTTCTCCGCGTGGGGCCGGGTCGGCTTGTATATCTGCTTCTATATCTCCGGTTTTTGAGTCGCCTACTGCGTGCTTCGGCCGCACGTGCCCCCTTTGGAAGAGGCAGCTAACAGTGAAGGGAATGGTTGTGCCATGGGCCCCAGTGCGGAGCGTCCCTTGTGCGTCGCTGGAACCCGGCTCCTCCACCTTTCTGAGAACCCAGCCCTGCCGATTTCATGTCTCACAGCCTCCAAAGACGCCCTGGGAGGGAGAAATGCTTCCTCTCACCCCATTATCACCATCAACCTTGCCCCTGTCCGTCCCACCACACCTGCACTAGCCTGAAGCTTAGGCGGTACCTTGAGGGGCATCTATGTGGTAGGAACCCAAAGGTCCTGCAGGACCTACAGTCACTGTCCCCCTTCTAAAACTGAGCAATTAGCACTGGGGAAAAAAACAAAAACAAAACAAACAAACAAACAAACAAACAAACAAAAAACCCCACGTTTAGCAACTCTACCCGAGGAACGAGGGCTTGGACACAAGCTACCTAGCCTTTTCTCCTTCTGAGCTCCATGATGTTTCCCTTGAGCAGGTATCTGGTGTCAGCTGGAAGTGGGTGGTGCTGGTGAGAAGGTAGACTCATCTAAGCCTTTCCCAGCCCCTCACTTCACTGCTTTCTTCACAGGGCTTCTGGGAACCCTGACCCACGACTTTGTTTCTGTGGGCCCAACCTGGGTAGGCAGAGACTTCCCGAGCCAGGTATTTTTGAGGAACAGGTGGGGGCATTAATGTCCACCCAGCTGCTGCCATCACCCACAGCCTCCTCTCTACTGACCCTCTGTGACTCTGGGGTAGAGCTAGAGGTTCTGTGGCCTTAGCCTTCCCAGGCCAGAGGGAGGCAAGCAGGTCCTTGTCAATCAACACACTCAGGTCCTGCCTGTCTCTCCCTTTTCTGGATCCCATCTTTCTCCACTCCCGGCTGCAAATCCAAGCACTGAGCAACATATAGGACGGGTTCCAGAGAGTCCTTCTCAGCCCCCTCAGAGAAGTAGACTGTCTCAGCCCATCTGTGATTGTCTTCACAAATTCTGATCCCCACAGATCTGAAGGCAAGGGACTTGCTGCACATAGCAGAGCTCGGGCAGAAAAGCTCTGCATAGAGTGTTTGTCGGATGAATGGAGAAGGGAACCTGGCTGAATATCTAGACTGCATTCCACCCTTGGTGACTTTCCCAAGGAGACTTGACTTCACCTGCCAACAGATGATAGCCAGACAGACCAGTTATTGCACACTTGTATCTGGTAATGATTTGGCAGGCAATAACTCACTTCAACCCCACTGGGAAGTCTACGAAGGGGAAGACAGGTCAGAGGGCCTCCAGTGTCCATAACGAAGGCCAGCCCTTTCCTTTTGCTGTGTGCTTTGCTGAGGGGCCTTCAGGATCATTTGTCTGCCCCCTTTTGCGTTGCTCCAAGTTGGCTCATGGATTTTTACTTCAGGTGCTGTGAATAAGAGGCCCTTAAGAGTGTTTATTTTTGAATGTGTTAATGAGTGAATGCTTAAACAAATGGAAGGCAAAGGATGAGACTCCTCCTGAAAGGGAAGGGCCCTCTCCCCAGCACACAATGCTTTGAAAATCAGCTTGAGGAGCAAGACACAGGTAGGGATCAGGAAACCAGCCTGTCCCGTTCCTCCCAGGAGTGTGTATGTATATAGTGGACCATATGACTGGCACCAGGTTTGTGTATCCTCCAGAGCTGAACCTTAGTGACCCACCATCTGCAGAGACACTTCCTCACTCTCAGAAGACTCCTCTGTCAGAGAAGGCTCCCAGGTCAGGGTTTTCTTCTTACTTTCTGTCTCTGCCTCCCACCTCTGAGACCAGAACCCTTCACTTGTGGAAACTCCCAGGAACTCCCATCACCCAGATCTTCGGGATTCTTCTTCCCCAAATTCCATGTCTTTAGGGGGTAGGGATAGATGGGTCTTCTCCACAGTAGGCACCCAGAGCAGGCGGTGACTGACAGATGCAAATGTTCCACTAGGCTCCCGCAGGCCACCCTCCCTCCCTCCCTCTCTAGCCTGCCTCCCGGCCAGCTCCCTCCTTCCTTTATCTTATCAAAGCCCCGTAATTACAATTGCTATTTTGTTTCCTTGAATCTGCAATCAGAGCTCCCGCGCCTAGCTGAGGGAGCGCCTGTCATCCTGATCTCTGAGTGACAGCCTGGCCACCTTTCCTGGCTGCCCCCACACTCCGCAAACACAAATACACACATGCACACACTCCCTCCTGCAAACACAAACACAAACTCTTTGCCAACACAAACGGCCCTCTCTGCAAACAGGCGCTTGCCAGGACCCAAACGCACCCCTGGCCTGGCCACATGCCCCTCAAATCCACACTCAGACCACTGCGCCTGCAGGACACAGCGACTCACACCTCCAGTGCTCAGCATGTTCAAAGTGCTACAGACTCCCATATGCGGAGGGTTCAAATGCAAAGCCTTTTCCCACCAAGACAGCAAGCTGTGGTTCTTCCTCCCCACCCCCAATACCGGGTTGCCCCTTTTCCCAAGTTCTCCAGACACCATCCTACACCTACACCCCGCAATCTCTCCGAGGCCAGAGAATTGGCAGCACTCCTGTTGTGTACTGAGTGCAGAAAGGAGGTATCTTGAAAAGGTGTGATCTGGAAGGAGGAAAAACAATTCCCAAGTCTGTCTGCGCCGCACCACAAGGGGCCGGGAAACTCCCGAACTAGAAGGCAAATGTGGATTGGGCCCCCACTGCGGGCAAGACCCTTGCTCAGAGTCCACTCACCGGGAGACCCACCGGGAAAACAGATCAGAAATACAATGGGCGATCAGCGGAGTCCCAGGGGGAAGACACTGATGGTCGGGGAGTATGAGCAAGGTGAGACAAGTGAGTTTGGAAGGTTTCGGGAGAGATGGCTAGTCACTGCAGTAATGCACGTACAAGGGGTTGGAGGGAGTAGTCAAAAGGAGGCAGGAAAAGGGGATGCCACCAACTAACTCCTCTTTTCTAGCACGGGTGCTTCATGTGAATGAAAGCTTATATGCATGCAAAATTTAGCAATTTATTCCTGCCTATTGCGCCTTTAATCTTTGGCCCCTCGGGAATTACAAGTAATTTTAAACACACCCACCAGAGGGCGCCAGTCCCACCTTCCCCTCCAGTTCAAGACTCAGCGAAAGGCTCCCAGCTGTGGTGGAAATACCTGGAGGTAAGGTCTAGAGCTGGAGGAGGCACTCACGACCCTGATCTCCAAAACACATAAGAGTGTCTTTTGTCTTTCACTTGAGAGAGGCTGAAAACTTACCCCCAACTCACCACATAGATAAGGAAAAACTTGTAGGAACAAGAGGTACCACTTCCCTCCTCTTAACCCCTGCTTCCTGGAGCTCCAGTATTGTCTCAGCTTCCCAAATTTGCATGTGATACCTGTGTTAGACACTGTTTTCTATACTGTGGGGGACACTCTTGAAGTCAGATCCACCTGCCCTTGCCAACCCAGTCCCTTTGTATTATTTAGAAGGCCCCAACTGGTGTGAATTGGCATGATTCTCTCAGGCTGTTCTCTGTCCATCTTCAGCCTGTCTGGGAAAGTAACCTTTTGTTTGTTTGTAAAGCATCGATGCGCCTCCCCCCATCAACACAACTGAACTGCTGACCCCAGAGCTGGGTGCATACAGTCCTCACACAACAAACAACTCCTTCTCTTCCTGGTATTAGCAGTAGCCAGTGCCCAGAAATACCTGATGTTAGGGATGAGACAGTATGGCAGAGTGCTGGGGGGCAATAACCCCTCAGTCAAGGAGGCTGATTCCCATGAGTTTCTTTCTGCCCCCATATGCCAGGCCACCCGGATTCTGGTTTCCCTGTCACCCAATCTGGCCAATTCCCTCCATCTGGCCCTGGGAATCAGGTTTCTAAGGGCCCTGTTCTACTCAACCTGCCTCAAAGACCAGCAGAGCAAAGAGGGATCCCCACCCCTCACAGGCTCTCTTCCCGGACTGAGCCCCCTCATGGGGTTAGGGATGCACATTCCTCAGGTTTCTTAAGCCCACTTATCTGTCCCTCTCTGCCCATCAGCCTGAGTGCTGACAGAGGCCCAGACCCCTTGTTTGGAAGCTGATAACCTCCTGCAATGGCCCTCCCCCACCTGCATGCTGGAACATGGAATAGGCTGGAAAGGGAGGTCCCTCTGCTGAAAGGCAGAAGGGACTTAGGCCCACTTTTGGCCACATTTTCTCACCATCCCCAGACCTAGGGCATCCTTTGTGCTGCCACAGTGCCACCTGGTGGTCCCCAGGGAAATCTTAGCGTCCAAAAAGCCACACAAGAATTGCAAAACACCGTACACCACTTTATTTAGATCTGTATCTAAAAATGTAAAAAGTTTAAAAATGTGTTGTTCAGAACTTTAGATTTTTTTTTTTTTTTTTTTTTGCAGTGCTGGGAATTAAACCTGGGGGCTCACAAAACTTTCAATCTGGGCAGGTTGAGGGGAGAGGTCAGAGACACGTTCAAAGGTCATCCCACCCCAATAGAAAAGGCAATCTGTAGGAGCAAACACGGGCCCTCTGGAGAACCTCAGCTCTCTTAACACCAGCCCACCTCCCTCCCACCTGCCCTTCTCCCAAACTCTCCTCTTCAACGAGAGAAAAACATTTACAATTCTTGAAACTTGTCCAGGAACATATGACGCATGACGCCTGTAGCAAGCAGCTACCTAAGCTGAGAAAAGCAAAAAGTCAGTATCCGAGAGTCATGTGCTCGCTCCCCTTAACTTTCCAGCTCCCGCTGGAGTCCCTCCCTCTTCCTACTCACCGAAAAGGGCTAGGGCCTGCCCCTGTGCTTTTTGGCAGGAAGGATGCCACACAGCTTAATTTCCTCCTCTTCACTCTCCTCATCCTCACTTTCTTCTTCTTCAGAAAGATCATTGTTTATACAAACTGGAGACACATAGTACGGTTAGGTTAGAGCCAACATCCTTAACACCACAAGTCATTTATTCAATACCCCAGGTGAAAGGTTGATGGGGAGCAGGTTGATGGGGAGCCCCTTCTTCCAGAGTTCCTGAGTCTGGATGGGTGGATCTTCAGATTCTGAACTGGAGGGGGGGAGTAAGAGCTACGGCACCTAGAACATGTGAAAGCCTTCATATGCTAGAGTGGAGGAGCGGAAGGCTCCAGTACTGGCCCACAACCTGGGATGTGGGATGCACTAGGGCGTGAGACCGGGATGAGGGAGGAGAGGAGACTGAGAGGAGGCCTGATGACACAGCCCAGTATTCTCACCGATCCGATGCCGACCAGTGATGCGCACAGGACCAGAACCCGACTTCAGGCGGAAGGTTACAGGTGGCTGTAGCTGGAAATCATCCAGACTGAGCTGGAAGACAAGAATGAAGTCCTGACACACCGTGGCCCACCCATTCTGAAATTAATACTTAAGTTCTCAATTCTACCGTACTCTAGTGAATGGATGGCTACAACTCACCATGGGCTGGCAAGATAACCTGAGATTGGCCACAGGAACTGCGATCTCCTGGTTGTCGTGATCCCGGGCCACAACTTCCACGACATTACATTCGTCCTTGGCCGCCTCGGTAAGGCACATCTGAAAGGGAATATAGTATCTCAGTCTCAAGTGAGGGATGACACTAGAGAAGACATCTTACTCTAAAACCTGCCCAGTCTCGGGGGTACCCGGTGAGGAGAGCAGAGAAATAGGCCGTTGAGGGTACCCATAAGTAACTCCCAACTCAGGGGTGGGTGAGGGAGGGGAAATGCGCAGATGTTCGCTAGCTTCCTGCACCCCCAACCACTTACCATGTTCAATGCCAGCACGTGTTCCGTATCATCCTCTTCCTCAACCTTGAAAGTGAAGGAGCGGGTATGGCTGGAGAGCTCACAACCTGGAAGAGCCAGTGCGTCCGCGTGAGGTGCACGCGTGCGGTGTGGACGTCGCGCGAGAGCGTTTCGCTAACCCCGCTGAACACTCCCACCCGGCCATGTGCTGCTGCGGGCTGAGCGGCCATCCACTCGCCTAACATCTCTTCCTTAGAAGGCCTGGGCGGCGTCCTTCTGGGGCCGTACAGGCCGCGGAGGGTTAGGGTTAGGGGGAGCGAGGAACCTTCGGCCCACACCCACGTCACCCAGCCCCGAATCTCAGCCCAACGCCTCACTAGCCCCGTACCACCCTCTGCCACTCCTGTCCTCAATACCGAAGAAGAAACTATCCATCGTGACCGGGGCCGGGACCCTCAGGCCCCCCACACCCCCAGCCCGGGCTCGACTCTCTTGACTCAAGAACGATAAAGCAGCTGCGGTACCGGCCGCCATGCTGAAACGGCCGAGAAGCCCCGCCCCCCCACGCAGCGAACGTGACACCTCGGCCAGTTCCGGCCCCGCCCATTAAAGGAGCCGTGAGCAGCGAGGCTGGAGGTAGGTACTGCCACACCGGCGAGGAGCCGCCTTCACCACATCTGCAATGACAGGTATCAAAGCTTCAGAAAATCTCACGGAAGCTTACAATGTGGGCTTAACGTCGTCCAATCATTCCCACGGTCCTAGGACCTTCGTTTTTTCTAGCTCATCACGTTCATTGAGACCCTTTCTTCCAACCAGTTGTGATGTACAGATGTTAATTATGTAGATGTTAGTATAAGCCTTTTGTACCACCTCTTCAAGAAAAATTGGGGTTCAGAGAAGCCATTTTTATTTTCCCCAGGAATTGTCACCCACACCTTTGCCGTTATTAGCTGCTCCTGATCCTTATGGACGCTTAACAGCAAAGGACTCATGCTCTGATGTGAGCCATACTCTTCAGAACTCCCACTTCCCATCAGCTGAGGCACATCATTAGGCTACCCACCTCCCACACTAATATCCACCCACTTAAGGGGACCAAGCCATGCACTCCCCATGACAGAGAAACCCAGAAGGGACCCCTCTACATCACAGATTTTAACTGTGGTAAAAAAAAAAAAAAAACAAAAAACAAAAAAACAAATGTACTTCTCTGAGGAAAACTAGGGAAGGCAGGAGGCAAAACCAGTCTACACCGAAATGGCTTCGGAGAGGAACAAACACCTGCATTAGCTGGAGCATCAAGAATGAGAGAAAAATGGGAGGCGAGGAAAAAGGCAGTAGCACACCATCACACAAATTCACTTCAGGTTTTATTTTGCCTCTTGCATGGTCTTCAGATAGTTCTACAGTTCGTTTTCTACAGAGACTGAGCTGTGATCCAAACAATCAATGAAATGGTATTCCAACCATAACATTTATAACCATGGAAGTTGGCACAGCACTGTTATGTTCAGATTATGCAGAGTGATTATTGAAAGCCAACATAAAACAAAAAAAGCAACTTGTTTAAAATTCCTGATTCCATATAAAACTGACCTCTGAAACTCTCCAAATAAAAGGCTGTAATTCCCACTAGGGTGTAGGATGTATTCAGAGAAAGGTGAGGAACTGTCTTACTATCAGTAATGATTGTGCCCTTCACCTTCAAACCAAACTTGATTTCAGTTTACCAAAATATCCTATTACAGTCAGGCTTTTACCCTAAGAAGCTTCTTGGTAAGCACTCCTGAACTTCAACTGGAAGTCACTAGGCACACTAGACATAGTGCTAAATTTAAGACTATCTCAAAAGCTCACACTGGAGCACTAGAAAACAAAAGTTTCAAGTTTCCTTTTTTCTCTCTCTCCCTCCTCAGCCCACAGTTCAAAAGCTGATGAAAAACTAGAGGGGAGATAACAAAATACTGTTGAAATCTATGGAGAAGTCACTAGCTAACCATGATTAAAAAAAGAGACCATCTGCGAGCTTCATGCTCAGAACCCTTAAATTCACCAAATCTAAATAAAAAGTTTTCAGAACCTCTGATTAAAAGAAAAAAAGTACACTTACGGTTAACATATACTTATTCTTTCTTTTAAAAATTAGATACAAACATGCAAGAACTAAGGACTGATTCAATTAAACCAGTAGTTAACAGGTCTCAGATAAAATGACAGTTGTTCTAAGGGCAAATGAGACCACTTGTCAGTCCCTTTATTTACCCTTACTTGATAACCATGTCCAAACATTTCACATGCGGATCTGCTATGAAGGTTAATTTCCAGAAGTAACTGCACTTCCCAATAGATGAAACATATGAAGTTAGACACTCACACTCCAAACAGTCATGGCCTATCCCGATGTGGGAGGCACTTTAAAAGACAAATGTAAAGGAAATCTACCATCGACTGGTTTACATTATTGAAAGTGCCATCCTAAACAAACGACTTTCATTTTCAAAGGAAAATATATATAAAAACAGTAAACAAAAAGGACAGTCAGGTTACAGCTAGTCTATATACAAAGAAATTTACAAGTTTGTCAATTTAGGCCTTTGCCACAAACAAATGCACATTTGTCCCAACAAAGCACAACTGACTGAACCAACAGTGAAGAAGATAGTTAGCCGGAGCTTTACAAAATGCAGAAACACTGCCGCAAATGAAACCCACTAAATCCTTCTAATTCTTGCCGTATCTCCAAACAACAGAGACATTTCACTCAGCACCAAGGAGAATAAAGAGTGATCTTCATTACTCTTAGGTGAGAAATGCAACCACACTGGATGCAGAAAATAGTGCTGACTACATTTATTTAAGGACCTCTCTCTATAGAACCCCATATAAGAGGTCCTGACACCTAATCCAAGACGCAAAGGAGGAGCATCCCACATGTTTCACATAGGCTATGCATCAGTACTATTTTCTTCCAAGCAGTGAGCAGTCTGAACATGGGCTGGTAGGTTCTACAGTCATCATCCTGTTTCCAATTCAACTGGCTTGTCTGTTGCCGCTCCAGAGACTGAACTGTGTGAAGGCCCCAACCACCAACCACAAGGTGGGGCTAAGAGACTTCGGACAGTTCACAGCACCAACAAATGTCACAGGCTTCGACCAAGTATAACCACATCCTTTGGAAATCCTTCCATCTTTGCAATTTCAAAACAACCTAACTTGCTGTAAAATTCCAAAATCCTTTTATCATCTGGTCTTACTTCACAGAAAGCCCCCCGGGATCCTAGAAATAGAAAAAAAAAAAATGTTTTAAATATAAACATATGAATCATAACATTTAATTAATATAACAGTTTTATCCCTAAATTTCTTAGCACTATTTTTATTTATTCATTTATTTTTGGTGGTGCTGGAGAGACTGAGCTATAGTCCCAGCCTGACTTAATTTTTGAGACAGGGCTTCTCTGTAGAACAAACAGCCCTGGCTGTCCTGGAACTCGCCCTGTAGACCAGGTTAGCCTGAAATTCAGAGAGATCTGACTGCCTCTGTCTCCCAAGTATTGAGATTTAAGGTATGTGCCACCAGTGCACAGCTTAAATTCTTTTTGTTTTTGAGATAGGGTCTCACTGCACAGCTCTGGCATACTCTGAGCTGGAGAGAATCACCTGCCCCTGTGTTGGTGTTTAAGTCTGTGCCACCACATCTAACTAGCAAAAGGAAATTGAGAAATGGGTATTGAAAGTAAAGGGAGTTCTGTCCAAAGCATCTAACACACCTTTTTAGGAATCCATGAGGCAGAACCTATTCTAGCCTGTCACAAGCCAATATATTCAGAATTATAGACATTGTTTTTAAATTTAAAAAATTATTTATCCTTGGGGCTGGAGAGATGGTTCAGTGGGTAGGAACACTGGCTGTTCCAGCAGAACTGGGTCCAATTCCCAGCACTCAAATGGCAGCTCACAATTATAGTCCAGTTCCAGGGGATCCGCCAGTCTCATACAAACATACATGTAGGCAAAGCATAAATTTACATAAAATAAAAATAAAGTACTTTATTCTCTGTGTGTATGTTTAGGGGCAGGGGTTGTATGAAGAAGTCAGAGGACAATGTGCATGAGTGGGCTCTCGTCACCATTAGGGTCCCATAGACTGAACTCAGGTCATTAGATTTGGCAGTAATTGAAATTGACTTTACTCAGCAGGCCCATGCATATTCCCCAGACATATTTAATGTCTGTGATATTTAGTCCTAAGTACACATCAAAAACTATCCTCTTTTAAAATTAAGAAATTCTGCAAAGTGGATGATGCAACTAATTCAAACAACATATAAACGCCAACAACAAAAAAGTGTGCATTCTTTTTATGTTTTTCCTTTCTAGAGGGTTTCACTATGTGGACCAATCTCAAACTCAAGGGATTCACTTTCTTCTGCCTCCTGAGAGTTGGGACTCAAAGTGTGTGACTCCACGAGTGGTTTACAAGACACTTAAAAAAAAAAAATCAGTTCTATGGGAGGCAAAGGCAGGAGGATCACAGGTTCAAGGGATGACCCACACTACCAAATGAGTTCAGGGAGGACTCAAAAACTGAGACACTGTCTCAGAATAAAAAAAGGGGGAGGGGAGTAGAGGAACCAACCTAGAAAGTTGGCTCAGTGGTTATGAGCATTGCTCTTGCAGAGGACCAGGGTTCGATTCCCAGTACCCACATCATGGCTCACAACTCTCGGTCATTCTAATACAATGGGACCTGACATCTCCTGAGGGCATTAGGTATGCACAGGCACAGCACACATAGACACATGTAGACAAAACACTCACATAAAACAAACATTTTTAAAAGGCTGGGGATACAACTCAGTGGAGTCTACCAATTGATACCCTAGATCCAGTCTCCTATGGTGGAAATTGCAAGCAATACAATTTGAGGGTTGGGTGGGAAGAGCTAGAGATAGAAGCCAAGGCCTCGTGCGTATCTATTGAGTGTTTTACCACTAAGCTTAATCACCAGACCTCTACAATTCTGAAAATGGCTTGATAAACTAGCCCCCAGGGCCCACATAGAAAATCCATTCCTTCCTGTTTTTCTCTGACTTCTGCTTGCATATCCACACACACAAAATAAACAGAAATAGTTACAAAAGTCTCACTCCAGTAGTATGATCCCACGTTCTGTACTCACCATTAGCCTTCAGTGAGGATAGGAGGCAAGCCATCATGCTTTTAGCAACACTCGGGTCGGTCACTTTTTTATGAATATCCATTTTTATCAGGGAAGGGAAGTTGGCAAGGAACGTTTCTGGCAAAACCTCCTGCTCTTCATGGAAGCTCAACATTATTTTCTGAAAAAAAACAAACAAACAAACAAAAAAAACCTCTCTGTGACTTTCAAGTTATGTTTATCCATGCCCAAGAGCCCAGAAAGGGCAGTAGCACTGATTTTCCCAGCACAGAGAAGGAGTCAGAGCACAACTGCAAAAGGCGTTTCTTTGGCCTAGTGTGGTGACGCTCACTCGGGGGCAGAGGCAGGTGGATCTCTGTAAGACAGCCTGGTCTACAGAGGGAGTTCTAAGGAAAGCCAGGGCCACACACAGGTCTCAAAAAGTTCAAAATAAAGATCTAAGATTTGATATGATGACACACTTTTAATCGCAGCACGTGAGAGTCAGAGGCAGGCAGATCTTTTTGAGTTCAAAGCCAACCCTGTCTACATGAGACCCTGTCTTGAAACAGAATGAATTAATTAAAAGAAAAATCCAATGAAAATCTAATCAGCTATTCAGGGGGACAGAAATATCTTGAGTCCAAAGGTTCAAAGTTAGCCAGGGCAATAACCAAATAAAATTCCATCTAAAAAAAAAAGACAAATATTCAGTGTGGTACTCTGAATTAGACACAACAGAACAAAAGAAATACTATGGTAGGAAAATTGGTGAACAGTCTAGAATCTGGTTATAGTGACATGCCAGCAGTGGTTTATTAGGCTTTCTGAAATGTTGAAAATGAACAACGAACAGACTGGAAACTTTTTACTAACTGAAAAGCTTCTGGAAATCTACAAATTATTTAGAACATTTATGTACACAAAATAGTTTGTGTACTATATATACAAAAATGTGAATATATTTACAACAATAAAATAATCATGTTTTTTGCTTCAAGACACGCGTTTTATTTAACTAAGATAAGAAAATAGGGGGCTGCACGTCAGTGACAGAGCAAAGGGCTCACTGAAGCAAAGAAAATCCCTATTGCCAAACTAGACTGCTTGGTCAAAAACATGCAGATCATATCTGGAGTAAAGTAACCTGTTCTAGCCCATCTGGAATCTGAGATTACTGATTTTTTTCCTGGTAGCATCCTTTAAGAATGAGGGGTTTTAGCTGGTTTCTGCCAGTGCAAAAGCAGATCTGGGCTACAAGATAAGGCTTAGGGATCGTGTCACTAATGGGGCCTCATTCCAATACTGTTGGTCAAAGACATTAAGTGCTCCAAGGAGGCAGCTATTGCTATCCAAGGGGACATGACCTTGGTCAAGCTTCCATTGTCCTTGGCTACAGGGGGTACAAGACTGGAAAGCCCTAGACTGCCCCATGCAAGGCGACAAAGCTCTGTGTCCTCATACAGGCAACAGCATCATCTCTGGTCCTGTGCCCTACAAGTTGCTAACAGCCAGCACTAATGACTACTACACACCAAGCAGGGGCTGTACTATTACACAGGGAACTTTGCCAAAGTTCTGATAGATACTCCCATCCTCCAGAAAGAGACTATGTTTACCAAGTCTCCTTCCTTAGAATTCTCTGAAGACCTTGTAAAAACTCATACTAGAATCTCCATTCAAAAGGCCCAAGCTCCATTTGTGGCCACCACACAGGATTGTTATCCAGAAACATAAACTAAACTAAGACTGTTAGAAAAAAAAAACCTCCCTGCCAAGTGGTGGGCCTTACCTGTAATCTTAACATTTGGGGGCATGGGGGGCTAGCCTTGAATGAGGACAGCCTTGACAACATGTGACCCTGTCTCAAACAAAAGACAAAAACCCAGAAGCAAGTGCTGGAAATGATCAAGGCTCTGGCTGGCCAGCACCCACATCACAGGACACAGCCATGTAACTCTAGTGGCACAGAATACATGCAAGACAAACCACCACAGATAAAAACTCTGAAAAAAATTAAAACAAGCAACACTTAGAAGGCAGAGGCAGGCGGATCTCTGTGAGTTTGAGGCCAGTCTGGTCTACAGAGTAAGAAGCAGGACAGCTAGGGATGTTACAAAAAAGAAACCCTGTCTTGAAAACCAACACCAAGACCATGAGTACATCACACTAAATAAAACATGTCAGGCCACAGAAGGTCCTAACTTCAATCCTGATCAGCATAAAAGTAAATAAAACTAGTTAAGAAAGCACTAAAAAGCCGGTGCGGTGCACACTTTTAGTCGCAGTCACAGGAGGCAAGAGGCCTCCTATGTGAGTTCTCCTTGTAAACAAAGAAAAAGAAAAGAAAAGGCGCTGTAAACTTCCACCTGTTTTTTGTTTTATGACATAATTCCCCTGCCATCCTGGCTAGCCTGGAACTAGTTATATAGAACAGGTTAGTCTCAAACCACCTGCCTCTGCTTCTTGAAATCAGAAAAGTGTGTGCCACCATAACTGGTGATTTTTCACATTTTAAGTTCCTAAAATTATCATAACATAAAACCATTGTATTACCTCGGCCTCTGAAAGCTCTTTGTCACCATTTGGCTTGGTATACTTCTCCTGCATGAAGGGAATCCAGGAAATTTTACATTTTTTAATGAAGGGGGTCACATCTACAGTGCCTAAGGCATAACCACAAATACCATCTTCATCCTCTAGGACAAAACAGTAATCCAGGCTGAGGGAAAGCAGCCCTCCTACTAACCTGCACAGAAAGAGAAAGCCACAGTAAGCTTGTAAATTAACACAATATTCGCAATTCAGTGATACAAGGTCCAACATTATTTATTTATCTTTGAGACAGGGTTTCTCTGTGCAGCCTTGGCTGCCCTGGAACTTGCTATGTAGACCAGGCTGGTCTCACACTCAAGAGATTTTTGCCTGCCTTTGCCTCCCAGGTGCTGCAATTAAAGGTGTGCTCCACCATAACCTGGCAGGTCCAATGTGCTTAGTCTATGAAAACTACCTTTTCCATAAGAGAAACTGAAAATAGATATTTACATTCATTTTTAGATTTAATTAAGACTAAAATGGAACCTAGATAAATAACCTTTCAGCCAACAACTCCCCTTAACCTGCTGTAGGAAATCTATTCCCCAAACCCAACCAGCATCACATACTTGTCTCCAATAAGGTCCGGCTGACTCTGAAAAGGTAAGCCCACTCCATCATCATACATTTCTCTGCAAATCTTGTACACGGAAGCCTGAAAACATAATCTAGTTAGGCAGCACATCAAGACAACTGTGGGAATATTTTCAAATATAATAAAAACAGTTGGAGACAAGTGTTAAAAAGAATCACTATAAACAGCCATGTGTGGTGGTTCACATAGAAAGCTGAGGCAGGAGGATTGAGACAACTATGGATCACACAAATCAACTGTCTTAAACAAAGAATCAAAGTCTGGAAGAGAAAACATCATAGGGAAGGGGAGATCACCCTTTTGTTTTGTTGGTTTTTTGTGAGACAGGGTTTCCTTATGTAGCCCTGGTTAGAATTCATTCTCTATACTAGGCTATCCTCAAATCCAGATGCACCTGCCTCTGCCTCCCAGATGCTGGAGTTCAAGGTGTGAACCACCCCCATCCAGATAGAAAAATCACCTTTGTCTTACTAAATATTATTGAGATGGGCATGAAGCTCACTGATACACCACCACCTAGCACACGCATTTGATATCTAGCACTAAAATTATAAAAGTAAGTAGCAGGGCATCAATAAAGATGGAAAACTTTTGCCAGAAACCTTTAATTTTTATTACTTTCTAAACTGTGTATATTTGTTCAAGTGTTGGGCATGTGTACTTGAGGGCAGGTGCTCTGAGGCACCTGATCACCAGGAGTTAGTTACAAACAGTTGTGAACTGCCTGGAGAGAGGTTACTGGGAAATTCAACTTTGTCTCTGCTTTAAGAGGATGGCTGTGCTCTTAACTATAGGGCCTTAAGATGGGTTTTGAAAATAAGTTGTGGATTCAAAAAACTTTTAAAGAAACTCTTAATCATCTTTTTATTTTTTATTATTTGGAAAACAGGGTCTCACTACAGAGCCCAAGCTGGCACAGACCCTCTGGCCATAGACTCAAGTTCTGGGACTAAATGCAAGGGCCACAAAGACCTGCTAGTCCTTAACTTTTCACAATAGTCCCACAATGCTTTAAACATACCACTGTCTTTAAGCAGACTTGCTTACTTTCTTTACATAGCTGGTTGTCAACAACTAGAAGGATTTTACTACAGAAAATTAAAGAACATACAAACAAACAAATCAACCAAGAAATGACACATAATTAAGACATACTATTTGTAATCCCTACTGTGAGACATTTTATTATCCACTGGGCTATTTTTAGACAGGTCTCACACCATAGATCAGGTTGTCCTAGAATTCACTATGGCCCAAGCTGAATTTGCACCAATTCTTCTGCCTCAGCATCTTGAGTGCTAGGATTACAACCTTGAGCCACCAAATGCCATCTGTCATTTGACTTTTTAAATGAATACATCTCTGCCCGCCCCCAGTGGTAGGGATTGAACATTGTATGTGGTAGGCAATGAACGCTTGGTATCTACCCATCTCATTTAAGATTTAAAATTGTGTTTATGTGTATGTGAGTTTGCCTGCATGAATAAATGTACGTACCATGTATGTAGGAGCCCATGGGCCAAAAGGCAGCTTTGGATCCCCAGGAACTGGGGTACAGGCAGTTCTGAGTTGCCATATGGGTGCTGGTTCTTTACAAGGGCAGTATGTGTGCTTAACTCTTTCCAGTTGCCAAACCTTAGTTTTTTTGTTATATATATATTTTTAAAAAGACAGTCCATGTAGCCCTAGCTGGCTTTGAACTCAAGACCTGCCACTCTCTACCTCCTAAGTACTGGGATTAGGAAGGACTCCAGTGATTAAAAGTTTTAAAGAAGGAGCTGGAGAGATAGGTTGGAGGTTAGGCCTTGAGTTCAATTCCCAACAACCATACGGTGGCTCACAACCATCTGGTGCCCTCTTCTGGCCTACAGGCATCAGGCAGAATGCTGTCTACATAAATGATAAAAAAAAAAAATCTTAACATACAAAAAAACTAAGGGAGGTAAATGCCTTGGGCTTCTCTTCAAATTGTTATTAATTTACTCCTCCAGGGAGTTAGCTAACTCCCTCACTATCTCAGGTTGGCGGTTTAGGCCCAGAATCCCCATCTCCTATCCCCAAGGGCCATCTGTCTAAATTTCAGCCCACAGACCTCTGGAAGGTAGTGGAAAACCTACGGAGGTAAGGCATACTACTTTTTAGCAGTCATGGGGTAAGCAGCTTTACTCTGTTCTACCACTCACCATGATGCAATGCCACACAATGACGGAGAGGGCTGCCCGCAAACTCAAACCATGAATGAAAACAAAATCATCCCTTTTCTTTGTCTCCATAAGTATACAAATAAATGTTCAGTAGCTTAAGACACAGCAGCAATTCTTCCAACCATCTAGTGCAAAGGGAAGCTGTAAATGAGTACTTAACCATATATCAAGTTGATAGGAAGAAAATTACCTCATCTTTAGGAAAATAAGGTCTGATAGTATAAACTTTGGAGGTAGGAGTCAATGGGGGTGGTTGAAAAAAGAGATCATTTGCCCCATCAATTGGCAATAAACGCTGTAGAAAGGGGAAAAAAAAAGAGACAGATTAGTGCTGAGAATACATCCATTTCTTTCAATGAGTGTGCACTGCAGATTTCCAATTTAACATTAACTTGCTACTGCAGGCAGACCTAAAGAAGAGGGGGCACTACACTTTACTAATATAATACCTCTTTCCTGGGGAAGGGGTGTTTCAGAATAGAAATTACTCAAACTGACTCACACTGCTTTAATGGCAATATTAATGAAAATTTAATTTTACAATCAAAACAAAAAAACCTACTCCAATTATAACATAAATATTTGTTTTAAAAAACCAATCTTAAATGAACAACCATCTTTCTACTACGAGATGGCAGAACAGACTGTGAGGAGGAGAGGTTTGGTCTGAAGAGGGTTATCTGTCCAGGAGACGCTTTATCCCCAAAGCAATGCGCTTCAGTTTGCTGTGCGCAGCAGAGCACCTGTTGAGGAGAAAAGTAGAGCACCCGAAAGTCCATGAACAATTTCAATAGCACCAATACCTCGTATTTGGTTCAGGCCATCACTAGCAGGCTTTTAAAGTAATGTTAAAGTACTGTTTAGTAGGTAACCAAGGAACTGCCCTTTGGCTCTTTATTGCCCACTCGCATAACAAGCCATCTTTTTTGCTCATGGAGTTTCCACTGGCAGACAAGCATGCGCGCATTGTGCATTGCGGGCGCAGATTTAAATGCTGTGCGACCTGCAAAGAAACAATGTGAAGTGTATACCTAAAGCCGCTGCGCTTCGCAGGCGCGGGGGGATTGACAGCATCTCCTTCAGAAATTACTGTGAAAGAGGGGGAAAATTTGATTTAAAATTCAGCTATGAAACTAAATTGAATTTGGGACTAGAAAGCCTTCGGCAGACCAATCCTTCCAGCCATCTGATGCGCAACATAAGGTTTCTCATAAAACAAAGAAAAATGTCAATTCAGTTGTGAATTCATATTGATACCTGGAACTCTCCTGCTAGACCACCTCTAAAGGCCCAGGGTTCTTGGTCTCCAATTAAGAACTGTGCTGAAGAATGACTACGACACCCTGTTGAGATCAGATCCAAGCGGAGAACGTTACGAGAAAGGGGATTTCCTGGGGTCTCAAATGTCCAACAAACTAACACACACTGGAAATAGCTTTCTAAAAGTACTAATCCAGGGTTTCAAGGCAAGGCTGTGATAATAATTATTTTTAAATTTACTGGTATTTCAATACTTCTATTCCTTCCTCTGGTTAGTGGAAACCAGTATTATCAGTTCTATGTCTTAATTATTGGAAGGAATAATTAGGTTATCCAAGTTAAGTTTCTTTATTCCTTACGGACAGCAGTAAATCAAATAGCTGCTTATCTACCATGAAATGCTGTTATCTATAAATTGAAATAAATGAGCTAGAGACATTTTATTATCACAGCCCGTAAAGGAACTGAACCTGTCTGAAGTCACATTTTACATTTTGGGAAGGGTACAGAAAACGGGGAGTTAATCTTGTCAGAAAACTTAAGGTCAGCAGAATACCATTTAAAGAAATGAAACAATAAAGAATTTGGTTTTCACGTACAAGGACAATCTAAATTCAGACACGGCCAGTTAATGCCGCTCTGCCGAGATCTGAGAAGAAAGAGCCAATTACTTTTCCTAATTTGTCCAGAGCTAAAAACACACTTTTCTTAACAGTGTGACAGTATATAGTTCTTCTAACCATCTGCCATGATTTTAGCAGTTAAGATGAACACATGTATCAAGTAGCAGGCTTTGAGCCCAGTTGTCAGTTTTAAGGTCATCCATCTCTAACCAATAAGCAATAAAGTAAACAACCAAGAGATAATAGCAAATGTTTGGGAACCAACTAGAAATGGCCTGGTTTTCTGACAAGACATAGCAGCGCAATATAGTTCTTTCCATTGGAAGACAGCATTCTACCTCCTGTTTAAGTTAACAGTCTCATCAGTACAAGATACAGTGTGCTAGTCAGACAGTCCCAAAGCAAACCAAATTTTTGTTGACAATTCAGCCCATTAGAAGATCATGTCTAGGTTTGTTATGTTTTAAGGGTAGGGTTATTTATTTAAAAAAAAACAAAAAACAAAAAACCACAAACCTATATAGTATTTGTAAAATAAACATGAAATGGGTCAAAATTTAGACTATAAAAAGAGCTTGCCCCATTATGTAATTCAGTGATTAACACTGTAGAAGAAGGAAACAACCAAAACACTACACTTCTCAAACTTGAAGTTCAGCCAATTTCCCTGCCCTCCACTTTGAGACTCCAACATAACTAGCACTTCCAGCTCGTACAGTCAACAGCTGCATGTACGAAGGGCTGTGTGAATGAAAACACGGTTAATGCCTCACACGCTGCGCAAACGTGACTTCAGTCGTATCTACTGCCCTGGTCCACCTGAGCTACCTCACACATACAGCCTCTCAACTTAAACTAATTAATCATGACGCGCTGTGAACATCTGCCGCTGTCCATCCAATAGTAGTAGACACTTGTGCTGAGGATTCTCCCATCTGTACACAATGGGGAAGAAGATAATAGAAGTCGTTAGTAATCAAAAGTACTGCAAAGCCACATTCTTTAAAGGACTGAATGCCAGCTGGACTGGAGAAAGGAAGGAAACAAATAATTTTAATCCGAGTCCCTGGAATTGGTCATGAAGATACTCTCCCTGTCATGGGCATTTGTACAGCTACACAGATGTGATGGTGGTTATTTAAAACTACAATGTCCTGGCCTTGAGACTGTAACAACTGGAAAATATAGCCCGAGATAGAACTCTGGCAAAGACAGCCCGAGAAGAGAAAGAAACAATACTAGATATAATAAAATTCTTGAATGGGGGTGTTGATGCTTAAGGTTAAACCTTCAAATATAGTATTTTAAGTGGTAAGTTCTCAAGTTTCTAGGGGCCTTGGAGACTTGATTGCAAACCCTGTAAGGATTAAATAACTGGCAAAAAGCCTGCAGGGCGAATGCCTATCCAACAGTCAATACAGATTCCCCTCATGAGCCTGAAGAGATGGCTCCACCTAGACAGAGCCTTCTATTAAGGAATCCTAGATAGAGTATTCTATTAAGTCTGCTGTGCTGACACACAAGAACACAAAGGTAGTTCTCAGTTTCTAAATAATAATTAGAGATTCTTCCTTTTTAATATTTAGAAGTCCAAAGGCATATGGGTAGAGAGTCAGAAATCTGACTACTCAGGAGCTGTCTGTCTACTGCACAACTAAGATCATGAAACCCCATCACAGTATTTGCGACTACTATGAAAAACGACACGTCAGTGAGCTTTGCTGCCTGCTGTGTGCTGTCAATCCATTGCACTGAAAACCTGGAAATGAAATGAGGTCCCTGGAGAAACTTGGCCATGCTGGTGCTTTAAAAAAAAAAAAGAAAAAAAAAAAGTTTGGCAATTTCCAAAAAGGAAAAAAAAGGAAGCATACAAAAGTCCACTGGATGAAACACAACTGATAAGGGACTGTAATCGCCATCCCATGTTAAAATCAATTACTTGGTAGAGGGATAAAGAAAACAGCCACATCAAGTAATACCAAGTAGCACCAGAATAGCCTTCCACTAAAGCTCGCATGCGCACAGGGCTGGGAGGACAGCTTCCTCTTGCCAGGCCCCTGAGTAACTGCAGCAGTTCTAGAAAACACAGCACTAATGTTACCAAGACACAGCAAGCAGCAGAAAGCTTACAAAGTCACATCTCATAGAGTCTCATCTCCAAATCAGGTCAACATAGGACTCAGGGTTCCATCCAGGAAGCATTCAGTCAGAGCATGTTAAAGTCAGAACTTTCTAACATATTTTCAAGGTATTTATGGAATTAGCCCAAGGGAGAAAAAGTAACATGCTCAACAAAATTATTAAAACTTTCAAGTTTTTCAACTATGTTCACCTTTAAGAAAAATCTAGGGAAAGAATATGAAAACCATAGAAATTTGCCAATCCCTTAAATGGTTTTCTCCCTGTGGGATAATTCTTTTTTAAGTACAATATATATGAATGAGGAGTTAAGATTATTGCTGGTACACCTACCTAACCACTGTACAAAAGACTTCACCATAGACATTATACTCTTGATATCCCAAACATAGGAGTACATGTCATAAAGGATTGTCCTGTTGGCACAATTGGAGAGCCGAGTGAACATCCCCATCACCAGTGCACACATCTCTTCAAACTTGGCTGCTCGTGACCGCCATTCTTCAATCTACACAGGATTAAAAAGATAAAAGGACAAAACAATTTTAAGAAAATAATCGGAAAGTTACAAAGTAAGCTATTTATCAGGCACATGCAATTTATCTTAAGTATTAGTGAATCACTGATTTAAACCCTAGGTGAATAATTAGTTTTAATCTCCCAAAACTGACAGAAAGTATCTAAAACAGACCGTCCTCCATTTCCAACTAGCAAATCAAACTGAGAAAGCAAAGGTACCAGATATAGAAAACTCCCCATTTACTTTAAAGAACACATTCTAAACCACGGTCAACTCTACACTAGTCACTAGTCCCGAGTGGAGAGGTGGCTCAGCAGTTTACTGCACTTGTTACTCTTACAGGGAACTCAAATATGTCTCCAAGTACCCACATGGTGGCTTCACAAACACCCATAACCCCAGTCCCAGGCACAAATGTGGTGCACATACATTCATGCAAAACATTCATACATATGAAATAAAAATAATTTCCTCACAGCAATGTGGCTGAGGGAGAAAGGGAAGAAATCAAACTTGGTTGTTTTTAGGAGGTGGGACAGGGTTTTTTTGTTGCTGTTTTGAGGCAGGCTGATTAAACTCATGATGTAGTGGAGAACGACCCTGAACTTCAGGGTTCTACTGCTGCTTCATCATTTAAGCACTAGAACTACAGGTAAGAACCACACCAGACACATGTGGGTGAGGGGCTTTCACAACATCAACACTTAGGAAGCTGAGTCAGGAGGACTGTCATAAGCTAGAGGCCAGCTGGCACTGTATGGTGAATGTCTCAAAACATAGGAAACCCAAATCAGGTGGCTCAAGTGCTTCTAACTATAGCTCCAAGAGATTAAAATTAAAATGCCTCTGGCCTCTGTGGGAACCTGTATTCATGTTCCTATATGCAAACACGGACACAGACACACACACACCCCTACACTCAAGTACAAATGAACCTTAAAGCCAGGAGGTGGTGACAGACCCCTTTAGTCCCCACACTTGAAATGCATAGGCAGATGGATCTTTTGAGCTCCAGGCCATCCTGGTCTACAGAGAGACCAAGTTCCAAAACAGCTAAGACCACACACACAGAGAAAACTTGTCTACAAGAACTAAAACATCCAAACCACCACTCCTACCAAAACCACAAACACTTTAAAATGATTTTAGAATGTTTTTGGCACTGTAAGCAGACTTCGCACACCCCCAGCACCAGTGTGAGGAGCCAGGAAGGAACAGTGAGTATACTCACTTTTTCAGAGTCTTTCCCCTTGCAATTGACGCTGACAACACTACTGTTCGCTCGAAGCCACTGAAATTCCCGTAACATCTGTGCTCCTTTGGGCCCATGCTCGTAAGGAAGATAGAAGAGGTCAGCAAGTAACTGCAAGTCCTCCAGAGTCACTGGTTCTGCAGTGTACAAAGGCTTCTCATTTGGACCTGGCACAAACTGCTCCTTGTTTGTTTGTTCATCAGTCTGCATAGGAGCAATGTCATTAATGCAATCTTCCTGCATAGACATCTCCGGGGATTTTGATTCAGCTATGCTTTCTTTATCCGTGTCCATTGGTTTCAATTCCTCTGCCATTTTAGCTTCAACAATTTCAGTTAGTATCTGACTGTCATTCTTGTGCTCAGATTCCTCTTGCTTTTCTACCACCATATCCATGGGTTCTTCATCTGATTGTTTCTTTTCTTCTTCCTTGGTCAGAGCTGAAGGTTCACCACCCAAAGCTGCTCCCTGGCTCATAATGGGCTCCTGGTAAACTGTTGTAACTACAGTCGTGGCATTTAAAGAAGGTGCTGCAACTAAAGGAGTCCCATCAACTACACTTGCCTTAGCTCCACTGTGTGCAACCTGCCTACCTACCAAGGGGGAAGGGAGAAAGGAAGGCAACCAAAATTAGAAACAGAACAAATCAGACCCACCAGACTTTAAGAACACCCCCCTCCTCCCAGGCCCCAGGCAGCTCACTAGGTACAGAAATTTGCCACCAAGCCCACTGGTGTGAATTTGATCCCTGGACCTGATATGGAAGGAATGACTCTTCAAAGTTTTGCTGTGGTATGCATGTCTGTATATGCATACAAAAAATCAACAAATTTAATTACTTGAAAACTTGGCACGATGGCATGCTCTTCTGGATATTGTAGGCAGGAGTGGTGGCACACACTTTAATATCAGCACTCAGTAGGCAGAGGCAGGATCTCCCTAAGTCTATGGCCAGTCTGGTTTACACAGTGAATTTTCAGGAAATCCAAGGCTTCAAAGTGAGACTGTCACAAAACAAGTGTATACTGCCCTTGCAGAAAATCCGAGTTCAATTCCCAGCACCCACATCAGGCTGCTAACTACTATCTCTATCCATAACTCCAGGGGAATCCAATACCTGTAAGGTACATGTATGTATGTGGTGTACCATATATTTGCTCAATGCCCTCAGAGATCAGAAGAGGGCATCAGATCTCAAACTGGAATTACAGATGACCTGAAATGAGGACCTCTCCAAGAGCATGATGAGTACTCTTAACTACTGTGCCATCAAAGCTTACTCTTACAGGTCAGACAGGACTATATAGAAAAAAACCAAAACCCTGTCTGAAGTAAAGCAGGGGACTAGAGAGGTGGTTTAGCAGTTAAGAATACTGGTTGCTCTTCTAGAAAACCCAAGTTTAATTCCCAGCAACCACATAAAAGCTTCTAATTTGTAATTTCAATTCCAGAGCCTCCATCACCTCTTTCTAGACCAAATTGGCACTGCATATACATGGTGCGCATACATACATGCAAGCATAATACCCACACACATAAATCTTTTTAAGAAGCTGGCATGTACTGGGTGGTGGTGGCACACGCCTTTAATCCCAGTACTTGGGAGGCAGAGGCAGGAGGATTTCTGTGAGTTTGAGGGCAGCATAGTCTACAGTGAGTTCCAGGACAGGCTCCAAAGCCACAGAGAAACCATGACTTTAAAAACCCCACAAGTTTGGCATAATAATAGCACATGCCTAAAATCCCAACACTTGGGAAGATCAGGAAGGAACTCAATGACACCTCTGGCTGGACAGCAAGTTCTAAGACATTCAGGGCTACATGCCAGCTTTAAAAGCCAACAACAGTGCACTTTGTGACTGAGCTCTATAATCCAATCTCCTTATCAAGCTGTCAAAGCCTGTGTGGTGGCACAATCTGTATTTTAAGAACTAAGGAAATGGAGACAAGAGGATCACAAGTTCAAGCTCATCTGTGAATACATGTCAAATTAGAGGCCCATCTGGGCTACATGAAACTGCATCAAAAAGAAAGCTCTAAGGTGGATGGTTAGCACCTGCATGCATAGGCAAATGTGCACCCACACAATCACTCACATACACAGGCACAAATAAATATAAATCCTCCAAATAAAATTAAAATTGATGGACTAGGATATAGTTAAGTGATAGACTGTCTATCTAGCATGCACAGGACTCTGAACTTCAATTCCCAAGAGCACCACCACTCTACCCACCCCAGCCCAACTCACTGCTATATTGGTGAGGGACGCCAAACTCCTGCAGCCATTCCGTTAAAGCTAGCTTTAATGCCATCTGTGGGCTATAGAGCATATCAGTTTCAATGTCTTCATCACTGCCTTCATTTTCTAACTTGATCTGTATGGACACAGTACTGTCTTCACTGTCAGCTGAGGGGAAAAGCACAGAACAGTTTTAATTACAAAAACAAAAGCCTCCTCCCAAGCAAGAATGTTTAAAATTAAGCAAAGCAGTAAAAAACTAAAACAAACTAGCATGAGCCCAATACAAGATCCTCCAATAACCATCTACAAAGTCACCTACCTGCTCAAGGTTCCGACTGAAGCAAGCATGTTAGAGCCATTGGACAAGTTGGTTATAAATATGTACTCAATACCAATAATGAGATGGCAATGTTAATTAACAGCCTAAAGAAAACACACCTGAGTCTTCAGGCACTTACAACTTCATTATTAATAATTCACTTAAATTTAAGAGAAACAAGTCCTGCTTTTGAGCATTAAGTCTTGTTTTCTTTATTTGCCTGCACAGCTGCATTTGGATAGCCTACTATCTATCCCTCAGTGTTGCACTATGCTTTGTTTAAACCATGTAGGAGTTAAATGCCATGCACGCGGAAGTTATGGAGATAGCAATACTCCTAGTTGTGTCTCTTGTTGGAGTCAAAGAGCCAGCAATGGCCAGGTCATAAAAGGAACTAGAAGAGGAGACAGGATGAGAAACAGACAACTACGTGCCTCCGGTGGTATGACATACTATACCACTAACCCGAATTTCACCAATAATCTGTTTTAGATTAACGTCAAAATTCTAATTTTTTTATTTTATCATTTATCACATGCCCACAATATGCCCGTGGGCAGCCATTCCTGGCATAATATGGAGATCACAGGATAACTTTGTGATTGCTTTCCTTCCATTATATGGATAACATACTGAACTTAAAATTTTTTTTTGGCTTTTTCCCTTTGTTTTTAGTTTAGTTTTTTTTTTTTTTTTTTTTTTTTTTTGAAACAGGGTTTTCTGTGTAGCTTTGGAATCTGTCCTAGAACTCACTCTGTAGACCAGGCTGGCCTCAAACTCAGAGATCTGTCAGTCTCTGCCTCCTGAGTGCTTGGATTAAAAGCATGCACAACCACTATCTGGCTTCAAAATTCTTATTCTTATTTCCCTGAGCTCATGGCTCTTTATGAGCAGCAACTTGACTTGACTCAGCTCAAATACAGGTCTTTAATAAATCCCCAATATTTTCATGTGAAACTATTAGGGACTTTAAAACAAACAAACAACAACAACAAAAAAAATGACAAAAAAAACCCCAAACAACAACAACAAAAAACTTGTCCAAAGTCACTAAGGCTCTTTTTAAATTATATGTCTATGACTAAGAGAAACGAAACACATTTTAATAAGGCTTTAACTGTGATAATAAAGGAATACATGCTTACCAATGGTTCTAGTTTAATGTACTGCTCCCCCCAAATCCATCATCAAATACAGGATACTTACTCATCACGACATCCTTTCTAACTCCATTCATGTTTGATTTGTACCAAGTGGCAAGGGTATGGATAGCAACATAATTAGCTTCAAATTCACAATTTGGATTAGTCAGCACCCCCTTTAATCGTGGGATGAGTTCTGTGGATCTTCCTTTGTAGGGACCAAGAAACAGCCTCTTCTGGTCATAATCATTAGCATGAATATTGTCCCAAATTACCGGAGCTCTCCTGATGATCTTGGAAACCTCTTCAATAGATTCTACTGGAATTTCTTTTGAAACAACTTTTGGACCTAGAAATAATTTGTTTAAAGAAGTTTTTTTATTTACAGAACTTTCTATATGGTTCTTTTGTAGCAAAGCTGGAGAGATAGACCAGTGTTAAGAACATTTGTTGCTCTTGCAGAGGACCTAGGATGTGTTTTCAGAACATTGATTCACAAGCATCCTTGAGATCCAGAATGAGATGATCCCTTCATGGGTACCATGCATGCAAGAGGTGCATACATATATGCAGGCAAAATATACATAAAAAATACATGAATCTAAAAGGCAAGTTTGACAACCTGAGTTCAGTCCCACAATCTACAGAAGAGGAGAACCAAATCCTACAAGTTGTCCCTACCTCTACATGCACACAGAGATACACAATAAATAAATGTAATTTAAAAATGTAGAGATAATAAGACAAGGGCTGGAAAGGCCAGTGAGTGACATGGCTCATTGTATGAAAGTACTTGCCCACCAAGCCTGAATACCTAATTTATAGGCAGAACCCCTCATGGTCGATGGTTTCAGCTTCCATAAATTGTCCTCTGACATACAACATATGCTATGGCAGGTGGAGGCAAACACCATGTACAGTCTCCCTCAAAAATTAAGTGTAATGTTAAATAAAGCATAGGGGAAGGGGGTAAATCAACTGATAAAAGCATAGCCACAAAGCTGATGACCTAAGTTTAAGTCTGATCCCAAGAACACAAATGGTGGAAGTAGAAAAGACGTCTCAGAAGTGTTCCCTGACTTCTGTACATGTGCTGTGGCACATGCAATTATACACATACACCACATACACAAAACAAAAATGTGCAAAATTTTTAAAATGCATAAGCAGTGTTTATGTGTTTTCTTGTGTACACACTATCCTGTAAATTTCTCCCCATCCACCTCCATCCCCCAGGTTTTTGCATTGATGGGGATTAAACCCAGGGTTTCATGTGTAGTAGGCTGATGTGATACACTACTGAGCTACACCCCAGCTTCCCTGCCTCCCTTCTCTTCATTCACTTATTTATAAGGTTGGTTCAATCTCATGATTCTCCTACTTCGGCCTCCCAAGTGCTGGGACAATCACTGTGCACCAACCTCACCCAGCTGCTCAATTATTTTTCCTATTTCTTTCTTTTTTCATTTTGGAGGGATTTTTTTTTTTTTTTTGGCCTGAGAGCATCTCCATTTATAAATCAGAAGTTTCCAAGCAGTCCAATGGTATACCTAAGCTGGTAGAGTTATTAGGCATTTGATCCCCAGCACCACAGAAACTAGGCATATTGGATATGGCTCTATTTCCAGAGCTTGGGAGGTATAAACAGGAGAACCATTAAAATCAAGGTCATCCTTGCCTACACAACAAACTTAAGCCTGGAATACAGAAGACAGTGTCTCAAAAGACCTGATAGTAACAGCCAGTTTTTCTAAGTCCTAGTAATAAAAGTTTTACTACACAATTCTTGAGGACTTACCTGTCCAAAGCACCTCAATTCCAGGCAAAAGCTTTTCGCCCACGGTCCTTAAATAAGGAGACTGAGATACATTTGGGTAACAGAAAGTGCCACAATACTCTGAATGCAAAGGAGAAAATTAAGTCAGGATTGACATGGTCACAGATTTGAATTGCGAGAAAATACTTAAAAATTCTTTATCACTTTTATTCAAGCAGTATAAGGTGTTTTACAATACATAAAAGGAATTAACTCAGGCAGATGTTACACAGAGTAGTTCATACAATCAGGTATTGAAGTTGGGTGGTGGCCTGCTTGTTATCTCAACTCAAAAGCCCACAACACAAGTTCAGAGATGGCAACTCTGGCCTGGACATAACAATGAGGTCACAGACCAGCCTGTTATATGGAGATTCGGTCTCTTTGTTTTCTTGGAGAACAGTGTCTTTAGGCTATATCAGCCTCCACCAGGCAGTGGTTCTCCTTGCCTCTGAATTCTGATAGCATCTGTTTAAAAACACACACACACACAAACCACAAAAAAACTAAAAACACATGGTCTCCCTATGTACCAGACTGACTCAATCTCATACCAGGCAGTGGTGGTACACACCTTTAATCCCAGCACTTGAGAGGCAGAGGCAGGCACATTTCCATTGAGTTCTAGGCCAGGCCAGCCTGGTCAACTAGGATCATTATACAGAGAAACCTGTCTCTTAAAAAAAAAAAAATCAAAAAATCAAAAAAAGAAAAAACCAAAAAAAAAAAAACAAAACAAAACAAAAAAAAACCCAAACCTAAACCAAAAAACAACAAAAACCCACCAAAAAATGTGAGCAAAGTTTATATAGAGATGAGCTGTGAGAAGTGACTAAGAAAGATTAAAACATTCTCAATGAAGAAAATTAAGTGGCATAACTGTTACATTTTCTATTCTGACCACTAAAGATGAAGCTCCCTGTGGACAGGAGAGAGGAGAGAGGAACAAGTAGAAGGGAGTGAGTGGAAGACTAAGGTAAAATTATGTACATTTGACTTTTTTCCAGTTTTCATTCAATCATCCTATTCTCCTCCTGTACCTTGACAATGTAATGTTTCCACACTTCTAATACTAAAAAAGTACTAGTAACTCCAGACTTACAAAGTATTGTAAGGTCTTAAATGTTCCCTATGAAAGACTTTGAGAAATATCTTCTAAAAAATTATTTTTTATAAAAGGAGGGATGTAATAGGTCCTGCACATGAATCCCGTTTTGTTTTATTACTGGTTTTTCAAGACAGCACTGGCTGTCCTGGAATTCGATTTGTAGACCAGGCTGGCCTCAAACTCAGAGATTCACTTGTCTCTACCTCCTGAGTACTGGGGATTAAAAGACTGGTTTACTTGGATCCTCTTTAAGTTATGTATTCCAAGACTAGTTAAATACTGACTTATATACAATACCTGTAGGACAGAAGAGGAACGTTTCCGGCTCTCCTAGGTACTGATAAATCTCATTTGTGATAGAAACTTGTGCATGTGCAAAAGAACTGAACACTTCTTTATCTGCAGCACACATATTATGGTCAATATCATCAAAAAGCAAAGCAAATGACCTGCACCCAAACTGAGAGACCTTAGAAAAGGAAAAAACAAAATAAAACAAAATATGTTTATTAGCTCATCTCAGACAAAAAAATTTTTTTAAATATATACTAATGTTATCTCAAAGTCAAATATTTTCCTTGGAATATCTGATCTTTTCTACATTTTCAGTGGCAGCAATTCGAACACAGCTCGTGTTTAGGGGACCCAATTTTTCATTTTGGCCTGAATGTTCCAACAGTGTTTATACAAGGCAAATTCTTGTTTATACAAGATCCAAGAATTCATAAAATTACAGATGTATAAACACATAAACTCACTCTAAGAAATATTTAGGCCTTGTTTTAGTCTTGGAAAGCAAATTAATTCCTTTTTAGAAATGCCTAACTAGACATCAAAATGAATTCAACTTGATTAACAGAAAATTAATCTCTTAAAAGCTCATTCATGAGTCATCTTAAAATTTTGGGGGGGTGGGGTTATTGAAGCTAGAACCTGACACATAGTAAACAGCTACTACACAGAGCCACACCATACCCAACCTTTAATTTTTTAATTACTGTATGTACATAAGTATGTACCACACATTGCACGTGTGGCAGTTATACAAAACCTCATTGAGGTAGGGTCCCTACTGTTGCCATCATGTAATGTCCTACAAGCTAGTTGTCCCACTAAACATCTGGTAGTTCTCCAATTTCTGAGTTGGAAGGCTGAAGATTACAGATTCAAACCACTGGAACTAGGTTTTTAAATGTTAGCTTCAAAAATCAATCTCAGGTGTCAGGCTCCTGCAGCAAGAACTTTTACTTACCGAGGCATCTGGCATGGACTCCTAGTTTGCTTTTTTTTTTTTTTAAAAAAAGATCTATTTTATGCGCATGATTTTGTCTATATGTAGGTCTGTGTACTACAATTACACTGTGCCCACAGACACCAGCAGAGAGCATGAGATCCCCTGGAACTTGAGTTATACATAATTGTGAGCTGCCATGTGGTGGTAGGAATTGAACCCAGGTCCTCTGGAAAAGCAGCCAGTGCTGCTTAACCATCTCTGCAGCCCCCCTACCCCGTTTTTTTTCCACCAGAGACAAGGTCTTTCTGTAGCTTTAAAGCCTGTCCTAAAACTCTCTCTGTAGACCAGTCTGGCCTGAAACTCAGAAATATCCACTTGTCCTGCCTCCTGAGTGCTGGAATTAAAGGCAGGTGCCACCACAGTTCAACTGTAGCTTCCCTTTTTAAGAGAGGGTATCATACCAAAGTCCATGCTAACCTCAAATTCTTAGTAATTCTCTCACTTCGGTCTCTCAAATGCTGGAATATGAGTCCCTATACCCAGCTTCTACCTTCAGAGTTTTACTAGCCATGTGACGCCACCAGTATGAACCTTTGCTTAAAGAATAAAACATTGGTGGTGCCCACACCTTTAATCCCAGCATTCAGAAGGTAGAAGCAAATGATTATCACTGATATTCTAGGTAATTTTTTTTGACTTGTAAT
Organism: Phyllotis vaccarum; assembly: GCA_033318265.1. Lineage (NCBI taxonomy): Eukaryota > Metazoa > Chordata > Mammalia > Rodentia > Cricetidae > Phyllotis > Phyllotis vaccarum. The sequence continues at coordinate 15,932,646 of JARWLC010000004.1, read as the reverse complement.
AGCTACAGAAATAAAGCATCAACTTGATTTTCTTTTAACATCACAAAGCAATTAAGAAAATTCCATTTCAGTACTGAGTGAGGAAAAATGAAAAAGAATTACCTGGTCCAATTTGCGTTTCAGTGTTGATACTTCCTTAGGATTGGAAAAGGTAATATCCAATCCCGGTGAAATAGCATAGATGAATTCTATCTCATATTCTCGTGCAGCAGAGATGAGAGTCATAAGTTGCTCTGAAGAATAGAATCTTTGTTTTAGAAAGCAACACAGAATGCTAAAGGAAACTATACTTCTAACAAGAAATTGTCTTTCGATTTTTAGTAAAGGTTTTTTAATGTTAAAAATTAAAATTTATAAGTATCATATTCATATAAAGTATTTTTGTACACACTGATAATCTAGGAAATTGGGCAGTTGAAGCATAAGGATCAGGAGTTCAAGACCACTCAGCTACATAGCAAATGGCCAACTTGGGCTATATATAATAAAGCTATCTCAAAACAACAGCAAAGGAAAAGAATCCTCACAGCCAATGTGATAGCAGGCCATATAAAATGCAACAAGCCTCGGGTGACCCTTCATAGGAAGAGAACACAACAAGTTTCATAAGCCCTGTGCTGGCTCAAACCTACAATCAGTACTCTAGATGCTGAGGCAGGTGGACAGCTGTGAGTGGGCCAGCTTGGGTTATAAACTAAGACCTGCAACAGACAAACAACAAGTTAATGCTTTTATCTGAACCAATATTTTAAAAAGATTCTTTTTCTCACTTTCAAATGGTTTCTTAAACTTTGGGGACAAACAAGTTAGTATTAGTAAAGCACATTCTTATTACTTTTTTCTTTTCTTTCTTTTTAAACTTCTGTATGCACTCATTACAACATGTACTCGGAAGACAGAGGACACCAAAGAAGTCAATTCTCTCTTTCCACTTTATGAGTCCTGAGAAACTCAAGTTGCCAGGCTTAATGGCAGGTCCCCTTACACAATGAACCATCTCGCCAGCCTTGTCTTAAGGCCCCTAAATTATCAATTCCCTTACCCAGTGAGTGAAAACCATTTCTATTTCTCCTAACATTTAAATAGTATAAACATTTATTTTCTGAGAAAGTGGAATTCCTAAGCTAAATTTACAGAACTCCATTAATCTATCCCACACTTGTCACACAGCTGTCACCCTATCTTCCAGTGCCACTCACCAGCCCTCAACCTAAACAAACAACTCCCTTGGATACAAACCATTTCTATTTCTCACAACGTCTGAAAGGTATAAGCACTTCTGGGGTGAAGGAGTGTGTCTGGTAACTGAATTCCCATACTAAATACACTTACATGCCATTGAGCTACCAATCAATCTGTCACAGCCTTCACTTGGACATCACTCTAACACTATTTCTCCATTCCAATCTATCTCAAGCTAGATTATGTAGACCAGATTGGCTTCAAACTTGTGATGCTCCTGCCTCAGTCTCCTAAATACAGAGATTAGAGTACTGAAATTACAGATAGTGCTGCCATGTCTGCCTCTACTGCTTTGTAATTTGGGGGGAAAAAAAAAACTTCTGTAAAAAACAAGCTTAAGTAATATCCTTAATAATTCTAATACTTCATCTGTATAACAAATTTTAGTCTTTAAAATAATAGGAAAATTTTAAAAAAACTTAATATATTCCTATCAATATCACAGGACATATTTCTGAATAACTTAACTGAATGATGATCACATAAAATTGTACTTGGCACATTTAAGAGAACAAATAGCAAACAGCACTCGACAGAGATCAGGTAAGTTTTAGTAGCTTCATCATAATTTAAGAAAGCTGTACAGTCACTGTCTTGGCTCCATCCATTAACTATCATGTTAGCTAAACATGTACAGTATTTAATTCAAGTACAAACTGTTTATTCATTCACTAAGCCACTAAAGAAAAGTCATTTGCCTGTTTTACAAAGAAATCCACCTCTGCCTCCCAAATACTGGAATTAAAGGTGTATGTCACCATGGCTGTGGTAGCTAAATAAGTAATGGCCCACACAGGCACATGTTTAAATACTTGGTCCCCAGTTGATGGAATTGTTTGGGAAGGATTAGGAAGTGTGGTCTTACTGAAGATATGTTACTGGTGGCCATTTCTGAAATTTCAAAAGCCTGTATCATTCCCAGCTGCTCCCTCTGAGTCAGCTACTGCTCCAGCCTGCCCACCTGATGCCATGTTCTCCATCATAATGGTCATGTACTCTTTATAACTGTGAGTCCCTAATTAAACATTTTCTTTTGTAAGTTATCTCAATCATGTTTTGTCATAGTAACTGAAAATTAAGACAATGAACCCTCAAAAATTAATTACAGAAAATATGATTTGATTAAAGTGAAGAGTTCCCCAAACTTGTACTCAAGGCAGGTATCCTTATTTCTTTCTCTAAATCCTGTCTCTGAATTTGGTACTTTGCTCAGTAGTTAGTGGCTTGGAGAACACTAGAAGAAATAAAGAGTATCATCTCTTTCCACAGAATAAGCAGAGTCAGACTGGCTCATCTATGCACCACACTCACAACCATAACTGTTAGACCACTTGAAATGTCCTCTAGCTCACAGACTAGCTACCCAACAAGAGGAAACTACTTATAAAGGAAAGTAAAATTAGTAGAACTACCTTAAAAATAGTTCCCCTCACTCACACATGTATTTTGAACTCAATAGATAAAAAAAAAATTACCACCAGGCCAGCCAAATGGTTAAGGATAAAAGTACTTGCCACACTTGATAGAATTCAATTCCTGAAACCTTCAGTTAGAAAAAAGAAAAACTCCATACTCAAGCAAGTTTCAGGGCATACATGTATATACACAGACACACACATAAAGATTACCAGCTTCTTCCACTGAATACATCTCTCGCCAAAACATTCTATGTTTGTAGTCATCTTTTGGAGCATACAAGTACGTATTTAATTCCCATTTCTGAAGCCTTAAGAGAAAGAAAATTACATGTACATAAATAGGTAAAATTAATAAGCCATAAATCTCATGACAAAGCAGTAATACTGTTAAACGTTATCAATGGAATTTTTAAATTTTTATTTAATTTTCTTTAATATGCATTGGTGTGAAGGTGTCAGATCCTCTGGAACTAGAGCTACAGGCAACTTTAAGTTGCCATGTGGGTTCTGGGAATATGGAAATTGAACCCAGGTCCTACTGAAGAACATCTAGTGCTCTTAACCACTGAGCCATCTCTCTACAAATTATATTATCACAGAGTACGCCATCACAGTAAGTCTTAAAAAACAATTCTCAATAAAGGTGACAAAGCCCCAAACCTGTTCAGCTTCCCAAGGAAAAGTCTGGAAACCACTATCCTAAGCAAAGACATAAAGGCGGAAGGAGAGCAAGTCCTAGCACACATCAGGCTGATTGTGGCAAGATCATCTCTGCATCACACAAAACTTACCTTCTAAAGAGTTCCTTTCTCTGTTCCATTACCCAAGGTCTTCCATAAAACCCTGGAGTTAAAGAAAAATAAAATTACTCTCAGATTAATGAGGTACAGTTTAAGAAAAAGGAGGTTATAAACCATGGAATCCCATTTTCTGAAAATGTATATATAGAGGTGCTGACAATGTAGCTTACTGAGTAAACAGCTTCATCTACCAAAGGTCCTGGGTCTGACCCCCCAGAACTGTCTTGAAAGAAACAATAGAACACACGGCAATCTAAAAACTATTCAATGAAGCATTGTTCATCAGTGAGGGAGGTCACTTATTCCCTCACAGCTCCTAAGCTTTCATATTTTCTACTATGGCATTTATTACACATAGTTTTTAGTGAGACAAGATGTCTCACTATGTAGCCTTCCCTGGTTGGCCTAGAAATTGTAGGCTGTTCTTAAACTTGTAGCAAAGCTCTTATTTCTACCTACCAAGCACTTGAATTACAAGGAGTACCACCATGCTAGCTAAGAACTTTTTATTGTCACCCACATTAACAGACCCCCCCCCTCCACTCTACAAACGACCCCAGAACCTTGATCATACTAGGCAAGCACATCATCATTAAGTGGAACCCGAGAGTAACTCTACCTTACAACCAGGGGCAAAACAGAGCAAACCAAAGTGTCAATGCTAGGAGGGAGACTAAAATGGCATGGTGCTCTGCCAGTGGTCCCAGCACACAAGAGCCTATGTTCAAAGCCAGTCTGGGACTACATAGTTCCATACTAACAAAGACTACAATTTGAGACCCTGTGTCAAAAAACTAAGAGAAGAATCCAATTACCTCTAAGAGGGGTGATTTTAAGAGCTACACAAGGTAGTAAGATCAGAACTAGAAAAAGGTGTGTGGAGCCCCCACCTATCTCTTCTCTCTCTCACCCATCCACCCATCCACCCACCCACCCACCCACCCACCCACCCACCCACCCACACACACACTCTTTTTGCAATAGAGTAGCTCTTTAGCCTAGGCTGGTCTAGAACTTGTAACCATCTCCCCACCTCAGCTTCTTTATCACATTTGGCTATGAGCACCTTTTTAAAAAGTTCCAACAACAAAAAAGGAGCCAACCAATCAAATAAATAACAGGCATATAATTACATTTGCAAACCCAACAGTGCTGACCTGAATAATAAACTTTCAAACTCTCTTAATTCCAGAAGTTGTGAAATGAAAAGTTAAGAGCTGGATGTGGTGGTGGCACACTCTTTTAATCCCAGCATTCCAGAGGCAAAGGCAAGGGGATCTATGTGAACTGGAGGCCAGCCTAGTCTATACAAACCAAGTTCCGGGACAATAGAGGAACTTAATGAGGTAACTGATACCCTTAGGGGCCACTGTAGGAAACACAAACATCTACACTGTTTTTCTAGTCACAGCTATTTTGCATCTAGGTGAAAACTAAGTGTAAGAAATAATGTCTAAAAAGCTGTCTGGTAGTAAAGCTGGCACTTAGAGCTCACAGCCAATCTAACCTTTCCCTCAAGAGACTCAGCCTCATCAGTATCACGAGATAAGGAAAACTCGGAAACTCCACTCCAGACATCTAGATGGCCTCACAACCTCTGAGACCCACAAAGACTCCTGCAAACTGCTTTCTGACCTCCACAGGCATGCTCATCTCACATGCTGGGTGGCCTGTTCATGGCACATACATATTTTTTTAAAGCACTCTGAACATAAGCATTCTCCAACAGGAACTCTAATCCTAGGCAGATATTCTGTACCCCCAAAAGAATGGCACAACAATCAATCATCATTAAACCTCAGCAGCGCCTCCCATCTGCCGGCAGGTGCCTGTGCACACATGTGGTGCCCTCAGAGGGAAAGGGGGTGGAGACTGGCAGGAGTTAGACTGTAACTGGCAGGAGAGGGCTGTGAAGAACCATGTGGATGCTAGAGACCCAAGGAGGTCCTCTGGAAGAGCAAGCAACAAGTGTCTTTACCAATGAGCCATCTCTCAAGCCCTAATCTTAACACTTTAATCTCCAGAAACTCTTTCAAAGCCAGGTTGATGGATGTGGATTAACTGGACCACAAGAGGAAATGTACTATCAGCACAAGAGTTAAAACCAACCAAGGTTTGTAGGGCAAGAAAGAAAAAAAGATACTGTAACAACCACAGTACTTCCTAGCCTTCATAGAAGCCGCCAACCAACAAGTACTAGACAAACTGTGCTGGTTCAGTGCTCATTTAAGGAAAATACACACAGCAATGACCAGAGGAAAATCAACTAAAGACAGCCCTATTTCAATACACTTAGGAAGACTCACTTTTAATAAGAATCCAAGAAACCAACTTGGAGTAAGCTATTTCCTCTTGCTTCTGATAACACATGGCCTCGTTTTCTTATACTGACCCCAGCCTAACTTAAACAAGGTCTTACTGTGTAACCCAGGCTGGCCCGAAGCCCCTTCTCTCAGTCTTCCAATACTAGATTGCTGAAGTTATCAACATGCACGACTAGCTCCAAAGTTTCTTTATCCCCTGAGATCTTTTCCTGTCACTCACCACCCTAGGATCTTTGGTACAGATTCAAGGTACTGGAGTGGGGGGGGGGGGGGGGCGGCAACCGACCCACGCAAGGTGCTAGGATACTGTGTATGTGTGTGGACCAACCCACCACGCCCTTCAAAGAAACAGCAAAAAAATTTATACCTCAACTGGGGTGGTGGCCAATCCCAGCCACTCCAGAAGGCAGGAGGATCAAAAGGTCAAGGTCATTTTGTGTTCCCACCAGTTTCTGGCCTACTTAGGCTACAGGAGACCCTGTCTGCAAACAACAGACATTGTCTCATTTCACACAGAGACTAATAGGAATTTATACAGCTCTTAATGATGCTGTTTTAGACACAGTTTTTGTAGAAAATAAAACTGCCACGCGGGGTTCCGTCTTTAAAAAAAGAAATTTCCACCGTAGTTTTTTCCTAAAATCTTTCTGCACTCTAGCAAACCCAGTATGTACAACCACAAAGCAGTTTTCATAAATACTGACTCCAGTAGGAAGACTTCCCCCAAATTTTATAAAATGCTTTTGCTGAGCTATTTCACATCTTACTGTAGCTGCCAAGAATGTTCTCTCCCTGCAGTTGAACTTCATCTAAAATATCATAACGACAATCTTGCATCTTTCAAAATAGACATATATATGGTGAGACTGGAAAGGTTGATGCTTTCTACCAAGAGGGGAATCCTTTTAGCCTTTTTCGGTTTGAGTGTTAGTTTTTATATTCTTCAATAATAATAATAATAAAAGAAGACAGAAACTACAAAACCTTGAATTTGCCAAAAACATAAGAACTCAAATTACAATACTGCTAAGAAAGAACTAAATTGCATCTGAGCTCAGTATCTACCCGTTCTTACTCATAAATTGCAGTAAGATATTCTGGCAATCTCCCCCCTCTACCAAAAAAAAAAAAAAGAAAAGAAAAAGAAAGAAAGAAAGGAAATCCCTCGTTCCTTTCAACCGTTCAACTGTAAATGAGAAGATAGTAGTTATAAAAATTAAGCCTTTCACTGAATTTTAACTCAGAATGTTATACTAAAATTTTCATACACACATCAAATAAACAGCAACTGGAAAAATGACACTTTTTTCGACTGCAAATGAGTCTTCAGGGGGAAGGGGGTTTGCAGGCCTGAAAAAAAAAAAAACTTAAACCTGGAGGGATTCGTAGGGATTCGTATAGCCTACTGCTCTCCCCTTCACTCCTAATCACACCTGTGTGGACTGAATTTCATCCCCCACAAGGGTGGATACGTGAGCGTTACACAAATTTCCTCATTTGAAAGCAGACAACCCTGGGGACTGAGATCCCAAGGTACAAAGAAGTGAAACACAAGAGCCTGACAACAGGCTCCTTGCCACCGCCGTCGCCTCCTCCACGGTCGGCCTGGCTCCAAGCCCAAGGAGGGTGGGGTCAGGCTCCTAAATAGCCAGGAGAATCGGTACTACCGGCCGGAGGAAAAGTGTGCCCGCCGTCTCCCCCTCGCCTCTCCCACACCGGTGTTAGCAAGGGCAAGCTTCCGATCTGGGGGAGCGCCATCAAGAATCACCAGCATAGCCCTCCCCTGGGGGGGGGGGAACAGGTGCTGAGCACCGGGGCGGGGCGGACTCACCTTCCACCACGCCGCAGAGGAACCTGCGGGTCCCCCCGGCCGCCCCGGCCACGGCCGCCGCCCCGGCTCCGGATGGGTTATCTTCTCCGGGGGCCGGAGCTGCCGGAGGCTCCAACGAACCCCCTGAGGCAGCGGCAGGATTGGCGTTGCGCTCGCTCTCCCGCTCCTCCAGCGCCGCCTGGCTCTCCTTCTGCACCATCCTCCTGCCCCCGGCCGCCGCCACCGCCGCAGCTCCCCTTCGGCCTCGGTCCGTTGGGCCACAGGCCCCGGAGCCCTGCAAAGGGCCGCGGCTCCAAGCGCGCGCCTCCCGGGCTCCTTCCCCTCCCCCTCCGCCCTTCCCCCTTCCTCTCCGCGGGGGCCCGAGTGCCCGGATGAGAAGGGCGGCGGCACCGGCTGAAGCCCTTTGTCAGCCGCTGCCTCCGGCTGGACTGGGAGCCGGGAACCTAGGCGGAGGGCGAGGCCGCCAACGCGTCTTCACGGAAGGAGGGCCGAGGATCCTTCGTTCGTCCTCAGCGTCCGTCGCCCTCCAAACAGCCTTAATCCTTCAGCTATTTGTCCCTGGAGTCCCTAAGCTGCCTCTGCCGCTGCCTCGGCCGCCCGCTTCCTGTTTATCCGCACTGCGCCTGCGCCACAGACCGGCTCAGACCGGTCCCTAGCCCGGCTCCCCCGCCTTCTCTGGGATCAGCCCATTACGCTTTATTTGATAGGGGGGAACAGAATAAAGGACGCCGTGAAAACCGAGAAGGTTCGCGGCAGTGGAACGTACCATTTGGCTCTCCCCCCTCCAGGATGTGCGCCACTCTCCGGGACGCACCATTACCCCACCCGAAGGAGGGGAACATGGGAGATTGCGGCCGGCTGGGGAGTTTGGGAGGAAGGGGGGAGGGGGAAAAAGAGGCGTTTACTTTCTCTGTGCGCAGGCGCCGAAACGATGCCTCTGGTCTTAAAGTGGTAGGAAACACTGACCTACTTAGGAGATTCTTGGAATAGTTTGGCTCATCACGTCTGCCCGACCCACATTGGGTTTTGTGAAGACGCCATGCCAAGGAGCTCAGTTCACCCCACTGTCTTGAGTCATTTTCTTCTACTCCCTCTTCGGAGCTAACCCGTTTTAAATTGCGAAGGCAAGTATTTATTGCGTTTGCCTCACCCTGGGCCTTGAGACCAGTTATGACCTCATAATATGGTTAAAACAAGTTAGTACACACAGTCCCCCATTGTTTGTTTTGGGAAGTCAGAAGAGATAACTCCTTGTTTCGGGAGAGACCGTGGTGTGAAATTCTCCAGACTACGGTGGGGAAAAAAAAGACTACATTCCAAGCACATGAAAAGCAAAAGTAATAAAGGTAGAGGGGTGGAAGCAGGTTTATTGTGGCAACTGGGAGTGTGCGGTGTAAGGGCCTTAGTCACATTGTCTGGGTAAGCCTGTAGACTGCACTTGACAGTTATGTTTAAGAGATCTCCCTCAGTTTGAGAACAAACCTATCGTTTTCATTATTAAAGACTAGTTTTATTTTATACCTCAACGTGGTAGCTCAAGGGACGTTGATGGGGTGTGCATTACGGGTATGGACTGCCATACCAGGCTTATGCGGTGCTGGGTATCCAACTCAGGGCCTTGTACATGCTGAACAAGCACTCGATTTTGTATTTTTTATTTTTTGTGGGTTTACAGGCGATGGCCCATGATACAGTCAGAGGACAATTTGTGGAAGTCAGTTCTCTCCCTCCCTTTGCAGAGATCCTGGGAATCAAACTCAGGTTGTCAGACTTGGACTGGGCAGAACTTTTTACCCACTGAGCCATGGCCAACCCATCCAGGACTTTTTATTTATTGTGTGTGTGTGGGGGGGTGCCTGGTAAGCAGCAGAAGAGACAGTTGTGAGCCACACTGGCCATGAGTGTTGGAAACTGAACTCAGGTCCTCTGGAACAGCAGTACCTTAATCGCTGAGCCCCTTCTCCAGCCCATCCCCCTCTCCCATGTGAAGGCTTCTCAATCCTAGATTGTTGACATTGGAGTTAACAGCCACAAATAAGTAATGTCTTCCCCTCCCCACCCTGCTTCTACCTTCATAATGCTTGGGTTCTAGGCATGTCCCACCTATGCCTAGATTTTTGTTTTCCTTCTGTTACTCTGTTTGAGACAGGGTCCCATGAAGTAGCCCACGATAGTCTGCAAATCATTCACGTCAGCGTTCTCCACAATTGCTAGCTGAAGAGCATTTCTTTTTCCTTTTGGTGGCAATCAAGCCTAAGGCCTCATATGCTATGCTAAGCAAGGGCTCTTCCCCAGACCTGAAGGCTGTGCCTCTCGATAGGCTATTGCACTTTCTCCATACATCCAGTGCTTCCCCCTGGCCTCTGCTGGTGGGGGCTGGAGAAAGTGCTGCAGCTAAGAGCACTGGTGCTCTTCCTGAGAACCGGGTTTGATTCCCAGCCTCCACATGGTGGTCATCTCTAACTCCTGTTGGGGAGGGGGTGTCTAATGCCCTCTTCTAGCCTTCCTGGGTACTGCACACAATGGTTCATGGATATATGTATATGACATATATGTACAAAACACCCATACACATAAAAAAGAATGTTAAATTAAAGAGGTACCGTACTTAGAAGCCTATGATGCATATTTGTGGGAGGAATGAGATGGGCCCTTGCCTTCACAGAATATAGTTAAGCTACAGAAACAGACAATAAAATAGACATTAGTTCAGTACAGAGGTTGGAGAATGTCTCGAGGATCTGAGTTTAGTTCCCAGCACCTGTAGACAAATACAATCAGCAGTGATTGTGCGTGATTTTAATCCCAGCACTTGGGAATAAATAATAAAAATAAATTGGAGCTTAGATTATGCTTATGTTCTCCATCTCAGTACATAGCACCTCTACTTCCTTGCTTTTTCCAGACCATCCTTGTGTGCTCTGGCTGTGGGATACTTCTCAGCTCAATAACCAGTCTGTTTCAGACTTTAACTTCCACCATAGTTGGATCACCCTAAAATCTGGAGTTTAGCTCTACACTTGATCCAGTTATGTCCATGTTCATACTTCCAATGAAACAATCATTTATTAAAAATGACAGACTATAGCTTGGCAGTGGTGGCAAATGCTTTTATTTAATCCCAGCACTCAGGAAGCAGAGGCAGGCAGATCTCTGAGAGTTTGAGGCCATCATGGTTCCAGGACAATCAAGGTTCAAAAGCAACACACACACACTTGTGGACTTTTGGGACAGGGGTTAGAAGGTTAGACTAAGTCCAGGTGCCCAGGAAGCTCAAAGGAACTTGAGAAAAATAGAGAAAATACACAATTACCCAACAAATATATGATTACAAACGCATGTATGAAGAAGGAAAAGCATAGAGCACCAGAATATCAGAATACTTCGCTGTTTAAATTTTGTGTGGCCTCCATTGCTCACAAACTGATATGCTGGGTTTTCAAGTGGTGTGTGTGTGTGGTGCAGATATACATTGTGTACACCTGTGAAGATCAGAAGATAACATCAGGTGTCATGAAGTTGCCCAGCTTGCTTTTTCAGACACAGTCTCTCACAGTAACTCACAAATTTGCTAAACTGGCCAGCCAAGGAATTCCAAGGGTCTGCCTGTCTCTACCTCCCCAGCACTGGGATTACAAGCATGTGCCACCATACTCAGCCAGTTTCTTTTGTCTAACATTGGAATTTAACTCAGGTCCTCAGGCTTGCATGGGCAAGCACTATTCAATGAGCTGTCTCCCTAGGCCTATTTGTTTCTGTGAGACAAGGTCTCACTATGTAGCCCTGGCTGTCCTGGGATGCAACATGTACATCGATGCCCTTAAACCTGTGATTCCTCAGCCTCTGTCTGCCTCTCAGGTGCCAGGGCTCTAAGCATGCCTTTCTCACCTAAGCCACACACAAATCTTAATTTCTAGGCCACCCTAAACAGGCTTGGGATTGAGTTCAGTCTAACTTTGTGCCTCAAACTTCCTAGATAGCCTCAAGCTAGTCCACTTCCTCAGATGAAAAGGGAAAACTGAAGCCTGGGCATGTCTTATACCCATAACCTCCAACAATTGGGAAAGCAGATGAAAGAGGATCCTGAGCTCCGGGTCAGCCTAGGCTACATAACAAGACTGATTCTGTTAGGTAGTCACTGAAGATGGACTCTTCCTCACAATCAGCTTGCGATCGATCCCATCTCCTGTTTCCCTGGCAACACTAGAACTGGATGTGTCACAATTGCCTCTCCGTAAGAGTGAAAATACCAAGATAGGTGAGATGGATGGCTCAGGGTGTAAAGGTGCCTGGGCTCACACGGTGAAAGAAGAGAATGATTCCTGGCAAATTGTCCTCTGACCTTTACATGTGACCTGTGTGTGTGTGAGAGAGAGAGGCACGCTAAAACCCTTTTTAAGATGTAAAATACCATATTTTTTAAGATGTAAAATACCATACGAGAAGGCAGAGGCATCAGGACTCTGTTGAGGCCCTTTTAGGGAAAGCTGCTTTCTCCAGGTCAAAAGAATGGACTTCCTGGCCTTGGGTAGAACATTCCATTCTGCTCTCACCCAAGGACTAGAGCATTATATACTGTTGTCTCCTCCCTTAGAATTAATCCCACTGGAAGCTGATGATAACTTTTCTACTTATGTCCCCTTCAGATCCAGCCCGGTCCTAAGCATGCTTGCCTGACACTCTAGACTTTGTCCCTCTCTTAGGCCTCCCTCCCTCCCTCCTTTCATGCAGCTCCTTGCCAACCTCCACTGCGGAACCTGCCAGCTTGATTTTCTTAATCTTTTTCTTCCCAGTGGCTGCAGAGATTTACACCTTGCCTACCCTGGGCTTTATTTTTTTTTATTTTTTATTTTTTCCCAAAGCAATAAAATAAGCCTTGAGCTTAAAATTAAGAAAAAAAGGAGGGTCTAATTGGGCCTGACAGTCACATGGCCAGGACCACCCTGAAGAAAACATTCACCTGTGGACATAGTAAAAAAAAAAAAAAAGGGGGGGGGGAAATCCTAAAGGGGTCGAGACCCACAGATTGAGAACTCAGTTTTGAAGAGCAACTGGCTCCCAGAGCTCCCCCTTCAGGGCGGTTGTTTTCCCGGTCTTCACTGCTAAGCCTGCCAGATTCCCCCAGTTTTAACTAAAAAGGCATAACTTTGCCATTTCCTCCTCCTACCTCTTATTTGAATGCCAGCCAGAACTCGAAGCACAGTTGCCTTTCTGTTTTCTTGGAAGGTTCCCTCCCCTTCTGTCTGCAGTGTGCAGACCACCATTCTTGACTGTCTTATTGCTGTGCTGAGACACCATGATCACAGCAACTCTTACAAAGAAAACACTTCCTTGAGGGTGGCTGGCTTACAGTTTCAGAGGTTCAGTTCATTAAGATCATGAGGGAGCATACTGCTACATCATACATGCAACAAGAAGTCTACTGACAGTCACAGTGAAGAGACCTCAGGGCCCGCCCCCACAGTGACACACCCTTCAACAAGGCCACACCTCCTGATAGCACTACTCTCATTGATCAAACTAACACACCAACCCTAACTCAAAACTCTCCATCTTCTCTATCACCCTCCTCCCGGCCGGCAGCTGCCAAGATTTACAGCTTGACCTGTTGTTTTTCCCCCAAATGCTAATAAAATGATCTTTCTGAGCTTCCTTCTAAGTTAATTTAACAGTAAGACTCAGAACTCCCAGGAGGACTGGAGAGATGGCTCAGCAGTTAACTTCAGCTCCAGGGGACCTGGTATCCTCAGGAAGACATATATGCTGGCAAAACACCAATGCATATTAAACAAAAATAAATTATTAAGGCAAACAAACAACTCCCCCCCCCCAAAAAAAACTTCCCTGGGTAACCACTCCAGAAACCACCACCACCAGAAAAAAAAAAAAAAAAAAAAAGGAAATCTAGGGATATACTCAATGTAGGTAATGGGGTCTTAGGATCTAGAGATGAACTTCAGGGTCCCAAAGTTTATGAGAGTGGGATGTGGGGTACAGCTCAGTGATACAGTATTTGTGTTATATGTCAGGTTAATGCCCAGCAACCTCTCAAAAACAAAACAGTGGGGCTAGGCAAATGGAAATTTAGCTCCCTCTACGCACTGTGGATAGTGGGCTGAGTTTTGATGAGATCTTTAACTCTGTGTCTGTGTGTGTTGTATGTGTTTGGTTGTCTGTCTGCCTGCTGATTTGTGAACCATGTGAGCATGCCTGGTACTCAGAGGCCACTATGAGGAGGATGTTGGATTTCCTGGGACTGGAAGACCAGCCGGTGCTCCTTAGCCTCTGAGCCATGTCTCCAGTTACAAGTTTTCTGCTTCCTGTCATAGAACTTACTGTCCCCATGAGGTTCTTGTGTCATCATGACACACACCCTCTGCCTGCCAACTAATTGAAAAAAAAAATACATCCATGAAACTCAAAGCTCTGACTTGAGGAGCAGACAACTGGCTCTTGGATGATACACAGGAAACAGACAACAAAACAACTCTGGAAGTAGAGTGTTGCTTTCTGTGATGCAGGGGATGGAAGCCAGGGCCTGGGGTGTGCTCAGTGTTCACTCTGCTCTGGTCCTACAAGGGAGTTTTTGCTTCCTTGAAACCAACTCTTCCTTGACCTTTTGTGTGTGTGTGTGTGTGTGTGTGTGTGTGTGTGTGTGTGTGTGTGTGTGTGTGTGTGTATGCATGCGTGTGTGTGTGTAGGCACTGAGAAAGCCTGACTTCCTCCTTTGGATGAGTCAGAACATAATGGGGTTCCAGAAAAAGGGAGGGAGAACCTACTGTTAGCCACTCCCAGTCCAGGACATAGTATAAATGGAGCACTGAGGAGCCCACACTGTGCCCCTTTGACCCCATGATGACTTTCATAATGGCAGCACCAGTTTACATTTGGTGGAAGAAAAGCAATCTAATTTTTCAAGACAGGGTTTCTCTGTGTAGCCCTGGCTGTCCTGGAACTTGCTCAGTAGACCAGGCTGGTCTCAAATTCAGAGATCTGCCTGCCTCTGCCTCCTGAGTGTGAGGTTTAAAGTGTGTACCACCACTGCCCAGATAACTTTTAAAAACACAACACGTTTTATTATTTATGTGTTCACTGGTGTTTTGTTTGCTTGTATGTCTGTGTGAGGGTGTCAGATACCTCGGAACTAGAGTTAGAGACAGTTGTGAGCTACCATGTGGTTGCTGGGAATTGAACCTGGGTCCTCTGGAAGAGCAGCCAGGGCTCCTAACTGCTGAACCATCCTTCCAACCTCTGGAAGAAAAAAATTTTTAATCACATTTATTAATTGTGTGTACCATTTGTGAATTCATGACATGGTATGCATGTGGCTATCAGAGGGCCCAAGGGATTGAACTTGGTTCATCTGGCTTGCAGGCATTTTACCTGCTGAGTCATCTCAAGCCCTGTGGAAGAAAATCTTGAGCACTATCCTCCCAATGTGCACATGTATCTTTTCAAGTTGAATCAATGCCATTCATATTTTTCACTAAGACATATCGTTGTGGTACTTTATTTACATTGTGAAGATGTATCTTTGCCAAGGTGCTTCTAATTGGTTTAATAAAGAGCTGAATGGCCAATAGCTAAGCAGGAGAAAATAGGTGGGACTTCCAGGGACAGAAAGGACTCTGGGAAGAAGAAAGGTAGAGATGCCAGGAAATGCAGAGCAAGCCAGATGTGCAGGAGGAGGGGTAACAGCCACTAGTCATGTGGCAGAACATGGATTAATATAAATGGGTTAATTTAAGTTATCAGAGGTAGTTGAGAACAAACCAAGCTTTCATAAGTAAGTTTCCATGTCATTATTTGGGAGCTGGCAGGGCAGAGGAAGACTCATTACAACATATAGACACCTTTGTGCTACTAGACAAAGTTGCTTATACAGAGGGACTTTCATTAGAGACTGAAGGGCACTCAAAGGCTCTCATGAGAAACTCAATACTCACGCTCCTGGATATGTACTCTCCTTCTCTTTCTCTTAACTCCTTGTTTCCTTCCTTCTCTGTTCAACTCTCCCTTTAAAACAATAGTTACTTGGGATGGATGGGTATGTATGTGCCAAGTGCATGGGCCGAGGGCAGAGGGACAACCTGGGGGAGTCGGTCTCTTCTTCCATTGGGTGGATTCCACACAAGGAACTCAAGGCATCAGGCTTGGCCACAAGCATCATCACCATCTCACTGGGCCTGAACTCTCAAATAATTCCCATCTTTGCCTCATTTAAGGCAGACAGGCCGAGGAGGAGAGAGGGAGAGTGCTTTTCAAAAGACAGCATTCTCGAGTAACTAAATTTATAAGTCAGAATTTTTTTAATTCAAATTTTAAGGATGTTTGCTGGACATGGTAGAACATGCTTGCAATCCAGCATTTGGAAGGCATAGGTAGGAGGGTCAGGAGTTCAAGATCATCCTTGGCTACAAAGGGAGTTTGAAACTTGTGCCCAGAGTCCAGACCCCCCCCCCCAAAAGATGACTAAGAGACCTGTCTGATGCAACAACAAAGAGTCTCTTTATTGACAAGCTAGCTTGGGTCACTCTGTCCCTCCAACATATTGATGGAGTAGGAGCGACCCTGAGCAGCACCAGGCAAGGGTTTTTATTGGAGGGCTCTAGGTGCTTCAGAGCTGGGTTACTGTCCTGGGATTGGACCAAACTCGGACTAGGGGTACCTGTTATGAATTCATTGGCTGTTTTGAGTTCTAGGGGTGTTTCAACATTTAGCAGTGGTAGGTTTCCTATATCAGTCAGCAACTCAGGTATACTGGAGACTATATTCCCAGGAAGGGAATGTTTGGAATGTCAGGTATGTCCCCCTAGCTGGCTCCTCCCTGCATGTGGTCTGTTCTTGGGCCACACACACACCAGCTACAATCCTGTCTCAAGCATTAAAAAAAAAAAAAAAAAAAAAAAAAAAAAAAAAAAGATGCCTTGCCTCTGTGAAACCTCGGTCTGAGATGATCAATGGATATGGACGGTGGCCATTAGGAGGGGAAAGCTGGTTACCTGACCCACAGGTCTGATATGTGTTTCTGTAAGTATACATGTGGCCAAAGAAAAAGAATCTGAAAATCTCCCCCATGTATACTGTACTGCACTGTCTTTCCAGTGGAAATTAACTGCCTTGTCTTTTATGTGTGGACAGAGTTCACTCAAAAGAGCTAGCTGTTCCTTATGCTGGCTGGTGCAGAGTGTTTACTCAGCCATAAAACAACGAAACAGTGGTGCCACATGCCTGTGATCCCAGCACTTGAGAGGTACAGATATAAGAAGGCCCAGAGTTCAAGACCATGCCCATCTACATAGAGAGTTTGAAGCCTGCCTGGCTACATGACATCCTGCCTCAAAAAAGCCAAACCTAACCAACAAAACACCTCCCAAAAGGAGGAAGGAGAACTATGCCATTTAGATTTAAAGGGGGAACAGCACTTAGAGTGAGTGGCCCCTGCACCTCACCTGGGCCACTCAGAACTGGCCCTGGTGGTGTAGGTGTTTGTGGGCCAACTTTGAGAGTATGAAATCAGAAGAACTGGCCCCACCCCTTGCTTAAGGCTGCAAGCCTAGAATTTGCCAGAGCAAAGCAGAAGAGCTCACCCTGGATAGTGAGGCCAGGGGAGAGCTGGCTGGCTGACCAACCCTGCAACTATAGGGTTATGGATTGATCCACCCATCTGACATCTGCTGGAACAGAGCCAAAGCTGCAGGATTTCCATAACAGAGCAACAGCAGGATGACCAAGAGGAGGCTCAGTGAAGGCCCAGCATGGATAGTGTAGCAGAAACCAGACCTTGAACCAGACCAGTGGCTCTTTGCAATGAACACTCGCAAATACAGATATGTGGACAAAGGGTTTACTGAGTGACTCACTGTGCCACACTATGGCTTTTACAATAAGATTTTTTCTTTTTTTCTTTTCTCTTAAATTGTATTTTTTGAGTGGGAGGTTGCAAGGGCAGAGGATAGATATGAAGGGATATGGATCGAAATGCCTGATGTGAAAAGACACAGAGAATAAAAAAAAGTTTAAAGTGGGGAAACATAAAAATAGTGTACAATTCTTCTTAGACGCATACTCTAGAGCTTTGCACACACACATCCCAGAAGGGGAAAGCAGCAAAGTGGGTGAGGGAAGGTAGTGGATGTGTACAAGCAAGGTACAATGGTATATGCCCATGAAAATCAGGGTTGGGGAATGGCTCAGTTGGTAAAGTGCTTCTCATGGACCTCCTGGATTTGATCTCCAGCACCTACATGAAGAGCAGCCACAGAGGAAGCAAACGCCATAATCCCAGCTCTGGACAGGGGGAGACAGTGGGATCCCTAGAGCTTGTTGAAATAACTAAGGGAGCTACATTTTCAGTGAGAAAATGTAGGTTGGACGCCTCGGAAAATAGGTTGGATACTCAAATATTAACCTCTCCCTATGTAGGCACATGCAGGAGCATTTATACCCCCCACCCAAATACATACACACACACACACACACAGAAAGTACCATAGAAAGTGTATGATAACTGTAAATATATGTGTGTGCATTTATATGCACAGTGTGTGTACATTTAGCTTTTCTAGGTGGGAGTGGTGGTAGTTTGGGGACCCTCAGGTTTGAGCCTAAGAAAGTGCCTGTCTATCTAGTTGTCAGTAGTCACTGTAAAAGCAACAGTGGCCTATTCTATAAGGGAGTGGGCTTCTGCAGCTCTTCATTATCATGGACAAGCTTAGGGGAAGTGAAGTTAGGAAGAACTAATGAAATGAAAACACACACAAAGCAACATCCAACATATCTGTCAACAGGACTCAGCTCAGAAACAAAGACCAAACCAGAATCTACCCCAGGCCCAGACCCTATTTAGATTAAAAATCCTGGGCTGGAGAGTTTGCTCAACGGTTAAGAGCACTGGCTGCTCTTCCAGAGGACCAGGGTTTGATTCGCAACACCTGTACAGTGGCTCTCAACTGTCTGTAACTCCAGTGCCAAGAGCTCCAATGCTCTCTTCTGGCTTCCTCAGGCACCAGGCACATGCATGGTGTGCAGACATGTAGACAAAACTCCAATCCATGTTGTGCTGGCTAATTGTATGTAAACTTAACACAAGCTAGAATTATCCAAAAGAGAAGACCTCAACTGAGGAAATGCCTCCATAAAACTGGCTATAGGCAAGCTATAGAGTATTTTCTTTTTGGTTTTTCAAAACAGCTCTGGCTGTCCTGGAACTTGATCTGTGCACCAGGCTGCCCTCAGACTCAGAGGTCCACCTGCCTCTGTTTCCAAAGTGCTGGGATTAAAGGCATGCACCTGGCTAGAGGTTTTCTTAATGATTGATGGAGGGCCCAGTCCATTGTAGGCGGTTCCATCCCTAGGCTGGTGGTTTTAGGTTCTGTAAGAAAGCAGGATGAACAAGCCATGAAGAGCAAGTCAGTAAGCAGCTCCCTTCTGTGGCTTCTGCTCCTGCCTTCAGGTTCCTGCCCTGGCTTCCTACAGCTATGGACAACTTAAAATACAGTAAGCTCAATAAACTCCCCCCCCCCCAACTTGCTTTTTGGTCATAGAGTCTCATCACAGCAACAGAAACCCTCACAAAATAATTTAAAACAAAATAAAAATCTGAATCTCCAAAGCTGCTACACAGCTTACGCCTGATGCCGAGCTCGTGGGCACGGACAATCCACAGTGAGGATGAACGCTACAGCAGACTGCAGAGAAAGATCGAGACCAGCAGGGGCTTGAGGCTGCAGATAGTGATGAAAAAATCAGGCTGACGCACAGACCAGAGCTTGAAAGTTTCCCAACAGTTTGGCCAATCACAGCAGTGATCAAAACATCAAATTATAGAAGCAATCCAAGTGACATTAGCCAACTAGAGAGGAAGCATAAAAATGGATTTGATGACTTGTAAAGACATTTGGCAAGGGAAGAGTGGGGGTTCTGGAAGCGGAGGTGCTGATCTATGTGGTGGCATATGCCTGTAATGCCAGCATTTGGGAGGCAGAAACAAGAAGGGCTAAAGATCATCCTTGATTAGGAAGCATTTCTCAAAGGAAGAGAGAGAGACAAGAACAAAGGTTCAAACATCCATGAGGCTAAAGTCTGGAAATATATAAATGTATATATGTATCACACATACATATGCTTATATGTAAATACAAAATATATATTTCTATGTATATATTTTGTTTTCCAAATTCATGTTGGATTAGAATGATAAAGGGAAGGATTTTCCATTCCCTAGAAATGGAATCAAATACATCTTGTGGCGAAAGAAAGCCAACTTGCTTGGCACATAGAATCTTCCAACAGTGTCCATCTTTCTGTGTGTCCTCTCAGGTCACGTGAGGAGATTCACATAGAGGCCAAGGAAAGACAGATTTCCAGCCTGGGTCTTGATTATGTGCCAAGGCATGGCCATGCTGAAAAGGACAAGTACTTTCTTGGGAGTTTAAAGGGTGGGCATGTCATCTGGATTGGGTGACATTTGTGGGAGGGAAAAAGAAGCGGAGACAGCAGGCTGTGCATAGCCATTGTGTTTTATTGGATCTGGTGTCTTATTTTACAAAATATGTAGCAGAGCCCAAAACGCAAAGCAGTCAACGTCTGCCGGGATGGGGGGCTCTGTGCGGGCCCTTCCCCCCAGACCCTAGCTGACTGGGAGGCTGAGCTAAAGGAGACAAGCGGGCAGTAAGTGGGGGCAGCAGCATGGCAGGGTGCCAACACTAAGGTGGGACCTGGATCCTGTTGTCCCTGCCTTCTAGAGCTCAGGGGCATCTCTGGTAGACTAAATAGGACTGCTGGGCAAGGATTCCAATGAATGCCTCATACTGGTTCAGATATAGTGTCTGCCTTTGCCCTCCCATTCCCTAAGGCAGCCCTAGGAGGAGCGGTAAGACTGGGGGAAGAGGAGGGCAGGGTGGGGCTTTGAGAGGCATCATCCAGGACACCTCTCATTCATCTTCCTGTCCATCGCTCCCACCATACAAGCAAGGAGGATAGAGAGGGTCCGGGGATGAACCAGATATCTGGATCCCAGGCTCTCCTAAGACACTGAGAAGTATATTGTAAATTTCTGGGACATTGCTAAGGACATAAGGCCTTCTGAAAAGTCAGGGAACTCAGATTCTGCTGGCCTCAGACAATAGACCTGGAGAACCTGGCAATGACAGCCCTGCCCAGGTTCTCATAATCTGCCCAGGCTTTCTGTTTTCCATCCAATTTCTAGAACCTAAAGAACAGTCTCAAGGCCAAGATTTCTCTACTCTCTATCCCCTCCTACAGGGCCCTCAAAAGCTATGCTGAAAAGCCAGCCAGGGACACATGTTCTCTGAGGAGGGAGTCTTAAAGGAAGTCTATGAGGTCAGGGGTGGGGAAAGCACCATAGCAGGAGACATTCCGTCTAATGTGGTTTCTAGAATGGGAGGTGAGGAACCACTCAGTCCCTGCACCAGGGGTGGCCTCAGCACTGGGAATCGGGTGAGAAGGGAAGAGAGCTGTCGGGAGTTGCGAATTCCCCCTCCCAGACACACTTTGCCCACTCTTGCCACTTAGCTCCAGGGATCTGGATGCCTGAGGCCCCAGGACCTCGAATCCCTACAGCCCCCCCAGGGTATAGGTAGGATGAGGACAGACCCAGGGAGAGAAGGGTTAGGTTCACCTGAACTAAGACTAGAGCATGGTCACCCCAGGATGCACTAACCCCTCTCCCTGGGGATCTAGATGACATTATCAAAGAGTTGCATGGACCTCATGATGTTCTCGTCCTGTGATCGTGGCACATGGCATGAGGGAGGCAGATTAGAGAGAGAGAGAAAAAAAGGTTGTCAGAAACACAGAGAAAGACATTTAACCGAGATGGGTACTTTCAGAGGTAGAGAAGGAGCATAGGGGCCTGAGGTAGTAAAGGGGTAAATTTCCCTTGGTCCTGAAAGAACAGGGCTGGGGTGGGGGATGACATAGGGCTGAGAGAAGCCTTTTCCTGTTTCCCTGATTTGGGTCTTAGTGTTTAGACCAGGGAAGTGTAGAGAGTGAGGCCATACCTTTTGACAAGACTCAATGAATTCCTCAATGGTCACCACACCATCCTTGTTTCTATCCATCTTCTGCAAGAAGGCGGTCACGCAGGGAGAATGGGATAAACGAGAGACTCAGATGAGAGGCGTGTTGGGTCCAGGCCTTCCTCCACGCTAAGGCCGCTAACCCACCCAGACCCAGGCACCTGGAAGAAGCTCTCCACGTGCTCTCTTGGGGCCTCCTCCCGGAGGGCAGGGTATGTATACTTTCCCATCATGTCATAGATGGATTTCATGATGTCAAGCATTTCCTGTTAAGACAGATGAGAAGGTTTCTCCTAAGAGCTTCCAGCCTCCATACTTAGGGACCCAAAACCAAGGACAGACTTCCCTCCTTACTGGTAATACAGATGTATGTTGTTCATTATCAGATTCCTTTGCACCCTCCCCACCTGGCACCCCGCACACTGCCCCCCCCCCCCTGCCCTCCAGTGGCCCTGCACCTCCTTGGTGATACAGCCATCCTTGTTGAGATCATATAAGTTGAAGGCCCAGTTCAGCCTATCATCTATGGTTCCCCGTAGAATCACCGACAAACCAGCCACAAAGTCCTGGAAAGGAGGTGAGGGTGGGGGTGGGGTGGACCTTACCAACCCATTCTTTGGGTCTGGCATGGAAATCTTAATCCCCCTGAAGCCCAAAGAAACAAGCTTGTGTGACCCATCTCCCCTAGCTCACCTCAAAACTGACAGAGCCATCATGGTTGGTGTCGAAGGCATTGAAGAGAAAAGCCGCATAGGTACTAGAGTCTGTGGATGATCGTGGGACATGAACGTGGCCTTCGAGAAGGGCTACTTGCTTCTTTTCTGCAGCTTTCCCAGCCCCATTACCTTAGCATTCCCAGCCCTCCAGAATCCTCTTCCCACCTGAGCCTAGAGATGACAACTGTTTCCTCACCTCCTTGGGGAAAGAACTGAGAGTAAATCTGCTTGAAGTTCTCCTCATTGACAATTCCACTGGGACATTCCTGCGCAGAGACAACCAAACTGAGTAGATGCACGCACAAACCTCACATCCTTTCCATTCACCTCCCTTAGGCCAGAGACTCCCACAAGAAGAAAAAAAAAATCATCTTGCTTCTGTGGAACTCACCACAGAGTTCTAGTAACAACTGGCAAGAAGACACGAACCAGATCACAGAGCCTAGCCTGCCACCCCCAAGGGCCCTGAACCTCAGACTAGAAATTGGGCCCATGGGCCCCACCTTCCTCTTCAAAGCACCCAGGCCATACTTTCCAGGCACTTGCAAGTCAGCTCTGCAGTTCAGCTTCACCCAGTTGGCTATGCCCTCCACTCACGTTCTTGAAGCCTCGGTACAGGACCTGCAACTCTTTGCGTGTGAACTTGCTTCGTTCCTGCAGCTGTTCCAGACCCTCAGGCCGGTGACACACCGTGGATAATTCAAACTCATCCTCCACGCTGTCTGCGGGGAGTGATAGGGAGATAGTTTTGCTTCAAGTCAGGCCCCCGAGATCACTTTGGGAATCTTCTAATTAACCCATGCCCCCTCCTTCCTGGCCTATCTTCCACACCCGGAGCCAGCTTGTCAGACTCAGAGCTGAGACTGTCAAAGGAGAAAAGACCCCAGTCAGCTTCGAGGTCTGTTGGGGCTGAGGCCATGCCTGGCTCCAGAGCCAGAGGTCCAGACTCAGCAATGGCCCTGGCCCTTGGTTGGGGACAACGCCTTGACGCAATTTCTTAGAAAGGGACCCCTTGACGCAATTTCTTAGAAAGGGTATAAAATGGGGCTCAGGAGCCCCTGAAGATCGGAGCAAAAGGGTCTTTCTTGACCATCTTAGTTCAGACCAGCCCCTGCCTGGGAGAGCCCACATCCAACCCAATCAAGCCCCGCCCATCCCAGCCATGCCCGAGCCATGCCCCACCCAGCTCCAGCCAATCTTTGTTCAGACCCCAATCTTGACTCCAGCTGTAGTCCCACCCCAGTTCCCAACGTCCAGCCCCCAGGCAAGTACCCCCATCCCACCCCAACCAGGAGAGGAAGTCACCTGGGTCCAGCGGGCGGGGTCTGTGGGGGCGGAGGGAGGCTGGGGCGGCTAATGCTGAAGGGAGGGAATTGTCAGCAAGAAGACCAAGCCCTGCAGACACTCCCAGGTGTTTCAATACACAGAACCCCAGGCCCACAACATAGGCACATACACAGTGAACACAGACTGGACTCCTCACAAACACTAACAGCCCCCTTCTTAGATTAACTCTCTGGGTGGCACTATCGGAGTGAAGCAATGTTAGATGCTCAAATAGCTACAGATTGGGCCTTCATAGCTTACAAAACTCAGTATAAAGTGGGCAGGGCTCGGCTGAAGAAATGAAACATATAGACAAAAGAAGGCCACTCAGTTGGTGGCCACTCAGCTGAGGACCAGGTTGGGACAGAAAAACCTCAGTATCCTGACATCTGGGAAGGCAGACTCATCCTCTATACCTGGTACCCTATTAGGGCACAGGTGACCTGAATTCCAAGGTAAAAAGCAATAGGGAAGCCACAGAGTTGCAGCTCAAGCTAGCTAGCTAAGCCTCCTGCCATGGTCACACTGGTCATGCTTAGTCAGGCTTTATGCCTAATATACAAGCCCTCGTCTGCCATTCTTCAGACCACCAAGGCCCACAGGCATTCATGATATGGCCATACATTCCACTTCATTGCCAGAGCCCTCACATTCAAACCCAATCAGTTCCTACTCCACCACCCCCCCTTTTACACACACACACACCCCACCCCCAGAAGCATAGGAGAGGCACTTGCTTTCACTGACTGAGGGCAGGGCTTGGGGCCCACAGCACGGCAGCAGCTTGAGGAAACGCTGCTTCAGGGCTTTTTTAGTGGGCCCTGGAGGGTGGCCTGGGAAGAGAGAAGACCCCAGGAAGGCACATTAACTCCCATTGCCCCCAGTTCCATTTTCTTGTTCACTCCCCCACCAATCACAAATCAAAGCTGCCCGGGGCTGGGGTGGGGATAGGAAATGAATGGGGCATTAGAAGGGCAGAATAGCTGGGGCCATGCCTATTGGGTCTCATAGGAATGTCAACTGGGGCCAGGCTTGGTCACTTTGTATAATGAGAAATGGCTGGCAAGAGTGAGGCAGCCTCAGTGCTAACTGCAACCCAACTCCTCAGGGCAATGTCTAATCAAAGGGATTGCCTGAATAGGAATCTCTCTCTCTCTCTCTCTCTCTCTCTCTCTCTCTCATACAGATGACAGTAACACTATGGCCTAAGCACACACATATGCTTTTACTTAATACTCTAATATACACAAATATGACCAAAGTAAAAATGATTACACATATTTCATATGCAGCATGATCAAACCACATAAAATATACAAGGATCCTCAAGTTATTATGACATATCCATGATATTGTGGCTTAAATCTCTGTGAAAGTTAATACCCAATGTTAACTTGACTGGATTTAGAATCACCTAGGAAGCCAGGCTGTGGTGGTGTACACCTTTAATCCCAGTACTCAGAGGCATAGGAAGGTGGATCTCTGAGTTTGAGGCCAGCCTGGTCTACAGAGCAAGCTCCAGGATAGCCAGGGCTACACAGAGAAACCATATCTTGGTAAATAATAATACTAATAAAAAAATAGTCACTTAGGACACACACTTTTGAACATCTATTGAAGAGGGAAGACCCACCTTAAATGTGGGTAGCAACACTCTATGGGCTGGGGTTCTAGACTAAATAAAAAGGGAGGTACAGTGCTTTGGGACAATGCTTTTGTACACTGTGAAGATTTGTCACTCATACTGGTTTAATAAAATGCTGACTGGCCAATAGCCAAGAAGGAAATATAGGCGGGGCAACCAGACTAGGAAAATTCTGGGAAGAGGAAAGGCAGGGACAAAGTCACCAGCCAGATTAGAATAATGGACTGAGAGAAGGTACCAAGTCATGTGGCTTAATATAAATAGAAACACGGGTTAACTTAAAGTGTAAGAGTTAGTAATAAACCTGAATTACTGGCCGAGCATTTATAAGTAATACTAAGCCTTCAAGTCAATTATTTGGGAAGCAGCTGCTGGATATTTGAGAGTTCTGGTGGGACAGAAACTTCTGACTACAGAAGGGGTCTGAGTGACAGTAAAAAATTCTGTATGCTTCCTGACTATGATGGCTTAGTATAACTCACTACTACATCTTTCTGACATGATGGACAGAAGCTACAAACTGTCTGTCAAAATAAGCCCTTAAGTTGCTTTTGCCAGTTGTTTCATCACAGCAAGAAGAAACTGACACAGAAAATTGGTACCAAGAG
Source organism: Phyllotis vaccarum (assembly GCA_033318265.1). Classification (NCBI taxonomy): domain Eukaryota; kingdom Metazoa; phylum Chordata; class Mammalia; order Rodentia; family Cricetidae; genus Phyllotis; species Phyllotis vaccarum. The sequence continues at coordinate 15,906,694 of JARWLC010000004.1, read as the reverse complement.
TGGGGTTATTGCTGTTATAAATCTGACTGGATGGTTTGTAGACTGAACTGGCTTAAGAGAGGGATAGAAAGTTTGAACCATGGAATAGGAAATCCCTAAGACACTGTAAGCAGAGCTTAGTGGTCACTTTGGTGAGACTGTAGAAGACAAGACTGTCACAAGAAGTACAGACATTGGGACTCAGAGTACTTTCTTTTGAGAGGACATTACACAAACCTGTGAAGGTGAAGCCCAAGCTGCATTTGGAAAACTCAGGATGTTGGAGATGCCAGGGCCGTGGGAAAGCTATCAAGGGAAGCTAAGTAGAGCAGGCTCATGAGAGATGCTATATGTGCTTCAAGTAACAACGAGAAGGGAATACATAAGACTTATTGGTGCCCACATGATGCCACTAAAAGCACCAATACCAATATGGCACTGCAGAACTTAAGTGTTGCCTTGTTGGGTTTTGAGTCTTGCTTTGGTCCAGCCTTTGCATTCCCTGCCCTTATTCCTTTTTAAAAATGAGAATAATTGCTCTGTACCAATGTGTGTTGGAATCGTATAACTTTTTACTTTACTGAGGCTTAAAGTGAAGAGATTGCCCTGAACTTGAGATTTTGAACAATTTTAGAGCTATTAATATTCTGGAGATTTAGAAATCATCCAAGGAAAAAGCTATGCAAACCTGATGACCTGAGTTCAATCTCTAGAACCCAAGTAAAAGGTGGAATGTGGTGGCACACAGTAAGAGCCTACAAACTTTCATGGTGAGACAGGAAGCAGAGACAGGGTAACTACCCAGAAGCCGACAGACCTTGTAGCCTGGAACACAGCAGTAGAAACCAGAGAAACCCTCACTCAATAGAATGTGAGGATGGACTCCTGAAGGGTTACCTTTGACCTACACACACACACACACACACACACACACACACACACACACACACACACACACACACACAAATTGGGGAGACTCATACAGATAAACTAAACACACTTTGCATTTTGAAATAACCATAACCAGGGATGGGATGTCATAGCTCAGTGTGATGTATTTTGAGTTGACAAAGGAAAGACTTGTGATGGCTGGGTTTAGAATCACCTAGGAGACACACTTTAAATGAGAATGGCCCCCAGAAGCTCCTATGTTTGCATACTTGGCAGTTAGTTAGTACAACTGTTTGGAAAGGATTAGGAGATGTGGCCTTGTTGGAGGAGATATGTCATTGGGTGTGGGCTTGGAAGTTTCAAAAGCCCACACTAGGTCTAGTTGCCGCTCTCCATCCCCTACCGCCTGCTGCCTATGGATAAGGATATAAACTACTCCCAACTCCTGCTCCATTGCCATGCCTGTCTGCCTCTCACCATGATGTCATGGACTCACCCTCTAAAATGGTAAGCCAGCCCCTAATTAAATGCTTTTCTTGCCTTTCAAGGGGTATCTTCACAACAAAAGAACAGTTTCTAGATTGGTTTAGCTGAGGAGAGACTTCCCACCATGAATGTGTGCAGTAACATCACACAGGCTCGGAGCACAGATGGAATAAAATGAACAAAAGGAGAAGCTGAGCTGAGCAGAGCAGCAACATTTCTCTCTTGTCTTCTTGACTGTCCTGAACTCACTCTACAGACCAGGCTGGCCTTGAAACCACAGAGAATCCTTCTGCCTTTGCCTGTCACATGCTGGGATGAAGGTATGTACTACCACCACCCCCACTTATTTCTGTTTTCTGACTGTGGACACAATGTGACCAGCTGCCTCAAGTTCCTAGTGCCACAGCTAAAAACAGCCCGCCACCATGCCTTTCCCACTATGGCAGACTATATATTTAGCCACATCTTCCCCTCTGTGGTGAATAATGTTCAAGCATGTCTTCTCCATTGATGTAAGATGTCCTTCTGTATGCTGTGAATATCACTGGTTAATAAAGGCACTGTTTTGGCCTATGGCAGAGCAGCATATAAGCAGGTGGGAAATCTAAGCATAGATACAGGAGGAGGGCAGAGTCAGGAGACAGGATCCAGCAGCCCAAGGAGCAAGATGTAAAAAATAGGTAAGCCACAAGCCACGTGGCAAGACAGATTAATGGAAATGGGTAAAGATGCAAGAGCTAGCTAGCAATATGCCTGAGCCATAGCCCAAACCGTATATAATTAATATAAGCGTCTGAATTATTTTTAGGGGCAAAGCAACTGTGGGTCAGTCTGGACCATGGGGCTAGATCGAGCCAGAAACTTCTACTATAAACCATGTCTTCCTCGCTGTGTTAAACTATATATACATCAACCATGTCTTTCCCACTGTGGTCAACTATACATCAACCATGTCCTCCTTGCTGTGGTGAAGTATACATTTAAACCATGAGTTCAAACTCACCCTTCTTCTCAGGTATCTCCCTACAGTGATAAGAAAGTAAGTAAGACAGCCCTCAGGGTGTACTTCATCCACAAAGGCTTCATGTGTCCTGGGCACACCCACCTTTCTCTCTTCAAATCCCTTCCTCCATGCACCCAATCTTCCTTCAGAAGAATGCAGTTCCTTGTTCTTGTTAGCTAGCTCACCTATGCCGAGAGCTGGCACTTTCTGAGTCCTTCACTATATGACCAGCTCTTTGAAGGTTAAACACAAGCAGGACTCTGATGCAGCAACAGATCACAGAAAGCTGGGAGCGATGGTTCATGCTTATAATTCTAACACTTGGGAGGTGGAGGTAGGAGGATCAGGAGCTCAAGGCTAGCCCCCCTCATTTCTACATGTGTCCTTCGCTGTAACTGAACCTAGGGGACCCTTAACACTATTACCTGTGTCTCTCAGCTACACTCACCTACAGATAACCGCACTAGATCTACTGGGTCTGGTATACTGGGTAGGGATTACTTCATCCCTAGCAAGGCCAACATTCTTTAGTTATGTTACTCTATTTTAGCCCTCCATACCACCACAGGCTTGTCCTCCCAAACCAGGCTCCACCCACAGGACCATCCTGCCCCCAAAGGGGTGACTATATAAGGATAAGGTTACAGCCTTCTCCCCTCAAACCCATCCATCTAACCCCCTGGAGCTACTGTAAGGTGGGAAGGGAGGCAGTGGGCCAGGCAAGGATCGATGGTGGCCTGGCCCCTGGCCCAGGCCTCCATTAGCCTGGACTCTGGTTTCCCGAAGCCGGATTATATCCAGGGCCTCTGATGGTGTTGTCGGTCACCCGGGCAGTGGGTAGCTTTTCTGTTCCTCCCACCTTCCCTGCTCTCCCATGCCCGTTTATGTGGAAGAGAGAGGTTGCTGCCATTCCTGCGATGTTGGGTTTTCCCAGATGGCCCCCTGCTCACGCCACAGTCTAAAGGGGATGGTGAGCGAGTGGCAAATGACCTCATCTGTGAGGAGCTCAGCCCGGCCTTCTCAGTAAGTCTATAGCTAACTCCTTGCTCCTACTTCAGTAACTGCAGCAAGAAGAGTGGAGGATGTTCTCACTGAACCCTAAAGCAGGCAATTCCCAGACCTTCCTCTTGTCCCTGGGCTTCCTTAACATCTTTCCAGTTCTTCTAGGTGTCTAGCCTACAGCATCCTTACCCCATCCCCACACCCCGCTACCTGTCATAATTCCTGCCTGTTTCTAATAGTGAGTAATAATGTGCCATGGAGTCACACGGCTCTTTCTGTGAAGAGGGGGGGAGGGGTCACAACTCTGGGTGAAGCCTAAGTGTTTCCCTGTGCATCACCAATGCTATTCTCCTCATATGGGGCAGGACACATGGAGCCTTAGGGACCATTCTTCCCTTACTCCCAGGAGTTTGGGAAGTGAAGGGCATGAGATGTCCAGGCCTTGGTCTGATCCGCTCTGGATCCCCAGGCTGGATGGAGCCACCACTCTCCTGGTCACAGTGTTCCCAAACATGTGCCCCAAATCCACCAATCTTAAGCCTCAGACTGGTGCTATATGTCCCCAGGGAACACTGGGGACAGTTAACACATTCAACCTAATACCCAAAGAGGCTTGGCCACACATCTTGCCCAGCAGTCTGGCCTGGAAACAGTAACATTCACTATTTCACAAAGCCACAAGTCTTGTGTCATATTCTGACACACTTTGTCATCTATACATGAACACAGAGCGACACCCCATGTCTCACACAGTCACAGAAAATCTCCACCTGTGAGTACCCAGACCCGGAGTCACACATCTTTAGAGTCTCCCCCCCTTTTCACATTGCTCCTTTCCTCCCTCAGACCAACTCCTCAGAGACTCCCTTATTATCTCCCATACATCCTCTTTCTCAGGACACATTTGACACTCACCTGCTCACCCCTGCCCCCAGGTGTGAAGATAGCACAACCCACTTCCCAAATAGCAGCTCAGACATGCTCAGCTACCGGGGTTACCTTCCAAGGAGACAGGCTCAAAGAGGCCAAACTGTTCCAGGACCTTGACAAAAAGAACCAGGACCACCAGGACTGCCACCATCTCCAGCCCTTCCAGGGTCATGGCCATCCTGGGGCATGGCCCCACCTACTGATGCTCAGATACAAGGCTGCCCCACACCACTTCCCCCTCAGACTTCCCTGCCTGAGTAAGATGCCCTGCAGTCTCCTGCCCTGTCTTCCGCCCTGGGTCTCCTCCCTTCTCCTCTCTCCCCGCCTCTGTCCCCCACACCTCCCAGCCACAGCCTCCGCCTATTCCTACTCAAGCCACCTCAGCCTTTGGACCAACACTTCCTCTTCAGGATCTTTTGATGTGAGGGAGATGGGCTTAGACGGACACTGTGGTCACTGGTGACACAGTGAGGAGACACAGAGGAGCTGTGCTTAGAAGGCAGGTAGCAGGGTAAAACGTGTGTGAGAAACTACGGTCTGCACCCGGGTGAGTAACAAATGCCTAAGAATACGTTATGAGTTCTGTGTGACTTACTATGTGTGCATTCCTGGACTTGTCAGTGTGGAATATAGATGTCCCTTTTTTAAGTGTGTCTGTGTTTACGTGTGATGTGCACCTGTCACAAAGGTATGTTTGGGGTTATGACTGGCTTGGGTGTCTATGGAATATATATGTCAATATGTGTGGGGATTTCTGAGTGTATGAGACAAGGTGTGTGCTTTAGGAGGTTTGTGGACTATGGGTCCGAAGATGTGTAGGCATGGATGTGCTGTATAATTGGGAAGAGGGCCTCTGGTCTTATAAATTTATTGATAGAGGATTGTGTGAGAACATAGGGGAGACAAATGACCTCTCTAGTCAGAAGGACACTATCAGCATCGATTGTGGTTGTCATGGAGACCATGAGGCAGGAAGCACTATCTTCCCCTAGGCCACAGGCAGTGAAACTGAGGCTCAAGGAAGGGAGGATTAGGTAGGAAAAAGGCTGCTGGCCCCTTCATGACCCTCCAAAATGAGAACTTACTGAGGCTCCCTTGGGGACCCAGAGAACTAAAGCCCTGAGGGAAGCAGGGAGGGCTGTGCTTTTTCCCTTTCCTTAGGCTAATGCTCCATACTGGATATGCCCAAGCCTCATCCTTCCTTGGAGAGAAGCTCAGGATAGAAGGCAAATGTGAACTCCCCATGACATCCCACCCCCAAGCATTTCTGAAGTCTTTCCCCTTCTTGGTATGGGGCAGTGAGTGGGGGTGGGGAGGCCTTCAGAACCTGCAAACCATAAAACAGAGGCCTGTTACCATGGCACAGCGGTTAAGCACTCAGTGTTTACTAGATGATGCATTATAGCTCACTGATGCTATCACATCAAGCTTTCTCCTTAAATCTATGAAGGCATCCCCTAAGGCAAGTGAAGAAGCCAGAGCCAGAGGAAGCATACCTCCAGCATCAGTGCCTCGGTTTCAACCCAGCCTGACTCCTGGCCTATCCTCCGTGCCTCACTTCTTGTAAAGTTCCTGCTTTTGTCCAGGTGGCCCACTCTGCAGCTCCAGGATTAGTGAGTCTCAGCTGGGCAAGAACCAGTCCCTTTGCTCCAGTCGAGGGTTCAACTGCAGTTCTACAGAGCTACCACTGAGCGTCAGTGTCTATCTCATACCTTAGCTTACCCATATGGGTTCACCAACTTTCAGGCTGCCCTGGAAGGTTGTAGGGGAGGGAGGTAGTTATTTGAGCTGTGTCTCAGTCCCCACCCCTGGCATTTAAGGCCCTTTCATCAAGAGAGAAGCCTTTGTCTCAGCCAGTTTGGTTGCTTCACTGTCCCACAAACAATGCTGCCCATCCAACCGCAGACTCTGTTACCCTCTAAGCCTGTCCTGAGAGGTCTCACTCACCCTTTCCAGGCAGCTTAATACCCTCTTCATAACCTTTGGTCCTCAGATGCCCAGCTGAGTTCTATCTAATTCCTTGAGCTGGGCTGTGGTAGCACATGCCTGTAATCTCAGTATTTGGGAAGTGGATTCAGGAGGATTAGGCATTCAAGGCCAGCCTTGGATTCATGGAGGGTTTGAGGCCAGTCTGGGCTACCTGAAATCCTGTTTTAAAACCAAAATCAAAACCCCAAACTCCCAATATCCTATTGATTTTACAAGACATAACACTTAACTCCATACTGTTAGTAACAGAAACAGAACAGAGAACTGATATCATGACCTGGGTTCAAATCACAGTTTACAACTTGTACTTAACTGGGTAGATTCTTCCCACCTCCTTTACATTAAAAAAGTATTATTTGCAGGGAGGAGATGAGGCCAGTGTCATGGCATATGTGTAGAGGTCAGAAGACAATTTGTAGGAGTTGGTTCTCTCCTACCTGGGACCCCCAGGGATGGAATGCAAGTCATGAGGCACGTGCCTTACTGGCTGTGCCATTTCACCATCTCCTCGATGAGTTTTTTGCTTTGTTTTTCAATCGAGACAGGGTTTCTCTGTGTAACAGCCTTACCTGTCCTGGAACTCACTCTGTAGACCAGCTGGCCTTGAACTCACAGAGATCCACCTGCCTCTGCCTCCCAGGCGCACCACCACTACCTTGATGAGTTGTTAACTTGTGTATGTTTCAGGTTTCCATCTCACAAAATTTTGGGTGGGGACTAAACATGAAACACCATTGGACAATTCAGTCACTGCCAAATAAGCACGGCCCCTGCTAATAGCTCCACAGTACCCAGTGGTTCCCATAGCATTTCCGTATTTGTTACTATGATTATTGTTACTCTTTTTTTCCAGACAGAGTCTTTCCCTCTTTCAGACTGCTTTCTGAGAATAAGTGTTTTGTCCACCACATTCATGCATTGTGCCTAGAGGGATCTAAGACAGGGTTAGATCTCCAGGAACTGGAGCAACCGATGGTTGCATGCCACCATGGTGCTAGGAACCAAATCCAGGTCCTCTGTGAGAATAATGTTCCTAGACAGGGTCATAATACAGCCCAGCCTGACCCCAAAATTAGGTAGCTGAGAATGGTCTTGAATTCCAGATCTTCCTGCCTCCCTCTCTCAAATGCTGGGATTACAGGTGTGTTCCATCAAACTGAACAATGCTATTATTCTCGATGGCTTCTCATGGTAACCCCAAAAAGTCTACAGCAAAAAAGTACTGTGCACCTTTCAGTGAGGAGGTGAAGAAATTCCAGAGAGATAAGGGGACTTGCTCAGGGCACACAACTAAAAAAAGACTTTGGAAACTGGACCAGATCTCTCTGTGTCCTCACCAAATTCCAAGTGCCTGGATGGTCAAGATGTTGAAAACCACCACCACAACAAAACACACTGGACGACATGGACACAGAGGCACACATCTGTGATCTCAGCACCAGAGAGGGGAGGATCTCTCAAGTTCCAGGCCAGCTGGGCCACACAGGGAAACCCACTAAAAATAAGAGCAACTTAACCGAACTGAGAATAAGGTTGAAACCTGTGGAACAAGTTGAAGGAGACCCAGACTCCAGGCTAACCCCTCCACACTCACATATATTTCCCCACCCCACCCCGAGAAAAGCTCATTTAAAATTGTTCTGATCTGAGACCATTATGTGACAAACTGTTCTGGGCAGGCCAGGGGAAATCTAATCTAAGCTGGTTTTGTGGTATCAAGGTTCAAACCCAGGGCCTTGTACAAGCTAGACAACAGTTGTGCTATAGAGGCTGGAGAGGACTCAGCAGTTAAGAGCATGTATTGCCTTCCAAACAACCTCAGTTCAATTCTGCACCTGACAGCTCTCTAACTCCGTAACTGGAGCTCCAGGAAACTTGGCACCCTTTTCTGGCCTCTGAGGGCATCTACACAAACCTTACATACAGACATACATTAAAAAAAATATATAGTTCTACCACTGAGCTACACCATTGGGGATTTGTTTGTTTAAGTTATATCCTAAGTCTAGGAGCTTGCTATATAGCTCAGGCTAGCCTAGCTTCTCCTCTTATGTGCTGGAATTACATGTTCCACTGTGTCAAATTTTAAGCTGAGTGCACATGCCTGTAATACCAACTACTCAAGAAGCTGAGGCAGGAAGATCTTGGACGTTGAGGCCAGCCTGTACTACCTAACTAGTTTCAGGCCACCCAGCCATGGCTACATAGTCAGAACCTATGTCAAAAAATAAAAAATTCTGGCTCAAGCACCAACAGTCTTCCTTAACAAAAGGATCAGTATTTGGTGAGCCCACTAGTTATGATATGTACTACTTCATGTCACCTCATGATAAACCTGAGAGGAATTGAGATTCAAGTGATTTTTCCCAAGAAGTAATATTCTGGTGAGGAATGACTTTAGCTAAAGCCTGCCATGTGCCAACTCTGTCAGTCATATTGTTAATGGGCTTGGGAGTGCTAAGAAGCTAGTTGGTGTTGGGAGAGCTAAGGGTGACAACGTTTAGAAGGACCAGACTCTATAAATGCTAAGGAGACTATCTGGATCGAAAGAAGCACCATCTTTATTTATTTATTTATTTTTTAAAGGCATCATAGCAGTGCCCCTGCATCCTGCTGTTGGAGAGATGAACAGACCGACAGCCTTGCATCCAACTGTCCTCCCATATGTCTTCATTCTTCCTTCCAGCTCTCAGAGACCTTGACCCAGCCTCACAGGGACACCTGGTTCTAAATCAACCAGGCTTCTGGGGCAAGGGTTTGTAGGAAACAAGAGAATATGCTCTTCCTCAGGGTCTCCCATCCCCCTACAAAGAATTAAGTCTTAGAGCCTAAAGTGGACACATGTTCACTAGAGCAGTCAGCATTCCTAACCGCTGAGCCATCTATCCATCCCCCAGAGTGAAATCTTAATGGAATCACTTTAGGCAAAGTGAGAACTGAAGACTAAAGTGTTAAGACTGAGCTAGACCCGAATTCACCATCACTGGCTTTATTTAGCTCATTATCTACCTTTGGGTGCTAGGATCAAAGTCTGGGTCTATTGTGAAAGGGGTTTTCAGTTAGTAGTTTTTTTTTTTTTTTCTTTAGAACAGAGTGTTACTATGTATTGCAGTCCTGAAACTTGCTATATAGATGAGGACTTAGAACTCGCAGGGGTCCTCCTGCCTCTGCCTCCCAAGTGCTGGGATCAAAGGTGTACACCACCACTACCTCCTGGCTCATTATTTTGTACTTCTGTTTTGCAGGGGCAGGAGGGGGTGCAGGTGTGTGTGTGTAGTGAGTCGAGAGCATCTCCTTGACCTTGGAGTGTGGCCTCTTGGCCAGTGCAGGTATGGGATACACCTACGACCTTCAAAGCTACAGCCTTGAGGTGTGGCTGAGAACAGCTTAAAGACTGTTCCCATCCACAGAACACTCTGTTTTTCCTATTCCTGGAAGGAGGACTTGTTCTGTCTGGAGTAGATCACTCCTGCTCTCTTGCCTTCAATTGCTGTAAGTTGCTATTAAACCCTTTAATAAATATTAACCTGTAAATCAATTGTCTGTAATTAATATCTGGCTACGGGGGTTTCAGAACAGGGTTTCTTTGTGTAGCTCTGGAACTAGATCTGTAGTTTGAACTCCCAGAGATCCACCTGCCTCTGCCTTCTGGGACTAAAGGTGTGCACCACCACCCTCCTAGAGTGATTTTTTTTTTTTTTTTTTTTGTGCATTACTGTCTTGCCATGGATATTGGGTCCCCTGGAACTAGAGTTACAGGCAGTTGTGAGTTGCCATGTGGGTGCTGGGAATTGAACCCAGGTCCTCTGAAAGAGCAGTCAGCATTCCTAATGGCTGAGCCATCTATCCATCCCCCAGAGTGAAATCTTAATGGAATCACTTTAGGCAAAGTGAGAACTGAAGACTAAAGTGTTAAGAGCACTGGACTGGTCCTTTCCAGACATCTCAAATCTCACCACAGAGACACTGACATCATTTAGTCGTTTACTTTCCATGGTTCAAGTCTGGAAAAACACTGCCTTGTGGAGGAACCCACACCCTACGCTGTGTCTTCCTGTCTCCACCATCTAAGACCCTCAAAGCTCTTTTCTCAGTCCCCCAGCTGCATCAGGTGATTAATGACCTCCCTAGGCGGTGGGGCTATTTTGGGTCCTGGAAGTCAAGCCTGCAGTGATTGAGAGCTGGCCCTGCCTGGCTCCAACCATCTGTCACTGGAGACAAGCCTAAGCAGGGGGCTTGAGGGGATATATGTTCCCCCAAGAGATTTCCAAGTATGGCTCTCTCGATCCCAACTCTCCTCCTCCTCAATGTACATGGAAAAAAAACCTCAGGCCCTGACTATACTCGTGGGGCTCAAGAGGAACCTCATGTTAGGAGGCAGGGAACTACAGATCCCGGAATGCCATGGGCCAGGTTGTTTCAATTTCATTGAGGCCAGATCAGGAGAGAATTCCAGATTCTGTGGGCCCAGGCAGCCCTACTGAAACCTAAGTAGAGGCATGCACAAATCTTAACAGCACCATATAAAACCCACAATCTATACGTCCTAGATCCCACAAACTTCATGCCTAAGTACAACTCCATGAAAGCCTTTATCAGTTTACTGACTCAAGATTCTCAAAACAAACTCGGAAGGCATTCCCAGGGATGCACAATCTCAGGACACACGGCCTTTGGAGACACACAACTTAGTAAGTAATACGGAATCCCATTAACACAGACTCGCAGAGACAAAGCAATGACAATCTGTGCCACACAATTCCATCCGTCTGGTCAGGCATGAACTCACTAGTGAGCTCGGTTTGTTGTAACCTCATTTTTCCCCTTCATTATTATTTTTTGACACCGATAGGTTATTGTAAGACACCCCACAAACCCAAGTAATGCAAGGCAGGGCTATACCTTTCCCCAGTTCAGCAGCAAGCTTCCTCCTATCCCTGCGCCCTGCCCCAGTGAGTCTCTTCACCCTTCAATAAGCAGCCCTTCCTCTCCGATGCTATGATACCACTTCCTTTTATCTTATCCTGCTGCTTCCTGAGTGGTCCCTATCCCCTGCTCTACCCTGTCAGAGATTTTGCCCTTACTCAGATTATGTGCTAGCCCCTGTTCCTTCGGATCCCTGAGAGGAGCCCTTCTTTCCACCTCTTTAAGGTTCCAATCCCGAGCTACTAGCTTTTAGAGGGGTCCTGCCCCTCCCTTCCCTTCCTCATACCTGGCGACAGCGACCCAGTCACCAACTGGTAGAGGGATCGAGCTGCGAGCCCCAAAGGGCTCCGGCACCTGCGGGGGCAGCGGTTCATGGCTGGGCTCAGAGAGCTTTGCCCAAGCTCCACCTCCAAGGTCCTTAGCGGAGGGGCGGTACCGCCCCCATTGGAGGGGGCGGTGCGAGAGGGAAGACTGGCAGGCAGGGGAGTCTCAGACCCTGAACCTCTCTTCTCATGTGCAGGTTGCTGGCCTCACAAGAGCACCTTGACCAGGTCATCATAAGCACTTTGCACCCATCCCCAAAGCTCTTAAGGAAGGGGGCGTGGCGGAAGGGCAGGGCGTTCTCTCAGCTTTCTCTCCAAACGTCTTCAGGATTTCTAGTAAGGAAAACAGGTACACACGAATTTTGAAAGAAAAGCTGAGTGACTGAATGATGATTTATTTTTATTTTAGATCGGGTCTTGTTTGGCACTTGCTCAATTGTTCAGGCATGCCTCAAACTCGTGGCAATCCTCCTGTCTCATCTTCCCAAATGCTGGATTATAGATGTGAACCACTATACCAGGCAGATCTTATTTATATTTTATTGCTCCATCTCAACCCCTCTTGTGGCTGTTTCTCCCACCCCCACCTCCCATATTAGCACAGGGACACTATGGGGGTGAGAGGACACAGTTGTCATGGCAACTCTCCACACTTCCTGGGCCAACGGGAGAGAAAGAGGACAGTGTATTAGTGTGGTGAAGAGGCGGCAGGCTGTGTGCTAGAGCTGCCTCCTGGCTCCGCATCCCTCTCAGAACTGTCTGGTGTTGTCTTTCGAGCCTTCTTTCTAAAAACTCGACCATCATATGCTGGCTCTCAGCCAACATCAAGTAAAAGTCCCCTCATCCTTCAGTCTCTGTCTAAACCCCTTTCTAGGACTTATTGCTACCTAGTTAAAACCCTATGTAAATCTTTCTAGTACTAACACATTAAATCTGGGAAAGACCACAGAGATGTCTGATTTGGTTTTGTCCACTGTGTGTAGGAGCAGTAGGAGAGTGAGCTTACATTCAAGAGGAGACAATTATCCCCAAACCTCACACTTTGCCAACTCTATCCTGTTGGCAACAATGCCTTTGAGGAATTAGCTTCGTAGAGAGGGATCTTTAGCCACACGGGGGCGCTCCACACACAGGAACGCTACTTTATTGCCAAAGGAACAAGACTCTGGAGATCCTGGACCCAGGCCCGGCCTGGCCAGTCAGGACCCAACTCTTCTCAGATTGTATTGCCCTTCCTTTGCTTCGTTCCAGGTGGGGTCGCTGCTGAGTGCCGATGGTAACCTTTCCCCACTCTGCTGCATGGGGAAGCGGGGCTCTCGGATCACATCCTACCCAACCCCGACTAAGAAACTGTGTTTCCCAACTGTTTTGAGCTTGGAGCAAAATTGGGACAGTCGGGGTGTATCTAAGATGCTCTGAGGAATAACTTTTAGGCCACTTCGCTGCCAGTCTAATGAACCAAGATGACAGAGATGCTGCCTCTTCCTCCACTCCCAATCCAAAGGAGGAATCCTGTTTGCATACGGAAGGGAAGGGATGGAGCACGCTTCAGCACCGTGGACAACGACTCCCTTTTGGGATCCAATCAGCTGGCTCCAGTCACAAGGTAAAGCCCTCTTTACAAATGAGAAGCCCTGGAAGTGCTAAACACAGTGAGGATGCTGATGAATGAGCATGATTATAGGTGCTGAACTTTATTTCCTTTGAGATGCTGTCAGCAGCCAGGAGGATGCATACAGTAGTAGAATTCCCTATTTTACAGGTAAGGAACATGAGGCCAAAACAATAAAAGCCACAAAATTGGCATACTTCCCATCCCTAACTGTGATGAGGCAGTGCACTTTCAAACAGAAGTACCTCTCCACCCTCGCCAAATCCTGTCACACTACTAAATCAGATAGTATAACAGGAAAGCAGGGTACGGTGGTACAGATTGATCCCAGTACATTGGGAGGCTGAGGCAGGAGAGCTTGAAGTTTGGGGTCAGTGTGAGCTACACAGTGAGTTCAAAGCCAGGACTATGTAGCAAAACACCATCTCACAATAAATTAATTAAAAAGAAATCACCAAGTTGTCTGTCTAGCAAGGGAGAATCAGAGCAAGAAGCATGTGAATTAGGACTCCTGTACCCTTACTACTTTCAAGGTTAGAACTCTGGATTCCACATAGTGAACATTCTTCCTTCTGGGGGTCAGTGAGTGGCAAAGACTTTCTCTCAAAGCCTAATATCCTGGTTTTCCCAGGTCTAACCCATACTCCAGGAAGGGCAAGGATTATGGTCTTCCCCACTTGCCCTGAGTGGAGCTGAGACCGAGCAGGAGCCCAATTGGAGTTCTTAGACTGCACACGGAGACACACAAAGCACATGTATATGGAAATACACAAAGGTGGCAAAGTCATTTACATAAACACACATCTACTTACCAAAAGCAGGACTCTACAAGTACATAGTCTCATAAATACCTGATCTCACAGACTCTCCCAAAGTGGGCAGCAGAATGATGGGGGGGGGGGGCGCATGAGGGCAACCTAATGCCCTTCATAGGCCATAACTTCTACTTCTGACACTGAAGGAAAGCAAGAAAATGAAGTCTGGGTGAAGTTCTAAAAGGGTTGTTGGTGATTAAAGGAGCTTTGTGTGTCGACAGTGATCTGTGTAATTATTCTCCTGAGTAGGAGCCAAAGGCTCTGTACAGGGGCCAGGTGCTGGAGCCATAGCCAGGTGGTAGGTTCCTAGGGTCCCTTCTTGTGCCCTTGAGTTATTTGCAGAAAAATGGAGGGAGCTAGTGTGGGACGCTAAAGACCCTCACCAACACCAGAAAGGGAAGCAATGAGGACAGATATGCCACCAGCAGTCACAGAACCCCACTACAGGCATCATGCACAGAGTAGACGGCACCAAATACTAGAACAACACAGCACAACCACACTTTTAATGAATGTTCATTCCAGAAGTCTTATAAAGCTTATAAAAAGAGATACCAACATAAAATGACACCTTGACGTATTCTGGCAGTTACATGACACTTCATATAGAATCACCCAAAGCACAGAGTTGAACATGCAACAGACACACAGTCAAAACAACTTCACTAGTGCAGCCAGGGTCCTACATAACCTCACTCATATATCTGGCAAGACCATGAAATTGCACTGCCTCAAACAATTACACTCACCCTAGCTGTCACCGAAGCCCAGGGTACATGGTAACTCTGGGAGGCGCACATATACATACACAGACACACAAAAATGACAGGTGCTCACGCACGTAACACCTCCCACTCCAAACACACTCCTAGCCGGGTGTCACACACGCCTACACCTGCTGCCTCTCCACACCTGCCTCACCTGCTCTTCCTCACCCCCCTAGGGAGCCTAAGCTTTGAACCCCAGGGTCTTGCCGCCCAGACCAGCCTGGAAGGTTCATGTGAATGGGGCAGAATGTGGGTAGGGGGCCAAGCCAGGTCAGACAGGGGGAAGGGTCTAGGGAGATGGAGTCTGCCGCCCGCCCTGAGCCCCCGAGCCCCAGACTCACCCGTAAGCTGGTCGTAGGAACCGTCCAGATCTCGGGATTCGGACAAACTCTCCTTTCGGCCTTGGCCCCGCATGGCCCCCGGCGCCCCGCTCCCGCCTGGGCCGTGGGAGGGGGCGCCGGGTGGCCGGGATAGGGTGCTCACACGGCGCCCCCTGGCGACACAGCGACCTGCCGGGGCTGGAGGTCCTGGAATAGGGGCTGACAGGGCTTTTGTCTGGGAACTCGCTGGGTTTTCGAGCCCTGCCCGGAGTCCTGGGGCAGGAGCAGGAGGCTTGCTTGGGCAGCAAGAGCGTGAAGCCGGAGGCTGAGTGGAGCTGAGACCGAGCAGGAGCCCAGCCGCCTCTCCTCCGCCCCCTCCCCGCGGCTGTCACCGCCGACACCCCCCTTAGGAGCTGCCGGGATTGGTTCCCCCTACCCCCGCCCCCCACCCTCTGCAGCTCAGAGGAGGCGCGGTGAAAGGGTGAATAGGAAAGTGCCGGGAGGGAGACTTGCTCTCCAGCTACACCACCCACTAAACCGCGGGGCCCAGGGAAGAAGGGGCCAGAAAGGCCCACTGCGAGGAATCCCCGCCCCCAGTTCTCAGGCACCCTTCCCCCACAGTCAGTCAGTCCTGCCCAGTAGGACCGGAGCCTAGAGGGTATGTCCAGTGAGTCCCTTGTTGCCTCTTCAGCCCTATTTTCTCCAGTTGCCCCTCCTGCCGTGCATGTATGTGTTCCCAACCAGCTGCCACCTTCCTCTTGAGCTTTGGGGATGCGAAGCCAAGCCGCCTGTGGACAGGCTCACCAGTAGCACTGGGCACATTGTCTCTTAAATTCCAGCAGGGGCCTTACTTTTACCCCTCCCCACCCCAGCCAACTGGGAAGGTAGAAGAAAGTTGTGAACCGGTCAGTTTCTCAAGTCGCCTTCGCTCCTGCCTTCCTTTTTTCTCTCAACTTTTCTTCCCCCCCTCTTGGGGGGGGGGCACCTGTTATCGTAGGCTCCTTATTTTCCAGGACATTTAGGGAGCTTCTGAAGGGTTTGGGTGCTCAGGTAAGAAAACAGGAGAAAAGAGATGTTTCAGTCATAAAGTCATCTTTTCTGAAGGCAGGGCTCCTTTCTTCTCGTGGGACTCACCCAGGGATGGCCTGCTGAGACCAAAAGCCTTTCAGAAACCTCTATGGAGTTGCCAGAGGCACTAGCTATGCTGATTTCTAGAAGAGACGTGAGCTCCAGGTTGAAGGTCTTAGGTGTGCATGAAGGAAGTGGCCGATGGGGAGAGACAGGGCAGGCAAGGAATGCTTTATGGCCCCCTCCTCCTAGACTGGCCCTTGTTCCTCTACAGAAACCTAGAAGACAAGCAAGGGACCTGCCTATAACACTACTCACGTCTCTGAACCCAGCTGGCTTCCATCAGGTCCAGGAGACCAAAGAAGTCAAATCTTAAGAGAAGGTCCCCTTAGCAAACAGGGCTAACACCTGGATCAATTTAAAGAGATGACGGGAAAAAGACACTAAAGACACTGTCCCACACAAATCCATTTTTAATAGCTTTAATTTGCCACCAGCTCCAGGTCCAGCTGCTCTGGGTTTATCACCATGGGAAATAGTAAAAACCCCAGGTCAAGTTGATTCGGCCCACAATGGTTTACTATTCTACAACTATGCATGTCAGTCTGTTGAAGAATATTCTAGAACTAACACACTTCTGCTCAATCAGAACTCTGGCTTCCAGAGAGGGCAAGTATCCCAACAAGATGGATGCTACATGGGCAGGAGCTCAGAAAGCGCAGACCTACTCTCAGCCTCCTCGGGTCTCACTGTGCTGCCCACCATCCTGCCCCCACCATCCTGCCATCTACAAAGCTCTAGATTGAGGGGACTTTAGAGCAGCAGCTATTTCAGGGCTGGCTGTGGAGAAGGAAAAGCCCTACAGTGGTTATATGGACACTATAAAAAGATGGAGTCCACAGGCCAACTCCGTGAAGGCTGATGTGCCCAAGGCCCAGCTAGAATATGGCTAGATAAGATGGAGGCCCTAGGCATGATGCTCACCTAGCCTGTTCCAGGAACAGGTCCTTAACCTAGCAGGTTCTCTCCCTCCCAGCACCAGACCACAGCAGGAACAGATTCCTCCCAAGAGGAAATTCTTAAGCAGGCTGAATGTAAACAACAGCAGGGTGAGGGGGTGGAACACGTGGAGGGGAGCTCATCTAGGCTCCCATTGGAGGGGGTGGTTGAGGAGGGGGGAGCTGCTGGAAAGGGAACCAGCAAAGTAGGCACCTTGAGGGCTCCAGAAAACCTGTCAATGTTTATTTCACACACACTCTTTTAAGACAGTTTAAAACAGACTAAAAACGAAAGGCTAAAGTTGTGGGCCTATTGTGCTGATGAGTCAATAGTTGGAAGGGAACAGGTGCTCCTGGGGCCCAAACCAGAACCCAGAGAGGAGAGGTCAGACAGCACAGCACCGGGCAGAGTCCAATCCCCAACTTCTCTGAGGCATCAACTTTGAATTTAAAAAAAAAAAAAAAAAACAGAAAAAAGGTGCCAATCCTGACCTACTCTATGCCTGGGCAGAGGTATTAAGGACTGGACACACTGCAGCGGGGTAGGGCCTCGCTCAGCTCCAGGTCCAAAAAGGAAACAGGATGTGGCATCATAGCCAAGAACAGCCACTGGTCTTCAGTGTGTCAGCAGCAGCTGAGCCTGCTCTACCAGCACCTGAATAATCAGAAGCCAGAACTTGGAATAATGAGGCAGTATCCAGTGAATGCAGCCCAGGAGCCCCACATTTTGGGATGCCTTTTTCTGTTGCCTGCCCATTTTTCCCCAAATAAGATCATCCTGGGCTTGCCCCGGCTGTCCAAGCTCACTGCAGCATGGCCTTCACCAAGACTCTAGGTGTCTGTGCCTCTCTCTGACCTTAAAGGCAGTCCCCAGTCCCGTGTTTGCCCTCCAGCTAGGAGCCTCAGGAGATGGTGGAGAACTCCTTCAGGAGGGCTTCCTGGCTGAGTGTGTGGAAGGCCAGGTTCCTCCGGACATTGGTACTAATGGATCGAACCTGGAAAGAGACAGGGAAGGTGGAGGGACAGAGAGAACAGTCCATTACAAACAGCAGAGGGCAGTTCATTCTGCTGGCTGCTGGCAGGAAAAGGAGCAGGTAACGCAGACTCCCAATTCTAGATAGCTTTATGAGGAATTTAGCAGCCTCTGCAAGAGGGTTTATCCGTGGAAATACGTTTGTGTCTTTATGAGGAACAAAGCAACCAGGGAAGGAAAGAACATGCTGTTCCTTGGTCCCCAGAGGCCAGGGGCTTTTCTTTCACTTCTGCCTTCATAGAATCATCAGGCAGGAAGCAGAGGAAGGGTCAGCAGGGTCAACACCAGGCATTGGACCAGAACTTTCCTCCCCTGTGCCAGAGGAACAGCCAGGAGTGAGGAAAGCAGAGGGGTGCAAGAGCTTCAAAAGACAGCTCATGACATCCTGCAGTCCCAGACAGAACATGCATGTCCTATGCTAGTCTAGGTTACAGAGAGAGAGACTGGAGACTAGGTGGGCAGTGCTTGATTGGGCGTATCAGTCTCTCACTGCCGCACTCCTAATGCTCTGGTAGAGAAGCCCCATATAAACCCCTCTAGTTTATTACTCTAGCAAACTGTAGCTTGTACCTAGATGCAGAGCGATCCCAGTGTCTATAAATGGCCCCTAGAGACACAGGCAGAGCTGTGGATGGGGCACTCACCAGCTCCTTGAAGAAGGCAGCTTCCTTGTGTTGCTCAGAGTAGCGCTCATACTGGTCCAGGCCATCTTGTAGCTTCAATGTGAGTGTGTCATAGTTGGCTCGCACCACCTCTAGTACCTGAGGAAAGTTAAGGACTGAGTAGGATCTTAGTCCCTTGAAAGAATGTTTATATAAAGCAAGGAGGCAAGATGGCAGGGAGAAATCCTTCTGGCTTATGAGCTCTTCCCTTTACTCTCTTCCTTTTTGAGATAGGTTCTCATGTAGCTGAGGTTGGACTTGAACCCTTTATCCTTTGGCCCCTGCCTCCAGAGTCCTGGGATTATAGGCATGCACCCATCACACCCAGCTTCGGGGACCACTTTTGAACCTCTTCCATTCCCTGCCTTTTTTGAGCAGTCTGTGGACCTGGGTATTGTCACCAGCGTCCCTAATACCACCAGCGTATGCTCAGCCCCCGCATGAGGCCTCTTCTAGCCAGGCTGTCTAGGTGCTGAGTAAAGCTTTCTGCCAATGTCTTACTGCTTCTCCCTTTCTGGAAGCCACATTTCTTCAGCACCATCTGCCACATATTTTCATCTTTAGTGCAAACCCAGCTTTCATTATCCATCTCTTGGAGCAAACTTTTGGGTATCTAAGCACCGAGGTACTGTGGACACTTTCAAGAATAAGCCACAGCTATTATTCTGACGGAAATGTGGTGGTATGTTGTTGTTGTTTACTCTTTAGGGGATCCACCAGCCAGCTACACAACCAGCAACAGAGTAAGAAAGAAATACAGAGACCCCAGAGGCAAAATAGAGTAATTTAAGAAAAACTGGCTAGAAACAAGCCAAGCAAAGGTTGAATATTTATAATAATAATAATAATAATAAAAGCTTGCTTGTGTGATTTAATTGGGAGCTCGGTGGCAGCCCCCCTCCCCTATAAAGGTGTAAAAAACAACCAATAATATTTTGGCATACCAACATGGTGCTCAAATTTCCATAGGGCCTGAGAAAGCTTTAAAAAAGAGAGAGAAAGAAGGGGAGGGAGAGAGAGAAGAAGGGAGGGAGGGAGGGAGGGAGGGAGGGAGAGAGGGAAAGAGGGAGGGAGGAAGGGAGGCAGGCAGGCAGGCAGGGAGGGAGGGAGGGAGGGAGGGAGGGAGGGAAAGAGGGAGGGAGGGATAGCTAAAAAGAAATGACAAGCTGAGCTCAAACCACTTGTGACAACAGGTACTGGCTTCCATAGCTAAGAAGGTTAAATGCAGCTCTTGGTCAGGAACCTTGAGCTGAGCAGGCCATGTGCTTTAGGCTCAACTTGCAGAGCCAGGCAGAGGTCCATACCACTTAGCAGTTTAAAGTTTGTTCATGCAGTCAAAAAGGCTAAAAGATACACAAAAATAGAGGTCCAGATGAGAAAACCTCTAAACAAGTTATAGTGTGTTTAACAATTTGTAGGTTTAAGAAAAGAAAATGGGTGCTGGAGAGGTGGCTCAGCAGTTAGGAGCATTGGCTGCTATTACAAATGTCCTGAGTTCATTTCCCAGCATCCACATGGTAGCTCACAACCATCGCTAATAGGATCTGATTCCCTCTTCTGGTGCACATGAAGACAGGTCACTCGTATGCATAAAATAAATATTTTTAAAAAACAGAAAAAGGGTATAGTCATAGAAAAAAAAATGAAGTTTAAAAATAAAGTCTTTAAAGACAGAAGTAAAGTAATATAAAAAGTATAAGCCATGTAGAGATGGGAAATACACAAGGAATCAGGATCCTGTATCGTATTCTGTTGATTCTGAAGTTTTGAATCCTGACACGCAAACAACAGCTTCTAAGGACTCGGGATGGTGAAATGGACTTAAAAGTTGAGCCAATCTAGATTCTCTAGGAACACCTTAACTTTTAAAAAGTCAAAATATATCTGTCAAATGGAAATCAAAATGCTTTGGAGAAGTTTTTGCTTTTGTTTCCACAGGAGAAGAGAGGCTGTGGATCTGATCCAAGTTTGATCAGACGAGACCTCCTGAACCTTGACAGGTGTTATCTGTCTGTCAGCAAACATTACAGCTGGTCTTCCCAGGACTTGTCATTATCTTTCTGTGACCCTAAAGATGCTTTGTCCACAGACAGCAGGAAGCAGTTTGGGGAAAACTATGTCAACATTCCCAAGTGCTGGGGTGTGTGGATTCTTTTTGTTATTTGGTGGGTTAGAAATGTTTGTTATAATTTAGGGGAAAATAAGAACATAGGATAAAAAGACCACTATTAATCTGGGATATTTCACATTTGCATAGTTTTTGGAATATTGATACAAATTCTAAGTTAATTCTGTTACACTGTATATATGTAGTTGGCAATATATCAACACACACAAATATGTCTACTTTTGTTTATAGAACTTTTATATATTGATACAAAGTTATTTTTGTTTTACTGTATATGTTTCTACTCTTATCTCAAGAGCTTGTATACTGATGTAAATTTAAAGTTGTTTTCAATCATCACATATTGTATATACATTTTTCTACTCTTGTTGAAAGTATTGTACTTAAGCAGTTCATTTAAAAATGTAAGGTAAAGGGGGTTGGAGAGATGGCTCAGCAGTTAAGAGCACTAGCTGATCTTCCAGAGGACCCAGGTTCAATTCCCAGCACCCACATGGTAGCTCACAACTGTCTGTAACTCAAATTCCATGAGATCTGACATCTTCACAACAATGCACATAAAATAAACTTAGATAAAAATTTAAAATGTAAGGTAAAATTCTAGTTTTTGAAAGCTATTATTATGAACTATTTATGGCAATCAAAAAACATAGGTTAGTGGTTAGTCATTTATAACAATCAAATTTGTAGATATGTTAGATATGCTTTCAGGATCATATAGAGATATATTCTGGATAGATGGTCCTTAAATACTTCAGAGACCTATAAAATATGGCATTTAAAATATTTTGTTAACTTTAAGTTTTTCATGACAATAAGACACATCTGCTCCTGACACCTATTTACTTCCGAGAAGATGATGAGTGCTGAAGAACCTCCCTGTGGAGTTTGCTTTCACTATGGGAAGGCCAGCCACTGGGCAAAGAAATTGTTCTTGCCTTTGGCTGCTGATAATGTGCTGTGCAGACTGGACATGCAGGACCCACAGGGAAGTGATGGATGAATTTTGCCAAAACAAGGCAGGATGGTTTTTCAGGGTCCCTGCTTCACAGAAGAACCTGTCAGATGCTATGAAGGACACAGAGGGGAATGACTGGCAAACTTTGCCACTACAGATGGAAGAATCCTACAAATTTCCCGCTTCACTAAAAAGTTTGCCAGATATTCAAGGCCTGTAGGCTGAAGATAGATGTCCCAACATTTCAGAGGAACTTTGGGTGACTGTCCATGCAGCCAAATGTCTCTGCGGTTAGATAATATTTCATCCTTCTGGGTTTTTGATGGAGTTGAAAACTAGACAGTATTTAGTTATGATAGAAGAAAGTAAGTTAGGTATGAAACTTTGGATTCACTAAGGATAGATAATGCATTATTTTCTGAGTATGCTAACTACAAATGGCCAGAATATTGTAAGATTAATTCTTACTTGATAACTGTTTTTGTTGTATGTAGTTATACTATGTTAAAGTTAAAACTTTTCTTATTTAGACAAAAGGAAGAAATGTAAAATATTATTTTGAGGTGTGTTACTTTAATTTATATTGCATGTGCTTAACTCTGTAAAGTTTGTTAATACACTGATGGTCTAATAAGGAGCCGAATGGCCAACAGCAAGGTAGGAGAGAGACATAGGTGGGCTGGCAGGCAGACAGAACAAACAGAAAGAGAAACCTGAGAGGAGGAAAAAGAAAAGAGCCAGAGAAGACAGGACATCAGGGACCAGCCACCCAGCTACAGAACCAGCAACAGGGTAAGAAAGTTTACAGAAGTAAGAAAAGGTAAAAGGCCAGAGGCAGAAGGCAGATGGATAGTTTAAGCAAAGCTGGCAAGAAACAAGCCAGCTAAGGCCAGGCGCTTATAAATAAGAATAAGCCTGTGTGTGTGACTTGTTTGGTAGCTGGATGGTGGCCCCCCCCCCAAAAGAACAAAACAAACAATAGCATATCTCTCCAACAATGGTTCTCTCACTTTTTAAAAATGTATTTACCTTTATTTTATGTGCATTGGTGTGAAGCTGTTAGATCCCTTGGAACTGGAGTTACAGACAGTTGTGAGCTGCCATGTGGGTGCTGAGAACTGAACCCAGGTCTTCTAGAAGATCAGCCAGTGCTCTTAACCACTGAGCCATCACTTTGACCCCCAACTTTTGGGTTTTTTGTTTTTTTGAGATAGGGTCTTGTTATATAGTCTAGGCCAGCTTGGAACTCACTATATAATTCAGTTTGGTCTACAACTTTTCATCTTCCTGTCTCACCTCTGGGCTTATAAGTATCTGCTACCACACTTGACCTGACTCTTTATGGGATGAGGATTCAAAATTTACCTGACTTTGGGAATCCTGGTATCTGAGGTTAATAATAAAGGGACAGCCACTAAGCATGCCAGCAGAAGTGGACAGAGCAGAAAAGCAGGACCAGGAGAGGAAACGGATTGCTCACCCTTGGTAACCTGTATTCAGGTATCTGATTTGCAGGAAGGTCATGACATCAAGGAAAACCTTGCTCATCAGGTAACTGGAAGGGTACGTGTAAGAGACTTGGCTTTGACAGAAGGTAGGAGGCAAAGGGAGACAGTCAGGATGGGACACACAGTTGAACCAAGGCTGGGCTCCCCAGGGGCAGAAGGCTACCTTTGGTCTATTCATTTCCAGACCAGATCTACGGTAGGACAGCTTTTACTTGGGTGCAAATGCTCCTGTCTGCTCAAGTTCCTGAGGTGATGGAAGAGCTGGGGAACACTGAGAGGGGCTGTGTCCCGATGGGAAAGGCTCTGAATTTGGGCTTGAAGGAGAGAAATGAGAGCACCCAGCTCCACCAGAGTGTCTTGCCTGCAGGTCTCACAGTACAGGCTGTTGGCATGGCTTCCAGTTACATAAGCAAGGGGACTGGTACCCAGCGATGGCAGGCACAGGTAACCCAGTCCTCTTAGGCTTGTAGGCAGCACTTATAGCTGGGACAGCTACAGCTAAAGTCTTGATTCAAGGCAAAAAAAAAAAAAAAAAAAAAAGGCTAAATTCTCCTAGGAACTAGGCAAAACAGAATAATAAGTGCGTTTTCCTAACCTGGGTAGTCTCCACAGTGCCTAATCTAACACCTTGGATTTAGTCTTCCCTGAGGGAAGCCAGGTACCAAATGGCAAAATCACACTAAAGTCAGTTGCTAAAAAAAAGGTGCAGCACAGGAAGAGCAGAAGGAGATGGAAGAGATGGCTGTTCCCCATTGTTCCAAATGTAGCCCAGAGCCTCAGTCTCAGAGGCTTTCTGGACCACCCGACTATACTCTTCTCTCCAGGCCAGAGCAGGGAAAGAAGCCTGCCGGTCCATGCAGGTTCTGCTGTCTCCTGAATCACTATGCTCTTTCTTTTACTTCTAATGGAAGAGACCTCTCCACTCCAGTCTGGGTTTAAAGCGCCTGGCAATTCTCCCTGCTGCAGGAGACTCTTGGTGCATCTCTTACTTGGGCCTCATTGCTAGCATGGGTCCTGGCAAAGGCAGCATTGGGGCAGACAGAAATCTCCCAACCCACCTGCAACCTCTGCATTTAGCTTCCTGCCAACCCCAATGGTCCCTCCTAGGCTGAGATCCTTCTCTGTAGCTCTGTAGCTCAGGCTTTGGCTCAAAATTCCCTGTCTCAGGCATCCTGAGTACCTGGGATTACAGGCCTGTATCATCAGGCTAGACTCAGATCCCTTTCGAACTATTCCAGTCAAGTGTAAAGGTGCACACCTTCAATCCTAGCACCAGGGAGGCAGAGTCAGACAGACCTTTGTGTGTCTAGATAGTGAGTTCTGTGCTAGCTAGGGCTACACAGAGACTCTGACTCAACATAACATAAACAGCCTCTTCTCTAAACACAGGCTCACCTTTTTTTCATGAGCTGCCAGGCTTGTAGGCTTCACCCATATCTACAATGTAGCCCATGGTAGCCTCAGAGTAAGAAAACTACCCACTAGAAAGTTTTCCAAGGAATCCTCACAAACCACTACGACTCCATATAGCTAGGACACTGGATCCTGGAAATGCTCTGATGGAATAACTGGAGTTATTATTAATAACTGTAGCACTCTTGTTATAGGTATTCAGATAACATCTGACATCTACTGTGTTTGTGTGAGTATATGTGGTATATGCACAGGTGTATGTAGGGGAGAATGTGTACGTGTGTGTGTGTGTTTGTGTGTGTGTGTGTGTGTGCAGGCTAGAAGACAATGTCAGATGCTCTTAATTCAGACTTTATTTCCTTGAGATGGTGTCACCTGTTTGGCTGGTGGCTAATGTCACAGTGAGCATCCTGTCTGCTCGCCTCTCACAGCACTGGGGTTACAGGTGTATCAATACTCATGCTTGGTTTTTTAAATGGATGTATAGGATTTGAATTCTGCTCCTCATGCTTGTAAAGCAAGCACTTTTACCCTGAGCCCTTTCCCCACCGCAGCACTTGACATCTGTGCCTCACCCTTCTGTCTAGGAGCCCCTAGAGTTATTGCAGTTGGCAGAAACAATGCCATCCCAAACGACCTCACAGCTACAGTGAGAGTCCTGGGTCTCAAGATTAACTACCTCCACAGGCAAGGAAGGACCTACTTTAAAAGTGTCATGCTCTGCCAACTGAGCTAGCCAAAGGTACTATAGGCCTAAGTGATTCTCTACCACAAAGGAATGTTTACATTCCAGTGGAAGATGAGACAGACATACGGCCTCAGTTTCAAAGACCTCATGGCCTAATTGCTTTAAAACACTATCTCAAAAAATCCAAGAGAAAGCAACCTGGACAGGGTGGGTAAAGGGGACCAAAACTCCTGGTGTCAAATGTCTGGAGACAATGGCGTGAAAAAGCAGCAAAGCCATTAAGAACATGGACTTCAAGGTTACAGGTCTAAACTTTGGTTTCATATTAAGCACTGATTAACTATATAAAGTTATTATGAGTTTCTGGTCTTTCAGCCTACTGAGGCATACAAATACAGGAGATGTTGACTCCCCTGTATCTGGCACAAAGGGAATGGCCAATCAACAGTTACTAACTTTATAAGGAAATCTTTCTGGAGACAAGAGGTTTTTGGATGATTTGCTGTCTCCAGACTTACCCCTAATCATAAGACAGGAGTAAGGCTTGATTCCTCTTCATTCAGATGGTGGTGACTCTTCTGCTGGGGACACTGGATTCTCCTCCCCAAGTGGAACCTACAGGACACCAGGCACAAGCCAGAATGCTAGACCCACCCACCACCAGTGCTGTTAGACCCCAGGGCACAGGGGTATAGGTCAGGTGAAGAAAAAATTGAGCAGAAAGACCCATAAAAGCCTGACTTGGCAAAGGTGGATTGTGGTTTTTGTGTTTCCCCTTGTTTTTTCAAGAAGGTTTTTCTGTGTAACCCTGGCTGTCCTGTGTTTTCACTATTTATATATTTATTAATTTTTAATATTCACATTTTTTATTTAATAAGCTTTCTATATACCCATCAGTGTTCCCCTCCCTGTCATCTCCCTAGTCTTCTCCCAACTTCTCACCCCTGTGTTTTCACTTTTTAAAGCAGGGTCTTAGAAACAGGAAATTATTCTCTGAAGGTAACAAAAGTCAAGAATCACTGAGTTAGCTGAAGTTCCTTCTATGGCTGCCCTTTAAGTCTTTTTAATTTTTTTTTTATTTTTTTTAATTTAGATTTTATAGACATTGGTGTTTTGCCTGCATGTATGTCTGTGTGAAGATGTCAGATCCTCTGGAACAGGAGTTACAGACAGTTGTGAGCTGCCATGTGGGTGATGGGAATTGAACCAGGGTTCTCTGGAAGACCAGCCAGTACTCTTAACCTCTGAGCTATCTTACCAACCCCTGTTCTTTGAGTTTCAATGGTATCCGGCTCCTCCAATCTTTGTGGCTTGTCAGTTTCTACCTATAGCAAATAAAGATCCTCAAGTCTAGCCAGGTGTTGGTGCACACCTTTCATCCCAACACTTGGGGGGCAGGCAGGACTCTTTGAGTTCAAGGACCATCTGATCTAAATAGTAAGTTTTGAAACAGCCAGAATTACACAGAGGAAACCCAGTCTCAAGAAACAAAACAAAAGAAAATCCTTGGGTCTATGGGCGGGTGATATAAAGCAACACTACAACCTTAGAACCCAGGTCTAGGGATGATGCCCAATCTGTAGTGCTTGCCATACTAAAACTGGATATGGTAAATTTAGTATTCATAGGTAGAGACAAGAGGGTCAGGAATTCAGGGCCATCCTTATCTATTTAAATAGTTCCAGGCCAGCCTGGTCTATGAGAAAAGACCTTATCTCAAAAAGAGAGAAATTTGGAGACTACCCTTAATGAGTCGCAGACAAAATGTGACTTGGGCTGCTATTCTGGTTATTAGAAGCTTGAAATTCAAGAATTTTAAAACTTAAGCTGGATTTTTAGGCTTTAGCCACCTTTTCTAATCAGGCCTGGGACAGTGTTATAAGGATTCAGTAGGCTGAAATAATGGCTGCTCACATCTCAAGGCCAGATTCTGTTCTCACAGAGACATCATTCTGATCTACTTCTACAAAATTCTATTTTAACATCTGTCAAACCTCTAATCATACAAGAAATAAGCTGAAGATGCTGTGAAACAGTTGAAAGGGAATTAAAGTTCAGCAGACTTTTTAAGAGGACAATCTTGTCTCTTTTCCACTAGTTCAGTATATATAGTCCATGCTGGGGCTGGTTTACAGGTGCATATTCCCTTAGACATTCACTTACTAGTTAAGAGAAATGCTGTGGGATAATGCTCTGTAAAGATTTGTCACTCAAATTGGTTTAATAAAAATGCTGATTGGCCAGTAGCCAGGCAGGAAGTATGAGTGAGACAACCAGACTAGGAGAATTCTGGGAAGAGGAAAGACAGAGAAGCAGTTGCCAACCAGAGGAAGCAGTACTGAAAAAGGTACCACGTCACATGGCTAAACATAGATAAGAATCATGGGTTAATTTAAGTGTAAGAGCTAGTCAGTAATATGCTTGAGCTACTGGCTGAGCATTTCCTATAATATTAAGCCTCTGAGTCAATTATTTGGGAAGTGACTGCTGGGTATTTGGGAAGTGATGGCAGGAGAGAAACATGGGACTACAGAGAATATGGCCTTTCTTGCCCCATTTTTCTTACAAAGAAGGAAAGGAATCTGATAAATGAAGCTCTGAAATGTCCCAAGAGCATCACCAGCAGGCACTGTGTATTATTTATGCTGATGATGGAGAAATATAAGGTCTAGTTGGAAAATAATGCTCACAATGGTTCAAGATGTGGGACACATCCATCTCAGTACCATAAACCCAAGGTATGTTACCCCTGAGCTGTTAGCTCCTCTGACTACTGGGTCCTAACTTAGTATCCTACCCAATAATGTCAATGGCGGATATATTATCAAGAGAGCACAGCAGGCCTTCAGTGATGATCGGTGGCCAATGGACTACTGGAGAGAAGATGAAGGCCCAAGTGGGTCAGGGCAGGTTATAAGCTAAATGAGCTCTTCCCCGCCTCTGTGGAGACAGCATCCTAACATCTGAGGTCTCAGGCTGGCAGGAGGAAGCCTTTCCCCTCCAGCACAAAGTAAACTTTTCAAAACTCAAGCAAGATACCCTCTTCTAGGCCCATGAGAATGACTTCCCTGGGAACCATCTAAATCCTTCCCCTGGATCTGTTAGAGGATTGAAATGTTTGTCAACTTTGGCACAAATCTGAAGAGAAACACAGGCCTCATTTTCTCTAGTCTCTCTCTTAGAGGGTCCTCACTGGTTATGTCTCCCAGGGAGGAGGGTCTCTTTTTCTCCGAATGCAGTACACCTGTGAACTTGACATTTCACCAGCGTAGGAATGTCACTCTGTGCCATTCTCACAGTTAAGTGGCAGCCAAAGGTTGGACAGTTTGTAAGGTAGATTCTGATAACAGAAAGCAAATGCCTATTCTTACCCTCAGAATTCCCATTTATGGTTCCGAATTCAGGACAGGTTCAGGCTATAAAAGACATTCTAGAACTGAGGCTCTGGCTGCTGGGTCTCGTTGCTCATGGATACTGAAAAAAAATTTCAGTCAACAGCCAGTGTTTGGGAGGTAGAAGTGCAGTTGGGAGCATGACTTAAGGGCAGAGAACTGGCTCAGTGGCCACCAGTGCCTTCCACCAGACCTGAAGATATGTGCTTGATCCCCAGGACCTACAAAGGAGAGAAACATCTGCTGGAGGCTGTCCTCCGACTGCCACGAGTGTGCTGTAGTATGTGCATGCCACTTTTCCTGTTTCCTTTGCTTTGTTTTTGAGACATCTCTGGGCTGGAGCCTACTATGTAGACCAAGCTGGCCTCAAACTCGGAGAATCTGCCTGCCTGCTGGAGTCAAAGGCATCCACTACCACACCTGGTCCAGTTTCTCATCAAGTGGGTAACAATACTTTTATCAGCACCATGCTGACATACCAGTGCTTAGCAGTGGGAGCTGTTCCCACCACTGCTGTCACTTGCTTGAACCTATGGCTATTTTCTCAGGGCCTGAAGTACCCTTCACCTTTTCTTTTCGTCTGGAGAGACAGCCGTGGGTGCTGGGAATCGAAGTCTTATATTTTTGGTTATGAGTCTAGACTTTAAGGGCTGAGTCATCTCTCCAGCCCCCCTTCACCCCTTTCATAAACAGCCCCCCCCCCCCTTCTGGAAGACACCTGTATTTTACAGGTTTCTCAAGGAGAGATTTTCTGGCAGGCCCTCTCTGGGACAACAAACATGTGACTGCTACCATCAATTTCCTCAGTGGAAATTACCATTAGTGGACACTTTAGACTCTGAAGAGGACCAGGTACGGTGTGGATCTCTCACACTGCCTGACAGAGTTAGAAACAGTGAACACTTAACGAGCTTGCAGAATTAATTTAGTAACACAGACTCAGCTAAAAAGGAAAGGAATCTCTCATTAGGGTCACATGGGAAGATTAGACATGGCCCTGACAGCCTCACACTCAGCACTGTTCTCAGTACTGATAGCTTCTAAAGCCCTCAGAGCCAAGTCCTGCCTTGTGAAGCCAACACGGAAAGTGACAAACCAAACCCACATGGAGCTGAGCAGGGTCAGGTGTGACACACGCACGGCTAGGAGGCTGAGGTACTGCTGCACAATTATACTTGAGATGGTTTTGAGCAGGCATGTGACACTCTGCTTGGCTGTGCGCCTTTGAAGGCAGGGGAACGAGGGCTTATTTGCCATGGCATGAGTAGATGTCGGAGGTAACTTCAGTCCGTTCTCTTCCACCACGTGAGTCCGAGGGACCTAACTCATGTCTTCAGCCTCACTGACAGGGTGTCAGGTTCTCTTCTCTTTTGAGCACATTTCTTCTACTTTATGGCACTGTGATAGTTAATTCTAGCATGGCAGGATCCCTAAGACAGCAGCTTCAGAAAAGGCCATTTACTTGGACAAGTCTGACCTGAAGTGAAGCTGAAGTTCTCAGGGGGACAATCTGAAGGGCAGGTCTTCATATACAGAGAATGAACAGGAGAGAATGTCCCTTTACTCCACATTCTGTTTCTCAGAAGCCATATTCAGCCCATTCTGCAATGTCCTACTGAGGTGTGTTCTAGTTAACGACAATTTTCACAGCATCAATTCCACTCAATTGTGCGTGTGGTGTACTCACTAGATAGCTGTGCCAACAAGCTAAGCAGACACACATGGTGATCTCTAAGCAGCCATGTTCAAATACTTGCTGAGCTATTTTTAGCATTTGTTTACATAGAACAACTAAAAGATTTGCACCTCAAAGGCCAAGAACAAACAAGGAGAATCATGAGTTCCAGGACTGACTAGCACCCACAGGAGAATAACAATTCCTCCACAGACTGTGCGCTAAACAAAAAGATGTGACTGTATGTATGCATAGTGCATATGTATGTATGTACGTATGTTTGTATGTGGAGGTGCCTATGGAGGCCAGGAGAACCTGGCAGGATCCCTGGGAGCTGGAGATACAGGCAATTAGGCATCATGCAGCCTGTGGGTGCTAGAAACTGAACGCCAGTCTTCTACAAGAGTAGAAATAACTTTTAACCAGAGACATCTCTCTAGCCTCATCTTTAAAAAAAAAAAAGGACAGAGTGCTATCTGAATTTTATCCCCAACCACAATACAGCACTGTTTACCTGGGTTCACCGCCTGGTGGGCAGTGGTAGTGACACCTTTGATCCTAGCACTCAGTAGGCAGAACAGGCAGGTCTCTGTGAGTTTGGGGCCAGCCTGGTCTACAGAGCTAGTTCCAGGATGCCAGGGCTATAGAGAAACCCCGATTTAAAAAAACAAAACAAATGAGCATCAGCCAGTTATATTTTATTTATTTATTTATTCATTTTTCTGAGACAGGGTTTCTCTGTGTAGCTCTGGCTGACCTGGAACTCACTCTCTGTAGACTAGGCTGGCCTTAAACTCACAGAGATCCTCCTGCCTCTGCCTACTGGGATTAAAGTGCTGGGATTAAAGACGTGTCACCACTGCTGGCTACCCAGTACACTCTCAATGGCAGCACTACTATATGAAGTCTACTCCAAGCCTACGCATCTGAAGATTAAGAGACAATTCAAAAGGATCACAGTACTCCACAAACAATTAGCCTTTTTGAATAAAGTTACTTTTTGGTAAGATATCTCAGAGGGTAAATGTGCTTGTGACCAAATCTGACAACCTGAGTTTGATCCCTGGGATACACTTATTGAGGAAGAGAACCAACCTCCTCAGGTTGTTCTCTGACCTTCACACACCAGGCACACAGACACACGATACACCTTTCACCCCAAATAAGCACATGTTAAAAAAAATAATAATAGCAGACTCAGAGAGTCAAATTCCATGAGGAAGAAATCAACTCACTACTAAGATATAATGACCCTTCATCTGCATATGCAGAAAATAACAGTGCTTCAAAAACTTGAGAGACTAAAGGAAGAACACAGGGATTGGCAGTTAGTGCTGCAGACTCCACTGCTGCTCTTATAACTCATGGGCCTAGTAGACAAACCAGCAGCGACTGTAGACTACCAACCTGCTTGACCTAAGGGTATTTATAGAAAACTCTACTCAGCGACAGCAGAATACACTCTTCTCAAGTGCACACAGAACATTCAACAAGACAGACCATATGCTGGATCATAAGCCAAATCGCAATACATTAAAAGAACTGAATCATACCAAACATTTTTTGACCACCAGGGAATTGAGTAAGATATTAGTAACAAATATATCTGGAAAATCCCCAAATAACCGAAATAAAATGACACATTTCTAAATGTCACACAAGAAATGAGAAAATATTTTGAGCTGAATAAAAATGAAAACAGGATACCAGAATTGATGGATGTTGTTAAACCACAAGGAAAACGCAGATCATTCAATGTCTGTATTAGAAATGAACACAATCTAGGGGACTGGAGAGATGGCTCAGCAGTTAGGAGCACTGGCTTCAATTCCCGGGTTCAGTTCAGCACCCACATGGCAGCTCACAGCTGTCTGTAACTCCAGTTCCAGGGGACCCAACACTCTCACACAGATACACATGCAGACAAAACATCAATGCAAATAGAAATAAATAAAAAGAAAGAAAATGAGCAGGACCTAAAACTCCATCATCTGTTTCTAAATCAACAGTGTGGAGGGAGATAACCCTGTAAACTGATGCAAGAGAAAACAGGGGACTCAAAGTGACTAAAAGCTGTTTAGTGAGAAGACTAATAAAATTGATAATCTTCTAGCCAGACTGATAAGAAACAAGAGAAAAGGTGAACTTCACCCACATCATAAGCGAGAGGGGACAACATTAAAACCCTGTAGGTATATCAAGGAGAAAGAATATGGAAACCAGCTGTGTCAATAAATCCCACAGCGTATTCTCAAACCTGCTGTGTGACACAGACTCTGTCAGTGACTGACCCTTCTGCTGTCTTCCCTGATGAGTCAACAGTGTCTTGAATGCTGGCCAGTGGAGTACTAGTCACATGAAGGATGACTACCGTTTGTACTTTCCTAGACCTGACACACACAATCACTTCTCAAGCTCAGGTCCTGCTTTTGCCTTTTCCATAAAAACGGAGGCAATGGTGGAAGGTACTTGATGGCCATGGTTCTTAAAGATGAAACTCACTCGGCATATGGGCATCAGTCAGTCAGTTTTTAATTTGTAAAGAGGTCACAGTTCACAGGGAGTTTAGTCACCCTTCTTAGGCTTACAAAGTGTCAGGAGGACCTGAAGCAAGCACCCCAAGCACAGCAACTAAGAGTTCCACAGGAATACACACCTGCAGCAAAGGCCTAACGCCAAGGTAGTGCTCTGAAGCTGGGCACTGTGGCCTGGGCCTGCATTCCCAGCATGTGGGAGGTGTTGGCACTTTGATCAGGAGTTTAAAGCCAACTGTGACCACATCGCAAATTCCAGGTCAACCTGAGCTACAAGAGACTGTCTCAAAAGGAAGGTGGGAGGAGGGAAGTACAGAACAGGTGCTAAGCTGGGCAGCATGGCACACAACCGTGACACTTGGGAAGAGAACGCAGAAGGATCACAACTCGTTTAAAGCCAGTCATACTGAGTTCTCACCCCAAAGATAAAACCCCCAAACAGTAGTGCTGCATACCCTGAGCTCCTGAGGGCAGATGCCAGTTGGAGTGTGTGTCCTTAGATTGGTACAGCAAGTACTTCTGTAATTTATACACAGAAGAAATCTGGGAGCCCAGGCAGGCATATTTTCCTGTCTTGTACCAAAGAGACTCTTAAGCAGAGAGTTCTCAGATGAAAGCAGGTCCTGAGAGTTTCCTTCAGAGTAAGAATTGGTTCTTTTTCTCAAAATGGCTGAAGAAAAAAAGGGAAGAAAGGAAGGAGGGAGGGGATAACTCCCTTCATACAAAAAATCAAAGCCAAGAGCCAAAGAATCAGCAACCTGTCACAAAACCACAGATACTTGCTGAGTACCTCTTTCTGCACTGGGTACTGAAAGTGACTTTCTAGCTGAGATAACCTGATTTTGTCCTAGGGAACTATCATTTAATGTGACTTGTTTGGAAACAGTGATTCAAAGGATGTAAGTCCACCTCTTGGCTTTCAGAGAAATGGTCTGTTTGAAAGGCAGTCATTTTCTGACCACACACACACACACACACACACACACACACACACACACACACACACACACACACACATACACACACAAACCGTGTAATGCGTTGCCTGTTTGTGGTCTGTCTTCTTCCCCTTCCTCATCTCCTATACATCAGGAACAAATCCAATTTTAAACCAGTTCTCACAGTTGGCCCATGCCTTCAAGCCTGCTTCCTTCCAAAGGGCTTTCTACTGCTTTGAGCCTTATTGCTCTGGCCAGCTGTACTGCCCTTCAGCCAGGTGGACCAGATGACAAACCTCACAGTGGGTGATTAAAAAGAGGCCTTCACTTGGTGAAAGGACTGGTGACTAGCAGTGACCCCAGCTCCATGACTTTATTTGGCTAAAGCCACAGACATCCCTGTGACACTTTCTTTGCACTAATTACAGACCCAACATCTGCAGCCCCATACTCTGTGCAAGCAAAACATGTAATCATGTTTAGAGGTACTGGGGAACGGGAGTGTAGGAAACACAGGTCACACAAGTACTCCATCAGGCCTTTACACTCTGTCCAGATCCAGCAACAGGCAGACATGTCTGTACTCCCTGCCTGAGGTCTCTTTCCTTGCAAACACAGTATCTCAGAGAATTAAACCCTGAGCTGAAGAATTGTCATCCCTTGACAGATACAGTGGTGCACACCTATAATCCCAGCATTTGAGAGGTAGAAGCAGAAGGATTAGAAAGTTCAAGGTTATTCTTCTCTGCTCCTAACTCACTAGTCTCTGCCTCCTTGCCAGGGTCTCATTTCCCACCCCTAACAGTCAGAATCTCATTTAGGAGCTATACCCAGCTTCCCTTTTAGCCAAGTGGATTACTATGAGTCCTAAAACTATTTCAAGGTGGAGAGATGGCTCGACATTTAAGAGCACTTGGTTGCTTCTGCAGAGGACCTAGGGCTAGTTCCAGGCACCTGAATGGTGGCTCAAAATCATCTGTAACTCCAGTTCCAGGGGATCTATCATTCTTTTCTGGCTGCCATGGGTACCATGTGTAAACATGGTCCACAGACATATATGCAGGCAAAACATTCAGATACATAAAATAATAATGACAAAAATATTTCAGGTTAAATACAAAAACTTTAACAGAAATACAATTTTGCATAAGGGTACTTCCCAGCCTCTGCTACTATCAGTGCAAGACAGGCTCTTCACATCTTGGGAGAGTTTAAGGTCAATGGAAGGAAGGAAGGAAGGAAAGAAAGAAAGGAGAGAAGGGAGGAAAGAAGAAAGGAAAGAAGAAAGGAAGGCAGGCAGGCAGAGGCTGGATGGAGATGCAGTTCAGGTGGTAGAATGCTTGTCTAGCACACAAACAGCCCTCAGTTATACCCCTGGTACCATACAAACAGGGCATGTCAGTAGCACATGCCTTGTAATCAGAACACTCAACAAGGTAGAGGCAGAAAGATCAGAAGTTCAAGATCATCCTAATGTACAAGTGAATTCAAGGTCAGCCTGGGATATAAGACTCAAGGGGAGATTAAACTTTAGTGTGATATGTATATGTGTGTATATGTGTGTGTGTGATATGTATGTGTGTGCATGTGTGTGCATGTGTGTGATATGTGTGTGTATATGTGTGTGATATATATGTGTGTGTGTATGTGTATATGTGTGTGTCTCTGTGTGTGTATGATATGTATGTGTATCTTTGTGTGGGCCTGTGATATGTATGTGGTGTGTGTATGTGTGTGTATTTATGTGGTGTGTGTGTGTACAGTTTTATTTACACAGTTTATCTAAACACCGCATCCCTTTGGTGTGTAGAAAAGCTTTCCTGGGATACTTGGTTGGAATAAAGGGCCTCATTTCACTTAGGAAGTTATCATGCCATGGTAGAATCCTCTACACAGATATTTCTGGCAAGCAAACCCCTTGGAATGGACTGGTACTTTGCATCTTCAACTAAATATCTTCCCTCTCTAAGACATTTGGACACCTCCCAGGAACAGTCCCTGCTTCTTGCTCCCCTTCACAGCACTGACTTACCTATCCCTTCAACATGTCTTACAGACTGAAGTTGTCATACGTACCCCAGCCTGACAAATAAGGTCTTTGGAGTCAGGCTGACCTGGGTATAATAACAGCCATGAACAAATCAGTCTCAAGTAGTGTTCTCACCTATAAGATAACAATTATGTCTGTCCCAAATATTTGATGTAAATAACCCATACAAAAGTGCTCCCTCAACAATTATGCGTTCCTGTCCTTTGTGAATTTGCATCTGTTTTAAAGCCAAGAAACTTTCTCCCCTAGGTACAGTTAACTCTCTGGTCCAATTGAGAGTGTCACCCCAGCAGCACATGGCCTGGCAGCTGATTCTTCTCAAGATGCCTACAAGTGTAAGCGGCGTGCAGCGTGCAGGAGCCACCCCTTAGCCCCTTCCCTTGACTTAGTGTCTGTCCTGCTTTAGAGGAGGAGGAATCCAGTGAACAAACAAGGTCAGTGAAACACCAGAGCACAAATAAAGACAGCAAGGCTTGTCGGGGTCTCACTCAATCCGTTCCCACAGCAACCGTCACTCCTGGCTACAAAGAGGCAGTGCATGGCTGCAGGCTGTTGTAGAAGAGCCCACTGTCAAGTACGGGAAGCTAAGCCATGGCTATTGTGGGAGTCTTGAATCTTAACTCTTAAGTCTTTCTGCCAAGGCTGCCTTGCATAATGGTTAGGACCCGGTGCTAAGAGGAGAAAGCAGCATAGGGTACTTGGAGTATGCCTCAATCACCCTGTGTAAAATCCAAAAGTGCCTGGGACATTCCTTTCTGTTTTTTCTTTTTTGGGGGGGGGGTGTGAGGGTAGGCAGACAAAGCCTCTCTCTATGTGTCCTGGAACTCCCTATGTATACCAGGTTGGCCTTCAACTCCTAGCACTGGGATTAAAGGCATGCTCAACCAAGCCCAGCTAGAGAGAGTTTTCATAGTGGTGGCTCCTTGAGGAAAGTGAACCATATGAACTTCCTGCTCAGCAAATCCTGACAACATCACAGCCTTTCTCCCTCTACAGCCACCAGGGTGCTGGGGCTGGTGTCACAAGATTGATCTTAAAAAGCTGAAGTATAGAAACACCATATTGTATACCAAATACCACAAATCACCCCCTCCACTACTCACACCCTCACAGCTGTCACACACTCACACTGAGGGAAAACAGCTCTGAAGATGAATTCTCAGGCTTCCTTTTCCCCAGAGGCTTTAAGTTCTTAGGGCTTTCTATCAAGATTTTTCTGAGAAAGTTTTCTCAAGCAAAGGACTCTAACCAGGTCCCTAAAGACACAGAGCCCTCAAAGTAGGGCTCCCTCTTATTAGCACCTCACTTTTCACTGAAAATAAGCGAGGCTGAACCTAGTAGCTCAAACCTCTAATTCTAACATCTAGGAGCCTGAGGGAAGAGTATGGTCACTAGTCTGGGGCCCAGACTGAGCTACTTGGCAAGCTCCAGGTTTTCCTGAGCCATAGATCAAGATATCTCAAAAAACAAAAAGCAAACAAAAAAGGAAGGAAGGGAGGGAGGGAGAGAGAAAAGGCTAGGATCATTTGGATTTCTAAATACCTAGCAGCCAGTTGTAGTTTTTAAGATTTATCTTATTTATATGTATCTGTGAGTATCTGCAGGCATATAATATCTATGTATCATGTGCTTGCTAATATCTGTAGAAGTAAGAAAGGGTGCTGAATACCCGAAGCACGAGTTACAGGTAGTTGTGAATTGCTCAATATGGGTTCTGAAAACCAAATCCCGATCTGCAAGACCAGCATGTAGTCTTACTGCTGAGCCAGCTCTCTTCCTGAGCAGTCATTTGTAATGGCTCTTAGGACGAGGAAAGACCAGACGAACTTAGAAAGTTTACTGAAGTAATACTTAGCAGCTTTCAACAACACTCTGCTTGTAATATTACCTAAATAAAAATGTCTTGTGGGCTATCCGGTTGGTTCATTCAGTATAAACATCTGCCACCAGGTCTGAAATTTGATCCCCAAAGCCCCTCATGGTGGAAGGAAGAAACCAACTCTGAGCATGTCCCCACAGTACAGACACACTACATGTAAAAAGTGTCATACAACTCTATACAGGCCTCTTCTGAATCCAAAATCCAAAGCCCTAGGGAGAGCAGAAACTTAAACAGAAATGAGGGGAATTAAAACCTCAGGAAAGAGGGCTGGAGAGACGGCTCAGTGACTAAGAGCACTGGCTGCTCTCCCAAAGGACCAAGGTTCAATTCCCAGCACCTACATGGCAGCTCAAACTCTCTGTAACTCCAGTTCCAGGGGAACTGACACCTTCACACAGACACATGCAGGTAAAACATCAAAGCACATAAAAATAAATCATAAAAACCCAGCAAAGATTGCTAACATGGCTGGCTCACACTATAATCCCAGAATTTGGGAAGTAGAGACGGAATACCACAAACTCCAGGATATTCTCAGTTACAAGGGAATTAACTCTGGGCTAACCTGGACTATGTGAAACCTCACTCAAAAGCAAGGCAGGAATATGGTGCACAGACATAGATGCAGGCTAACACTAAGACAAAAAACAATCTAAAAGGACAAACTCATTGTGACTGTATCATTATAATAAAAACAATAATAATTCCTTATATAGAAAACTGAAGGATCCGACTGGGTCCCAGAAGAAGGCCCTTCTCCCCTAAACATTCCTTTTGGGAAGGTGTACTGTAAAATTAAATCAGAAGACTCCAGTGTGCTAGGGGCAAAGAGCCATAATGGATTCTGAGCTATATCCCAGCCCTTAAGATTGTTTTGGAAAATCCATAGCTTTATATGCAGAGAAATTTTTAGCAAGCTCCTAGGTCACTGGGGTGAAAGCAGAGCTTGAAGATAGGTCTGTCTGCCCTTAGAAACAGAAAGTAGAGTGTTGGTTGCCAAGGTAGCAGGGGAGAGGAACATGGAGTTGTTCAGAGGACAGTTTCTGTTCTGCAGGATGAAAAGCCTTAGAAATCTGTGGTACAACAATGTGCACACTGTTGAGCAAACTGCTTCATACATCAAGAAGTGCTTAGGATGGCAAGCCCTACTACAATTTCAAAAAAAGAAGGCTTGCTGGTTAGGCCTCACAACATGCGTGGCACTGATAGGCCCTTCCTAAGTGTTTGTGAATGAATCAAAGGCAAAGAATAGAAAGGGACTCTGGGTAGAGGCAGGTGGATTTCCTAAGAAGGCCAGGATTACTTAGAGAAACTGTTTTTCAAAAAAGGGAGGGGCAGAGAGGAGGCAAGTGACTACAGACTGACCTGCATTCTAAGTCGAACAAATTCAGACATTGTTTTTTGAGACAGGGTCTCACTATGTAGCTCCAGCTGTCCTGGAACTCCCTCTGTAGACTAGGCTGGCCTCAAACTCACAGATCATCCTCCTCTGCCTCCCGAGTGTTGAGATTGCTTCAACCTGTTGTGTGACCTAGGGCACGGCATTCAAGACCTCTGGAATTCCCTGACCACTACACCAGCAGAGACCCGGCTTATGTCACAGGATTCCTCATGCTTAAGCCGCCAGTTGCAGTCTCTCTTTAAAATGATCTTACTTTATGTGCATGGGTATTTTGTTTGCATGTATGTCCGTGCACCTCATGCATGACTTGTACCCACAGAGGTCAGAAAGCGCTACTGAGTCCCCTAGAACAAGAGTTACAAATGATTGTGAGTTACCATGTGAGAACTGTACAGATAAAATTTCAGTAGCTAAGATTGGCCTTGTACTCTTGATCCTGCAGCCTCCACTCTACAATGCCTACTATGTACAAAACATTAAATATATAGGAATAAATATATCTTCAAAAAATTTTCATAAATCTGGGTGGCCATACTGGCTCTGGTCTCTAATACCAGCAGCTAGGAGGCTGAAGCAAGAGGATTCTATGAGCCAAGGCCAGTCTGAATTACATAGTGAGTCCCAGTGAGCCTAGGCTATATAGAGTATAACCCTGTCTTACTAAATGCTACAAATCCCATCTATCTATTAACAGGTTTTAGGTTTTATTGTAGAAGAATTTCAGAATCTGCTAGGATTTTAATCCTGTTCTGCTTTATTCTTTTCCTTCCCTACTAAGATTGCTGCTAACAGCTGCAAGGCCTTACTGCCCCCAAATCCTCCTCTTTGGGAAGCTACAAATACTCTTGACATTGTGCCATTAGTATTAATGTTCATAAGTGAAGGGAGAGAAGTACTCTACATGTTGGAGATAGACAGGCAGTCAAAAGCCTCTAGCCTGATAAAAACAAGTGCATTATAGTGCTATCATTAGGAGCCTTCAGAGGCACTTGGGGACGAGAACAACTATTTTGAGAGTAGAGTCCTGGGATAACAGTGCCGGAGCACACAAGAACCCGTCACTGCAAAGATTACATTTGGACTTTTCACCAATGATCCTGATGGCCCTTTTGTAGTGTCACAGGCTATAGGTAACTACTTACAAAATAAACAGACCACTGAGGACTAGGGAATGGAGCCAGGATTTCACGTTAGACAAGCACTTACCAGCACTCTACCCAGCCCTATCCCCTATCTCCCCATCCCTATTGCCCATTCTTTTTTTGTTTGTTTTTTGAGACATGGTTTCTCTGTGTAGCTTTGGAGTCTGTCCTGGAACTCACTCTGTGGACTAGGCTGTCCTCAGACTCACAGAGATCCACTTGCCTCTGCCTTCTGAGTGCTGGGATTAAAGGCGTGCGCCACCACTGCCTGGCTCTCTTCCCCATTCTTGAATAAACTGCGTTTCTCCCTAGGAACTGTCTCACTTCTGGTTTATGGCCTCAAGAAACACTCTTCGTCACTCTTAACCTTGAAGGAAGGTGAATGGGAGTGAGGTTACAGCTTCCTGATCTTCCCTTTCCGACTTCCTCATGCACCACAAAGGTTTTTCTTACTGGTTGGTGGCTGCTACTTGGAGAGAAATATTTCAGCTGACCTTCCCAAGCTGCTGGAGGATGAACTTGCACTTGGCTTTCAGGCTATCCAGAGCCTGTGGCAGTAGGATTGTCTCCTTTCGTTAACATACAGAACACAATACACAGAATATTCTGTATAGAAATGACGCATTTGCATTAACACGAACTGGTCCAAGAAGAAAAGAAAGCATTAATAAACACCTCACAGACAGCTCTGGTATCAAAAAAACAAAACAAAAACAAAAACAAAAACAAAAACAAAAAAACAGGAATCCACTCTGCTCCATAGGCAGAGAGAAAAAAATGAAAGCCATTTATAAAGGCAGCGCTGAGTATGAGGATGGAGTCACACAGCTGGCTTCACAAAAGAGAACAAATATTTCAAAGGAACAACTGACATTAATAGAGTACTATCCATCTGGCTGCAGGAAGAGCCACTGGGGGGAGTACTGAGAGGCTCTCTGTTAGGGAAAGGCTTGCCTGCTGCTGCTCTGGCTGAACAGAATCGCTTTCAGGAACACTGAACACATGGTCATGATACAATTGCTGCCTGGATCTGCCAGTAAAAACTCGGAAGAGCTGCAATGATGCATTGGTAAGGAAAGGAAGCAGAACACACATGGTCCCACTAATTTGGAAATTTATTCTTTGGCATTTCCAACTCAAAATGATAGGAAACAAGGAGAATCAGGCAAGTAAGTATGTATGTATGTATGTATGTATGTATGTATGTATGTATGTATTTAGTGTGTGTGTAAGTGAGCATATGTGGAGGACAGAGGTTCACAATCAATGTCTTTTTTCAACTGTGTTGTATGTGTGTTTGTGTGTGAGAGAGATGTGCGCTCTTGAGTATGTCTCTCACTGAACTCCACAGCAAGCCCCTGGGATCCACCTAAGTCTGCCTTCCTAATGTTGGAATTACAGGCATGCCCAGCTTTTTATGTACATACCGGGGACCTAAGCTCAGATTCCCATGTTGAGCTGCAAGCACATCACCAAACTAAGCCATCTTCTCATCATCTTATTTTATGCTTTTGATACAAAACTCAAAAGCCTCAGAATGAGACAGCAAGGTGGAACATACCTGCACTGGGAGGTAAGGGCAAGAGAGCAGGGGTTGAAGGTCATCCTCAGCTACACAGTGAATTTAGAGCTAAATTCTCACAACTAACATACGTTATATGACCCAGGTTTCATGTATTTTTTCCTTTGTAAACAGTTTTATATAAAGTTATGCACTTATCAATTGTTACTCTAACAAAGATTCCTATTTAAGCTGGGTGGTGGTGGTGTATGCTGTTAATCCCAGCACTCAGGAGGCAGAGAGGCAGATATTAGTGAATTTGAGGCCAGTTTGGTTTACAGAGCTAGTTCTAGGACAGCCAGGGCTGCACAGCCTACCTATCCTAGCACCATTTGTCTTGGGAAAA
Organism: Phyllotis vaccarum; assembly: GCA_033318265.1. NCBI lineage: Eukaryota > Metazoa > Chordata > Mammalia > Rodentia > Cricetidae > Phyllotis > Phyllotis vaccarum. The sequence goes on along the minus strand of JARWLC010000004.1, from coordinate 15,864,273 downwards.
AAACAAACAAAACGCCCCCCCCCCAATAAATACACACACATAAACCCTTATTGAAAAAGAAAAGGAGCCTCAGAAGGAAACATTAGGTTCAACTCCCACCATGCTGGCTCCCATTTGTACTTTTATATAACACAGAGCTGAGCACAGGTGATAAGGAGGGGATCAGGCCAGACTCAGGGAAAGCAAAGGTACGAAGCCACCTGCATCTTCAACTCAGATAATACCAGGGAAGCCTGCCCAGAAATAACTGTTCAAGGGAAAGAAAACTCAATCATTAAAGAACATCTTTCATAAGACACACACTTTCAGATTGAACTGAACTCAGAGTTTTCCTGTGGCAGGAATTTACGTTTATTTCTAAATTCTCATGTCTTACTTTTTTGGGGGGTTTGCTTGAATTCTTAAGACAGGATGGCATGCAGCCTAGGCTGCCCCTGAACTCGCTACATAGCCTAGGATAACTCTGAGCTCCTGCTTCCACATTCCAAGTGTTAGGATTACAGGTGGGTACCATCACATTGACATTTCTGACTTTCAGAAATTAAAATGATTGTGACTGAGAGCTTAGAAAGTACTATTTTATCACCTACTTTAAGGCTGTAGCTCAGCAATTTCACCTCATACTCTCTGTATAATCAAATGAATCCCCCACACACACCATGGCAAAAATGAAGAGGTGCTACTCTAAAGAACCAGCATGCAATCTTGTACCACTTCTTTCCAGAAGCCTGGCTTTTCACCTCTGCCGGAGCTCATTCACAGAATCCCGACACCAGAAGGAAGAGAGCTCCTTGTTCCTCACCACCAGTGAGGTCATTCTGGGGAGAGGAGTGACTTACCTGTTCTTCTGAGAGTTGAGAGATGTGATTCACAGCAGCATAGGACTCAATTTTGGGATTAAAGTGATTGATGATGGCTCTGAAATAAAGAAAGAACATTAACACAGTCCCAGGTGAAAGATAACGATAATCTAATACATATTAAGGAGTAAGTGGCCTGGAGTTTGCTTTGTCAACTTGACACAAGCTGTAGTTGTCTGAGAAGAGGAGACTCAGCTGAGAAAAGGCCTCCATTAGACTGGCTTGTAGGCAAGTCTGTAGGACATTTTCTTGATTAGTAATTGATGCGGGAGGGCCCATGACACAGGACCGGGGAGGTAACTCAGTGGTCAGAGCACTTGCTGTTCTTACAAAGGACTTAAGGTCAGAGCCTAGCACTCACACTGGGTAACACACAACTATCTCTAACTTCAAATCCAGGGGTTCTGATACCTTCCTCAGGCCTCTGAGGATACTGCGTGTACTTGGTACACACACACAGGCAAGAATACATACACAGAAATAAAAATTAAAGTTAAAAAGAAAGAAAAGCATGCAAGTAAACAAGCTGAGAAAACCAGTAAGCAGAATCCATGGCCTGTTTCAATTCCTGCCCTGACCTCGCTCTAATGGAATGACCCGTGAACTTTTGTCCTCAAGGTGCTTTTGGTCATGGTGTTTAATCACAGTTTTAGAACAAGGGTGACTGTCCTCTTCCTCAGCATGAAGTTACAAATGGAAATGAACTAAAAACTGAAATGGGAAGGACTTAGTAAGTTACTGAAGCCAGGCATAGCAGTGCATGCCTTTACTCCCAGCACTCAGGGGGCAGAGGCACATGGATCTCTGAGTTCAAGGTCATCTTGGTCTACAGAATGAGTTCCAGGACAGCCAGGGCTACACAGAGAAACCCTGTCTTGAACCTCCCACTCCACAAAAAAAAGCTACTGGAAAATACAATCCAATGTCTTTGATGAGCCACAGAGAAAAAGCACATAAGTAAAAATCAAGCTAAGATTCCTCAAGATGAAAAAGTGCCCAGGGACTGTCCACTAAGGGGCCCTGGTATTCCAGTTAGAATGAGGTACAGGGTGGGTACTCAGTAAAGCTGGACCAACATGTACCCTGGTATTCCAGTTAGAATGAGGTACAGGGTGGGTACTCAGTAAAGCTGGACCAACATGTACCCTGATATTCCAGTCAGAATGAGGTACAGGGTGGGTACTCAGTAAAGCTGGACCAACATGTACCCTGATATTCCAGTCAGAATGAGGGACAGGGTGGGTACTCAGTAAAGCTGGACCAACATGTACCCTGGTATTCCAGTCAGAATGAGGTACAGGGTGGGTACTCAGTAAAGCTGGACCAACATGTACCCTGATATTCCAGTCAGAATGAGGTACAGGGTGGGTACTCAGTAAAGCTGGACCAACATGTACCCTGATATTCCAGTCAGAATGAGGTACAGGGTGGGTACTCAGTAAAGCTGGACCAACATGTACCCTGATATTCCAGTCAGAATGAGGTACAGGGTGGGTACTCAGTAAAGCTGGACCAACATGTACCCTGATATTCCAGTCAGAATGAGGTACAGGGTGAGTACTCAGTAAAGCTGGACCAACATGTACCCTGGTATTCCAGTCAGAGTACAGGGTGGGTACTCAGTAAAGCTGGACCAACATGTACCCTGATATTCCAGTCAGAATGAGGTACAGGGTGGGTACTCAGTAAAGCTGGACCAACATGTACCCTGATATTCCAGTCAGAATGAGGTACAGGGTGGGTACTCAGTAAAGCTGGACCAACATGTACCCTGGTATTCCAGTCAGAATGAGGTACAGGGTGGGTACTCAGTAAAGCTGGACCAACATGTACCCTGGTATTCCAGTTAGAATGAGGTACAGGGTGGGTACTCAGTAAAGCTGGACCAACAAGTAGACTAAATGTAGTCTCTGAATAAGCTACGTTTATCGAAGCTGACATTCAACCTTCACGCTTATTAGTATGTTGTATGTAGTTCCAAAACAAAATTTAAATTCCAGGCACTGAAAGTATCACTTTCAAACATTCCCTTCTATCAACTGTTTACATCCAAAGTCATAACATATTATTAAATTGACTTCTCAAAAAATCTCTGAGGAGCTGGGGGAAAAGCACTTCTTAAGCAAATATTAGAATCTGAGTTCAGGCCCCAGAACCAATATAAAAACTGAGCATACTTGTGTACCCATGAAACCCTAATACTACGATGGGGTATGTGTGTAGAGACAGAGGCTGGCCAGCCAGCCAGTGTAGCAAGAAATAATGAGCTCTAAGTTCAGTGAGAGATCCTATTTTAAAATTAGGTTCCCATGGATACAACAGTGGCATAAATGTTACAGGAATAACCAAGTACTCTTTCTGCTTGCTCTACAAAAGGAAACACACCCCTAGTACTATAAATCTGACCAAGAACCCAAGTGGAAGAGCTCACAAGTCTCAGATGAACCTACTATTACTCTTCAAAATGGAGTTAATGTCCAACTGCCCTACAAATGTGATTCTCTCTACATCCAGATTAGCATAGCTCTCAGACCTCATCAGAGAAGTTTCTCTGCTGGAGGGTGGGTAGTCTATGTAGAAACTCACAACAGGTCAAGTACAGAGAATCAATGTCAATGGAGCGCTCAGCCACAAATGGAACTATGTCCTCTCCATAAGGTTCAGGGCCACTGTGGAAGAGAAGGGATAAGACTCTAAAAGCCAGAGATCAGGGATAATGAGAAAGAAACAGTATCTTCTAAACTATATCACTCAACAACTCACAGCTGGAGTTGCCTGTACAAAATCTAGCCATTTGATGTTTCAGCTTGGATTGGGAGGGATTGGAGTCCCCACTCCTAACTGAGGAGCTGTGAACAGGTGATGGTTTCTGGGGAGAAAGAGTAAATTTTCTTTAAAGGTGTAGCTGCAGTAATGGCCTCATATCTAGGAGTATATGGGCAGCAAAGACAGTAGTCAATGGGTTATTGAAGAAAAAGATGACACAAAGCTAGGGAAGTATAGAAAGCAGACAAGGGTCTGAAATTCTCAAAGAACTAACAAAATTATGCAAAAATAGAAAGTGGAGAAGCAACTAAGGAAAACATCTTAATGTTCACCTCTGGCCTATATACATGTCCACATGTGCCTATATGGGTGAGTGTACCTACACAAATGCCTAACACACATACACACACACACACACACACACACACACACACAGAGAGAGAGAGAGAGAGAGAGAGAGAGAGAGAGAGAGAGAGAGAGAGAGAGAGAGAGAGAGAGAGATTTTTTAAAAAAAATTTTTTTTAAATTTAACTTTATCTTACGTGCGCTGGTGTTCTGCCATAGGGGTCAGGTCCCCTGGAACTGGAGTTAGAGACAGTTGTGAACTGCTATGTGGGAGTTGAGAATTGAATCTGGGTCCTCTGGAGGATCATATGGTGCTCTCCAACACTGAGCCATCTCTCCAGCCCCCCAGAATTTCTGAAGTGTGAAAATAAAGAAATCTTCCTGGTCTGGGCAGTGGTAGTTACAGCACTTGAGGGCAGAAGCAGGTGGCCCTCTATGAGTTTGAAGCCAGCCTGGTTTACAGAATGAATTCCAGGATAGCCAGGGCCATGAAGAGAAACTCTGTCTTGAAAAAAGGGGGGGGGGGAGAAGGAGGAGGAAGGGAGGAAGGAACTTTCCTGAAATAAATGCCTTGGTATAGGTAGGTTCTTATCATTTCTTGCCTACTGTAGCAGAATATGCATGATTCATTATTTTATTTCTGGACACAGCCTAATGCTGTAGCCCACACTGGTAACCCTATTACCTCAGTATCCCAAGGACTGAAAATTCAAGTGTGAGCCACTACACTTGGCTTAGAACACAGTTTTTAGAACAAAGTTTGACAAGAGTTCATATTGATATAAACAAATGATTGGATACATGGAGAAAAAAAAAAAGCTAAATCTTTACTATACAGAGTTGTGGGAAACAGAGGAAGCCCTGAGTGTTTGAAATCCTGAATGATATGTATCGTTGACATGGGTGCAGCCATGTCCCCCTAAACCTCAAACCCATGGGGAAAAGACAATACCTTCCTCTGATCCCTGTGTTGATTGTGTGTGCAAAAATATCCATCATAGCTCCTCCATGACACAGATACTTACAGCCTGGAGACTGGTCCCTTACAGAGACTGTTCCTATCATGATTAGCTAAACCTACTGCCCGGACTCAACTTTATACTGTAAATTCTGCCTCCCCTATTTATCTGTATGCAAAATCTTGCCTCCCTGCTCAGCTATATGCAATACCCCTGCCAATCTGTTCAGTTCTAGGTAATAATTGCCCTGAGGTTCCAGGTTGCTAAGAGTCCAGACTACATGATCCCAGCTATTTCTGTGTGTTCATGTTCTGTCTTTTCTTCATTCCCTCACCACTCTAGTCAGGTCTGTCCCTGGAGCCATGCAGGATGTGGCACAGTGTTTCAAGTAATTTGTACAGATACTTCCTCACATACAAGACTAAGTTTAAATCCTACCACTACTAAGAATTGGATAGGGATAGGAAACTTATCTAAATAACTCTAAAGTTGCAAAAGGGGAAAAAAAAAGAAATTTACAGTAAAAAAGATTGGTAAATATGTTAACAGCCCAGTGATATCACAGATATTATAAGAATGGCACTTCAGCTTTCTTAGATTCTTCCAAAAACTTATAAACCTAAGAAAAACAGAAAAGCATAGGATACATATCTGTAATAAGAGCCATCAGGAACAGAGGGGCAAGGATTGACAGTTCAAGGCAGCTTAGACTACAGAGTCTCAGAAAACATAAGATCTAGGAGCCCAGCCAAGTGACGCCTTTAGTCTCCTGCATCCAGGAGCAGAGCAGGTGACCAGCTCTGTCTACACAGTGAGCTTCAGGACAGCCATAACTACACAGTGGGCCCCTGGCAAAAGGCGGAAGAAGGGGGCTCTAGGGGCGTTGCTTAGAGGTGGAGTACATTCCTAGCCTTTACACGGCTCTGGGTTTGATCCCTAGCCTAAAAAAAGAAGGGATCAAGGAAGGAGGAGATGGTAAAGAAAGAAAAATGTAGGAGGAGAAAGGGAAGAAAGGAAGGAAGGAAAGACCCCAGACGAATTCCAAGTGGGGGCATGAGATAGAGTACCAGCACTTTAGAAGACAGTAAAGGGCATGAAAAACAGGACTTGGGAAAATGTCACAGACCAGAGGTCACTGGAAAGACACGGCAGGTAAATACAGTACAGTGCCCTGTGCTGGGTCCTGAAACAGAAAGATAGTGATGGGCAAACTACAAACTTTAAATAAAATAGAGAGTTTGCTGTGGGATATTGCTCTTTACACTGTAAAGATTTGTTGCTCATATGGGTTTAATAAACACTGATTGGTCAGTAGCCAGACAGTTAGTAGAGGTGGGGCAACCAGACTAGGAGAATGCTGGGAAAAGGAAAAGAGAGACAGCCAGACAAAAGGGAAGCAAGATGAGAATGCTGCACCAAGCAAAGGTACCAAGCCACGTGGCTAAACATAGATAAGAACTATGGGTTACTTAAGTGAAAGAGCTAGTCAGTAGTATGCTTGAGCTACTGGCCCAGCAGTTACTATAATACTAAGCCTCTGAGTCAATTATTTCACAAGCAGCTATGGGCCTGGCCGGGTGGGTTACAAACGGCACTCCAACGTGGTTCATATACACCCACATAAAGCCTAAGAAAGCTTACAAAGGGTCCCCCCCAACACACACACAGCCAAAAATAGCTTCCTAGTTGTGTCTCCCAAGTGGGGCATGGCACAGTGGCATACAGGCTTGATCTACAACATGCTGGGTTTGCAGTGTGTGGTTTGGGCTGCAACATGGCAGGTTACCGAAGTCTCACAGGAGCCTCGGGACAAGCACGAGCTTCGTATGATGGATTTAAGCTTTCTGCTCAAACAGAAAAAAGGGAACAGAGACAAACACATCTTCTTGGCAGCAGTGTTTCCTCAGGTGCCCGCTGTTTGCTGGTGGCAAGCAGAGGCTTGGCTCCTTGAAGAGAGGTTTTCTGACTCAGCGTTAGCAGCAAAAACCTCAAGGCTCTTTTAAAGGTCCTGATGCCGAACACTTAAATGAGGTTTATGAACAGCGGTGGTCCTCTATTTAGTGGCAGTGTGGACCCTAAAATTACCCAGAGTTGGACTGCTAAACATGGCTTCTGCCAGTACCTCTGCCATGAAGCTACACTCTCACAGACTAAGGAGCTGTATGGAGCCAGCTGCCAAAGCTGAGGCTCTAATCCTAGCCACCCTGTAAAGGCTCTGAGCTTCAGGAAAGGAAAAAAAAAAGAGAGAGAGAGAGAGATATAGTAAAGACAGATTCAGATGAAAAAAAATGTTAAAACCCTCTAAACAGTTTTCAGTGTGTTTAGAAACATACATAGGCTTTGGAGAGAAAAGATAAAGGAGAGAAAAAGTTGTTAAAAAAGAAATAGAGTAAAAAAACAAAATAAGCCATGTAAAGATGGAGAGTCTGGATACTACATATTATGTTGTCTTTGAGTTTTTTTGGCTACAAAGGAAGGAGCAAGAGCTGCTAAGAGACATTTGATTATAAATGATGCTGGGATGTGGGGTGTTATTTGTTGTAATAAGGTTTTTGGCTTGGTTTGGTCTCACCTATTGTCCCTTATGTTGACTAGTAATTTTAAAGTCTTAAAGAAATACATAGGATGCTTATATTAATTTTATGTCTTTTGGCCTATGGCTTATGCATATTGCTAGGTTTTTCTTTAATCTTAATTTATTTTTTTTAAATTTGTCTTGTCACATGGCCTATGGCTCACTTGTGTCTTTTTATGGTTTTTTTGGGGGGGGGGCGTTTGGTTTGATCTTTGTTTTTGACTCTATCCTCTTATTATTATTATTTATTTAGATTTCTCACCTATTTTTTTTACAGTGCTCACAAAGGGTCAAAACAGCTCTTTTATTTAAAGATTGATATTCACAGCATACAGAAAGATATTCCCACATCACCTGTTTTTGTCTAGTTAAAAAGGAAAATTTTAATTTTAACATAGTAAAATTATGTATAACAAAATAGTTAATTAAGAATTATAGTTATTATATTTAGTTTATTTGTACTTAATAAAATAAAAGGAAATATTTTATTATTTTATTTTTGTGAATTTGAAGTTTTATATTTAATATATTTTTTAAAATAACTAAGAAAAACTATTTATAACTATTTAAATTTTAACCATATTAAAGACTATAGAAGGATATAATATTTATTTAAGTAAACAGGAAGTGGAGGCAACTTTTAAAACCTAAAAATGACTAGATGACACTTATCTGTCTGGATAAAGTTTTTTTTTTTTTTTTATAAAGTTGGGGCATTTATTTTAGCCTATAGGCTATCTTTGACATTTTTTAGTGAAGCAAGAAATCTGAAGGAGTATATTGTTTATTTTGGTATAGTTTATTAGTCACTTTTTTGAGTCTTGCAGAATGCTTGACAGTTTTTTTGTTTGTTTGTTTGGGTTTTTTTTTTTTTGCAAAGAACTTGAAGGACTATCTTGGCTTGTTTTGTCAAAGTTTAGAGGTCTTTTTTTTTTTTAATGGAACTTGTATGTTTAGTTTAAATATCATACTATCAAGCAGTTAATATAAGAATAAGTTTTTGTCTAGTGGCTAACCATTGTTACAAAGAAAGTAAACTTTATATGGAGTCCTTTTGATTTTTTTTTTTTTTTTGAAGTAGTCTGGTGTTGTTAGGAGCAAATCTGTCTCATTGTTTAACGAAGTTTAAGTTTATAAAATATTTTAAATGTTATATTTTGTAGGTCTTATAAGTGTTTGAAGATTATTTATCTAATTGAAATATCTTTTTATACTTAAAAATCTAACACGACTATAAGTTTGGTTATTATAGGTGACTATTAATTTGTATTTTTAATTATATATTATAATTTTAAATGAGTTACATAAATACTTTAAACAAGAGTAGAAAAATGTACATAGCATAATAAAAGTGACTTTAATCTAATTTTTTAAAATCACTTATATGCCTTTCTGTATGCTGTGAATATCAATCTTTAAATAAAATACTGTTTAGGCCCATGACAGGCACCATTAAAAAAATAGACAAAATAAAATTAAAAAAACCAAAATCACGAACAAATGAAACCAAATCCCCCCCCCCCCGCAAAAAACCATATAAAAAGCACAAATAAACCACAAGCCACATAACAAACAAATTAATAAAAATAGATTAAATTAAAATAAAAAACTAACTAACAATATGCCTAGGCCATAAGCCAAACAACATGAACTTAATATGAAAGTCTAAGTCATTTTTAAAAGTCTAAACAAGAACAAACAACTAGACCATCTAAAACAACAAATCTATAAGTCTAAACCTCTAGCCAAACAAACCCAAAAAACCTTAATATAACACGCTGCATTAATACAACCTATATATTTTAAAAGTACCTTGACTTAAAAATCTTTGTCAAAAGATATGTTATTTTGGGCAAAATAATTTCTTTTATTTTCACAGAAAATGAGAGGCTGTGTATTCATTCTAGGTTAAACAAAATAAGATCTGATGGGGGAAGAACCCCTGAGAAACCTCAGATGAGAACAGATGGCCCAGATGATCCTACATTTCTGAGCACCTTGATTGCAATTTCCTTTGAGTTCTGCATCCAGAACAGCTTCAAGGCTGCTGATTGAGAGGATCCAGCCTCACAGACTTCTCAAGTCAGAATTTGACCATAATCCTGAATTTTCTCAACATTTCCCAAGATTACCAGCACCCTCAATGAGCAGGAAACAGTCTAGAGAACTATGCCTAAATTCCCCCACAGAATGGATTATGGAAGTTTGTCTTTGTTTAGTGTGGGTTACAAGTTGTTATGGATAATGGTCAGGGAGAAGTTAAACAGAGAAAATTAGATTCAGGGTTCTTGTTTTTAAAAGAAAAAATGGGAAGTGTTGTGGGATATTGCTCTTGTACACTGTAAAATTGATTACTCATATGGTTTTAATAAAATGCTAGTTGGTTAGTAGCTAGACAGAAAGTAGAGGCAGGGAAACCAGACTAGGACAATTCTGGGAAGGGGAAAGGAGGTTAGCAGATGCCTGCCAGATGCAGAGAAGCAAGATGAGAACGCTGCACTGAGAACAGGCACCAAGTCACTTGGCTAAACATAGAAAAGAATTTTGGATTAATTTAAGTTACAGAGCTTGTCAGTAGTATGCTTGAGCTACTATAATATTAAGTCTCTGAATCAATTATTTCATAAGCAGCTGTGGGACTGGCTGAGTGGGATAGAAACATCCAACTATACAATATTATATGTACTATATTATCTTGTACTTTTCCTGTAAATATATAATCACTACAAAATAAATTTATTAAATGTGTATGCAGGAGATAGTACAAGTCAGTATTTTCTTTTAGTATAGGTTATTGATAGTAAAGAATTAGAGAGCTATCCCATCTGGTTCAAGTAATCAAAGTATAAACTAGAAACTTAAAAAAAAATGACCTAGCAAGTGATATCTTCAGAAATTGCCTAAGAACACTAACATAGACAAATAATAAATATTTGATAAAAATAATTTAAATCCAAGAAAGTTCTTAACAATAATATAGTGTATATTATATATGTGTATATAATATATAGTGTATGTTATATAATATAACATACTGTGCTTATTGTATATAGTTTTACTTTGTTAGTTAAACCTTTTCTTTTTATTTAGACAAAAAGGGGAAATGTTGTGTAATATTCTGATTGTGTCTTGGCAAAGAAAGCTTGCTTGGAGTCAGAAGGCAGTACTAGCCACTAGCTGACCTCAGGGTTTGGAGGACTTTAGACAGAGGTGAGAGGAGACAGGAAGTATTAAGGTGGGGCTGAGAGAAGATCTGGCCATTTTGGACAGAGGAACAGTAGAGGTGGAAAGTGACTGTGGCTGCTCCCTGTTCTCTGATCTTTGAGGTTCTCACCCCAACATCTGACTCCTGATTTTTTTTTTTGTTAAAGACTAATTAGATTAATGCTTCATGATGAAAAACTTGGAGAAATGCTAAACATCTAGTACAGTATCTGGCATCAGCTGGTACCCAGTAAACATTCAAGTAATGAATAAGCCATACAGGATAGAAATGGGTCAGAATCTTGGATAACTGGGTATCCCAGAGACAATCAAAGAAAGCAGGTTAAAGCTGATATCTGGTTTACACTGTGTAAAAACGCTATGATTGGTATAATAAAAAGCTGAACAGCCAATAGCTAGGAAGAAGTTAAGTAGGAAATCCAGGGAAGAGAGGACTCTGGGAAGAAGGAGGGCAGAGTTGCCAGCCAAACACAGAGGAAATAGCATGGACAGATGGAGAGATGAACCACGCAACAGACCATACATTAAAATAAATGGCTTAACTGAAGTTGTAAGAGCTAGTTAGAATAAGCCTAAGCTATAGACCAAGCTTTCATAATTAATAAGAAGTCTACGTGTCATTATTTGCGAGCTGACAGCCCAAAGAAAACTCTGATTACAACTGCTTCCCTCAACAACACATTGGAAAAAAACAAGAATTTTAGATGCAGAAAGCATAGGCCTGATTTCCCACTGGGCACTGTGACACATGTGATTCTAGCACTCGGGGCTGAAAGAGTAGGCCAGAGGAGTTAAAGCCACCCTGAGTTATGACACTGTCTCAAAAATATAGGGGTTGGGCTACATCTCAATGGTAAAGCACCCATCTAACATTTGTAAGACCCTGCCATATTACTCAGTACTAGAGAAAGCAATCCCTTTTAAGTACTGGCTTTTTCATCTGGTTGGATTTCCTCTCTAAAATTTCTTTCCTGTTGTCTTGAATACTATCTAACTAACTTGCCCTAAATGTAGGTAGGTAGATGTTGTACAAATCCTAATTGCTCTTATAATAAAAACTGGAGCCAGATATTAAGGAAAAGCTGAAAGATCAGAGAGACAGAGGAACAAGCCACTACTACTTCTCACCCAGCCACTCCTCGGGCGGAGAGGGCAGATCCTGTCTCCAGGATCCTCAGACTGAATAGGGGAAGTCAAGGGAAGCACAAGGGCTGAACTCCTGTCTCCTTCCACTTTATATTCCTTTCTCTGTTTCAACCTTCCTGGTGCTGGGATTAGAGCTGTGTGCTACCACTTCCCATTGCCTGGCTCTGTTGGGCCTTGAACTCACAGAGATCCAGATGGATCTTTGCTTCTGCCTCCAAGTGCTAAGACTGAAGGCAAGTGCCACCACTGCTTGACACCTATGGCTCATTGTGTGGCTGGCTCTGTTCTCTGATCTTTGGACAATCTTTATTTGACACACAATATATCATCACCACAAGTAAGGGTGTGTGTGTGTGTGTGTGTGTGTGTGTGTGTGTGTGTGTGTGTGTGTGTGTGTGTGTGTTTTGCTGGGGATTACCATTAAGTATTTATTTTGTTTTCTCTTCTAAGCAGTTCTTTCCTAGACCATCCTGTGACACACTGGACATGCTACAGAGAATATTCCTGGGTATCTGGTGATTATAAACGCTAAAATCATTCTTTGTTTTTAAATACTTTACTAATAGCCTTCAAACACAGGGGCCTCTGAGACGGGGAGAAGACATGACTGAGTGGGCAAGCGTCAGTGGATAAACAGTTTTCTGAGGTTTAGTTATTTCATTTTACACTAACTTTTTTTTTCTTTTCACCTTCACACCTGTCACACACACTTCCATTTCGTGCAATAATAAGCCTCTTACCTTATGGAGTCTTCAGCCCACACAATTCAACAGCAAAGGTAACAACAACAACAAACAATTTCCCCTGACGCCTGTTAACAGCAGGTACATTACAAGCCTCAGAGACTCTGCTGATTAACATTTAACAAAATAAAACCTCAAATAAGAATTCCTCCCAACCTTTCACTCTGGAACTATCTAATAAAAAGCTCCATCAACTGACCTGTTGGGGTGTTCCTCTAAGTTACCCTCAGGTCTTACCATCCATGTCCCTTCTTTAAACTACTGTCCTTATGGTTTTCTTTTCAAGACCAAAGACCAAAAAATAAACAAGTGTTTATATTTTTAAAAACAAAATGTAAAAAAAGCGACCTTAGTATGGAAGGCATTTTGACAAACAAGATAATGAAGATAAAGAACATAAAAACAAAGATGAGCTAGTAGGGATGTGGGAATGGGTGTACGATAAAAAGAGGTAAAGGGCCGGGGATGCAGCCATGTTGCTACAGTGCCTGGCTGCCATGGAAGAGCCCTTGACTCAACCCCCAGTACCATATAAACTAGCTGTTTGTGATCCCAGCATTGGGGAGGTAGAGGGAACAGGATTGAGATTTCCGGGATAATTATAAAATTGATCAAAGTAACATCATATTGCATGCACATGTGAAAAGGTCATAATGAAGCTCCTAATTATGTGTAATTAATATATGCAAAAGGGCAGGCAGGCACTTGGTCAGTTGACAGAAAGAAAAAGCCACTGGCTCCAGCATCTAGTTGCTTGCTTCACTTATTGATCCAAGTTTGTCAAGTGGCCTAAGAATCTTGAGTAGTCTGCAACAGACTTGCTGGCTGAATGGAGTGAGCTGGAAATGTGTACCACTGACTGTATACTAGCAACTCATATTCTTCAATATGGGGTGACTTGAGCCAGCATTTTTCTTGATTTTTAAGTGAAAAATGCATGTGTCACACCAGGGACATTATTTACCTACTGCCTCCATTTTCATGCAGCTGTGTATCAGTGAATGAAGGTTCATAACTCATTAAACTGGAAACAGCAGAGGATTAGCATATATGAAAGGTACAGGCACATGGCCTCTAGGCAGCTGCCTCCGCCTCCAAAGCTGTGTGTGCATGGCTATCTATTTGGGGAGTTTAGGCTTTCTACCTTGATACATGGCTTTGCCTGATGTAGGTTTCCACCTCATCACCTGCTGGAAATTAGGCAATAGGTTATAGCTACTTTTCTGGAAAAATGAATTCATTTATTCTCATTCAATCAATCCCTGTGTCTGCTGGAAAACAAGCTGAGGTCCAGTCCCTGTACCCCCAAATCATAGATTTCAGCCAAGTAAGACACGGCAGGCTTCACATTTAGCCAAATCATATCTTGTACCTCCATGTGAGAAGAATGACTTTTCTTCCTGCTTTGGCTACAAGCCTAACTTTTTTTTTTCTTCCCAGTTTCCACAATCACAATGAATTCAAAGAATTAACCAAAGGAGCTGAAAGAATCTGTTTTTCTATAAAGGTCATCAGTGATACATTCCTCTTAGGTTGTCCACTTTTTAGCAAATCTTTCCCTCAGTAAGTGAACAGAATAAAAATCCCTTTTAGAGTCCACTCACATGGTGGACGCAATGGGCCTAGATCCCATTACTCTGCACTTGAGGTTCCTTTTGTTCTTCTTTTTGTTTTTTGAGACAGGGTTTCTCTGTGTAGCCCTGACTGCTGTGGAACTCTCTCTGTAGACCAAGCTGGCCTATAACTCAGACTTCCTGAGTGCTTCTGCCTTCTGAGTGCTGGGATTAAAGGTGTGCACTATCACTGTCTGGCCTCTTCTATTTTTTTAATTACTATTTTTTAAATTTTATTTTCATTTTGTGTGCATTGGTGTTTCGCCTCAGATGGCTATGGCTATGATTAAGCATGCATGTCTGTCTGTGTGAGGGTGCTGGATCCCCTGCAAGTAGAGCTACAGGCAGTAGCTGCCATGTGGGTGCTGGGAATTGAACCTGAGTCCTCTGAAAAAGCATCCAGTGCTCTTAACTGCTAAATCATCTCTCCGGACCTTAGCTTCCCTTTCTCTGTCTCCCTTGGCAGGTCAGGAACTGCTGATTAAAAATGTTCCTGGGGCTAGAAAATGAAACCTCTGGGACCTGGTCCTATCTCTGGAAGCAAGATCTTGCTTCACTCTCAGAAACCCCTAGTAAATGTAAAGGAACAAAGTAGGCCATCTGAAATTATTTATTACTCTGCTATTTCTCCTGAGAAAACAAAACTCCCCAGACATACCTAGGAGAAATTCTAAAGAGTGGCAATCACCTCAATTCAAGAAGTTTCCTAATTTTAATTAATGGTAAACATTATAATCTTTTGAACAGAGTTGAACATGTTCCAAAATGACATCAGACAAAAGCCTAAAATACTTTAATTACATCTTATTCTCATTAGTCCAACTAATCAATTATTATAAGACAAATTTTAAGCACAAGGAAAGAAGGCAGAAAAATATGTAACTCATTTAAGCTTCTTATCACTTTAAAAATCCAGGCAAATTTTTAGCAGTTTACAAGCTAAGGCTGGAGAGAATATTCTGTGAGTCCTACACCAGTATGAGAGGAATAGGGCACCTGGAGCCCTCCCTAATCAGAAGAGCTAAACATGTACCTCACTGGTAGAAAAGGAGTGTCTGTGTGAACAAGGGAGGAAGGAGACTGTCAAGAGTTCCGAGTGTTCTGACACAGGCCATCCAGTTCATGTGCTAGAGAGAGGTCTCAATGTCCACGTGTAGAAGCTACATGGTGGATCATATGGATCGCATACTGGTTTTTAAGGACTCCAAGAAAAGAATGAAATTAAAAGACATGGAAAGAGGTTTATTTTCTATCCCAAGGGAACCTTTTAGAACTCCTCAGGAAAGGCAATCAGTGAGACTGCCAAAGTAATTAAGCAAGTGAACACTTACCATAAAGCCCATGTCAGTTAAGTGAGCAGAGATGAATCTTATTACAGTGCGCTGTCAGCTCTGGGCCTGCAGGTGCTAACGGCTGAGATGTGGGACTGCTCTGCCCTGAATGCTCTCTGCTCACAGCCACAGAGCTTTGCTCTATCTGGCAACTCTAAAAAAGACCCCTCTTTACCTGCTTTGCCAATGACTTATGCTCCCTTTAGAGTCCTGACACAGTGGTTTCCAATGAGAAGTGTTGCTTCTGTGAGTAGGTGGTGGCTGGAGAAAAGAGTCTTGCAAGGTACAGAAGATGTGCGGGGGAAGAGGGGAGCTGGTGGCAGTGCTGTTAGTAAAGAACAGCTGGTCTATTAGGCCAGAGCTAAGTGGAGAACAGACACTCTGCCTTTTAAGTACAACTGTCTCAAAGAGGGAAAAATTTAAACTATGCTTTGCAAACTAGATTTTTGGAAAAAGAGGTAGTACCAGGACATCTTTTCCAACTATGGGGCTATCAGCAACACCTTTACTAATGAATGAAATAAAAAACTCAGATTTTCAACAGCCTAATCA
Source organism: Phyllotis vaccarum (assembly GCA_033318265.1). Lineage (NCBI taxonomy): Eukaryota > Metazoa > Chordata > Mammalia > Rodentia > Cricetidae > Phyllotis > Phyllotis vaccarum. Next base: position 15,848,158 of record JARWLC010000004.1, on the reverse strand, counting down.
GTATCATTATTTAATAAAAGTACTGTTTGCTAAAGGAAATGGTTATTATCCCAAGATTTACAGATGGCATCTGAACACCCTTTGGTTCTATTTTGTTCTGTAAATGGACCAAATGACAACTAATTGTCAGAGACTCTGCACCAGGGACCCTCAAAAAGGGAACATTCAAACATCAAACTTATTTTAAGAAACATTATCAAAGACCATAGGTCTATCACCCCAAGGAGAAAATAAGAATAGATAAGGTAGGTAAGGCTGGAGTCTAGAAATCAACAAACCTCTAACTCACCATAGAGGAGACTTAAAGACTGCTTGGCATCTGACATGAATAGCCAACTGAATAAATATCATAGGCTGGGCTTCAGTGTGAAACTGATGTTGGAGAGCTGACTGTTTATGCATGCACATCAGCTTCTCTTCTCGCTAGACCCTCAACAGGAGCAAAGGAAAGCTGTGGAAGAAGTGATCTGCAGCCACATTTGCCCCCAGCGGTCTTTGTTTGCAGCAGGGCCTACAGTTCCTTCATTGCAGGACAACAGGAAAAGCAGGAGATGCTGAATGGCTATGCCTCAGATTAAGCAGTGCTGCCCAGGAGAGGACTTAGGAGGAGGATAAATTTGGTGCCCTGTTTTTTGACAGCTCCTTTAGTAATGGCTAGTAAAGCAGGGGTGAGAGCCAGTTCTAAACATTCATCATCATAGTGCAGGAGGAAGGCCTTCAGGGGGCATCTAAGGAATTCCAGAATAAGAAACTGAAGCTGGGTGGAGGGGGAGGGGCTGGCTCTGACAGACTGTCTCCATGGGAGGCTGATGGAATTGTTCTATGTTCACGAAAAGGCTATTAACTGTTTTCTTTCCAATATAACACTACATCAGGGAGAGCGGGCGTCCCACCTCTTGGAAAGGTAAGGCTACAAAAGGAGAAATAAATAGTGATTTGAGAATTTGAAAGAAGTAACATCTGCATTTTCTTTTCCTTTACAGCAGTGCAGGACACCTATGATTAGGAGAAAGTCCGATTGTATCAAAAGAGAAAGGCTGGTGACACCGTCAGACTCTTGTGTATTCCTATTTGACATATATATGCAGGCTCCATGTCAGGAAGTAAGAAGGAGCAGAAGGACGATTCCGATACCCAGGAACTTGCAGACTCCTGAGATATAGCACAGACACTTTCTGTGGTAGGGACATGGCAAGGACCAGGATGAGTGTCCCACAGAAGCAGAGCGGAGAGCACTTGGCCCCTCTTTAGGGAAGGCATATGGAAGGATGGTGTCTATGTAGTCTAAAACACAACTGTTTTAACCAGGCATGGAAGGACACTTTCTTACAGGGATGGAGACTAATATCACCTTTTACTAGTTACACAAGAGCACGCTTGCTAGTAAAAGTCAGAATTGTCCACTAAACTAAACAGAAAATGTGTCTTCACCTAACATTACTCTGTACATTCTCCAGCCATGAGACCTCTGCCTAACGCAGACACTACTGGAGACATGCCTAAAACTGCAGCTCCAGAAGATCCACAGGGGCCTGTACTCACGTCTACATACCACACACACTTCAAACAATTATCAGGCTACAGAGATGCACAGTGATTCAAAGAGCATACTGCTCTTGCAGAGGCCTGAGTTCAAATACCAGAACCCATGTTGGATAACTCACAACTGTCTGTAACTCCAGCACCTTCTGGCTTTGGCAGGCACCTGCACTCATATGCACATCCTCCACTCATATGCATACAATTTTAGATAAAAATAATAGATATTTTTCTTTTGTCTTTTGTTTTGTTTTGCAGTTTTCAAGGCAGGGTTTCTCTGTGTTGTCCTGGAACTCAGAGATCCATGATTTCTGGGTTTAAAAGTGTTCCCCACCACACCCAGCTGAACTTTTTAAGTTTCTTTGGTTCTCAGTGGGCTTATAAAAGTTTGGGAGGCAGCAGGATGGCTCAGCAGGTACAATGGTTAGTTTAGGGTTTTTTACATTTTTTTTTTTTTTTTTTTACTGTGTATATATTAGGGTATTTATGGGAGGATCAGAGGATAATGTGAAGGAATCCACCACGTAGGTTCTGGGGACCAAACTCAGATCATCACATTTGGTGGCAAGAGCTTTTACCCACTGAATCATCTGACTTGTCCTGATGGTTCTGACTGTCAACTTGCCACAGACCAGAGTCATCTAGAAAAAGTCTCAGTAACAGACTATCTAGATTAGGCTGGCATGCTTGCAGACATGCCTGTGGGAAACTTGTCTTAATTGAGGTGGGAAGACCCACCCTAAGGCAAACAGTACCATTCCCAGGGATTGAGTCTTAGACCATCCAGGAAAAGAAATAAGCATAAGTAAGAACACATGCTGTTGTTGTTTTGGAGGAGGGCGGGGACTATGTAGCCCAGGCTGGTTGGAAACTCACTATGGAGAGCAGGCTGGCCTCAAATTCACAGGAATCCACCTGACTGCTGGAATTAAAGCTGTGCAGGTCCAGCTCTCTGCTCTTCACTAGGAACATGACTAGCTGCTTCAACTTCCTGCCTTGACTGTCATGCAATGGTAGACTAGAACCTGGAGTTCAGAGTGAATAAACCTTTCCTTCCCTAAAGTTGATTTTGTTGCATTATCACAGCAACTAAAGGAACTACAACAAGCAGGTAAGGGTGCTTATTCCCGAGTTTACTGACCTGAGTTGGACCCCCCAGAGCCCATATTGTGGAAGTCCTCTGACTTCCACGTGTCTTCCTCCCCACCCCTGTGTCTGTCTTTCTCTCTCTCTCAATACAATAATTTTTAAAAACTTAGAAGAAGGATGTATGCTTGGGAAAGTCCTCAATGAATGTAAGAGAGCCATTGACTCCATGAAGAGCCTCAGCAAACATCTCACTGCTCTTGGCAGTAAGATGTCTAGACACCTAAGCCAATGGCCCATGAAATAGTAGTGAGCACTCAGGCTCATGCAGAGCCTCTAGTTTACATACACAAACCGAGCAATTAGCCAACAAAGGTTTTTTAAAGGCACCCTTAAAATTGCTTATAATTCAGTAAATTTGCAAAGATTAAAAACAGCATTAATTGCCTTGACTTGTTACTTAAAAAGGATGAAAATCAATAAACAATGCTATCAATAATTTACTTCAAAGTGGCCTTTGTTGTCTCAAAGCCCCCATTTGGATAATTAAAACCTTCTGGCTATCCTCTTGTTATTCTGGAGGGAATTAGGAAGCAGCAATTTCTACTGTATTGGGATAAACAATTCAATTTATCACAAAAAAAAAAAAAAACCCTGGTGACAATTCCAAAACACATCTTGGCTATACTAGGTTGGTACAGGGACTGTCCACACTACATTCCTCACTATTTACTAAGACCTAAGCACACCCCCCCCTTTTCTTCTTTAAAAAAACAAAACAAAACAAAAAAACAGACAAGGTTTCTCTGTGTAGGCTTTGGCTGTTGCAGACCAGGCTGACCTTGAACTCACAAGAGTTCTGCCTGCCTCTGCCTCCTGGGATTAAAGGAGTAGATCATCGCTGCCAGACTACTAAGCAGCTTTTATAAAGAAGTCTGTATACATATTGTAGAGGACAATTACAGAATAGCATTCTTTAAAATTTTTTTCAAGAGTTTTTTTTTTTTTTAATTTTATATGCATGGGTATTCTGCCTGCATATATTTTGTGTACTATATGCCTGCCTAGTGCCAGGAGAAGCCAGAAGAGGGTGCAGAATCCCCTGGAACTAGAGTTACAGAAGCTGCCGTGTGGGTGCTGGGAATTAAACCTGGGTTCTCTGGAAGAGCAACAAGTGCTCTTAAATGCTGAGCCTTCTCTCCAGCCCCTATAAGCATTTCTTGATTATCTCAACATCCATTTCTCTAACCAAAGGTCTCAGGTAGTGATTCTGAAATACAGTATTTTAGTTACTTTTCTATTGCTATCTATTGTCATGACAAAGGCAATTATATTATAGAGGGTGGAAAAGAGTTTATTTGGGAACTAAAGTTTCAGTGAGTTAGAATCACAATCATGGCCAGAGCATGGCAGGCGGGCAGGCATGGCTGGAGCGTATGACAAGACAGAGAACTAACTGGCAACAGCATGAGTCTTTGAAGACCTCAAAGCTCACTGTGATAGATACACTGCCTCTAACCAGACCACGCCTCCTAATTCTTTCAAACAGTTTCATCCCGGGAAGATGAAACTTTCCTTCCAGCTCTACATGTATATACCACACTGTTTCTTTCAAGGGACAGAGGTTACTGAAATAAACAATGATAACAAAAATCAGGTTCCCCATCCTTAGGAGCTGGCTGCTTGTGACCTACAGATATATGAACATCAATGTGACAAATTACAACAGAAAAGTAACTGATATAGCACTCAAGATAAACTATTACAAGTCTCACTATATTGCAAAGACTGGCCCTGAATTCCTAGGCTCAGCAATCTTCCTGTCTCAGTCTCCTGAATAGCTGGGCCCTCAGCTGTGAGTCAGACACCCAGCTATGGTAACTGCTTCACACTCTTCCTAGCTTTCTTGTTAAAGTGTGACTAACATCTGTCTAAGCCAAGCTTTTATTGCACGTAAGTAGGTACTTAGGAGTGGACTTCTGAAAGATCTGCCTGACTTTGCCCTTGCTGTTTCTATATAGCAGTGTTGCAGAATAATCTTTTTGCACATTGTGAAGATGTGTCACTCTGATTGGTTTAATAGAAAGCTGAATGGCCAATAGCTAGGCAGGATTTTCAGGCACAAAGGATGCTGGGAAGAAGAAGGGAGAAGACACCAGGGATGCAGAACAAGCAGCAAGGGCATTACAAAATAAAAGTAACCAAGCCAAATAAATAAATAAAAAAAAAGTACATTAATAGATATGGGTTAGGGTTGGAGAGACGGCATGGTGGTTGAGAGCACTGGCTGCTCTTCCAGAGGACTTGGGTTCAATTCCCAGCACTCACATGGCAGCTCACAACTGTCTGTAACTCTAGTTCTAAGGGGCCTGACACCCATGGCAAAACATCAATGCCCATAAAATAAAAATAAATAAAATTTTAAAAAGATGTGGGTTAAAAAGTCTGACTACAAATGGTGCCCCCCACCATGTATTTCCACATAAGACCTGAGAAGGCTTTAAAAAGGATTCCAAACATACAAAAATAGAGCTGAACGTGGGTTCCCAGTTCTACAGTCTCTCATGCAGGCAGCAGTACAGGAGTGCATCTCCCATCTCCCAGCTGCTGCCTTCAGGTTTGAGCTGCAGGCATACTATGAGCTAAGCTGCTCGGGGGTTTAACTTTTGCTCATGCAAACAGAAAAGATTACAGATACTCAGTAAATCAGATTCAGATGGAAAAGGCCACATAGAGATGAGAGATACACAGGGCATCTGGATCCTGTATGGTGTTGTATCGACTTTAAATGTTTTGACTGCTGATGAGCAAACAATGGCTCCTGAGAGACATGGGATGGTAAGAACTACAATTAAAACAACCTATATATTTAAAAAGTCTTAATTTCAAAATGGAAGTAAAAATTATGTTACACTGGGGAAGGGGCTATGCCTTGGTTTCCATAAAAAACGAAAAGCTACAGATTCTTTCAAAGTTAATAGAGATCAGACTTGACTGGGGAAGACTCCCTAAAAATTCTGGCTGCAAACATAAATAAACCTTGAATAATTGCAAGGCAGGTGGTGTATATTTTACCTGCTCAAACATAAAACAAAATATCATCTTTGGCTGGCTTGTGTACAACACACAGTCCATTCTTGTGTTTATGCAGATATGTATGTTACTCCTAAAAGTTTGTGTGTTTTCAGAGCAAGGGGACCAGACACCAATGAAAACAGGTGATCCAGTCTCTCAGAGGCCTCTGTTGTAGTTTCCTTAAAGGTCTACATCCAAAACAGCTTCAGGGCCGATGGTCCAGACTCAGAAACTACCCAGCAAGAACTGCAAGAAAGCCTGGCACTTTTTCATTGCACAGAGACTGAACCACAAATGATACAGCAGCTCTCCCAGGACTTGACCATTATTTCAATTTTCTTAGGGCCCCCTAAAGATATCAGGGCCCCAAACAACAAGAAACAGTCTATAAAATGTAATTCCCACACTCCCAAGAAGTGGGGGGGCATTTTTTGGTCACTCAGTAAGTTACGGCTATTTGTAATCGTTTGGGTGGTTGGTTACAAGTTGTTATTGTTGTTATTAGTAATGGCCAAGAATATAGCTAGACAAGGATTAGATTTAGGGATCTCATTCTAAAAAGAAATGGGAGGATATAAGACAAAAGGGTACATTATTAAATCTACTTTTAAACTAAAAAAGCAACTAATATTCTTAAATATTTTGTATGAGTTTGGATTTTTGTATATCAATAAAAATTTAAAATTATTTTGGTTATACTCTATATGTGTTTCTACTCTTGTTTAAGATATTTGTGTATAATGATACAAATTTAAGGATTTTTTTAAAAGAATTTGCTACACATATGTTACAACTCTTGTTTAACCTATACAGCTTATTTAAGAATGTAATGTAAATTTCTAGTCCACAGGGCAAGACAGATTAATAGAAATGGGTTGACATTTGATTGAACAGGCTGCTAAGTTATACCAACATATAGATTTTAAAAGTATTTTGACTTTAAAAAAATGTTACTTTAAAAAAGAAGTTACTCTTTTGTTTCCACAAAAGATAAGAACTTATAGATTACTTCCAGGCTAATACAGTTCAATCAAAAAAGACCCCCTTAAAAAATGTCTTTATATAGTTAGCTCATTAACAGTTAAAAAATTAAAAGAAAATACAGTAACAGACATAATTTAGATTCTGTGTATTTTTATCTTTATGTGGCTTATTATATTTTTATTAATTTATTTTTAAAAAAACTTTTATTTTTTTTCTTTCTCAGTCTACATTTTTTTACACACATTGTAACACATTTAGAGGTTTTTTTCCCCTATCTGAATCTGCTTTATTGTGTATCTTTAATAATTTCTTAACTAGAAGAACTTTTAAAATGCTAAACTGTAAAGCACTGCTTTGTCTGTTGAATTTGTTCTATTTGGATTTTCAATATGGCAGAGGTACCAGAGCCATACTTACCTTTCTAATTCTGTGAAGCAATCTATCATTTTCACTAAGTAGAGCACCCACCGCTGCCCATTGCTCATGAACTCTAAGTATCTGGCAGCATGGCCTCTTAAAGAGCCACACAGCCATTTTATAATTTATGCTTGCACACCACACTCACTTGATGAGAAGAGATGGTCATACCAGCTTCAAGGCTGCCAACTAAGATAATACAGCTTCACAACCCCCATAAGATTGCCAGCGCCCCTCAATCAACAAAACAGAAAATAAAAAGCTGTGCTCAAATTCTCAAAATATTTTTTATAAATGCTTGTTTTCTGTTGTATTATGTTTCTGGCCTGGATTTTCTAGCATAGCCTCCTAGCCCGGGCTTTCCAGTCTAGTCTTGTGGCCCAGACTTCCGGACCCACAGTTCCATAGTCCCACTGAAACACACAGACACTTGTATTAATTGTACACTGATTGACCTGGGGCCCAGGCATATAACTTGCTAGCTCTTGCTCTTAATCCAACCCATGATTCTTATCCTATTCAGCCATGTGGTTTGGTACTTTTTCTCAGAGCAGCATAGTTGTCCTCTGTATCTGTGGCATCTCTGGCATCTCTGTGGCATTTCTGCTGCATTTCTGCTCTGTTCTTCCTGTTTCCAGAGTTTTCTTAGTCTGGTAGTCCCGCCCACACTTCCTGTCTGCCTTCAGCCAATCAGTGTTTTTATTAAACTAATAGGCAGGACAATTATTTACAATGTAACAACATAATCCCACTACAGTTTTCATTATAGTTAATGTTCATAAATCTCTTCCTAAAAAATATAAAAATAATTTAAAAATTATTAAATCTACTTTAATCGTCTAATCAGCTGCTAATCTCAAAATATTTAACATTAGTATAGATTTTAGTTTATTGATAAAAATTTAAAGTCAATTTTATGTTACTATATATATTTCTACTTTTCTTTAAGATATTATGTTTCTGCAATTCCTTTAAAATTATTATTATAATTTTAAAAATACAGATTAATAGTTATCTGTGATAACCAAACTTAGTCATATTAGTCAAGTTTTTAGAAATATACAAAGATATATTTTAATTAGATAATCTTCAAATACTTTAAAGATCTACAAAATATGACATTTAAAATATTTTTAAAAATTAGACTTTTCTAGACAACAAAACAGCTCCTAACAAATCTACTTCAAAAACACAACAGACATTAAAAAAAAACTCCATATAAAATTTACTTTCTTTGTGGCAAAGTTAGCCATTAGACAAAAACTGTCCTGCCTCAACTGCCTGACAGTATGCTATATGAAAACCCATAAAATAGTGGCCTATAAACTTTGACAAAACAAGCTGAGATAGTCCTTTAGGCTCCTGCTTCATAAAACAAACCAACAAACTGCCAGACATCCTTCAGAGATGCCAAAAAAAAAAAAATATGACAAACTATGCCAAAATAAGCAAAACAGTCCTTCAGATTTCCTGTTTCCCTAAAAAGTCTGCCAGAGACTCTACGTCTATAAACTAAAGATAGATGCCCAACGTTACAAAAAAAACTTTAAGTGACTGTCCAGGCAGCCAGATGTCATCTCTGTTATTTCTAGATTTTAAAATTTGCTTACAATTCCTGCTTACTCAGATAATATATCCTTCTATACTCTTTGATATAGTTAAAAATTAGATAGTTAGAAATATAGTTTTCTTTAATTATTATAAAAATATATTAAATATAAAACTTTAAACTTATAAAAATAAAATGAATAAAATATTCTCTTTAATTTTACTAAATAAAAATAGACTAGATATTGTAACTGTAATTCTTGATAGCTGTTTTGTTTTATGTAATTTTGCTATGTTAAAATTGGAAAGTTTTTTATTAGACAGAAAAGGGGAAGTGATGTGGGATGTCTTTCTGTATGTTGTGAACATCACTGGATAATAAAGGAACTATTTTAGCCTATGGTAGGGCATCTTAGAAGCAGGCAGGATATCTGAGCATAGATAAAGGGGAAGGAGAGTGGAGTCAGATGGAGACATGATCTGACCACTCAAGAAGCAAGATGCAAAGAAATAGGTATGCCACAGACACAGGGCAGCACAGATTAATAGAAATGGGTTGAATTAAGATGAAAGAGCTAGCTAGCAATATGCCTGAGTCATAAGGCAAAGCAGCATGTCTGATATAAGCATCTGAGTAGTTTTTTGGTGAAAAGCACCTGAAGGCAAGTCCAGAGCTAAGTTGGGCCCAAAACTGTTAATACACAGTTATAGGTACAGTTTTCCTTAGTCTTCATAAAAAGTAATCAAATATAAGTGGACTCGATATTGTGAATATAATTCTTACCTGATAATTGTTCTTATTGTATGTAGTCTTACTGGTGTTAGAGTTAAAACCTTTTCTTTTTATTTAGAGAAGAAGAAAATGTTATGGAATAATCTTTTTGTACACTGTGAAGATACGCCACTCTGATTGGTTTAATAAAAAGCTGAATGGCCAATAGCTAGGCAGGATTTCCAGACACAGAGGATGCTGGGAAGAAGAAGGGAGGAGAGGCCATGGACACAGAGCAAGTATCATGGGCATTACAATGTAAAGGTAACCAAGCCATGTAAAAGAATGTAAATTAAAAGATATGGGTTAATTTAAGTTAAAAGAGCTAGTTAGAAACACACCTAAATTATCAGCTGAGCATTCATAATTAATGATAAGTCTATGTGTCATCATTGGAGAGCTGACAGTCCCAAGGAAAAGTCTGACTACATAGTAGAGAGAGAGATGCTTTTTTTTTTTTTTTTTTTTTTTTTTTTTTTTAAGGAAAAATTGAGGTCATTTTCTGTGAAGCTTCTTTTTCTGATCCATTCATATCAATGTTCTGCCAATTTTATTGTAGGAAACATTTCTAAGTCTGTATCACTTTCAGATTCCATTAACACTTTGCTTATTTAAGTCCTAGATCATTAATAAAAATGCTGAACATGTCGGGCTGCCTCATGAGTAAGTACCCTTGCAGCATTCTAGGAAGCAATATTCTCTCTTAACCACACACACTCTGCTTTACTCATATTTCATAGCTCATTTCCCATCAGCCACCTCTCTTCTGTCTTGCAAAGCCCACATTGACCTTCAGCCTGTATGTACCCAAGGATGGTTTTGAACTTTTGATCTTCCTGTTTCAGCCTCCGTGAGTGCTCAGATTACAGGTGTGATTACATGTCCGCTTATTTATAATTTTTTAGAACTAGAGAAAAACCAAGCCAAGTTTTTTCCCTAGTAGTCAGTGTACTTTTCATAATCATGAATATAAACTAAGACTAACCTAGAGCATATTCAGGAAATTCAAAGTGCTATTCCCTAATACCAGCTTAAAAGCAATCATGGGCTTTGTTGCCTCCTAAAAGACAGTACACATTTTTTTAAGTCTCCTAAAGAAATGCTATATTTAATTATATTAATTAAACTAGAGGAAAGGGAAAAAGTCAGCATAATTAACATACAAAGCAACACTATGGCCCAATTAATCACTATGAAGAACAATCGAATAAAACCCTATGCATTTTTATGGTGCAATTTAATCTGGCAAGTAATTAATCACAGAAACACTGAGCAAAACAAATGGATTTCCCTTTAAGGAAGTCACATTTATCATCTCTAATGTATCCCAAACCCTAATTTGTTATCTCAACTCCAAATTGTCTAGGAGACAGTGAATTGTCAGCCTTAGCAAAAAAACCAGTTTCTAATTAAAAAACAAACAAACAAAACACCTTAGCCTTACAAATGAAGTCATAGTTCTAGGGTGCCCGAAATGCTCAAGCATCGGAGACAAACATCTTTGACAATGGGTACGGAGGTCTTAGCCTCAGGAGGTCTAGGTTTAGATCAGGTCATTGAAATCCACAGTTGCTAAATGAATCAAAGGGAAAACTTAGTATTAACAGCAAATATTCCTGGCCACAAATATTACCAAAACAGCAGAGGGAGGCCCTCCAGCAGAAGACAGCAGAGCTTCATTATTCCCAATAGGCAAGGGTGTGCGTGTGTGAAGTCGATGAATGCAGAGAAATACAACTCGAAGATGCCTTTTCCCCATCCTGGTTTAAACAATAACCCATTCCGTTAAGTTCAAACAGTTTTACCAGCTTACCAAGAGGCTGACCCCCTCTCTCTTTTGAGACAGGATCTTACTACGTAGCCTTGCTTGACCTGGAATTTACTATATAAATCAGGTTGACAACTCAGAGTCCTCCTGCCTCTGCTCCCAGAGGGGTTAAAGATGTGCACCACCTCTCCCCACCAACAGGCAAAAGTTTAAAATGATTTTAATACTCTAAGACATAGCAATAAGCATGAGCTAAGAATATGTAAGGGATATCACCACCCCTCCTCCTGGCTCCTTCTGTGGAGAGATGAGACTACACAACCTGCCCTTTGTTTGCCAAGAAAGCTTACTGCATTTCTAAGCTTTCACTTAACATTCTCACCCCCACCACTCTCCTATTTCTACCAATTTCAAAGGGCCTGGCTTCTCTTTTTAGTCATCCTTGTGTACTGAGGCTGTAAGTTGATCCTCACGTCTTTTAGGGCTCTAACTACAGGGTTAACTTTATTGACACCCCCACTGCCTAAGCTGGATCCCAGGGCTTCTTAAACTGTTGTACTTTTCACAATCTCAATGTCCTGTTTGCTCCAGGCCATGGTCCTCTAGACTTTAACTCTTACTACACCCTTCCCTTTGTGCTGGTTGGTGTCTTTGTCCAGCACCACTGGCTTGATCTGGATTCTACTTTGCCTGGCCTTTCAGGATATTTCTCGGTGGTAGAGCCTGCAGCCTTTCTTTCCGGACTTTCTCTGAGCAGTTGTCTCTGAACTGTCTCACTGGTAACTTCCAAGGACCATATCTCCCTGCCCATCCCACATCAGGCCCAGTAGTATCCAAAATCTCTAGTAGTTAAAAAAATAAATAAACTCTGTTTGCTGATCTATATTCAATAAATAATTACCAAACACAGGCATAGATACCACCTGCCTGCAACAGAGACATACCTCCTCTGGAAGGTGATCAGGCTTGTCTCAAGAGACAAGCTGAAGCTGAGCACGTGCTCTCAAAAGACACACTGAGAGTCGGCTAAGGACACTGCAGAAAAGGATGGACCTAAAATAGTCCCAGAGAAACACATGTCTCTCTGGCTTACCTTTTCTAGACTATTAAAGATGGAGGCTGGGCATGGCAGTGTATGCCTCTAATCTTTCCAGCCCCTCTTTATAACTAATCAAATAGATTATATTTTCTATTTAAAAAATTATCTCAGCCACTCATGGCGATTCATGGCAGTAATTTCAACATTTGGAAGGCTGAGATAGGAGGACCACTGTGAGTTCCAGCCCAGCCTGGACTATATGGTGAGACTATCTCAAAAAAATAAAATAAAGATACAGAGAGAGGAAGGGAGGGAGGGAGGGAGGGAGGGAGGGAGGGAGGGAGGGAGGGAGGGAGGGAGGGAGGAAAATGCTGGGGCTATATAGATGACTCAGTTGTTAAGAACACTGGCTGCTCTTCCAGAGGACCCTGATTTAATTCCCAGCACCAACATGGATAGGCTCACAGCCATCTGTAACTATAGTCCTAGATGATCTGACACCCTCATAGACATACATGCAGGCAAACACACAATACATAAAGTAAACAAACAGATAAATCTAAAAAACAAAAACTTATAAAAATGCCAAGGACAGTGGCACAGACCTGCAATTCCAGCACTTGAAGGGTAGAGGCAGAATGATCAGGAGCTCAAGACCAACCCTGTATGAAAAAGAAAGGAAGAAGTACAAACTAAATGGGATAGAAGTACAGACTTTAATCCATCTCATCTCAAGTCCCACTATGGTGTCAGACTGTGTCACTGCCAAAGAGACAAGCTCCTGGGCATATCTGTGAGGACTTCAAGATTACCTTACTCAAACTGGGAAGACCGGCCCCACTTGTGGACAACACCACTGCATGGACTGGAGTCCTGGACTACATTTTAAAATGAAATAGGCATCTCAGCTAGGCAGCAGCATTTAACACTGTGCTTCCCAACTGTGGATGCGATGTGAGCAGCTGCCCCACGTTCCTGCTGTCATGCTGTCCCCAGCACTTTGTACTTCTCTTTGAACTGTAAGCCTAGCCCTAGCCTTTCCTACCTTTCGTTCGTTTTTTGTTCGTTCCTTCCTTCCTTCCCTCCCTACCTCCCTCCCTCCCTCTTTCCTTCTAAGTTACTTCTTATCAGGTACTGGTCACAACAAGTTCATTTATTAAATGATCCCCAAACTAAGATGAGGTATAGTCAAAAATGATGAGAAATCTTGGACACTCTGACAGCACAAGTAAGCACCACCAGAAGCTAGTCCTCCAGTGTCCTCAGGTGTGCTGACTACCACCATGACTAGTAAGGAGCCACATGTCCTCCAGTGTCCTCAGGTGTGCTGACTACCACCATGACTAGTAAGGAGCCACATGTGAGGACTAATTGGCTCGGGAAATTGCTTAAGAATTCCCATCATTTGAAATATAAGTGAGAAATAAATGTTCTTTGGTGTGAGGGTCATCAAAATGCATCAGCACATCTTGAACTTGACAACCTGCTCACATTACTTGTTTTAAAAGAAATGATAAAGAAACCAATTACAACAAAAAAAGCTCATTAAACCTGTTACTACAGGAGCTCACTTTTCTGGAGCATGCAGAATATATGTGCTCCAGGGAGAAATGTACAATTGAGGTAAAATTAATCAAAACCCACATAAAAAGAACAGCAAGAGACAGTGTAAAAAGAAAATCTTTCCTTCAGAAACTCTAAAGTCTGATCACTGAATGCATAATTCTGTTTATTATTATCTTTTACAATGTAGCACTGTATTTATAATTAGGTTGATAGTATAATGACAGTAACATGTAGTAGACACAATTCATTTAACAATCAATCTACCAGAGCTAAAAACTCTTACCATGTCATCAATTGCCTGCTTATTAAGCCACTGCATTGGTTTCAGGCTATCACACCCTTGTCACAAACCCCGGGGAAATGCAAGCATTCCTCATGGGACCCCAATGAGGGCTGCACCAGGACAGTGAAGCTGTCCTCCTCAGCAAGGCTCCCACTACCCCCTTCTGAGCTGTATCCCTGCTACAGCCTTCAGGACTGTACTGCTCAGTGCCCGAGTCCTGCCAAGGAGACCAGAGGAAGGACTGAACCACTCCACGAAGGCCATCAGCCTGATGTTTTTATGCAAGAATACTGTTTCTATAGTCTGGCCCTGGTTGATGACTCTCCGCCCACAATTTTTCTTCCCAAATTCATTCTTTACAAAGAACTTTGCAGTTGACTTTTCAAGAATGTTCTCAGGCTTTGAGGCCATTTTATATAACAGTAGCAAACCAGAGCCAGAATGAAGAGAGATTAGTCCCAAATCATCCACCAAATCAGGAGCAGAGTCAGGAATAGATCAAAGCATCTGGACAAAGATTTTGAAGACACATTTACCAAATGTGCTGACGATAGAGAGCTGCAGAAGATCCCAATACACAGAATGACATATTCAGGATCTGAAATACACCCTGGTAAGCTAAAATGATGGCTTGAGACAATAAAGAAGTCAACATGGACAAGTATTAAATACAGGTCAGATACGAAAAGAAAGACACGCTGTAGAGAATGAACAGGAGATTCACAACAGTAATGACACAGGCTATCCAAGGGTATGATTTTTAAGTTTTACATTATTTTTACTGTTCTTTGTACTTTTCTACTAAATTTTTAATAATTTCATAGAATAAAATAAAAATAAGTACCCTTTAGCTAGCAAAATACTATTACCAATTTAACAAGTATGGGATTAAGGACAGTTGATGAAGGAAGGTCACTTAAAGCAAATTTGAAGGTTTTCATGGGCTCCAAGTCAGCTAGGAATCAGCAACTCCGTTCAGCTATCAAGTAATCTAATGCAGGCAGGGACAAACCCACCGGTAGAGAGTTTGCCTAATATGCACAGCATCCTGGTTTTCAGTCCTCAGAACTGTAGAAACTGAGCATGGTGCTGTATACTTCCTGATCCTTTGTGGGTAAAGGATTAAAAGTTTAAGGTCGAGGCTAGGATGGCTCAATGAGTAAAGATACCTGCCAAGCAAAGCTGAAGGACGGAGTTCAGTTTCCAGAGCTAAGTGTGGGAAAGAGAGAATCAACTCCTGGAAGCTATCCGACCGCTACATGTGCACTAAGCCAGACACCACACACAGAGACAAGTCTGACAAATCACGTTTGCAAAAAGTTGTTCAACCCAGGTGGTGGTACATAGGTGGCAGAGGCAGGTGGATCTCTGTAGGTTTGAGGCCAGCCAGCCAACAGAGAAAGTTCCAGGATAACCAGGAATGTTACACAGAGAAATGCTGTCTTTAAAAATACATACAAACAAACAAAGAAGTTCAAGGTAATCCTCAGCTCTATTGAGAGGTGGAGCCCAAGATAGACTATGTGAAACCTTGTCTTAAAATAACCAGGGCTGGAGAGTTGGGTCAGTAGTTAGAGCACTGGTTGCTCTCTGATAGAGGGCCTGGGTTCAGTCCCTTTACCTACATGGTAGCTCACAGGGACCTGTAACTCCAGTTGCAGAGGATCTGACACTGTCTAAACTCTGGACAGGAGACACCCACATGGTGCATGTGCATACATGCAAGAAAAACACTCCTATATATAAAATAAAAAAGACAAATCTTTTTTTTTAAAAAAAAAAAACCAAGCCAATTAAAGAAAGCCAGAAAATATGAGCATTCATCAATTCACCAAACCTCACATATCTGGACCCTGCCTGAGGGTCTGTGCTAGAGACTTCATGTCAACCTGACACAAGCTAAAAGTCATCAGAGATAACACATCCACTGTTTCTTAATTAGTGATTAAAGGGGGACGGACCAGCCCATGGTGGGTGGAGCCATCCCTAGCTGGTGGTCCTGGGTTCTGTAACAAAGCAGGCTACTAAAGCCATGGGAGCAAGTCAGTGAGCAGCATCTTCCATGGCCTCTGCATCAGCTCCAGTCTCCAGCTTTCTGCCCTGCTTGATCAAGTTCCTGTCCTGACGTCCTTCAGTGATGGACTATGATGTGGTAGCATAAGCCACAGAAACCCTTCCCTCCAACTTGCTCTTTTGGTCACAGTGCTTCACCATGATAGAAAACCAAACTAAGGCAAGATCTTCACTTCATAAACATTTCCTTAAATGTTTTCTGGTCAAAGGCATAACTTGATACCATATAGTGGGGGTTAGATTAAGAAATTAAAATATGAGATCCCAGCATGGTGGTACAGACCTTTAATCATAGTTTCAGAAGGCAGAGGGGGTGAATCTCTGTAAAACTAAGGCCGGTCTGGTCTATACTGAGTTTCAGGTCAGCCAGGGCTACAAAGTGAAACTCTGTCTAAGGAGGGATGGAGTTAAAATACGGGACTGGTTAAGAATGGATAAGAATACTTGCTGTGAACACCTGAGGATCTGAGTTCAGATGCTCCCATGCACATAAAACGCCACATGTGCCATGCACACCCATAACCCCAGCACTGTGTGTAGAGAAAGAAGACTCCCTGGAGTTTTCATTACCAGCCTAGTCCAAGGCTTAGTGAGAGACCTTGTCTCAAAGGAGAAAGGTGGAGAATGATAGAGCAGGACACCTGACATCTTCCTCTGGCCTCTCGAGTATACACACTGATGTATATACCACACACACCAGTCACACACATATACCACTCATGCCACATACATATACACACTCACACACACACAATGTCTAAAGGAAATCATATTTAAAGAAATTGAATAATTAAGGGGAGAAGACATTTTATCCATAAGAAAGCAGAATTGGAGGCTGGAGAGATGGCTCAGTAGTTAAGAACATTTGCTGCTCTCCCAGGGGTCTCAAGTTCAGTTCCTAGGAGGATCTGATGTCTTCTTCTGGTCTTCTAGCCTCTGAAGGCACTGCACTTAATGTAGACACACACACACACACACACACACACACACACACACACACACACACACACACACCAGATATTTAGAGAGACAAAGAATGAGGAGGGAGGGAGGGAGGGAGGGAGGGAGGGAGGGAGGGAGGGAGAGAGAGAGAGGGAGAGGGAGAGAGAGGAGGAGAGAGAGAGAGAGAGAGAGAGAGAGAGAGAAGAGAGAGAGAGAGAAGAGAGAGAGAGAAGAGAGAGAGGGAGAGAGAGAGAGAGAGGGAGAGAGAGGGAGAGGGAGAGGGAGAGAGAGAGAGAGAGAGAGAGAGAGAGAGAGAGAGAGAGAGAGAGAGAGAGGGAGGGGGAGGGAGAGGGAGAGGGAGAGGGAGAGGGAGAGGGAGAGGGAGAGGGAGAGAGAGAGAGAGAAAGAGAGAGAGAGAGAGAGAGCAGAGCTACATATTGTAGTATTACGTTATTATGTTTCTGGCCTGTCTGGCCTGTGGTCCAGACCTGCAGACCCGCAGTCCCACAGAAACACAGAATCTTGTATTAATTTTATGCTGATCAGCCTATGGCTCTGGCATATTGCTAGCTAGCTCTTGCTCTTTAACCCGATTCTTATCCTGTTCAGCCATGAGGCTTGGTATTTTTTCTCAAGCAGCATAGTTGTCCCTCTGCATCTGTGGCATCTCTGCTCTGTCTTTCCTGTTCCCAGAGTTTTCTTAGTCCTGGTAGCTCTGCCCACACTTCCTGTCTGCCTTCAGCCAATCAGCATTTTTATTAAACCAGTAGGCGGGACAATTATTTACAGTGGAACAGAACACAATCCCACTTACAACACACATTAGCTATTTGAAAAAGTTAACATTCAGAAAACAAGAGCAAGATTTTTGGTTTTGTGTGTTTTTGTTTTATTTTGGTTTTTGTTTTCTCTTTTGAGAAAGGGTTTCCTGTAACCCGAGGTGGTCTCAGCTCACTATGAGGTCAAGGACCCACCCTGAAGTCCTGGTCCTCCTACATCTCTGCTCCTGAACTCTGCAATTAGAGGCCCATCCACCACACTGGGTTTGCTGCTGTGTCTTACGATTCTTGGTTCATGCATGGGTTTGCTGCTGTGTCTTACGATTCTTGGTTCATGGTATATAAGCAGAAGATTCTAATGTATGGAATTAATTTCCAGTATATAAAATACTGAGTAGCTTTAAACACTGTCACCAAGTATTAAAAAATGGATATATCTCTAAAAATCAAGTTGATGGCTTGGGAAAGGGAGTGGAATACAGCCTCTTAGAAAATCAAATGAAGACGTGCCCATGGGTTCAAAAGTCACTCTATCTATAAGAAAGGAAAGGGGAAAAATTAGGGTCTTAAACTATGCCTATTGATAAGTAGAAGCCAGTAATTTTTTTTTTTAATAAATGTTAACATTCCCTAGAAAAGTTCCTTTGAGGATAAAAACTTGACTTTTTCAGTCAAAAACATTTTTAAAGCAATAATTATCAGTAATTATGAAGCATCACATTACTAATGGACCAGGGATCATTGTTGCAAAAGCAGCCTACATCTAGAGAGAGAACCAGAGGCTAGAAACACTGGCTGGAAAGAGCGAAGGTCCGGAATGATTCAATGAAGACCAGTATCTAGTCTGGCCTATGCTCACCTGTGGTGGCTTGAAATAAAATGTTCCCCACAGCCTCTAGCACTTGATTCTTATCTCCAGTTGGTGGTCCTTTGGGGGAGGCTTAAGAGGTGTGGCCTATGACACTAAGCTGGGCTCTGAGAGATGAAAGGCTGGCACCACATGGAATTTGTACTGCTTCCTGCTAGCGCTCACTATGTGAGCTTTCAGCTTTGGCTCCAGTTGTCAGTCCGCTGCTTGCCGCCATGCTTCTCTGCCATAAGAACTCTTACCTTCTGGAACTGTACAGCAAGCAAACCCCTCCTTCTAGAAGATGCTTTGGCTATGGTGGAAGTAACACACTACCCCTAGAGCCCTGTAAGGACTCTGAAATAGTTTCAAATAGAAGGGGACAACAGCAGATGCAGGAGAATAAAGAAAGGACTTCTGGGGAAAGCCCAAATCTACCAAATGCAAGAGGTGATGCTGCCTCTCCATGTCTGAGGCATAAAGAAATCAGGGAATGACATGAAAGTATTCACTTGACTAAAGTCAGATGGAAAAGGCGCATGTCGATGGATCTTCAGTCACAGAATTACTGGAGCTCTCTAATGGCCCTATAAGACAGGAAATTCTGAGGTGGAGGTCCATAACAGCTTGCACACCAAACATACACAAAGCCCTGGGTTTTATCCCAACACTAAAAATAGGAAGGGGAAAAAAGGACCTGGGGGCGGGGTGGTGGGGATGGGTGGTCAGGAAATTGGCTTTCTTGCCACATGAAGGTAACCTATACTCATCTCTGGGGACTGAGAACATTTTGCATCAACCTGCAAATCCACCCTTCTCTGGTGCTCTCTGTAATTTCAGCTTCAACAGTGCTCAGAGCATCACCCTTTTAATTTATCTCAAGGCCTAGGATGCTCAGTTACCTTCCATTACCAGGAATTAACTACCCTATTATCATCAGCTCAGTCAAAAAGGTATTTCAACTACTGCCAAAAAAATTAAGCAAATATTTGTGATAAGTCATGAAGCAAGAGAAAATGTCACTGTAATTAATAAGCAAACAGATTGTTTGCCAAAAGAACAAAACAAGCTTTCCAGATTTAATATATATAAAATTTCTTTGAACTAAATCATAATAATAATAAAATTCTTTTATAAGTTTCCTGAAGTTGGAGCAAAATGGTTCAGTGTATAGAAGTGTCTGCAAAACTGTCATCCTAGACTCAGTTCCCAGATCCAACAGTGGAGAGAATGGACTCTCAGGCTGTCCTGACTACGAATGTGCTTGCAGGACCATGTACATGACCACACTCACATCAGCATTACTCTCTCTCACACAAAGAGACACACAGACAGACAGACAAGACAGACAGACAGACAGACAAGACAGACAGACAGACAGACAGACAGACAGACACAGACAGACAGACAGACAGACAGACAGACAGACAGACAGACAAAAATGTTCTTCAGGTTGGCTAATTATACGTTCTTAAAATGTAGGCCGGGGAGATGGCTCAATGGGCTTAAGCACTTGCTGTATAAGCATGTGGAAGAGGGGCCGGATCCCTAGCACCCACATAAAGCCAGACATGGCAGTGTGCACACAGAAAACCGAGCTCAAGGGCAAGGGCAGGAAGATCTCTGGACTTGGGAGATATTGCCTCAAAAAATAAAATGGAGAACAATAAGAGACATCTGATATATTTAGGTGCACATAGGCAAACATGCATATGAATACCACCCCCCAACTAAATAAACCTATACAAAAGGAGGACCTGGACCCTGCTAAGGAGAGCCGTCTATTTTAGTCTAGTAGCTTGATTCAGGCTCAGCTTAGTTAGGACATGACTCCTTTCTCCTAGGAGCAATATTCCACAAACAGCCCCTTACCAGAACCAATAAAATCAGTGCTGCCATCAGGAGCTTTATGGGAAGAAAATGAGATGAAGAAGGCAGGGCACACAAGAATATCTTCTATAAACCAGTGCTGACTCAAGACATTTAAAAGGCACACTTAATAACTCCTTCTAGTCACGCCACATCAAAGTCCTATGTCCCTTTAGAGCTCAGAGTCCCCAAACAAAAGTTCAGTTAGTCCTGTTACTTTTGTACACGGACTTTGCTTTGTTATAAAGCTCAACATGCAGGCATCAAAAGCCAATGAGCTCTGACTGCTCACATCTGGATCTAAGGAAGAAACAGCTATGGGCTATTAGCTCACCGAGGAATGTTGTGTTTAACACCTACACATGAGAAAATATCCCATAAAAGAAATGCATGTATGCAAAACCCCAAATACAGACACCGCCGCCTGCATCATATAGCTCTAAATGCAGTAAAGAAGACAAAAGCAAGAGTCTGCACTTGCTCAAGAAATAAGAAATCCATTTTTTGTTGTTTCTTTAAAGCAAATAAAGTTTACTGAGATGGATTCTAGTATGTATATGCTACTTAGAGCTGCACAGAAATTTCCATATTTCATTGCAATTAAATTAGTATAAATCTTGGATGGGCATAGAGGCATGTATCTATAAGATACGGGGAAAACTGGGACAGGAAGGTCAAAGTCAGCTTGGGCAACACTCAGAGGGAGAGGGCAGAGAAGGAGGGTGGGGAGGGGGATGTGGTGATGTGATATTTTGTCTCTGCTCTAACAAAGCTTGACTGAAGATCAGAGGGCAGAGACAGTGACTAGTTAACCATAGAGGCCAGGAAGTGGTGTGGCTCCACCTTTATTCCCAGCACTTGGAGGAGGAAACAGGAACATCAGGAGCTCAAGGCCACCCGGGGCTACATGAGATCGATCAGTCTAGAAGAGAAATGAGGCAGGTGGTGGGGGCTCCCACTTTAAATCCCATCCCTTAGGATCTCATGTCTTTGATCTCAGTAGTTCAATCCCAGCACTGGGAAGTGGGACAGGAAGTGATATGGGCTGGGAGGAGACAGCCCGGTCCTCCTTTCAGGCTGAGGAGTTGTTTGAGGTGAGAAGTGGCTGTGGCTGGCTCCTTGGTCCTCTCTGATCTTTCAGCATTTACTCTAATACCTGGCTCTGAGTTTTTATTATTAAGACCAATTAGGACTTGTGCTATAGAAGGGGAGGCAATCTCAATCTCAATCTTCTCTCTCTCTCTCTCTCTCCTCTCTCCTCTCCTCTCTCTCTCCTCTCTCTCTCTCTCTCTCTCTCTCTCCTCTCTCTCTCTCTCTCTCAGCATGTTATGGTAGTGAGTGCTTGTAATGGCAGCCCTGAAGAGGGTGTTTCTCTGAGTACTTACTGGCTGGCCAGCATAACTCTAGAGTGAAAGGGCCCTGCCCCTTCCCCCCTCAATCAAAGTATAGAGTGCCTGAGGAATAACCTCTGAGGTTGGCCTCTGGCCTGCACATGTGAGCACAGACATACTTGTGCAACCACACACAAACAAAAACAGTAAAGATGAAAAAAGAATTGGTAAAGAAATGAACAACAGCAACCAAAGACACCCATGGAAATAAGTGATGTGCCTGGGCCTGAAGGAACAATCCCAGCTGCTCAGGAACTCAGTCAAGAGGACCGGAAGTTCAAGGCCTGCCTGGACTAGAGTTCAAAGCAGCCTTCACACCTTAGTGAGACCTGGTCTCATAATAGGAAGGAAAGGGGCTGAGGAGATAGTTCAGAGGTTAAGAGCCATGCTCTTTCAAAGATCTGGGCTTGGTTCCCAGAATTCAGATCCAGATCAGAAGATCTTATACTTTCTGACCTCATATACATAAATAGAAGTATTTATTATGTATACAGTGTTGTGCCTGCATATGTGTCTGCACACCACAAGTGGGCGCCAGAGCTCAATGCAGATGGGTGTGAGCCACCATATGGTTGCTGGGAATTAAACTCCTCTGGAAAAGTAGTCAGTGCTCTTAACCTCTGAGTCATCTTCCAGCACTAAATAATATTTTTAAAAAGTAAAAAGAGGACTGAATGCTGGTGGCACATGCCTTTAATCACAGCTCTTGGGAGAGAGAAGGAAGTGGATCTCTGTGAGTTCGAGGCCAGCCTGGTCTACAGACTGAGTTTCAGGACATCCAGGGCTACAAAGAGAAACCCTGTCTCAAGAAAAAAAAAAGAAAAAAGTACCAAGAGGGCTGGAGGTTGAACTTCGCACTATAATACTTGCCTAGTGTAAATGAGGCCCTTGTTACATTTCCTAATACAGAAAAACAATTATAACAAAGAAAACAAAACTAAAGCAAAGCATAATAGCAGAGGAAATCCAGTTGAATCAGTAATATTAATGTGAATGTAATAAACATTCAAATCAGAAGGCAGAAACTGTCAGACCAGATAAGAATCTAACCACTAAACAACAGGACAGCGCACACCTTTAATGCCAAGTCTCATGAGACAGATTTCTAGGAATTTAAGACCACCTTCGTCTACACAGAATTCTGGGAGTCAAAACTAAACAGTAAAATTCTGTCTGCAAGAAAAGAAAGGAATAATCCAGGTCCAGCATCCAGCCATCACAAATATCTTAGAAAGGTACAAATAGATAAAACATACAAAAAAGAAACAAGAAAAGAAATGCCAGGTGTTGTGGCTCACACCTTTCATCCCAGCACTTGAGAGGTAGAGGTAGGCAGATCTCTGTGAGTTTGAGGCCAGTATGGTCTACAAATTGATTTCCAACACAGCCTGGACTATACACAAAGAAACCTTGTCTTGAAAAACCAAAAAAAAATAGAAAGAGATATGTCACAAGAGAAAATATATTTGGCAAAGAAGCCAAATTTAACACTATATATTTTTAAAACTTCTATAAATGCTTTATACCCCACTGAACAACAGTGGGGTGTTTATACAAGAGACTCATTTGTGACGCACCAAATCTCAGTTTATAAAAACTTTTTTTTTTTTTTGAGATAAGTTTGCTTATATTCCAGTCTGGCCTTGAACTTGATATGTAACTGAAAATAATCTTGAATTCCTATTCCCCTGTCTCTGCCTAGAAGTGCTGGGATTACAAGCATGTGCTACCACACCAGGTTTACTTCACAGTGGGTATGAACCCAGCCAGAGCTTTACTCTGGACAAGTACTCTACTAACTGAGCTGCTGCCCAGTCCTCTCAAACTTCAATGAAAGTTTTACATAATATTTACTTTTAATCATTCATGTATGTGTAGAGGCATTGGATTGGACAGAGATAAAGATATTCATGTTCATGCGCTCATACACAGAAACACACACACACATATTTAAAAATAATAAGACTAATTCAAGAAGAAAAAACAATCTGAAGAGATCTATAACAAGTAAAGAGATTCAATCACTTATCAGGAATATTACTTCTGGGGGTTGGAAAGATGGCTTAATGGTTAAAGGCACTGACTTAACTGGCTGCTCTTCTAAAGGACCAGGGTTTCAGTCCCAGGACTCACATGGCCACTCATAATCATCTGTAACTCAGTTCCAAGGGAACTGATGCCTCTTTTGGCCTACGTAGGCACCAGTCACATATATGGTGCACAGATATTTCAGGCAAATCACTCTTATACATAATAATATATAAAATAATACAAATAACAAAAAATAGTAAAAAAAAAAAAACCCACTATTTATAAAAAGAACATCAGGTTCTAATAAATTCTACCAAATACTTAAAGAATTAACCAATTAATTACACAGAGCCATTATAACCCAGAAGTGAAAACAAAAACAAAAAAACAATACTTAAAAAAAATATCTATTTTATGTGCCCTGGTGTTTTGCCTGCATGTATGTCTATGTAAGGTTGTCAGGTTTGGAGTTATAGACAATTGTGAGCTGCCATGTGGGTGCTGGGAATTGAACCCAGGCCCTCTGGATGAGCAACCAGGGCTCCTAACTGTTAAGCCATCTCTCCAGCCCCAGATCAATACTTTTAAAAGGAAAAAAAAAATCAAGATCTTCTCAGACACATGTATAATCATTTGAAGACATTCTTTTATCATAATACAGAAGACAAACCTCTCAACTAAAACTAGGTCACACACCTCTTCAGAGGGCTCTAAGTGACAAAAAAACACCAGTGCTTCCCCAAAGTGTTTTTCCAACATTGATATACAGAAAGAGGCTGACAGCCTAAGTTCCTTCATCGCTTCTAATGTCAGCTTGTAAATAACATAATTTTATATCTCTGGTCCCATCAGGTCCACACAAGTAGGAACAGGCTGAATAAAATTGGATATGAAAGGGGATTAATTTATGACTGAGTTCTCCTTAAGAGCCATCACACCTGAGAATACAAAGTCTGTATACCTGTCAATCAGGACAAGTTTTGTTGTTGTTGTTGTGTTTTGGAGAAAAAGTCTCTCTGTGCAACCCTGGCCATCCTGCAACTAGCTCTGTAGACCAGACCCAGGACAAAATTTTGCAATAGATTAGTTAAATATTTGTGGATATGCCATTTAATAATCTCATTAATGACTTAGACCAATTGCTGGCCTCACTTTATAGCTAAGAAAACACTTTTCCAAAGCAAGAGCAGAGCTGGGACTTAAAACTCAAGACAATCTGAGTCCACAGTCTCTTCTCTTGGATATTTTATTATACAGTCTCATAAACCACACTGGAATGAGCACACCTGAAAAACAAAAGCTAAGGTGATGTGTAAAAAAAAAAAAAAACTATAGAGAAACTGCATTTCAGTTCAACAGAGGATGAGAAAAGAGCTGCTGTGTAGGTCAGCTGTGAGGACTTGCCTTCCATTCCCAGGAACCTCCTCAAAACATTCTAGAATCAAAGCTGATATTATCTCAAAAAAGAAAAAAAAGCACAGTAGGTGCTGGTAAAAGTATAATTCTACATATAAGAAAGTAAAGCTGCTTTTGATTTGCATATATGAAGCCAAGCTCAGTGGTGGAGTGCCTTCTGAGCATGCACAAAGTCCTGAGTTTGATCTCCAGCACCACATGACCCTAGTGTGATGGTGTTCAACGATGGGGTACAGACCAGTTGTGAGGACAGGAATAGAGGTGTGGGGATTAGATGTTCAAGGACAGCCTCTCATACACAGAAAGTTTGAAACTAGTCTCAACTACATAAGATGTTTCCTCAAAGGGGGCTGAGTAGGCACGGTGATGATACATGCCTGCCATGCTCAGGAAGCTGAGACATAAGAATCACCAGAACTTGGGAATTCAACCATTCTTGAGCCATATAGCTGAGGAAAGACCACACATAAAGACCAAACAAACACTTTGGGGCATCAAAGGACACTGTACAAAATAAAAGGCAACCCATGGAATGGGAGAAAATATTTGCAAAGCATCTTTTACAAGGTTGACATCTACATTACATAAAGAAGGCCTAAAATTCAACAACAAAACTCAACTCAGTTAGGTGGGTGTAGTGGCACAGGACTTTAATCCCGGTTCTTGGGAGGTAGAAACATGAGGATCTCTGTGAGTTCAATGTCAGTCTGGTCTATAGTGTGAGTTCTAGGACAGGTATAATTACATAGTAAGACTCTATCTTAAGAACAAACAAACAAAAAAACCCCACCTAATTGCTACACTGGAAAGGGGAAGCTAAGGCTCCAGCTTAGTGGTAGAGCACTTTCACTAGCACAGATGAAGTCTTGAGTGATGCTCACTACCACAGGAAAGTGTGTGTGTGTGTGGGGGGGTTGTTTGGACATGGTGGCACATGCCTGTAATCCCAGAACCCTTAGGCCAGCCTGGATTACACAGACACAGCTAGACACTGTCACCCTACTGAAAGAGAGAGACCTGGAATTTAAACAGGCATTTCTCCAAGGAAGAAACATAAATATCTTTCAAAAATTGAAAATTTTCTCAATATTATTATTTGTTATTAGAGAAATGCAAATTAATACTATAGTGACGATATCTCTTCACACCCACTAGGAATAGCTAGTTCCAAAAAGGAGAAAAGTATTAGCAAGAATGTGTAAAATTTAGAATGTAAAATAGTGCAGCCACTTTGAGAAAAGGCTGGCAAGTTCTCCAAATGTTATACATAAATTATCATATGCTATAGTAACTCCACTTCTGAATCAAGATATTAAAGAGTTTATGTATAAACTGTTCATGTAGGAACCATTTGCAGCATACAAAAGGTAGAAGCAAATGAGCTAGCTCAATATGACAACAGAGGGACAAATGTGACAGACACTTAAAACGGAACACTACTCAGCACACAGAGGAAATTCTGACACATACTACACATGTGAAAGCTTGAAGATGGTATATTATATGAACTAAGAACAAATATGATTCCTCTGATATCAGGTTCAGGGTAGTCAAATTATAAAAAAATCAGAATGCTGATCATGAGGTACTAGAGCTTAGGGTTAGGGTTGAGGGAAGGGGAACGTTAATAGTGCCTAGTTTGGCCTAGGAGTCTAGCTAAGCGATAAGGTGCATGTCTAATGGGTACCCAGCTCTACTCTGAGCCTCCAGAACCATTCATGAATACATAAAGGTCTGGAAATGAATGGTAGTAGTGGTTTCACAGCAATGTAAATACACTTAATGTCAAGGAATTATATGGTTAAAAATAAGTAAGATCACAGCTGAAGAGATGTTTCAGCAATTAAGAGCACTTAGCTGCTCTCCCAGAGGACCAGGGTGTAACTCCCAGCACCCACATGGCAGCTCACAACTATCTGTAACTACTTATCTGTCAGACCTCCTATGACACTGTATTACTATCGTATTGCTATTACTGATAAATTTTAACTCAAGTGATATCTAAGCCGAGGGCAGATAACTAGATAACTAGAGTATGGTCACATACTCCCCTCTATTTACAAGTCATCAGGTTAGTGCCCTGCTCGTATCTTTTACTTTACTATGTATTTCAGCCTACATTCATTTCTCGGTAAACTAAGTGCCTAAACCTAAGACTGCGTCTCCTCTCTTCAGTATTCAGGTTAGCAAGAGTACGTCTAAGTAGGAGGTATGAACAAAGAGAGTTGGGGAGACTCAGAGGCCTGGCAGCTGTATTTTCAAAATCTAAGGATCAAACAGGAAGAGAGGGTTGTTTAAACACAAATAACTGATCACTGAAGCAGCAGCCTGACTAAGCCATGAAAGGAGGACAGCCGAGACTGGGAAAGAGCCCTTGACTTCCAAGCTTTCGGAAGGACTCTAACCCTACTGTCTATGGTCATCTGCTGCTCTCCATCTGCTGGGGAGGCTCTAAGTAAGGGTGATCATTAACTGACCACAGGGCAGGAGACCCAAAGACACAGTTTTACACCAAGGTCAACAACCAGACACCTCCCAACTTGGACATCTGAAAGTTTACCTTTGACTCACCTCATTCTGGGGAGATTAAAGAATGTACCACAAGAGAGTTGTCAAGAGTTTGTTCCTGATGCCTCACAATCTTTCTCATGTACACATCAGCACAAATAACCTTTAGAAACAGCTAAAATAAATTGTGCACAACACCATAATTTTTCTGCTAACCCTTTACCCCCAGTATCCATCAGAGACTCAACGGTCAGATTTTCTGACACACACTATTGTTTTTTCAACCACCCAAAGCCACAACACAAGCTTTAAGAGAAAGACAAAAATGTAAAAGGAAGTTTGGCTCAGCCATGCCTTTTTTCCCCTTCTGGTAGTGAAGTACTGAATGAGACAACTATTTTGATCACTCTCATCCAAAATCATCAAGGTCCATCTACAAGGAAAAGCAAAACATTTTAACTGTCACAGGATAGAAAAAAAAAAAAAAGGTAGCTAGGAATTACTATGTTTCACAAATAAAGAAAACTCAGTCAGATAATCAGGGAAAGGCGGAGATATCAAAGAGAGGAAACACCACAGTCAGATCTCACCCAGCTGTCTTCCAGCTTCCTCAGCCTGGCTCCTCCTGGCTTCTACTGCCTCATCTGTCTTCCTACATCTGCCTTAAATACCCTCTTCACCCAGTTGTTTCACATCCAGGTTAAGATTAAAGGCGTGGCACCACCACTGCCTGCCTGGGAGCCTGGAACTCCCTCTGTAAACTAAGCTGGCCTCAAACTCAGATCTGCTGGGATTAAGGGCATAGGTCACCACTCCCGGATATTCTCTGTGCTGCGATTAAAGGTGTAAATCATGAAACATATCCCCATATATCCCCTTTTGTGTCAAAATTAAAAAAGAAGGTTATAGCTAACATAAGAAAAACCATATACAATAGATACAATAATTACATACAACATATACAAATAACAAACAAGTAATGTCCAGTCCATTAACAACTGACAATTCAAAGAAAATATTCTATTAATTATCCTACTTTGGTGAGTTCAAAGGATTATACCTAATTCACTTTCTTTCTAACTTGTATTACTAACTAAAAACTATCATTTTGATGTCTCTTAAACGTATGCACTTTAACTTTGAAGTTTCTTTTCTAAAACTATAACTAGAAAACTAACTTTACTAAACCAGGCTCGAAATAATAAACCTAAATATCAAGGCCAAGTGTAGTAGTGAATGCCTTTAATCCCAGCACTCAGCAGGAAAAGGCAGTAGATCTAAGTTTGAGGCCAGCCTGGTCAACTATTGAGTTCCAGGTCAGCCCATAGCACAGAGTGAAATCCTTCTCAAAGTTCAAGTGGGGTGGTGTAGTCGGACTATGATGTTACACTGTAAATAATTGTCCTGCTTACTAGTTTAATAAAAATGCTGCTTGGCCAAAGGCACACAGGAAGTGTGGGTGGGGCTACCAGACTAAGAAAACTCTGGGAACAAGAAGAACAGAGCAGAGATGACACAGAATTGCCAGACAAGCCAGAAGATGCAGAGGACAACTATGCTGCTCTGAGAAAAGGTACAAAGTCGTATGGCCGAACAGGATAAGAGTCATGGGTTACTAATACTACAGGGTGGGGTGGAGAAACAGATCAGAGTTAAAGGCACTTGATCTTGTAGAGATTCAAGTTCAATTCTTAACACCCATTTGGTGGCTCACAACTACCTGTAAGCCAGGTCCAAGAGATCTCATGTCCTCTTCTGCCCTCCAGAGCTACCAGGCACACATGGCATACATATGTGTAACATAAAATAAAGAAATATAAAAATATGGATAGCCATTCTTAAAACAAAACCAAACAGACTAAGTTAAATACAGAATAACCATATGAGCTGGGTGGTGTGATGCATATCTTTAATCCCAGCACTTGGGAGTCAAAAGCAGACGGATCTCTGAGTTTAAAGCCAGCCTGAACTATAGAACAAGTTCTAGAACAGCCAAAGCTACAAAGAGAAACTCTGTGGTGGTGGTGGGGGGGTAATCATACAATACAGCAATTCAGCATTTCTTCATATGGCTAGGCCTCAAAGAAGTGAAAACGGGGCCTCTTTACTTCTTTTGAGAGAGTTTTGCTTACATAGCCCAAGATGGTCCAGAACTTGTGACCCATCACCTACCTTGGTCTCCAGAGTGCTAATGTTAAAGGTATGCAACACCTAAAGGAAGATCTCAGATACAACCCATGTTCATCGCAGGATCATGTACAAAACCAAAATGGCAACAATAACTCAATAAGTGAAGATAAAATATGGTTTATAAGCACAATGGAAATATTACTTGGCTTAAGAAGAAAAGAGATTCTGGGATGCTGTGAGATGTCTGAAATCTTAAGACATTCTATATGAAATGACTATGACCTCATAGTTTATCAGGTGCTAATGGTTGACATCAGCGTCCCCATTTAATAGGTGAGAAAATGTTCAGAGATGATAATTTGCTCAAGGTCATAGAGTAAACAGGAGCAGCAGCTTTCCTCTCTCAATTTCATCCCATGCCTTCTAGCCCATGGGAAAGACAAAGGAGCATAAGGCGTATGTATCTCTGTAATCTGAACCTACATCCTGAAAGCTTGGGCTCACAACTTTGCAACACGCCATTACCAGGGTCTTCTAAAACTCACTCTATCATTGAGCATTCGTTTCTTTGCTGGCAAAGTGTATTTTGAGGCAAGTATGGTGGCAAACACCTGTAATCCCAGCACTTCAGTAGTAGAAGCATGAAGAACAGAAAATAGGTCATGGCTACATACTGAATTTAAAGTCACCCGGTGCTATGAGAATCTGTCTCAAGGTAGGAAAAACATGAAGCATATAATATACTCCTTAGAGTTTAAAGGCTAAAAAATGAGAGAAGATGGTCCATAAGGAACAAAGGTACACTGTCCTTAGTACCATCGGTATATGTCACTGGTCTGAACTCAGTGTGATAAGATTCAAACACAGGTTTCCAATAATCTTGTGAGGAAGTCGAATGGGGCCTTGCTTCTTCAGCCAGACACTTAATGAGCCACAGTGAAAATGATGGCTTTTCTCTGTAGGAAGCCCAGTTGGAGAACTCAAAATGAAGGAAGAGGTCTGGCAGTCAGCAAAGACAAGGAAGCGGCCATGGTGACTGGCATCTTTTCAAGGCTCAGGCTAATTCTTTCAGTTATTCAGAGAAGGCAGAGAAACTTAAACCAGCTGCCTGGTGGCCCTCGGGAAGGATAAGGACAGCAGCCAAGGCAGAAGAGACCATTGAGAGCAAGAACAACAAAGTAGAAGGTAAAGCAAATAGGCCCCAGATGAAAAGGATCTGCCTGGAAAGTCTATGCAAATACACCATAAATAAACACAGCATACATTATATTCTTATGTACTTAATACTTTAGCCCAAAACCTGTGTCTGTTTTACTGCCCTTGGGTCACAAAGGGGAACTTAGAAGAAGAGTTTGTAATACCAAATTCTTTTAGAAACTCACTTTGATCATAAGGACCCCCAAGTGTCTTCACTGATTGCTATGTGCAAATATGTATGCATTCATCGATCAGATTTATAGGATGTCTCTGGTGGCAGGTAAGCAGACCAGCCACCATTGCAGTCTTGTTAGGATATCTCACCCCATATTCCCTTGTCCCAGCTCACCTACCACACACATTTCACAGCTTTTCTTTTACTCCCAGATGCGACACACACTATAGTAAATCATTTCAGAAACAAGATGTTTTACTTTAAAAGAAAGAGAGAAATGCAGGAGTAAACACCACATCCCTGCTCTCTCACACATTAGAATCTACACAAAGTTGTAAATATGCATTACTATTATTGGAGTGTCTGGCAAGCCTTACATCTGGAGCTAAATCAAGTTCCCCATCTGCTGGGTTTGCCTCTTTTATTCAATATTAACTTCTTGATTGTTTGCAAAAACAATTTAATACCTGTCGAGCAAAAGGAAAATCATAGGCACAAAGGGAGGAAACAATGGGAGAAAGTCAAACTGGGATCTACCGCTGAAGCCCCTTCCCTCCCACTTACAGACCGCTCCCTCCTGACCCTGTGAACCCCAAGTCTGACACAATTTTACTGACATAGAGAGCATTCTATCTCGTTATCTCCTAAGTAACTAAAAATGACTTAGCCCCAGGGACTCTGTTTGTCTGTGTTTACCGCAAATAGAAACAGCTCTTTACAATAAAATGTTAAGGTTCTAGATCCCCATGAAGAAACCATGGTGAAGAACAGAGAAAACCTTCAGGGGAAGCTCTGCAGTAGCTTATGCATGAACAACACTTTGGCAGCTAAGGTGCCTGCAAAGGGTGTGCAACCATCACTTGGGTAGAAAATTCACAGAACAGCCAGCATTTTGAGCTATTTCAATATGACAAAATGAAAGCCTCATGTACTCCTGCTTTTCTTGATCAAATATGACAATTTCTTCTACTCCTACACACATCGGGGCTTAAAATAGTAGTGCTGCTCAGAGCATTCTCCTTGGGAAGGTGCAATAAACCTCAGGATGAGCAAGGAACTCTGAAAGAAATGTTCATTCCTTACCTGATATTAACCAATGCATGCGTCACCTTGCTAGCTGCTTCCTTCCACTGGCCCGCGTTGGTAGAAAGCCTAAGGACTGTGGGAAGAAGGAGTAGAGATCTGTCAAGCTCCCAACATAAAACGCACATGTAAGGAATGAAGACCTGTCTCGGGATAGCACAATTACAAACCAAACAGTTCCTGTGCCGCTCTTCTGTGCTAAAACAGTCATCAAAATGGACTTAGAGAATAGTTCAACTAATTTATCCACAATTTTTTTTCTTTTCTAACTTCTCAGTTTCCATCAAAGTAGTTACTTAATCTTCCCTGCCTTGAGCTTTTCCTAGGCCCTCCCCTGATAATGGCTCCAAACCTTAATTCCTATGTTCATTTAATATACGAAGATAAAGCAATAGCTCAGTTGGCCACAAGAGCATGATGGCCTGAGTTAGGTCCCCAAAGCCCATGGAAAATGTCTGGTGTGGTGGCACATGCACTGGTGAGCAGGAGACAGGTGGATCCACAGGACTTGCTGCTGGTCATCCAGCTTAGCCTTCTTGACAAACCCTGGGCCAATGAGAGAGGCCCTGTCTAAAATGATGAGGTGGGCAGCTCCTGAGAAATGAGCTGACACTGACCTTTGGCTACCATGCACACATGCCTGTACACACAAGCACACTTGAAAATATCTATCTAGAGGTGGCAGTGTGAGAGTAAGCTGGTTGCCGTGGTCACTGTTTCCCTCATAGCATGGGTTCCACTTGGTTGGCATAGAACTCTGTAGACCAGGCTAGCCTCAACCTCACACACACCTACTGGCTAAGCCGGTGTCCCTTCTTGCTCCATCCACCCAGCCACATGGAACAGATACATCTTTCCAGATAGAGACTGATCATGTTTCAATCAAGGAGTGAGCTTTTTGCTCCTGTAGCTTATATTAAGTGACCTGCAAAATGAACCAATAGGAGGCATTCACTATCTGACCAAACTCTCTTTTATGAACACACTCACAAGGAAATCAGATTCCAGAAATACACAGTGAACACATCTCCCGACAGCTATGGTCTCTAGGCCACATGTGTACTGTAACCATGGCATTTACAAGTGGCAGAACAGCACACGTACTCCCTGGATGAACAAGCAGAAGGCAGGCGTTCACACATGATTTGTTTTGCTGTGTTCATATGCAAGTATACATGCAATCATTTGTACAAGTACACATGCCCACGCATGCACATATAAAGACCAGAGAAGGGCTTCTTCCTTCACTCCTCAGCATCTTATTTTTTTATTTTACTAATTTATGTGGGAGCATATGAGTGCATGCTTATGGATTTCAGAGGACAATTTGTGGAAGTGGTTTCTCCGACCATGGGTCCCAGGGATTAAATTTAGGTCATCATGCCTAGAGGCAGGCACCTTTACCTGCTAAGCCATCTAGCTGGCCCTTCATCTTATTTTTTTTTTTTTTTTTTTTTTTAACAGTCTTTTACTAAACCCGAAAGCCACTGCTTGGCTAAACCGGAGGCAGGACAAGCCTGTGGATCCGTCTCCATCTTCCCAGCATGGGTTCCAGGCCTATACCTGTACCTGGCTTCTTAATGTGGGTACTGCTGACGCTGGTCTTCATGCTTGTGCAGCAAGCTTTTTATCCACTAAACCAACTTCCCAGCCCCGTAAATATGGTCTTAAAGACCATTCAGTTACAGAGATAAATATGTGGAGTGTTTACAAAGTGTCAGGCAGTGGACAAAAGTTGTAAATACTATAGCATACAGATAGGTATTGTATAGTTTCCTCTCAGATTCAAACACTCCATGCTGCAGAGAAGGTCCTTAAGCAGGAAAGTAAACAACTCAAAATAACTTCAGGAAATCCCTAAAACTGACCAGATTCACTAGGCCCCTCCCTGCAAGAGTATGCAAGCCAAGCTCCTGAGAGTCACTTGAAAACAAGACAAGCTACCAAAAGGTCTCTTAAATGGGCTAAGCTACAAAGATCCAAGACCAGAGTAGATGCCTAGAAGAAGCAAAATCAGCTGAACTGTCTGGAAGAGGTTTCGACCAGAGAATCATTTGGAAAGGACATTCTCCAACTTGTTGAGCTGCCAGTAGGCTGTGCAGTGTGCTCCATGTTTCTAGCTTCTGTGAGCTGTCAACTGTGCTGGGATGGACCACAGCGATGTAGCTGTTTTTAAGTCATTTCTGCTCCTGTAAATAACTTCTTCCACACTCTTGTTAAGTAACTCAATAAAACTCACTGGTTTACCAAGTTGAATGTTGGTAGTATCTATACTTTGGTCTATCCTGGGCTACCAATCTGAGATGAGTGTTTGTTGTAACCCCTGCAAAAGTCACACAAGAATAGGAAACTCAGAATCAGAGAAAACAAGTGATTGTGATCATTCATAATTTTGTTGTTGCTGCTCCTGTTGGGGGGGAGGTTGTTGGTTTAAAAATTTTGGTGTTTTCAAATATGAGAAAGTATGTGTATGCGTGTGTATCTGCGTATATCTGCATGTGTTTCAGGTGGTTCTGAGTCATATAAGTGCTGAGATCCAAACTCCAAGTCTTCTGGATAAACAAAAGGTTCTCTCTCTAGCCCCAGTTTTTGTTTTTCAAAACAAGATCTCACACTGTAGTCCAGACTAGTGTGGGACTCATTAAACAGACCTGGGTAGCCTCAAATTTAGGCAATCTTCTTGCCTTAGGTAGCTCCTGAGCATGGGATGATGTGTATAAACCAACATGAATAGCTTCATCATGGAGCTGGTATCTGAAAATTAAAAGAGTGTTCTATTGAGAGCTGGTGTTTGAACCTGAAGGATGGTTCTGGTTCTGGTCCTTGTTGAGAAGTGAGTAAAATCATGACGTCTCAGTCCTCTGTTAGGTCCATGTCAGTCCTTGCTGCACACTAGAGACTAAGCCTACCAGCCACACGGAATGCTTGTGGGAACTAAGTGAGCTGGCACACATATAGCTCTTAGAAAAGTGCCCACCACAAAGTAAATCTCAACAACAAAAAAGAGTAACCAGGGCTGGGGAAATGCCTCAGTGCACACAGCACTTGCTGTATAAGGCTAAGGACATGGAATCAAGTCCTCAAAACCTATAAAATGGCAGGCAGGGTCACACATCTACAGTTTCATGGCCCCCAAAGCTCAGAGGTCAACAAAAAGACCTTGCCTCAGCAAGGAAGAAGGTGAGGAATGGCACTCAGAACTGTCTTCTGATCTCCACAAGCAGACTCCCACCTCTGACCATCATCACCAGCTGTTTCAGACTCGGGCTCTCTAAGCAAGAGCAGCAGCAGTAATGTGTGCAAGCCTCTAGACATGTGTTTCCATTATGGGGTTAAAAACAAAACAAAACAACAAAACCCAACCCATCTGTTGGTTCCACATCTGTTCTTGCAACGTCTGGGTTTTATAAATGGGTGGAATTTTATGAAAGAGAAGACAATAGAGACTTTAGCAAAGTACTGCTTTTCTAATTGATAATATTTAGCTAATACCTCAACTTGGGGAAAACCAAGTATATGTGAAAATTTATTTCCATAATAAAACTATTTCAGCAGGTTTTTGTAAGTATGTATGTGTTTATGGGTATGTAAGAATGAGTAAAAGTGGAGGCCAGAGGTCAACTTCAACTATGGTCCTCAGCTACATCCATTTTGTTTTATAAAAGTGTTCTTATTAGCATACATTAATAATACATGCATTTCATTATGACATTTTCATACATGTACAAAAGCATTTCATTCACCTTACCCTTCCCCTCCTCATCCCCCACTCCTGCTAATCCCTCTCCTCTTCCTAACTAGCTGAGTGTCAACTTGGCTTTTGTGTGTGTGACCTAGTTAGTTTCATTAGAGTTGTTTACAGGAACATGGACACTTTACCAGTAGTTACAACACAGCTTATAGATCCTCAGGGAGGAGTGGGACCCCACTGGACCCCACTTCTTTACATGACAGGATGCTAATGGTCCCAACTTTTTCTTTGAGATGGTATCTCTTTGGGCTGGTGCTTCCTGAGTAAGGAGTAGGCTGGGGGAGTGGAGAGCCAGCAAGCCCCATGGACTTTCCTCTCTCTGCCTTCCCAGGGCTGAGATTATAGGCACAAACCTGTAATTATGGCTGACCTGCCTGCCTCCCTCCCTCTCTCCCTTCCTAGTGAAAGTTGAACTCTGGTTCTCCTACTTGTATGGTAAACATGTTGCCACATACCACAATCATTTACTGGTTTTCTTTTTATATATAGTAAAGCAAAATTAGAAATTTTATTAAAGATAGGAACTGGAGAGATGGCTTTGGTTAAGAGCAGGTATCCCTCCTCAAGAGGACCTAGGTTCAGTACCCAGGAGAATATCAACCACTTATGACTCCAGTTCCAAGGAAGTTGATGCCTCTGGCTTCCATGGGCACCAACACATGTAGCATTCACTCACACAAATATGGCACACACATACACACAGTTAAAGATAATATAAAAGTCTTTCAAGAAACTTTAAAACGATATTTTAATATAGACTTGAACATGAAGGCTTGAATATAGACATACCCATGTGAGTACAAGCTTCTCAAGGGGAGTTTCCTTATACTCTTTAAAAAGATTTCTCTCTCTCTCTCTCTCTCTCTCTCTCTCTCTCTCTCTCTCTCTCTCTCTCTCTCTCTGTGTGTGTGTGTGTGTGTGTGTGTGTGTGTGTGTGTGTGTGTGTGTGTGTGTTACAAGCATGTGCCAGCAACATAACCCTAACACGGAGTGGTGGGGACTGAACCCAGAGATTCCTGCATGCTAGGAAAAGTACCATACCAGCTGAATTACGTTCTCAGCCTAATATCACAATTTTGAGGTGAGCTTCTTTAGGTTTTTTGTTTGTTTTTGTTTTTTGAGACAGTTTCTCTGTGTAACAACCCTGGCTGTGCTGGAACTCACTCTGTAGACCAGGTTGTCTATGAACTCACAGAGATCCACCTGCTGCCTCTGCCTCCCAAGTGCTGGGATTAAAGGCCTTCGGTGGCGCTGCCGCCACCACCCAGTTGTACTTCTTTTTTAACTGTAACGGTATGTGAGTTTTGTTTTCCAGAATTTTCTTCAGAAATAATAGTAGCTATAAGTGGCATGTGGGGTCAGAGGACAGCTTTGGGGGCTTCTCCTTTCAGCAGGATTGTACAAGTACTGTTACTGCCAGCTGAGCCATCTCATTGCCCCCGCCCCTGCTTTTAAAGACATTTGTGTATATAGGTTTGTTCTTGCATGAGTGTGTATATATGTACACATCACCTGCATAAGCACATGTGCCTTCAGGGGACAGAGAACACTGGATCTGAGTCACTGACATGTTTTGTTAATAGAAGAGAAGGTGCTCTTAAAGGCTGAGCCATCTGTCCAGCCCTTGTCGGCCTCTTTAAAACACAACTTATTGTAGGGGATTATGTTACACTGTAAATAATTGTCCCTCCTACTAGTTTAATAAAAATGCCTCTTGGCCAAAGGCAGACATCAAGTGTGAGCGGGGCTACCAGACTGGGAAAACTCTGGGAACAGGAAGAACAGAGCAGAGATGCCACAGAGACACCAGACAAGTCAGCAGATGCAGAGGACAACTATGCTGCTCTGAGAAAAGGTACTGAGCTGCATGGCTGAACAGGAAAAGAATCATGGATTAGTTTAAGGGTAAAGAGCTAGCAAGTTGTATGCCTGGGCCCTAGGTCAATCAGCGTACAATTAATACAAGTGTCTGTGTGTCTCTGTGGGACTGTGGGTCTGCGGGTCCGTGCCACAAGGCTAGGCCGGCAGAAAGTCTGGGCCAGAAACATAATACTATAACTCATTATTCATTTTACCTCCTAGTTTTTTTTAATACCTAGGAGTCCCATTGTTTTGTTCTGCTTTGCTTTCTAAGGAATCAACAAGAAAAGAATAATAAAGATAAACAAAAGAGATGAGTTTGTAGCTCAGTTGATAAGAGCACTTCCTAGCATGCAGGAAACCCTGGGACTGGCCACCAGCAGAGAATAAGCCAGATGCAGTGATGCATGCTGGTCAGGCCAGAACTTGGAAAGTGGAGGCAGGAAAATCAAAGTTTAAGGTCATTCTCAGTCAAACCAAACAAACAACCAAGAAAATAAATAAAAGGCTGCAGTGAAGCTTCAGGGAAGTAATGAACAGGTTCATCGTTATCCTGATCACTGTGACAGCTTCACATGCATTGCATCAGAACTTATCCAAATCAGTTATTTTAAACCTCAACCAACCAAGTAAGCTGAGATTTAAAAATAAAATGCTTTTTTCTGGGTGGCTTTTATTTTTGTATAACTTAGAAAGATCTTTCCATCTTTTAAACTGTAAATAGGGTTCTCTAGGTTTTTTCTCCAAACTTTCAGGAATGCACCACTTTTTCTAGTAACAAGTTATACTCACTATGACATGGAATAAATTTTTAGCGAGCCAATTATCCAAGTAATTTTATTTAACCATAGCGGCTTTATCTAACTCCCACTTCTTTGTCTAAGCATTACTGAAAATACTGAAAAACCTGCCCTTCTGGGATACACACTCTTCTATTTTCTATTCATCCATACCTGGCTCTTCCTTTGTGTGTGTACTGTTCATGGGTGTGCAGGTGAATGTGGTGTATGTGTGAAGAGATGTGCATATCAAAGAGCACAATCTAGGATGTCATTCCTTAAAGATGCTATCATTCACCTCCTTTGTTGTTGTTTTGGCTTTTTGAGGCAGAGTTTCTCTGTGTAGCCCTGGCTGTCCTAGAACTCACTCTGTAGACCAGGCTGGCCTTGAACTCAGAGATCCACCTGCCTCTGCCTCCCCAGTGCTGGGATTAATCGTGTGCTCTAGCACCACCAGGCTTCCACTTCCTATTTTGAGAGGGTCTTTCACTGGCCTGAAGCTCACCACATAGGCTAGGCTACATGGTCAGTAACCCCAGGGAACTGCCTGTTCCCACTTCCTCATAGCATGTCACCAAGCCAGCTTCACATGTGTGTTCTGGGGATCAAAGGAGGGTTCGTGTGCAGTAGGTCAAGCATTCTGACTGAGGTGATTTCCCAACTCTGCACACTCCCTCTTTCTTCACCATCTTTACTGGCTCTCACTGACTCCACAAGCTTCTCTCAAGCATATTCACTCTTGCACTCTGTCTCTCTCTGTCTCTCTCTCCCCCTCCTGCCTCTCCATATCAACAGAGGGCAGCTAGCTATACAGCTTCTCATTGAGATGAAGTTTGAATCCCTGAAAGCAAAAGGCCCACATAGAATTTCCTGTTGTCTGAAAAGAGGAGAGGGGTTGTTTTGTTTATTGTTTTTGAGACAAGGTATCTCTATATAGCTCTGGCTGTCTAAAAATTCACTATGCAGACCAGGCTAGCCTCAAAGTTACAGAGATTTGTCTGCCTCTACATATAAGTGCTGGAGTTAAAGTCAAACACTTTACCTACCTGGCTATGCTCTATTTATTTCTATACCATCCAATTAGAGAATCTTTTATAGCATTTTCCTGTTAGTTGTTAGACACCTGAGGTACAGAAAAAGAAAAAAAAGTCCTTACCCATGGAGTAGAGGTTGTCAAAGCTCTGGTGCATGCGGATAATTTCATAGTAGAGCTCATCATAGCTGCTGGGGGTTGGCAAGAATGTGTCACCATATGTGATAAACATATTAAATAGGTTCACAATCTGAAAAAGAAGCAATAACCCATATACAGGTATCAGGCTGTGATGATCAGGAAAGCATTCCTAGTGGTATGCTGCAACCATTTCTTACTGGTTTACAGAAATACGAGATTTGGGGGACTTTATAAACTGTAAAATAATCATTATTAAAAATTCACTGATACAAACTGACAAATTATATTAAATGAGGGTAATATCCAAAGCTTTTTATTTCTTACTTATTCTCTACTTTTATTCTTATCTATGCTCTAAAACAATATCATATAACAGGGTCTACCATACACCTCAACCCTGAATGACTCTGCTCACACTGAGAGCGGAACATTGGTACAGCTCTAAATATCTTGGGCATAGTTCTACAATTAGCAGATGCTAAAAATCAGGGACTTTCCTCCCTACCAAATATTGAACATTTACAAGATGGGTAGACAATTGAATGATTCAATGGCCTCTTTTTCCCATAAATTACCAGCCAGATAAGCATTTCCATCTACCCTTCAGAAACCAAGTCCAGCAATGATGATGCAACTTATCTGGCAGAAAAGCCACATAAAGACTGCAATAATACAGTGTAGTTTCTTTCTGGGACCAAGCTCAGTATTCATAGAAATATAACCTATATCCATCCCTCCCAGGACAAATACATACATAAGAGTGAGGATTACCATGTTTAAGATTCTGATCTATAAGAAAAATTCAGCTTAAATTCCAGACCTTGATTCCTATTATAAATCAGTTCATTTCTCATTTCTGCCTTGATTTATTGACTTCAGAAAAACAAATAATTTTATTAATACTCACCATTAGGGCCAATGTAAAAATGTTGTGTTTGGCCAAAAGTACAGTTTCATTTGACATAAGGAACTTCAGCAAGTTTATCAAAGCTTTAAAGAAAAAAACAACAAATTATTCAAATCACAATCAATATAATCAATAAAAGTAAGGGCCAGCAAGATGGCTCAGTGAGCAATGGCATTTGCTACCAAGTGTAATGACATCAGTGGTTCCACAATGCACACAGTAGGAGAGAACTGACTCCCACATGCTGTCACACATGAATCCACATACATATAGATACACACACAAATAAATAAATGTAATAAAAAATTAAGTAAATAAAAGCATAATAGCTCTATAGAAATTCATAGGTATGAAGTAAATCTCAGCAACCAAGGCCTTTTTTTTTTAATTGTGTGTGTGTGTGTGTGTGTGTATGTAAAATAGCCTATCATAAAACACCACCATTTCAATGTGGTATGGAACACTTTTTCTATCCAGCTGCCTTGTGGTGCCCATTACCCAACAATTCTCTGGCCTCCCCCAATTATCAGATAAAAAATATACAATAAGCCATGTAAAGATAAAAAATATAGAGTCTGGATTATGTATATTATTGTGCTTTCTTTTAATTTTTTAACTGTTAATGAGCTAACTGCAGAAAGACATTTGATTGAAAAGGCTGCTAGGTTAAACCAGCATATATATTTTAAGGATCTGTTTCTTGACTGTTTACAATTGGACAAAGCTTCTGAGGACTCTGCTGTCTCTGGCATCACGCCTCACAGTCAGGATGTCAGGACTGTAGACACGAGCCACCATTCTGAACTTTTAACTCAGGTTCTCACACTTGCTCAGCAAGTATGTTAGGCA
Organism: Phyllotis vaccarum; assembly: GCA_033318265.1. Lineage (NCBI taxonomy): Eukaryota > Metazoa > Chordata > Mammalia > Rodentia > Cricetidae > Phyllotis > Phyllotis vaccarum. Next base: position 15,806,320 of record JARWLC010000004.1, on the reverse strand, counting down.
CTGAAATATAACCCCAGTTCTTGGTTTGTATTTCAAGAAAGAGCCTCCAAACTTGTCCATGCTTCCCTTAAACTTACTCTGTAGGATGCTTTAACTTGGATTTTTGAATAGATGGAATAAAAGGCCTGACCCACCAAGTCCAAGATTTTTTAAAAGCCAATTAAGTTTGGTGTAATATAGCTCAATGCTAGACAGTCTGCCTAGCACAGACAAGGCTCTGGTCCAATCTCTAGCACAGACAAACTGGTATATTTAAGAAAAATTCTGAGACAGCCACTTAGGTAGAGAAAAGATCTCCAAGACACAGACTTTGTTCTTCATTTCACACTGGCTGCTACACTATATCCTTTAAAAAAAACACTACTTCAAACAGTCTCTCTCAGAGATGGCTCACTTTGGATACACTGTTTTTTATTCCTTTACAACTGTCAACTAGGACTTACCTTAGAAGGATACATCAAAAAATTATGGGGGCTGGAGAGATGGCTCAGAGGTAGCAGAGCATGTTGCTATTCTACCAGAAGACTTGGCTTGGGTTCCCAGTACCCATATCAAGTAGCTTACAATTGCTTATTACTCTAGTCCCAGGGGATCAGATACCCACTCCTGGCCTTCTTTGACACCTGCACACAATATGGTGTGTAAATATGCAAAAAATGATAAAATAAATCTCTAAAAATGAATTTATTCCATGTATCCTAAGGACACATCTAAGTGAACTTCATGCCTATATGCTCACTTCAGAGAAGTATGTTGAAGTTGAGGACTGCATAATAGGAAAGCTTCTCCAACACCTATAATCTTAGCACTTTGGTGGTAATGACAGGAGTGTTAGGGGTTCAAGGCCAGCTTTAGCTACACAGTGAGATCAAAGACAGTCTGAGCTAAATGACAACATGTCTTTTTCAAAAAGAAAGAAGCAAAGCACTAATCTTCCAGGTGCATGTCTACTCATCTACCCATTTAAGGTTTCAAAAAAAATCTACTTCTCTTTACCTTTTCTTACAAGCAATTAAGCTCAGAAATGTGACTGCTAAACTGACATCTTAGTGTTCCAAATTTCCTCCCACATTATGATTTTCCCATCAAACTTTCTCACTTTACAAGTAAAAATAAGGGCCCCTTCCACCTCAGACTGCTAACATCTACTGTCAATAAGTTTCAGTATCATGTATGTTTCAAGCACCACTGCTAGAAGGGATATATATATATATTCTAAATGGTTCCAGATGTGGCAACTACACTATGGAAAGACATCTCATGGAAAGACAGGGAAAGTACTGCCAAGTGTGGTCGCACACACTTGTAATCCATGTACTTTGGAGGCTAGGGCAGAGGCAGGCTGATCCAAAGTTTAGGCCTACAGAAGCAACTTAGTGAGATCCTGTATTTAAGAGTTGGCCTTGGCAGATACAGGCAGGGGGACATGGGCTATATAATGAGTTACAGGCCAGCACAAGCTATTGAAAGAGAAACTTTCTCAAAGGAGAAAAATAAAAACCACACACACACACATCCTAGCAATGTAGCTCAACTGTAAAGAACTTGCCTAGTACCTGTGTTCAATCCCTAGTACCACAACAAGGAAAAAAAAATGATTTTTAATTAAATTTTTAAAGTTTTTTTTTTCACTGTATATAAGTGCACATGAATGAACCCCCATGCTCTTGGATCCCTGTAGCTAGAGTTACAGGCAATTGTGCTAGCAACCAAATTCCAGTCCTCTCCAAGAGCAGCCAGCATTCCTAACCTAGGAGCAACATCCAAACTGGGGAAGGGGGAGTCTTAAGTGTTCTAGCTATTAAAAAAAAGTGTAGCCTGCTCTGTTCGCTGACAGCAGCATCATTTACCATGGAGATTTCTGTGCTTGACAGTCAGGAAAGAGACTGCCTAAACTGAAGCAATCCTGATGAACAGAAAGTACTGTCAAGTTCCTAGGATAACTTTGCAACTCTAAAGACATTTTTGCAAAAGAAATTTTCAGTTGCCTTGTACACATTCACCTAGAGCACTGGTTCTCAACTGTCCTGATGCTGTGATCCTTTAATACAGTTCCTCATGCTGTGCTGACTCCAACCATAAAATTATTTTGTTGCTACTTCATAACTGTAATTTTGCTACTGTTGTGAATTGTAATGTAAATATCTGTGTTTCCCAATAGTCGTGGGTCACCCTATGAAAAGGTCCTTTGACCACAAAGGGGTCTCAGTCCACAGTTTGAGAACTACTGACCTAGGACCTCTGTCTATGGATCAGATCTGACTTCTGTGTTCATCTGCCCTTGCCCTATACCTACTTCTACCCTTCTTAGTAGGGAAGAAGGAAATCGGCTACCATCTATAGTCCTCTCTTGCCCTAAACCTCCCTCGTCCCCACCCCTGAAGACAGGCTTAGTCTTTTCTTCTCCCTGAACTGACATTCCAGTGTTCTTGGAAACAAGTAACTACCAGGGACTTCTTGTCTCCACCACCTCCACCCCTCCAGCCCGACCCTCAGGGCTGGAATTACAGGGATGCATATGACTGTTATGTGGGTGCTGGGATTTGAACTCTTCATAATTGTGCAGTAAATTCTCTTAATTGCTAAGCCATCTCTCTGTACCCTAATTCAATTAGTTAATTTTTTGAGACAAGACCTCAAGGTACCCCAGACCTCTGCCTCCCGTGTGAGGATCACGGGAGCACACCACAATGTCTGCCTTTGGCTTACTGTCTAAAACCACATCTCTTTTGGTCAGCAGAGTCCACTCTCCTGTCTGCCTGCACTTTGTGTGTTAGTTACTGACTTACAGAAGACTTGTGTGCTTTGATTTGGAACAGCAGGGAAGGGAAGCAGAGTGACTTCTGCAACAACTGCCTGCCATATTGCCCCGGCCTGGCCTGCGGGTAAAGTCAACAGAGACCCTGGAGGAAGGGAGTGAGAATGAGGGCAGGACAAGAGATCTGTTCGAGCCTCGCTTATTAAGAGAATGAACTGAGTATATACAGGGTGAAGGGGCTGGTTATCAGTCTTGCTGCTAACCTTGAAAAGAAAGTTACGGCTGCAGAAGGAGGAAGGTAGTTGAGATTATGAGAGGAGTAGTGTGGGAAAGCAAGGGCACTCGGAGAAGAAACATTTCACTCCCAGCAAGAAGTTGTAAATAAGATCTGCTAACTGCCAATGAATCATGAGATGTGACCTTGGGTCAGAGCCAGGCAGAGCTTTGCTCTCCACACCATATGATGTCTCACAGAGCAGGGAAAGAACCAGCAGCAAGGACAGCACAAGAGCCTGGCTGTGCTGACATTTGTTCTAAAGGCTCTCATGCCCTCCAATAGCAAGGAACAAAGACAAAGAGGGCAGGCCCCCGGATCCCTGAGCTCCACTCTGGTCTCTAAGGCCTTATGATGGAAAGGCAAATGACAGGTGGCTAGCTTTTTTGATGCTGTCTCTTACCAAGTGACCTATTGGAATGGACTCAGGAAGGGGGGGGGGGCTCCACAGGAGCCCATAATAAATCACACCATCTTCTTAGCTCCAACTAGTAGCACTGAGATTAAAAGTGGTTAGGCAAGAGCCATAAAAAATGATTAACCTCGGACTGGAGAGATGGCTCGGTGGTTAAGAGCACTGGCTGCTCTTCTAGAGGTCCTGAGTTCAATTCCCAGCCACATAGTGGTTCACAGCCATCTATAATTTGATCTGGTGCCCTCTTCTGACATTTAGGCAGAACACTGTATACATAATAAGTAAATAAACAAATCTCTTAAAAAATTATTAACCTCAGCCTAAACTTCTGTTCTTGCTCAGCTATTTGGAGCTGCCCATTGAGCTGCCTCGGTGTAGATCACAGTGAAGCTCACTGTGTACTGATAACAGTCTCCTCTCTGAGAGATCAGCCTCTGTCTTTACCCTAACACTCCTCTCTCCTGTGAGTGCTATGACTGGACGAACACCTAACAGACTTCATAACTCACAGGAGACAGGAGAAAGACAACAGGAAAACAAAAGGGTAGAGAAAGACACAGCCTTTATACATGTCCAAGTCACAACGGCAAAGGGGCAGCTTTAGCAGACACTGTGTGGTAATTATAGGGCAGGAAATCTGGAGGACAGGAAGTGGGAACAATTTTGCTCCTAGAATTAGTCCTACTGATTCAGAGTTAGAAATGACAAAGTAATAAAATGGGGAAAAGAGAGTAATTCTACTACAAGCAACTTATGTCCAAATTGCTGCTGATACAGGCAGAGCTGGGGTAGCCTAAGACCATCAGAAAACACAGATATTTACAACTCATAACAGCAGCAAAATTATAGTTATGAAGCAGCAATGAAAATATTTCAATGATTGGAGAGATCACCAAAGCATGAGAAAGTGTATTCAAGGGTCTCAGCATTAGGAAGGTTGAGAAACTCCCTAAAGGTGTTCCTTTGTTGCAATGCTAGGGAATGAACCCAGGACTTCTCACTCAGTAGCCTGGTCTAGAGGGATTTTCCACAAGTAGCTAAGATGAACCAAACAACCTTAAACTTGGCTACAAAAAGCCGATGACCTTAAAGACCATAATGACTCTTCAAGAGAGAATGTCCCCAATATCCTATAAATATTGCCTTCTTATTTATCATCTTACCGACTTCATATACATTGTATCAATTATGCAGACACTAGTAAACACACACTCTCTTCCTCCTTCTGCCTTAGTATGAGGGAAGTTCTAAGTCTGAAAGGCTTTGACCTAGCTGAGAATAAATTTCCAGAACTAAGATTCTCAGAGGTCATTTTAATCCAATTTCTCATGTTTTAGATGAGAAAAAAAACCACCCCACTGGTGGCTAATCAAACTGACAAGTCAATTTGACTGCATTTGGAATCACCACGGAAGCACATCTCTCAGTGTGCCTTATAAGGTGTGTTATAAGGTATCCCTAAAGAGGGAAGACACCAACTGAAGGTGGGTGGCAGCAGTGGGGGGCGGGGCTTGGACTGAAGAAAAAGGAGCAAGGGTATCTGCCTCCCTCCCTTTCTTACAGCCACACAGATGCCCCTCACTCCTGCCTGGGCCTTCTCTGCCACAATGGACTTTCCCTATGGAAACCTTCCTCTCTAAAGCGGCTGCTCCTCAGCTAGTCACCGCAAAATAAAATAGCATGCACACCAAATTAGGTAGTGCTAAGACTGGGACTAGGGGCTGGTCTCCAACGCAGCGCTCTCTGCATCACCAAAGCAACAGGTGAGGCAGAGAGTAAGGAGCAAAGACCACACTGCTACCACACTTCTCTAAATTCTTACTGACATTCTTTACAAGATGCTCCTGGATATTTTTCTGGCTTTTTTGTCCCCATTTGCACTTGGCCCTTGTGCTGGTTTTATGTCAACTCGACACAAGCAGCTAAAGTCGTCTAAAAGGAGGGAATCTCAATTGAGCTATAGGCACATCTGTATGGTATTTTCTTAATTAGTGACCGATGGGGAAAGGCCCAGCCCATTTGGATGGGCCACCTCTGGCCTGATTTGTTTTTTGTTTTTTTAAAAAAGTTATTTATTTATATTGTATATAGTGTTCTGCCTGCAGGTCAGAAGAGGGCACTGGATCTTATTATAGGTGGTTGTAAGCCACCATGTGGTTGCTGGGAATTTAACTCAGGACCTCTGGAAGAGCGGCCAATCAGTGCTCTTAATTTGAGCCATCTCTCCAGCCACTGCAACCTCCCTGCACATGATTATTTGAAACAGAGTCTCATGTAACCTAAGATGACCTCAAATTCACCAAAGAGAATACTAGCCTTCAACTCCCGATCCTCCTGTCTCCACTTCCTAGTACCTCTACACTTGGTACAGTGTCTGTGTCTGTCTCTTTCCCCTACCTCCTCCTCTCTCCCTCCCTCTTTTGTGTGTGTGCAGGATTAATGCACACATGCATTCATGTGTATGTGAAGGTTCACGGGATACCTGAAGTCAGCCTTGAACATCTAATCCTCAGTAGCTGTCCACCTCAATTTTTTGAGACATAGTCCTTCACTGGGATCTGGAGCTTGTTGGTTAGGCAAGGCCAGATGGTCAGTGACCTCAGAGATCCTTCTGTGTCTGCCTCCATAGTGCTTAGGATTACAAAATGGCACCATGACATCTAGATTCTCACATGGGCGACTCTTGTATGTATTGATGTATTCATCTCTTACACAAATGATTAACAACTGAAACTGTTGCTAATTTCCTCATTCAGAGTTGGCTCTCAAAATTATGACCAATACACAGAATATGATTGGATAATGGACTGTACAAGAAGCCAGAGTAACCTTCATGCAAAATCTGAACCAAAACAAATAAAAGTTGGGCATAAACAATTAATAAGCAAGTTTATTCCTCTGCAATTAAGGCACAGACCTTTGCTCAGAGCTTACATAGTAGGCCAAGGAAAAACCTTACGTCATGGGCAGTTTCAAGGACAATAGAGAATGAGCAATCAGGCTCTCAATGACAGCACACAGCAGCATAGGATTGTGCTGGCTGCTCTTGGCTCAGTCTCTTCCTATACATTCATTTTTAGAAAACTGCCCTTGATCTACTTGTCTACCGAATGCCAACAGGGCACATGACCAGCCAAACTATTCCAAGGATAGCCACACAAGCAGCAGTACATGGAAGGAAAAATTAAGAAAATTACAATATAAAATTAGTATTGTTAATTAAGTCATATGTCTGTAAGCATTTGCAATCAAGTACATACAGTACATGTTGTAGCCATTAAGAAGATACAAGAAGCAGACTGTGGTTTTTATTCCTCTTTAGATTAACCCTTTAACTTATCATGTTTCTAGTTGTTACATAATTTCTTTTAAAAGGAAGCAGGGAGTACTAACACAAGCCACTTTCTTACCAAAAGCTCATCACTTTTAATACCTGCTCTAAAGAACAACCTTATTGTACCGGGACTTAAATGGGTTATAGATGTTTGTTCCAAGCCAGGTAATAGTGTATATGCCTGTAATCTTAGTCCTCGGGAGGCAGAGGCCAGTCTGATCCACAGAGCCAGTTCCAGGACAGCCAAGGCTGTTACACTGTAAAACTGTTTCAAAAAAACCAATGAATAAATGAATGAAATTAATTAAAAACCAGTTTCCTCTTTCTTTTGAGAGGTGTGAAGTGACCTGTGCAAATGGTTTCCTACACTCTTAATCCAGAAAATCATTTAAAAGAGAGAGGGGGGGGGGAGGCTCAGTTCATGATGGATTTCACTTTAAGAACATCATGAAGCTGCCCAGACCATCAAACATGTTCCCCTGAAAAGCTACCATGTATCTGAAAGATATCACTTTAAAGAAGCAATATATGTCAGTCTGGTTGTACAATGGTGGAGTTGGGAGTTACAGGTCCAGGCCCAATAGTGGAGATAGATATATGTTGATACTCACCTCCTCCCCCAAAGTGTGTTTTTACAGCATATGTTCAGCAACACAGAGAGTAATGTAAGAGTCTGAAATAGATTCTCTAGCTATTGAGCATATAGCCACAGAAACAAAGCACCCCAGATATGCAAACAAACCTTCTGGGCTCATTCCCCCATACATGCTCCCCTGTCACACTGATGCTTCTCACTGCAAATCGACAAGAAAACAAAAACATATCCCAGAAGAAAGGGAAGGAGGAGAAGCTTATGGTATAGAAGCAAATAAAATAAATGCAAAGAAAAAGAAAAAAAAAGTAAAAGCTTAAGTTCAGTCAGAATTCTATTAATCATCCTCTCACAAATTAAAGCTGCCAAGGAAAAAACCCTGTAGGTAGAAAGTCTCTGTCCAAGTGCTGCAGAACTCACTCCACAGCCCAGGCCACTGTAACTCATACAATCTCAAAACACAGCAGCTGGAAAAAGGGCTTAGAGCGGGTGCTGGTGCCCACCTTCAGCGCTGGGAAGCCAGATGGTCAGGGCCATATAGTGAGTCTCTCAAAAAGCCAAAACACAAAAATACAAGACAAGAGAAGAGAGGGGAGGGGACGGGACGGGACAGGACAGGAGGGGAGGGAAGACAGGGCTGGCTTTTCTGTGTAGCCCTGGCTGTCCTGGAACTCCCTCTGTAGATCAGGCTGGCCTCAAACTCATAGATCCACCTGCCTCTGCCTCCCAAGTGCTGAGATTAAAGGCCTGCACCGCCACCACTCAGCTAAAAATAATTTTTAAAGGAAGGAAATTATGTTAGTGAAATAAACTAGTCATAAGAGGTCAAAAGGACAGGTGTAAGAGCCAAGTAGGGGCTGTAAGAATGACTGGAGGGAAACTCAGAGAGACCAAGTGGAATAGCAGCTGCTCACTCACAGTGGTGGTGCAGGCCTGTACTCCAGCTCACAGGAGATGCTCAAGGATGCCTCAGCTACACAATACATTCAGTGCCAGCCTGGCCACACGAAACACAATTCAAAACTAAAGGAAAAGCAGCCTTCAAGGTCAAAATCAAAGTTAACCAAAATGCCAACAATCCTCTATATAATCTTGAGGGACCCTGAGTTTAACCTTCTAGTATAGCATTTATTAGGCAAGACTCTAGATTCTGGATCCAAACACTGTGGCCCTGACTGAATGAAAAAAGAATTTGCAATCAAATGTTTGTGAGCATTAAATATATTTATATTGGGCTGGGGAGAAGGCTCAGTTGCTAAAGTGTCTGCTGGTCAGGCATGAGGATCCAAGCTCAGAGCCCCAGCAGGAACATAAGAGCCAGGTGTAGGAGCATCCACCCAGAACTGGGGAAGCAGAAATCAGAGGATCCTGGGATTTGCTGGCCAGCACTCTATATAAATTGGTGAGCTGCATGTTCACTGAGAAACTCTACCCTAAAACCTGAAGTGGACAATGTCGACCTCCAATCTCCATACACACATGAACACAAGTACATACACATAAATGTTTAAATTTAAGGGAAGTAAGTGCTTCTAATACACTCATTTCTTCATCAGAAAGTTATTTTCTACAAGAGCCCTTGAAATTTTGGTTTCTGGGATTTGTCCAGAAACTGGTACCAACTGCTACCTTTTCTGACACTGCCAGAAGCAACTAGCTGTCTCATCCATTGCTTTAGCCTATGTTCTGTTCTAGTAAGTTTTGTGCCATCATATTTGATAAATAGAGTGCAGAACACAGTGTGGTCCAGGTTCTAGAACACTGAGCCAGGACTAAGTATTGTGGTAATTCCTTAAGCCCCTAGTCAATTCCCAGAGGCAGCAGCAACCAATCTCATTTCCAAAGAGAAGGTTCAGTACCACCTACTTGAAAGTCTTAGCACCTCCACAGGCTCCCATTCCAGAACAGAAAACAAGCTCTCTATTGGCTGAGCTGTTCTTGGCATTCATGTGCCCTACGTGGGAACTTCCCTGGATTTGTTTCTATCCCGCTTTGGACTCAGGGAGGGAAAGAAGATGGCAGCAAACTGTTGCCATGTAGGAGTACAATGAAAAATGGGACTTATTCAGGACTAAACCATGCCCCCACACGGAGGGCAAAGCAGGAGCAAAGAGAACAAGCCAGCTGCCTTAGAGAAGCAGAGGGGAAACTTAATTGTAAAGACCAAGTGGATGACATTTAAATAAAATTAAAAACAGGAAGGAGACAGACTACAGCCCAGCACAAATAAGTGTCTCTAAAGAAATTGGTCAGACAGTGGGGGAGGGGGACACACCTTTAATCCTAGCATTTGGGAGGCAGAGGCAGGCCAGTTTCCAAGTTCAAGTCCAGAGTGAGTTCCAGGACAGCAAGGGCTACATGGAGACGCCCTGTCTCAGAAAAAAAAGTAAAAAAAGAAACAAACAAACTGGTGAGGGAAAGCTGTCTGAGTAGCTTTTGCCTACAATGAAGAGGAAGGATCAGATGATAAGACTTGGACCCTACCATGTGACACTGTACAGTACTAGAATTAGATGCCACTGAACCCAAAGTACAGCCTGTTGGGAGATACACAATTTCACAGTGACCAATAGACAGGAAGTATTGGCATCTCACTTGCTGAGGAGAGAAGTCAAGGAAAAGCTAAAAAGCCCAGAAATCTAGTCATCGGCATCCCGGAGCAGTGAGCAGTAGGCTCACTGTCAGCCAATACGCTGGTTCACAAAGGTTAGAAAGGCAATACCTGCCAACAGAATGGTTTTAAAATACAATAGATGCCCTCCCTGTCAAAATACAGGTATCTAATCTGGTGCTATGATACACGGCCTATAATCCCAGCATTTAGGAGGTAAAGTATCAAGAGTTCAAGGTTATTTTCAGCTACATGGTGTTCCAGCAAGCCTGTGCTAAATAAAACCCTGTTTCAAAACAGAAAAAAGAAAACAACTTATTTAATTAAAAAAAACAAACAAACAATTCAGCCATTTGTCTGTAAACCTAAGTACCCCACCAACAGAATCAGCAGCAAAAGAATAGAAAATAAAATGAAATGACTCTGTGTCTCTGGTCGTGCTCTGAGTGCCCCGTGAACAGAAAACACAAGTCTGTAGCCTGTATTGCCTAAAGACTCCATAACTCTTTAGCTGAGCAAAAAGTAGAACAAACTTTCCTTTAAATGTAAGTCACGTTTCCTCATTTCCCTAGCAATGAATGTATGGCTTCTGAAAGGAAAGATATTCTCAATGGTCATTTCCCATCCCCCATTTACTTGGGAAAGACACAATTTTCAAATTACCACCCACCCCCTTCTCTATCATGCACATGAACCTTTTAAATTAAAGTTCCTGACTCAGCCTATAAGTACATCTCTAATTGCAGCACTAGGGAAGCTGAGACAAGTGTGCTGCTTATCAAGGGGACCTGGGTTCTGTGACCAGGCAGACCTGGATCACCTTGCAAAACCTTGTCTTGAAAATACTAAAGGGAGGCTAGAGAGACACCACAAGAGCAGAAGCTGCTCTTTCACAGGAGCTAGGCTTCACTCTCCACACCTACACGGCAGCTAACAACCTTAACTCCTGCCCCAGAGGATTTGATGCCCTCTTCTGACTCCACCAGTACTGCACAAACGTACTTGTACAGACTTGATTGCAGGCAAAACCCACACACACACACAAACTTTAAAAAATGTGTAAACCTTTTAAAAACTAAAAAGGGAGAGGGGAAGAAAGGGGAGGGCAGTGAGGAAGAGGACTGTATCTGGAGTCCACATCTGGGAAATGTAGGATCCCTGTGCAACTATCTACAACTAAGCAGGCTCAGGAAATACAACCCTCAGTTCCTGCTTTTTTTCCCAACGTTGTCCAATTGAGTGGTCCCCAAACTCACTCTATGAAACTTAGCAGCTAATGAAACAGACCGTGTCCACATTAACCATCTGCTAAGAACTTTCTTCTCATCCAAATTATAGGAAGGCCAATGTCAATCAGCTCAGTCTTGCACAGGTGTGGAAGGATGATACCTTATCAAGCTAAACTCTGTCTCACTTTAGAACCAGTCAACTAATACAGGCACAGCATCAAAAGCAGTCAGCTGCTCCTTTCCTCACGCCATGATGCCAGAAACATGCTGTCTGGCCTGTGGAAGTTAACCCTTCTCAATACAAAGAGATTTTTTCTGCACAAAGAACGAAACAAAAGGCAACTTCTGGCTCTTTTGGAGCTTTTATGTACAAAGTTTATGCTCCTTGATTTTTTTTTTTTTTTTTTTTTTGAGACAGAGTTTTTCTGCACAGCCCTGGCCATCTGGAAGTCACTCTATAGATCAGGCTCGCCTCAAACTAAGAGATCTGCCTGCCTCTGCCTCCCAAGTGCTGGGATGCCTGGCTTCTTCTTTATTCCTCTGGACACTGAGCCCCTTGAGTTTTGGCCTTCTTGCCTCCTCTTCCTGACTGCTGGGGTTAGATCATTTTGACAAGCATGCTGTATTCTTTCCCACCTGCATAGATTCTTCAAAACTAACAGATAATAGCTGTATAAGATGTTCCCTTTAGAGGAAGCTGGGTGAAGGGTATACTTTTACTGTTTTTGCAACTTCCTATAAGTCTATAATTGCATCAAATTACAGTTTAAAAAAAGAAGCAGACAATTAAATGATCAGGAGGGGCTGCCAAATTGCCAGAGCTATACCGACATCAGAATTGCCAGACAATGCTATACATCAAATCAGTTTTCCTCTTGAAAACTGTCCTATGTAACACCCACAATATAGCTTCCAACAGGCTCTCAATTTCCACACTAACATTGTTCCTAACCATAAAGGCATAGGTTCTTCCAGTGATGAGAAAGCCAGCTGGATCTGGAAAACTGTGACGCTCCTTGGTGCTCCATGTTTCCCAGTAGGTATCTAAAAGGTCAGACCATGTACAATTTCCTTCCAGAAAACTGAAAATGCCTGGGATGCTATTTAGCACAGTGAAGCTGAACAGATTGTTTTGGGGGCTTTGGGACCTTTCTTCCTGCAGGGAGGCAAATGTTGCCTAGTGATCTACATCTGAGCACAGAAGTCGGGAACTCTATGTTCCAACCATGACTGTTTAGTGTCTGGCTCCAAAGTCCTTAGAGAGTCACTCAACACTCTGATCTCCACTCCCTCCCCAATCAACAGGAATAAAGTAGTGAATGGCTGAGACATAGTGGGGTAAAAGGGTAAGGACCTGGATCTACGGACATGAATAAAAAGTGTCAGCATAAATCTGCCCTGAACCATGTCTTCAGCCTGTGGAAGCCACATATTTAGATGCAAGCTGCTTTCTCAATGCCTACAGTTAAAGAAAAAGAAGCTGGAGGCTCTGTCCAAATAGCTCCTTCCCAACAACTGCAGGCTTCTCTTTAAATATTCTGCTTATTCTGTTTCGTGGCTCAGAAGTCAGTTTCCATTTTTACTTGGTTAAAAGTAATCTCTTCATCTGTGGATAAGGAAGAAACACACAAAAGAAAGAGAATATTCTGCATTTCCTTTGCACCTCAATGATTCAAATAAATCTAAGTCAGAGGGTTGGTTCTACTCAAAGATACTGAGAGGCATCACATCAGAAACATTACAGCAGTCATGTTACAGGGTTATACTGTTGTTGCTTTAGAGAAGAAACACAACATTGTGCTAAGACACTATCATTTGTGAATTTATTTATTCATTGAAATGTTTCCTAAGTTCCTATTAAAAGCCATGTAGTTAGACTGGAGAGCTAGCTCAGTGGTTAGAAGTGCTTGCTGTTCTTCCAGAGGACCCAGGTTCAGGTCCCAGCACACAAACACAATGGACTATTTGAGACTCTAAATAAATAAATACAAAAATGGCCCAAAGTGCTATATGGGCAAACAAGAAGGTTAGACACAATGAAGAATATTATCGGTAACCTCAATACGTTCAGAGAGAAGCTGGGTGTTGTGGTGCATGTTTCTAATTCCAGAATTTAGGCGGCAGAAACAAACTTCTGTAAGTCTGAGGCCAGTCTGGTCTACTTAGTGAGTTCCAGGCCACGAAGCACTACAAAGTGAGCCCCCCTCCCCCCCTTTTTTTTTTTGGTAAAAGGCTTACCTAGACACTAGGGTGTGCTATGAGAAGAGTTCGCTGGGAAGTAATGGAACATAAAGTAAGGGTGGGCAGTGTTTTGTTTTTTCATATGAGATCCTGGCTAAGCCTTACAGGATTCAGGAACTCTTTGAAACAGCACATAGCACGTCTATGCAAACGGACACTGTCTGGATATGCAGAGCCCTGCTTTTATTCTGGTTTCAAAGATGAAGAACTGTCTCATTAGGACCTGATCCCCAAACCTCATTTTGTTTTCATCAGAGATGAGTGTCAGGTAACCATGGCTCAGAGACTGGTATTCAAGGTCAGAAGAGAGTGTTCCTAAACTTTCTACATCTTGAGGGGAAATAATGGGTCCTAAAAAAGGGCAAAGCAGATACACAGGATTTCCTTCTTCCATACTCCAATTGAAAGGAGCTCAGATGTCCTCCTACATACTCAGATGCCATGGCAACAGCCATTGTACAAATAGGTGGCAGCAGGGAGTGGGCCAGGGCTTGTATATGTAAAACAGGAAAAGGCACCAAGGAGCTGAGCCCCTGGTTAATACAGCTGCCTTTCTCACCAGCATCAACTTTTTTGGAAATTCATTTCAGGAATTTTGAAGACTTCTAGCAATCCCCCCACACCCACCCCCAAAGAAAAAAACAAGCCCATAAATAAAAACCAGTGTTTAAGAAGTACAGTGATGCTGAATGCTCTCATGTAAGCACAGAAGCTGCCTGACCCTCCCTGAGTGTCTTCTATAAACTCAAGGGCTTCTGTTGTTCAGGTTAACCTTACATGCCTTACGTTCTTATTTATAAATAAATTCATAACACATATATGGGCAAGCACTTTCCACATTGGTATATTTGCCATGATGAGTTTCACACACCTCCCTCAACTCCATAAATCTAGAAGGCAAAAAGAGAATGAAAACATGGGCAATCCAGCATATGAGGGATAGTGCCAGCCAAGGAGTGGGTGGATCCAACACAGCCACACTTGTATTCACTGAATGCAATATTATACATTATTATGAGCTCTAACTGCACTGGATGTCATGTTGTATTTTGCAGCTTTCCTTAACACCTGCCGCTCACTGTATACTCCATGTATGAACACACACAACCACAGTTACAGGAGGGCTCAGAGGGTAAAAGCACTTGCCACCAAGCCTGACAACTTGAGTTCTACCCGAGTTCCCCGTGGTGACAACGGAAGTTGTCTGCTTATCTTCACATGGGTAAGTAGAGGAAGGAAGCTAGCCTAATACAGCTGAAGCCTCCAGCACAAACGCTGTCCGTGCCTTAGTAACAAGTAGCATTGAGGCTTCATTAATGATTCTCCTACATACCTCCCCTTAATACACCAAGGACTGCAGAATGTGAGCCAAGACAGCAAATGATCACAGAGCCGAACATAACACAAGGTCTCAGATACATGAAGTCAACCAACCAACACAGGGTAAAGAACTGTATTTTTCTTCATCAGTTACTAACTAGACTGGCAAAATCCTAGGGTCCACCAGGCATAGTTGCAAACTCAGGCAATGCCAGCACTTGGGAGGCAGAGGCAGGCAGGGATGGACCAGCCTGACAACATTTTAAGCTTAGAAGCCATCTTTTTCCAAAGTCTAAATAAGCTCATTCCTGTTTTCTGCAAAACTTAAATTTGACCTGGTCTTGACATATTTTCTGGAATTTGATATGTTCCACAGCCTTTGCCCAACCTCCACCCTAATAAAATAAGATGTTCTGACCAGTAAGTTTAAGATGTTCAGCCAAGCTCCTACATAACCAAAAGTTCACCGAACTCTTGGAAATCCCCTAGCCTTTCAGTTTGGGGGGCTATCACTCCACCTTCTCCTATGATCGATGCTGTTCTTTCAAACCCCTCTTTAGGAAGACAGCCATGTTTGACAGAAAATACAGTTCACTTAATTCTACTAAAAGAATTTGGGTAATGGTCTTTACCCTCGTTCAATGAGACTAACAGTAGATCTCTGATTTCAAGACCAGCCTGGTCTACAGAGCAAGTTTCAGGATAGCCAAGAATACACAGAAAAACCCTGTCTCAAAAGACCAATAGGTAAATAAAAGAATGAATAAATAAAAAGGTGAGAGGAGATATGAAATGGAAGCAGGACAACTGGAAGCCTGGGAGACCTAAGGAAAATAGAACAAGGCAGAGCAGGGATCAGGGTACAACACATAATGGCATCCAGCAGTAAGAGGACAGGGAATAGGAGGAAGAGAGGAAAGACCAGTTCACAGGGGCCCTGGGGGAGCAATCAAGAAAGAAAGGAGTAAAGCAACAGGAAGCAGAGGCAGCAGACAGCGGTGCCCCAGATCGCTAAACACTGCACAGAACTTTATTTCAGCCACAGACACTAACCACTAGCGTTTATTCTGCACCCTTCAAGTGCAAATACAAAAATCCCCACTGTTGCATCTTCTTCTACACGCTAGGCTTTCAGATCCTTATACTTATATTATTATCTGTATAAAGTAATAAGAGCCCTTCCTGTTACAAACAACAACAACGACAAAGGGTTATATTCAGCTAACTTGACCAGTGTGGGTGGGAAGCTGAGACAAAGACTGCCTGGGCTACATAACAAGAACCAGTCAAACAACACACACACACATGCACAAAGCTTGACTAACTTCAGTCAGTTCACTCTCTTTCCATCTCTTCTGACATGTCCTCAATTTCAAACTCTCATAATTATACTCTTCTCTCCTAAAACTACAACTAAAATTGCCACTGTTGCCCCATTGGTGTGATTCTCTTACCCTCCCTTTTACCATCATACACAGTAACTGCAGAAAAACTTGCTAATCCATTAATTAAAGATCTCTACTTCCCATTATGGAGGACTAAATTTAGAAAGCCAAATTAGGCTGGGAGGAAACTATGTGTCACAACACGGGAGATGAATTCCATGGAAAGGGGCTGGGCTTTTGGCCTGTTTTTTACAAAGCCCCTGACACTAACAACTCTGTTCTGTTCAGAATACAGAGGAACATCCCATTGGTGGGGCAGCCACTCTCTGTAATCATCTGGAGAAAACTATTACAGCCTCGGGTCACAAGAGCCACAGGACCTATCAGTAAGCTACTGCCTCAGAGAATAATCTTGGCTTTTCTAAAACCTCTAATTTAGTCACACAAAAGAAAGGGTGGCAAGCTAACATTAATTGTACCCTTAGAGAAGAGACACTTCCCGCATGCAGGGGTGGCAGTGACTTTACTGGGTTACCAAATGGATATGAGGATGAAAGTAAACATTGTAATTTTCTGTTTTGTCTCTAGCACAGGGGGAGTGGTACCATCTACATAGTCTGTAAACAGTAATAACTCCAGATGTAACAAAAGAACAGGGTTCCGTCCATCTCTCCGCCCATCCCACCCCTCCTATGCCATTCCTCCTGAGATTACTCATCTTGAGGAAACACACAGCCGCTTCCCTATGGTCCATATGCTGCTACCACATAGGATGGGTGAGAATCCAAGTTGCACTGTTTCCTCCTCACTGCTACACAAAGCCAAAGTCTTTGAGAGTCAAGACATTTTTATTTTTGTTGGGTTGGTTTTGTTTTTTAAGAGAGGATCTCACTACACAGCACTGGAGGGTCTGGAATTCACTATGTATCCCAGGCTGGCCTTGAACTCACAGAAATCTGCTTCTCCCTCCAGTGCTGAGATTACAGATTTGTGCCATTATGTCTGGTTAAACCATATCTTCTTGGATTTCCCCCCTTTTTCTTTTTTCTCGGTGCTAGGCATGCAGATGCTAGGCACTCAAATCTAGGCAAGTACTCTATCTACCAAGCTACATCTTTAGCCCTAGAACTCAAGAGACCATCAACTGTTCCTAAAGGCTGGCAAATAAATAAACAAAGAGAATGAGAAGGAACAGGAAAGATAGTGTGGACCACCTAGAAGGCTGAAGTCTAGATTCAAACAAGACTGAAAGGTTAAAAATAGTGTGAGTGAAAACAGAATCATTCTAATAAACCACAAGGGTAAAACAAAAACTTGCATTCGGAGCTCATGTGAAGCACAGAGGACAGATTCAAGGAGACGCATTACCTGACCAGAGCTCCCGCCAGGTATAGTGCAGGCGAACTCTACACTTCTTCTGGTAACACAGTAGTTTATGCACAACCTGGACACAACGCCTGCAGTAAGAAAGAAAAACCTGGTAAGTGTCAGGGTCCAGCACAGCTCACCAGGACTCCTCCTTTAGGGAGCCAGCTTTGTTGGGGTCACTAAGTCTGAAGGTAAATCCATATGTACACCAGATCCATAGGCACACCACCAGATCCATAGGCACACCAGATCCAAACGCACACCAGATCCATACGCACACCAGATCCATAGGCACACCAGATCCATAGGCACACCAGATCCATACGCACACAAGATCCATATGCATACCAGATCCATATACATATACATACCAAAAAAGGGTAATCCTGCCAAGTGTTCTATGCCTGTCCATCTCTCACACACACAACTCCACGTTTCCTACACACAATTTGTGCTCTCCACAGGCTACAAGCACTGAGAGGCCTAGAATGAGTGAGGAATGGTCACTATTCTCTTGAGTATCCGTCCGGGGAAGAAAGATGCATCAAAATTATTCCAATGACAGCAAGCACAGAATGTGACTGGACAAGGTGGTAAATCCTGTAATCCCAGCACTAAGTGGCTGAGACAACTTGGGCTACATAGGGATACCTTGACTCAAAAAAGAAAGGGGGGGCAATGCAATGGCTCATTTATCAATAAAAGCACTTGTTGCCAAGTCCAACAACTGAGTTTGATCCCTGAGTCCTACATGGTAGAAGGAGAGAACCAACTTCAAAATATGTGCTCACGTGCATTCACAGGCATGGGGACACACAGAGAGGAAAAATAAATGCTTAAATCTTTATTTTTTTCTGAAGGGGCTAGGGATGGCTCTTCCAGAGGACCTGAGTTCAATTCTTAGCACCTATATGGTAGCTCACTACTGTCTGTAACTGCGGTTCCAGAGGACCCAATATCTTCTGGCATCTCTGGATACCAGGCATACATGTAGAACACAAGTGCACATGCAAGCAAACACCCATATGCGTGAAAACAATTTTTAATTTAAAAATGTAGGAAAAGAATGCACATTACATAAAAAAATAAAAGAAATTAAGTCTCTAGCTCAAATTCAATTTTTAAAAAATTTAACTTATAACTAACCTATTTTTTATTCACATTTAAAATCAGAACTAAGGAGATGGCCCAGCAGGTAACAAGACTTCTTGTTCTCCCAAAGGGCCTTGGTTCATTTCCAGCACCCACAGAGCAGTTTATAGCTGCCTGCAACTCTACCCTTGAATCTGACACTTTCTGGCCTCTAAATACATTCATACACATGATATATACTCACACCAACACTCAAATAAAAGTAAGTGTTTCAAGTTGAGTTTAAAAATCAGTTTGGGGAGTGGGGCTCATGGGGAAGCATTCCTCCCTAAGGATTTCTTTGAAGTTGATGAGAGACATTTTCTGCAATGGTGTAGCTAATGGCAATGTGTCCATCCTCCTGTAAACAGTCACCCACACACCTGTAAACAGCTCCAATGATACTCTGAATCACTGTGATGGCTAATATGACTGTCAACAAGAGCTGGAATCAGTTAGGAGGCAAGGTTCCCGGCACTACAAGCCTATAAGGGACCACCCAGATGAGGTTATCCTGTGGGCACCCCTGTGAAAGATTACCAACATTAGTTTAATCAAGGGGGGAGATTTAACAGTGGGCTGCACCGCTTCACAGGCCGAGGTTCCAGAGAAAGGGAGCTGAGCACTGAAGTGCATCTCTGTGTTTCCTGACTGTGAATGCAACAATGAGCCTGAAGCACCAAGCTCTTTCTGCCATGCCTTCTCACCATGACAGCCTGCACCTGCAACTGGAAGCCAAATGACCTTCCTCAGGTCACTCTGTCAGAGAATTTTGCCACAACAAGACAAATAACTTGCACACGCGTAAGACATGAAATTGGAAGTGGATAAGTGAGAAGAGGAAGGAGATTAGCAGGAGTGGAAGAAGGGGGGGCAGTGATATGACTGAAATGCTTTATGTACATATAGAAAAGTATCATAATGAAACCCATTATTATATCCAACAGAATGGTGACTCATGCCTGTAATTCCAACACTCAGGAGGTACAGGAAGGAGGATCACAGAATCAAGGTCATCCTTGGTGACACAGCAAGTTTCAAGCCAGCATGGGCTAGGTAAGACTACCGCAATAAAATAAATAAGATGGGTAGTGATGGCACCTGCCTTTAGTCTCAGCACTTGGGAGGCACAGGTGCACAGATCTCTGTGGCAATAAGTTGTGTGTCAAAGTTTGCCCAAAGATCAGAGGGCAGACTCAGACACAGATTTTCACCATAAGTCAGGGAGTGGTAACACAGATGCCTTTAATCCCAGCACTAGGAAATTTTTGCAGGAAGTGATATTGATGGGCAGAGAAAGGTTTATAAGACACGAGGAAACAGAGCTCGATCCTTCCTTTCTCTTTTGGCTAAGGACTCAGAGGCATTCAGTCTGCAGATCCATGAGGAGTGGCTGTGGTTTGTTCCTCTGTCTCTGATCTTTTTCAGCTTTTTTCCAATATCTAGTTCTGGGTTTTTATAATAAGAACAAGTAGAGTTTGTATAATAGACTCTGAGATCAAGGCCAGCCTTGTCTATAAAGCGAGTTCCAGGACAGCCAAGGCTGTTACACAGAGAGACCCTGTCTCAAAAAATCAAAAGTTCAAGATCATCTCAGTTACAGCAGTAAATCTGAGGCATTATTTGTGCTACAAAACAAAGCAAAATAAATATTGTGTTGCTGTGATAAGCAGAACTGAATAGTCTAATAACTGGACAACTGACCACTTGTAGCTACTGAAACACAACTAATTACTTGGTTGGTGCAACTAAGAACTGAATCGATGTGTGCTCCTGAACCCTAGGCTGGCTTCTGTTTTTATTCATACATATATGTGTGTGTGTGTTTGGAGGGGTTGTTATTGTTTGTTTTTTGAGACAGGGCTTCTCTGTGTAACAGCCATGGCTTTTCTAGAATGTGCTCTGTAGACCAGGATGGCCATGAATTTGCAGAGATCTGCTGGGATTGAAGGCATGTGCCACCATGCCCAGCTGATCTTCATCTCTTGGTCCTCCTGACTCTACCTCCCATGCACTGGTATTCTAGACAGTTTTTAAAGGGTGCCGGAAATCAAACCCAGGGCTTCATGCATGCCAAGCAAGTATTCTGTCAAACAAACTTCATCCTTAGCCTGTTCTGTTTTGTTGAAATAGACCAGGCTAGCCTTGAACTTGATGTGTAGCTAAGGGGTGAGGCAGGGGAAACTATAGGAAAAGCTTATGGGGACATGTACAGGAAGAACAACTCCTCAGCCCAGGTCAGAAGGAGAGCCTCTGAAGCAGCAATGAACCAGGCCTGGATGTGTATGACTTTGAGTAGGCCCACATTCCAGCCCAGATGCTTCTGGAAATCTCAAAGTTAATTTGGTTTCAATGGAGAACTCCTAACTTTCTGCACTACATCCCTGCACTCTGGACGTGGTCTTCTTCATTGCAGGATACGCCTAGCATCTCATTAGACTCCCAAGAACTGTTTGAAGAAAAGCGATTGAAAGCCACCAAATGGTACACTGACTACCTGGAGTTACAATGGCTGTCTCTTAGGGAAGCCCACACTCAGGCTCTTTCTTAACCTCTTGCCTGATTCTTTCTCTTTTTCTTAAATCTTGGGCTTGAAATACATTGTGTAAAAAGTATTTCCAGAAGCTAGGCTGAACTGCCTAGCTTGCCCAGCCTGAGTGCAATCTGGATTCAATCCTTAGCACCTGCAACCCTAGCACTGTGGAAGTGGAGGCAGATGACAAGCAGTAGTTTAACTTGAGCGCACATGCTGAGTAAGTAAACACACTTCATTATGGTTGACTTTAGTGCATTGCTAGGTGCCTGAATTTCTCCTCAACAACTGCTCTCAACCTTCCTAATGCCAAGACACTTTAAACACAGTTCTTCATGTTGAGATGACCCCAACCGTAAACTTATTTTTGTTACTACTTCATAAATGTAATTTTGCTACTATTATGAACTATAATATAAATATCTGTGTTTTTTAATGGCTTTGGGTGACCCCTGCAAAAGTTCCCCCCCCCCCATGGCTGTGACTCATAGGCTGACAACCACTACTCTAGCAGGTTTCTTTGGCTTTCACCTTTCAGAGCAAGGTCAGTACTGTTTTTTCTGCTTCTCTGAAACAAGGTCTCACAATGTAGTCCTGGCTAGTCTGGAACTCATTATGTAGACCAAGCTGGCTTCAAACTCATTGCCTCTGCCTCTCAGTTGCTGGGATTACAGGTATGCATCATCATGCCAGGCCCTTTTTTTTTCTTATTTTCCCTTTTGCAAAGAGGTCCAAGAAATGATTCTATAGAGGGTTTGAGACCAACGTGGGATACATGAGATCTTCCTGCCTTAAACAAACAAACCAAAAGGAAACAAAGAAAAAACAGCAAGTATTTTACTAAACTTCAGACCTACTGCATCCTGGATAGTCCTCAAATTCTTTTCTACAATAAAGCAAAAGACCTGATCTCACCCGAATTGAGGTTCCTCAGAGATTAGGGAAATATCTCTGGCTGTTACAAATGACAACTTGTCTTTTCTGTCGGTTGAGGTTTGTTCTATAGCCCAGGCTGGTCTCCATCCTCCTGGAGCTGGAATTATTAGTACAGGCCCCTGAGCCCAGCCTAAGTCTAGCTTTTGTATCCATTCATTCTCTAGAAACTGTTCCGAGATGGAAGAATGAAGGGCAGAAATGAAAACAGAAGCACCAAATAAGCAAGGTAAAATGGCACTGGGGATGGCTCTTGTCTACCGTGTCTGCTCTATACAAGTTTTCTAATATATCCAAGTACACTTCAGCTGAATGGCAGCTTCGTGTAAAGGATACTTGCCATGGTAGAGTTGAAACTCTCAGAGTCTATGTCCTTAATCGAAGGCAAGGATGCCTGAAATACTACTTGCAGCTGTCTATGGGTGCCAATCTGGTCACTGAATAATCTAAATTAAGGGTAGTTATTCTTTGCGGTCACCTAGAAAAGGTGAAGAAAAAAAAAGAACAAAACAGAAAGAACACTACTAACGTTCCTCTGAGAGGTAAGAGAAAAAGAGACAAGCTAGAGGAATTTAAGTGCCTAACGGCACACCAAAGGCAAAAGCAAAGACTGACACCCTAAACCAAGTATGGTGGCATCTGCTGGTAATCCCGGCCTAAAGGAAGATTGACAAGAGAACAAGGGCATCCTGGACTACATAAAAAATACTAGGCAGGGGGCTGGAGAGATGTTTCAATAGTGAAGCACACTGGCTGCTCTTCTAGAAAACTCAGGCTCAATTCCCAGCAGCCACATTTGGAACTTTTATCACTTGGAACTCTAGTTCCAGGGGGTCCAATGCCTTCTTCTGGTCTTCTTGGGCAGTACAGGCACATACATGCAGGTGAAACACACATATGCAGAAAACAAAAATAAATGTTTCACAAAGAAAGCATTAGGCTATCCAAAGCTACAAAACAACAAAATATCAGGCTGGTGAGATGGCTCAGTAGAAAAACTACCTTCCATGCATGCCCGGTAACCTGAGTTCCATTCCTGAACCCAGGAAAAGAAAAAATGGATGCAATGCCACACACCTGTAATCCCAACACTCCTATGGCAAGCGACTAGGAGATGAAGATAGAATTACTGGGAGCCCTGGGAGCCCGTAAGCCTGGAGTACACATAAGTGGGAGTGAGAGATTCTGTACTCCCTAAAACTATCTGCTAGCTTTCACCTCACCATAGTACATACATGCTCACAGAAAATAGTTATCGATCACTGTGAAATACAAAGCAACACTGGTGTCAGCATATACATCAATAAATTTTAAATAATTTTCTTTTACCCTAAAAATTAGAAACCTAATTTGTACTAAGACTGACCATCAAGTGATAAAAGTTCCAAATACACCATTCTTTCAGTTTCTAAATCATTTTCTTTTTTGTGTGTTTGTTTTTGGTTTGGTTTATTTTATTTTATTTTTTTTTGTTGTTTTGTTTTTCAAGACAAGGTTTCTCTGTTTAACAGTCTTGATTGTACTGAAACTTGATTTGTAGGTCAGGCTGGCCTCGAACATACAGAGACTCACCTATCCCTGCCTCCTGAGGGCTGGGATTGAAGGCATTGCCACCACTGCCGGGTGACAAAGATCTCATTGATCAGTACCTGTCACTGGCCACAGTTTCACTTTCCTCACTACTAGCAATCCAGGCTATAGCCTGGTGAAAACCTGTGAGCTCAGAGAGTAACAACTGTCTGACTTTCTCCTTACTGCCATCCCAGAAGCCTCTCTCGTTCCACACCACTCCAACTAAATACCATACTAAGCGCCTCCCTCCTAGTCAAATAAATGCATCATAAACAAATGTAACATATCTTTGCCTAGTTAAGCAAATATTCCCAACAATCTGCTAAATGACAGCTTCATCTGAGCCATGATTTGCCTTAGCCAATCTATAAAAGCTTCTATCAAGAACTCCATAAAATTGAGTGATTAGGTCCCAGCTGCTAATGCTGCTCCAGCCAACAAACATAGCTGCCAGGGTGTGACCACTCACAGGCACCATGGTCATGACTATATGCCAGTGCCTCTAACATGAGCTGAACCCGGGCAAACATACACCTTAGCTGCTGGGGACACTCCAGAGCAGTGCTGAGATGCTTCCTGCAACCCTAGTGTGTGCCCCTTACTCAACAAAAAGGCTCTCTTCCTGTCTCACAGTCACCTAACAGGTACAGTGTTAGCCTTGTAGTACTCACAATGACTCAGATATTTACCAAGCATAATTATAATTTTAACAAGTGGCAGGTGCCAAGGAAGGTGCCTCAGGAAGCTGAGGCAGGAGGCTGAACAGTTTGAGGCCAGCCAGGATTATGCTGCAAAACTATCTAAAAAAAGAAAAGAAACAAAAACAAATTTAACAACTGTTATGTCCCTAAAAATAAACACTGGCAGAAGATTCCAAATTTACTGTTTCTTGGAGTGTTTGTCCCATGCACACAGTAGTTTCCTAGTCTAAGAAAAGACAGCCTTGCCTTCTCCTAACTTTCTCTTTCTCCTGCATCCTGCATCCTTTGAAGAACCTGTCTCCAAACAGAAGGTGGGTGGGCTTAAGTCCTCCACCTCAGGGTGAGTAAAGATCTATTTCCCGAGTCTGTACTCTACAGTCTCTGGTAACAGGGATGGCAACAAGAACCAAGAACAAGAGTGGAATTAACGTTAGGCTTGGGGTTTCTTCTGCCACTTACAGCGCCAACAGGACTTCCTTCCCTTGTAGAGAACTGTCACCACCGTCCCTCCAGCACCCACACACATAAAAGGAACCTGTTTCACTTCTGCCCCAGATTCTTTCTGTACTCCATATTTCTTCATATGTCAGTGTGAAGATTATAAACTTCTCTGAAATGGTAGGAATTCATCTGGCTTTCAATCCCTCTTTGTGTTGCATGCTGCTGAGAGGCTGTACATAATGAGAAGTGAGAACAGCAACCTGGCCTGCTGCCCAGCTGGGAGCAGATAAGTTCACCTAAAAAGGACTTGATGCTCCAAATACCAAAACTTAAAAAGGAAATGGAAGTAGAGGAAGGAAAATCTGGAACATATCCATGGATTCAGGTCTGGAGAAAGTGAAATTGGCATAAGGGTGGACCTTCTACCTAGCCTCCTCTTCATCTTCACCATCTTTCACAACCTCAGGACAGTCAACCAGGGTGCAAGTGGAGAAGAAAGCAATAGAGAAAACATTCCTGGATAAAGGTAGGAACTAGAGAACATCCACGGCAAGCAGGTAAAGGGTACAGGTGGACAGGCGCACACTAGACCCAGGAAATGAAGATATTAATTCTATTGTCAGATTTAACTTGAGCTGTGCATGTGTGCGTGCCTCTGTGTGTGTGTCCTTGAACTTCTATTCCTTTTGTCTCCATCCCCCAATGCAAGCATTACAGGCCTGCACCAAAATGCTCAATCTGCTTCTAAAGAAAGATAGACACATCTGGAATGGCATTAATGTGGCACAGCTGTTCAAAAATGTTGAAAAGAGGACTGGACAAGTGTCAGGGAAAACAGAAAATTAAATGGCCTCCCTAAGCTCATGAAAGATGATGAGTTTCAGTAGCCTCTCACGCCCTCAAGTAAACAACTGTGATGGACAGTCAGATCTCCTTAGGAGTCAGTCTGGCCCCCGGAGACATAGTCTCCTCCCTAGTAGGGGTCTAGGCTATCAAGTCAATATGTGCTAAGAGTGGATCAAAAGGTCTTTTGACTTCTACCTACCCTGTAAATATTAGTGACTGCTGTGATACTGCCACTGTTATCTATCTTTAGGTCGCTTAAGTCAACCCTCCATACCTCCATGTGGTGAACTTCAAAGAGATAATGAAGTCAGGCCATGGTGGAGCATACCTCTGACCCCAGAACTCTGGAAGAAGAGGCAGGCAAATAAATCTCGGTGAGTCTGAGTCTAGCCTGGTCTACAAAGTAAATTCCAGGATAGCCAGAGCTACACAAAGAAACCAGTCTCAAAAAAACCAAAGCCAAGCCAACAAACAAAGTGATAATGAAGAGATATGCAGAACACAAACTGCAGTTCATACTTCTCCCTTCTAAAAAGATTAACACTGGTTCTTGATATTTCTTCCTTTAATTCCTTTTTTAAAGACCTGATTTTCTCTCCTAAAATACTTGTTTTACTTCCAATCACACGTATGTGTAGAGAACATGCATATAAGCATGGATTTCCACAGAAGCTGGAGGTGTCAGAAGACCTGGAACTGGAGTTAGGAACCATTATGAGCCACATCACATGAATACTGGAGCTGAGCTCAGGTCCTACAGAAGGAAGGGCCGGTGCACTCCTAACCACTGCGCCATTTCTCAGACCAATATGGGTTTGTTTTTTTTTTTAAGTACAACAGACCATAATTTTTCTTTCACTTGATTCTTTACAATAAATCTGCACATATAAAATGAACCATGGCACTTACACATAGAGATCCATGGGGAACTCCTTCATCATGTGTGTTACAATGAACTCCACCATCAGGTCTAAAAGGGGCATGGAGAAAAATTACATCAGTCACAATGAAATTTGCTCCCTACCTTTGAGTTGGAGGAAAAAACCTTCTCAAAGCTGTGTGTGCCTTAAACTCACAATGAGTGACATCCCTGTCAACATCTATCTGCACGAATCCAATTTATTTTCTATGCCACTATTTTTTAACACTTCCCATTTTGAAATTAAAAAGTAAAATGCTTCATACGCTAAGTTTCAGCAAAATGGTTCACTCTGGTAAGTTAACAAGCTGAGCAGCTCACTCTCCTGTTTCTAGAAAGACTCGCCAATAAATTTAGATACAAGGGAAATTTCATTGTACACATATCTCATACCACAGATACACAATGCTCGAGGGGAATCTGGGACTAGAACAATGAAACAAGCAAAGAGGGAAGTGTGGAGCCCATTCCCGTAAGCAGAGCTGTGCCAGCCCACCAAACAGCTCTCTATCATGCTGACTGACAGAAATTGACTGAAATGGTCTATGGGGCTCTTGGTCAATAGAGCTTATTACACAGTCTTAATTACTGTTTCTAAATCAGGTAGATTCAGAAACTGAGGTTAAATATTCGAGTGAAAATAAGATAAAAAGTCTCACTAATTCCTCTGAGGAAACTGCATATGTCAGAAAGGCTTCTACTACAACCCAAGATACAGCCCCTATCTATCATCTCGGTCGGCACCATCTCAACTCTATTTACTCAAGGAAAGTTTTTTTTTCCATGACTGAACCTCAAATTTAAACCTTCTGACCTTTTGATAGATCAATGCAGACCAAAAAAGAGAAGAATTTGAAATCTTGGTGACAAGTAAGACATACTCATTTTTGTCTCAGGAGAGTTTGGTTTTTTGGGTTTTTTTTTTTTTTTTTTTTTTTTTTTTGCTTTTTTTGAGCAATAACATCCTTTCACAGAGTCATTGGGGTTGATTTAGAGACTACACAATAAACAAAACCTCTTATGTAACTATGCTGAGAAAAAAAAACCACATCATCAAATCTTAATCATGAAAAGCTATCAATGCCTCAGAAAATGTCCTTCTCATGATACTCACCCAGGACTGCACACACCAGGGGACGGCAAGGCAGGTTCTTGTCAGCTGCCTTCTTCCTGTGTCTCATAGGCTTCAAAAACACACGGAGAGAAGAAAGGGAATTAGCTGACACTTGAACTGAAATCCAGTGGCTTATCATCTTTCTCATGCAAATATAATCTCTCCTACAGAGAATGACTCTACAGAATCTACCTTGTCTTGGTCTTTCTAGTGGCAGAGGTAAGCAGGGGAAGGACAGGAATGTGCTTCTGAGTTATCAATGAAAGCCTGTGACAAAAATACGATTTACAGGGCCTGGAGAGATGGCTAAGCACTGAAGAGCACTGGCTGCTCTTCCAGAAGACCTACATATATTCAATTCCTATAACCTACTTGCAGCTCATAACTGTCTATAACACTAGTTCCAGGGGATCTGGCACCCTCACAGAGACATATATACAGGCAAACCACCAATGCACATAAATTTAAAAAGGAAAAAAAAAAAAAAGGCCACCAGCACTCAGGAGGCAGAGGCAGGTGGATCTCTGTGAATTTGAAGGCAGCCTGGTCTACAGAGTGAGTTCCAGGACAGCCAGGGCTACACAGAGAGACCTTGTGGTGCGATCCAGGTGTCAGCTGATAAGGTCAGAAGACACTTATCCAGGGTCCCGGGCTCCTGAAGGGGGTGTGGCCAGCCCCATTCAAGAGGGGCTGCTGGGATCTTGAGCAACCTGTTTGTTCCTGCCTTCTTGAGAGACTAGATCAACATCCATCGCTCAGACCATCCCACTGATCAAGTGTATTCCTAAACTGTAGCCTGTTATTGTGAGTGCTGATTTGTTTTCCAATAAATATTAATCTTATGTTAGTATATTTTGAGTAAGATTTACTGTCATAAAACCCTGTTTCATAAAACCAATAAATAAATAAATACAATTTACAGCAAGACAATAGTCTGTCTTACAGGGCCCTGGTCACAACAGGATAACCGCTACTTGCACTTCCTCTATACGGCACACACGGCATCGTTAACAACAAAGACAGCACTGCTCTCTTCTATAGTAATAAAAACCAATAAAGAAGAAGAAGAGGGGGGAGGGAAGATGCTTCAGCTGGTAACGCAAGTAAACAAAGCCAGGCACTCATGTAGAGCCCCAGGGCTGGGAATGGGAATGGCAGAGCCAGGCCAGGCTGGCTACTCGGTAAGCTCCAAACCAATGAGAGATCTTGTCTCAAAAACAGGTGGACAGCACCTAAGGCATGCACACAATGCACCTGCACATAGAGAAGGTAGGGCCTGGAGAGCTCACTCAGCAGTTAAGAGCACTGACTGCTCTCCCAGAGGATCTGGGTTCAATTCCCAGCACCCACATGACTGTTCAGAACAGTCTGTAACTCCAGTTCCTGAAGCTCTGATACTCTCTTCCGGCCTCCTCAGGCACCAAGCATATAAGTGGTACACAGACACAATAAGATAAAACCCGAATGTAAAGAGTAAAAACTAAAGAAATAAAAAGAGGAAAGGATGGAGGCAGCCATCCAGTCAGCACTGTAGTAGCTGAGGTGGGAAGCTGCGTTTCAAATCTAAACCACGCTGTGATACCCTTTACACATCTCTAGTCTGACCTTCATCTTCCATATTCAATTTTTCCTCCATTGTCTTCTTTAATAAAATCCATACTATCTAGCTGGACATGAAGAAGCAAGAGAATCAGGAGTTCACGGCTAGGTCAGTGTGGTTGAGGCTAGTCTAGGCTACAAAGGCTCAGTGTCACAGGGGAGCGTGGCTTAGGATGGCTCGGCAGTTTAAGGCACTTGCCCCAACCTAAGTTCAAGTTCCAGGACCCATGCGATAGAGGGGGAGGACCAGCCAACTCCTGCAGGCTGTCCTCCAACATCACGCTTGCACTGATACATGCACATGCAGGGCAGAGACACATACGCACACACACAAAGAATTAGCAGAGGATGCTTTTAAATCTATCTTACTATATACTCCAGTATTGCTATACTGTCTGACTGTGGGTCTTTCTTTCTTATTTTTTTTCCTTTTCTCCCCTCCCCCTTGGTTTTTGAGACAGGGTTTCTCTGTGTAGTCCAAGCTGTAGTGGAAAACAGTCTATGGTCCAGGCTAGCCTCAAACTCAAGAGATCCGACTGCCTCTGCCTCCTCCTCCCACCCTCCCCCCCACCCCCCCACCCCCCACCCTCCCCCACCCGTGCTGGGATTAAAGGCATGTGCCACCACTGCCTGTCTGGTTGTGAATCTTTCCATCCTCCGCTGAGCAAGAATAGCTCTGTCACAAACAACCCCAAGGACAGACATGGACCTGCCGAAAAGCAATCACGCCCGAGCATTTAGTTACACTTATCCAGCTATCTTGTTCTTAAAGAATCAATTTCAAGCTAACTTAGCCAATACACAACAACTTGTCTATTAAAAACAAGAAGTAAAAGTCACACTTACCATTCTATGTAAGTTTACTCGAAAATTCATGTTGTCATCATGTAAAAACGCATTGGCATACTGATCCTAATAAAAACAGAAAAGGTAAGATGTGAGAACTGTGTTTAAGAAACTCAGCTGGGCATGGCAGCACATGACTACAATATTCAGCACTTGGGGGTGGAGACAGAAGGATCAGAAGGTCATCCTGAACTATAGAGACAATTTAATCCCAATTTAGGCTGCATGGAATATGTAGAAAGACAGAAATGCAACCCACATAGTTGCAATCCACAAAGTTGTCCTCTGACCTTTATATGCAAACCTAAAATACATGCACACACAAACACAAATTAATATTTTAAAAAAAAAACAGAAGGAAAAATGGGATGGAAGTTGGGCAGAGGAGAGATACAAAGATAGGAAAAAAGGAAAGCAGACACGCAGGCAGACAGATAAGATTGGAATTCATGCATGTATAAATAATCTATTATACAAAATCCTTCCTCTCACCCCAAAACAAGGTCCCTAGCTGGCTGACCTCCAACTCCCTCTAACGATCAGAACAGCCTTAAAGTTATAATCCTTCTGCCTTCACTTCCACCTCTGAGTGCTGAGATTAGGCATGCAAGTGTATACAGAGGTAGAGACTGAACCCCAAATTTGGTCATGCTAAGCAAGTGTTTGGCCAATTGAATTACATTCTCAGTCCAAATCCTTGGGCCTTTCTAAATTATTTTCAGGATCAGTTGGAGAACTAATGTGATGAGCCTAGAGCCTTTACACCAATCCCTTACTTAAGTCATGAAATGGAGCATAATTTCCCAGTATGTCTTTAACAGGTTGAAGATCTCTGAGAAAATTAAATATAATAAAAATTAAAATATAGGAATTGAGACAAATGATGAGAGGAATCTGTTTTCCTATTCTCTCTTCCTTCCCATCTGCCCAAGTAGTCAGCTGTGTTTGTGACAGCTTGGAGACTCTCAGAGGGGCAAAGGATGCTTGTGCAGGCCTGTGCTCAGCACAGCAGGAAATAAGTGCTATCCAGGCAGCATCAAGGCAGACAAGACCCCATCTCTCTCTGTCATTTAAAGACTGATAGAAAAATCAAACTCTTCTCACAGTGGATTGGAAATAAACATCCTTTGGCTCTTTCCCAACACCTTCCTGAGATCTGACATGCCTACAGACTCCAATTACTAGGAACTGTTACAATTTAAAAAGAAAAAGAAAGAAACTCCTTTAAAGATTTTCTTTGAAACATTTTTGAAAAGCAATTATACAAGATCGACTGTTAATAAGCAGCTCTTCTAGAGCCAGCTTCCCCTGGCCTTGTAAAAAGAGCTCATCTTCCCATAGAGAATACAAAAAGAGACCACTACACGCTGTGGACTATCTTGGCTATTTAAAAAAAAAAAAAAATCAAACAAACAAAAAAAACAAAGACAAGGGAAGGGAGTTGTGACAGTAAAAGCAGAAGCTGTGAATCTAGCTTTAGAACCTCAAGATCTGCCATACTTGGGTATCACCATTGGTTAATCCAGCTAAAGGACCTTTCTCAGGAAGAAACATCTTTCTATAGCTAATATTCACTGACAACCTGACTGGTTTTCAAATGGCTGAGAACTCATCCTTCGTGCATGTCTATTAGGGCATCTTCCAAGATATTACACTAAGGAACTGAAGACTCATCCTAAATGTGTCTGGTAATACCCTATGGGCTAAGGGCTCAATACAATAAAAAACCTAACTGACAAGCACAGATCTGTCTCTTTGCTTCCTGACCATAGACATGTGAGAGGATGCTGTAGACTCCCACAGGCATGGTCCCACAGCCATGTCTTTTCTGCTGTGCTGGACTGTATCACCTCAAACTGTGAGTCATAAGAAATCCTCAAGTCCCTTTGTGTGTGTGTGGGTGTGTGTGTGTGTGTGTGTGTGGTCAGAGAACAGCTTGCCAAAGAAGG
Source organism: Phyllotis vaccarum (assembly GCA_033318265.1). Taxonomy (NCBI): domain Eukaryota; kingdom Metazoa; phylum Chordata; class Mammalia; order Rodentia; family Cricetidae; genus Phyllotis; species Phyllotis vaccarum. The sequence goes on along the minus strand of JARWLC010000004.1, from coordinate 15,774,209 downwards.
CCTTGGAATCCTCCTCTTCCTGTCTCCACCTCCAGAGTGCTGTACCATGCCTGGTCTGGGGGGAGAGAGAGAGAGAGAGAGAGAGAGAGAGAGAGAGAGAGAGAGAGAGAGAGTGTGTGTGTGTGTGTGTGTGTGTGTGTGTGTGTTGGGGAGGGGGGGTGAGGTTCTGTTTTTGGTTTTGATTTTTGTTTTTAATATGTTGTTGGGATTCAAAGCCAGGACTTCTGAAATGCTAAGCAAGCACTCTACCAAGAGTTACACTTTCAAACACCTCAAAGTTCATTACTAATTCATCTAATAAATGCTGATTGAGTCTGTGTTGTGTGCCAGATGATGCGATCACAGTGGTTATGACAGCAAAGCCTGTTACCTAAGTTCACACTCTAGAGGACGGAGAAGGACAGCACTAAGAGCCCTCGGGTCATGAATCAGAAGGGGGGGCAGGAAAAGAGCACTCTGGAAGAAACCAACTTATACCCCAAAGTTCACAGGAAGACCTACCTCTGCGATACACGTAAGGATAATCAGACAGAGTTTGCCACTGTGAAGCCTGTGTTCATCTGTAAAGAAAAAATAAAGTCTTCTCTATATATAATCCAAATCCCCATCATAAAGAGGGCATCCCACCAAGTCATGAACCAAGGGCTGGGAGACAGTTCAGTTGTAAAGCAGTGCTTTGCGAGCATGAGCACTTCAAACTTATGTAAAAGCCTATGATACACACTGTAATCCCACCTCTAGGGAGGTAGAGAAACAGAAATCACATTGGCCAGCCAGCTTTACCTAATTGGTGAGTTGTGAGTTCTAAGCCAATGAGAAACCTATCTTAAAAAAAAAAAAAAAAAGAGGTGGATAGTGCCTGAGAAATAACACCCAAGGTTGCCTACATGTGCATACACGCTGCATCTGTATGCAGCAACATGCTCTCATAAATCAAAATTGAAGTGGTACTAAATTAAGTCTTGCTTCCCTCCTAGGCAAAGCAATTCTTTCAGAAAATTTTTTTCTTTATCCTGGTAGCCTGTAAAATATCTGCCTCCAATGTTACCCTTGTGATCATTCCTGTTATCATGCCCACGCCTTTTCTTCCAGTTGGACCTACAGCCTTACATGTAGTAAGCAAGAGCTCTCTACTACTAAACCACCCAACTCCACTGCCTATTTTCAAGATCAAGCCAATTTCTCTATAAGGTAACACCAAAGACACAAGTACCAAGGATTTTTAAAAAGCTTTAAAAGCAGAACCAAAACAAGGGGATGAAGACATAAAATTCCAGAGAATGAATGGGAAGGAAGGAATAAGGAGGCTGCTTCAACAACATAACACCATCTGTTTTTTAAAATTGAGTAGTAGGTTCACATTTATTACTAAGCTTCTTATGCTTTATAACATACAAACCAATTCAGAGTGCTGCAAAGATGGTTCAGTGGTTAAAAGCGTTCTTCCAGTTTCCAACACATAAATAAGACAGCTCACAACTGTCTATAATTCTACCTCCAAAGGACCTGATGACAACCTCTTCTAGCACAAACACACGGAACTTACACACACACAAAGAATAAATAAACCCAAAGGAAAATAATTTATAGATGTCAATTGTTACACACATTAGAAAAATAAAAGTATCGTAGAGCCAGGGATGGTAGTAAACACCTCTAATCCCAGCACTTTGGTGGCCAAAGCAGATGGATCTCTGTGAGTTCAAGGCCAACCTGGTCTACATTATGAGTTCCAGGCAAGTCAGACCTACATAGTGAGAACCTTTCCCAAACCAAGAAAAGGAAAAAAAAAAGTCTTGTCTGGAACAAAGAAAATGTTAGCTGTACTGTTCCTATGATCTTGACGAGAGGCTGGGGTTGTGGTTTAGTGGAAGGGCATTTGGTTACCAGGGATAAGACCCTAGGTTCCATCCCCAGAACCAATAATAATATAAGCAATGATAATGAGATCCTGTAGCCATGGCATGGTACAGCAAGTATTGGGCTAAGACAGGGGAAGAGATGGATAAATGAGGCCACAGAATAGCCATTTTTTTGAAATTAACTATCCAAAGCAACTGACCTTGCCCTTGCTATATTTAGACTGCCTACTGGCAAAGATGTATTACAGTGTATAGATATTACGACCACCCATACTGGTTATTAGTCCATAATCTGGGCTTATATTTATAAGCTTGAAGTGACCAGGACAGAGGCTTATATAACTGTTAGAGCTAAAAATGCATTCCGAGAGTCTCAATTCACAGTGTTATATCAAGCAAAGCTAAAAGTTCACTTTTCTGGGTCACACCCATGCAATTTATTTCTGCCGTGATTGTTGCAGTTTTGTAGAGAAAGGAACAAGCTACCCATTTCCATACAGAAGCAATCGCCTCAGGAAACCCAGACACACAAGAGTCTTGTTACCCTTGCCTGCCAGATCTCACTCGCACGTCTCTAAGAACCAGCCACCTCAGCAGTTCCCAATAGACTGTTCTATGTCAGGAGCTGGGGACATGGAATATTTGCATGCAGTTAATCTCTCTATAGCTCTTATTCGTTAAGAGATACAAGAGAAAAAGCCTAAGATTTCAAGGTAGAAATCTCTAGTAGCTAATGCAAAGTCTGAACACAGCACACCTTAGACTTGCACACCCAGGCTCCTTTCAGCTCCAGCAATTTTCCATTTCCAAAATCGATCTTTCATCTTCCCAATCTCTGTCTACCAGTGTCTTCTCCTCTCTTTAGAGACCGAGAACCTGGTCTTTCCTTCCTTCTAGAGCTCTTGAAAACACTCATAACAGAATTCTTCTTACTCGGCAAACAGTCTTCTCAAATATAAACCATGCTGAAGGAAGCCCCGGACCAGCTCAGAGGTAGTAACTCTCCACGCAGAAAGCAACGCAGCAAAATCAAGCGATTTTTAACAATTTTTGGTTCTTCAATAAAATTGGCTTTTATGATATCTGGGAATCTGAAGTTATTCACAGACCATAAGTTAATAAGTCAAGTGGACATGGTAGTACACATATGTAATTCCAATGCCTAAAACTAGGCAAGGGGATCAAGAGTTTAAGACTAGCCTCTACAACAGAACAAGTATGAGGTCAGCCAAGGATACTTGAGATAAAGAAAGAAAATAAGGGGGGAAGGAAGAAGGGGGAGAGAGAGAGTAAGAGAAGCCTTCATCAGAGAAGCTTTTTACTGCAACAGCCCATGGTCCCCACAGGCCCCTTAAGAATGGCACTATTAGGAGGTGTGGCTTTCTTGCACTGAGTGTGGTCTTGTTGGAAGAAATGTGTCACTGTGGGTGGGCTTTGAGGTTTCAGGTGCTCAAACCAATCCCAGTGTGTGTGTGTCTCTCTCTCTTTCTCTCTCTTCCTGCTGTCTGCAGATCCAGATGTAGACTCTCAACTACCTCTCCAACACCATGTCTACCTGCATGCCACCATGCTTCCCACCATGATGATTAATAGACTAAACCTCTGAACTGTAAGCCACTCCCAATTAAATGTTTTTCTTTATAAGAGCTGCCATTAGTCACATTGTCTCTTCACAGCAACAGACACCCTAACTAAGACACCAAGGTTAATGCAGAAACCACTAAGTGTCAAAGCATCAAAACTAAGTAACGGTAGAATACTCTACCTTAAATGAGACAGCTTTATCACCTGCTCCAAGGCTCAGGAAACATCAGGGAAGAAGGAACAAAAAGAAAGTAAGAACAGGAAGATAGGGAGATATGCAATAAAAAGGCATCTTCTGGATATGACACAGAATTACATTCATGAGCTCACTGTACTTGTGGTCACATACACAAGACTGAGCATCAACATTTCATCATGGATACAGAAGGGCCCGTGAGGACTCATCCTTCCTACCGGAACTCCTGGCAAAATTAACAGCTCCTGGGGGAGGGCTGTCATTTTCATCAGTGGTAAAGCTATTGATAAATAAACCTTGCTCCAGAAAATAACTTCCCATCCACACTAAGCAAGAAACTTGTAATTAAACTCAGGGGGGAGGTGAGAAAGTGCTGCAGATGGTCTCAACAATCATTGCTCTTTCAGAAGACATGACCTTGTTCCCAGCACTGACAAGACAGCTCAGAACTGTCTGTAATTCCAGTTCCAGGAGATCCAACATCCTCTTCTAACAACCAGAGGCTCCTGCATAACACACACACGCTACAAAACATACTCTCAGGCACACAGACACGCACATAAAATCCAACAGTATTTAAACTCAGTAGGCCACACAAAAAGAAAACATGAAAGTATGATTGGGGGGGGGACGGACATAGAGGGCTGGAGAGACAGCTCAGCCGTTAAGAGCACTGGCTACTCTTCCAGAAGTCCTGAGTTCAATTCCCAAAAACCACATGGTGGCTCACAGCCATCTGTAACTGTAGTCCTTTTCTGTTGTGCATACATGAAGACAAAATGCTCCTATCCATAAACAAATAAATCTTCCAAAAAAGAAATCAGGATAGGGACTTGTTGGAAAGAGGCTTTCAGTGGGAGAAGAAAGATCAAAGATCAGGACCACACATGGTGGTACACACTTTAATCTCAGAACTATGGAGGCAGACACATGCGAATTTTGTGAGTTCAAAGCCAGGCTGGTCTATATAGTGAGTGCCAGGCCGCACAGTGCTACAGTGAGTCCCTATATCAAAATTAAAAAACAGATGAGGAAAATTTAATCTAACTAAAAAAACTACTAAAATTCATTATATAAATTATGAAACTGTTGATACTGTAGAAAGAAGAAGAGAAAGAGTAATTAGAGAAACTAAAATATGACCTGAATTTTACATGCTATTAGAGAGACATTGTTGGTTTTTCTTTTAAGATATAATAATGACATTTAGATATCTAGGAAAATGATCTTAACTTCTGGAGATGCAGGCAAAGTACTTAAACGTGAGCTAGAGTGATATCTGCAATGTCCTTTAAAGCGATACAGCCAAAACAACTGCAGATACAAAAGCAAATTTAAGGAAGACCAGATACCACAAAACATCAGTGGGTACAGATAGATAAATAGATAGATGATAGATGAAGATGATAGATAGATGATAGATAGATAGATAGATAGATAGATGATAGATAGATAGACAGATAGATAGATAAGACAGATAACAGATAGATAGATAGATAGATAGATAGATAGATAGATAGATAGATAGATAGATAGATAGATAGATAGATAGATAGATGATAGATTGTAGTATGTGGTTTCTGTCCCTGACTTTTAGGCCTAGCCTCAAGGTTTAGACCCACAGACCCACAGAGACACACAGATGCTTTCATTAATTTGAGGCTGATCGGCCTAAGGCCCAGGCATATAACTTGCTGACTCTTTACCCTTTTTCTAACCACTCTTAACCTGTTCAACCATGGGGCTCAGTACCTTTTCTTAGAGCAGCATAGTTGTCCTCAGCATCTTCTGGCTTCTCCCTGGCCTTCTCTGTGCTTCCTGTTCTTAGAGTTTTCTTAGTCTGGTAGTCCCACCCACACTTCCTGTCTGCCTTTGGCCAATCAGTGCTTTTTATTAAACCAGTGGGTGGGATAATTATTTACAATGAAACAACACAATCTCCCACAACAGATGAAGATGATAGATAGACAAATAGATAGATCTCAACTTGTCTCAAAACAGCAACAATAAAAAGACAAAAATCAAAAGAGATAGCAAGCCGCCACAGTCAAATGAAGAACAGTCCCATAAATGAGAAAGGAAAAGCAACACTTTTTCAGCACCCAACTGGCATGACGGTGTTATGCTGCAGTCCTGGGCACGGGTAAGGCTGTACCCAGGATCTCAAAGGCCCTTACCTCATGGTAAAACAATCCCAACACTCAGTTCTTTCCATCTCCACACCGTATCTAGGATTAGTGACATTTCTATTTAAGTAATAAGAAATACAGCCCTCTGAGTCTCTTCCACACAAGAGACCTCTAATTCTCACAGCCAATGCTTTCAGTGTGTGTCCTTGGAAGGGAATTCCCTGAAGCATGCTAATCCCCCCACCCAACTTCCCACACAGAAGAACTTACATCTGCTTACCAAGACTTGCTAAGAACATTTACTAAATTTTGTGGGGACCAACTTTTTTCCTTGTCTATATTTAGGCACTCTCCTCCAACTTGAGGTTTTCCCAACACCACCTAATTGTCACCCCACAGTGAGAAACCCCTGGCCCATCACCTGCACAAGAGGCCCAGTGGTTCACACTTCAAAGCCTCAAATGCAGCACTGTGCTTTGATGTCAGCCACACCTCCCAGGCAGCGCATCTTACCTTTTGTGTCCTGCATGACAATGGAGCTATACTTTAAGAAGGTTATCAGTAGATTACTGGTCTGTACATCTGCATCCAATGAGAGCTCCACAGAACTTATAACTGGAATAGAACAAATGAAATGCTTAGCCCATCACATATTCCACCTAACACTTCTACCCACAGAGCCAATTTGCCAACAGGCAAAAAAACGACTAAATAAGCTTTTCCCACAGGAGGGCCAAGGATTTTCCATTTCCATAAACTTCCATCTACCCTCACTAGGCCTCGAGAGCCCCATGCCCCCCAAAACCTTCCATCTACCCTCACTAGGCCTCAAGAGCCCCATGCCCCCCAAAACCTTCCATCTACCCTCACTAGGCCTCGAGAGCCCCATGCTCCCCCAAAACCTTCCATCTACCCTCACTAGGCCACAGAGCCCCATGCTCCCCCAAAACCTTCCATCTACCCTCACTAGGCCTCGAGAGCCCCATGCCCCCCCAAAACCTGTCAACCTTTCCTTTCATCTAGGGTCAATGCAGAAACAGTTTTTCTCCTAACATCCAGAAAAGGATGTCAATTCTATTCCAGCCTCAAGTAATCAACAGTTCAAAGTCCTTCTTAGAGGCACTGTCATTTCTAACTAAAGGGAAGAGTTATAGTGACTATAAATGAGCCTTGCTTAGGTGAGTCTCTTGATTGAGATAAAGGAAAAATTCTCCCTAATAAGGAGAAATGTTCTCAATATGGAGAACAGGCCCTTACACTAAAAGTACCCAAGATGAAAGATGCAGGAGTGGAGGCAGAACTATGTCCAAGTTCTACCCTTTAATCTCCTCCTTGTGAAAAAAACCTGAAATGCAATCCAACAGAAAGCAGGCAGACACTGCTGACTAGCATTCTGGAATTGTAACTTTACATATCCAGCCTCTGTTTCCAAGAGAAGGTCATTTTGTCTACTGTCCTGACTTCTCTGAGTCCTGGCCCCAATGAATTGTGGGGAATCAGAGCAGAACTGATTCAACCACAGCAGCTTTAATTTAGAGGTCTTAAAATTTAAAGACTTTAAATTAGAATTAGTCAACTTGTTAAATACTTTAACAGTGTCTGAAACATATTATATACACAAAAAGAGCTCAAGATGGCCCAGGGACATTTGAAAATCTATAGCATTCTGCTATATTTTAAACTATGAACACACTGCTAGGTTTGGGATATTAGTCATAATATGTGCTCGTGACCATAATGGATCCCTCTGGAGTTATTACAATACATGCAGAGGACATTTATTAACAATGAGAAACACTGTGCATTACAGTTCTACAATACACAGCAAAAAGCCTTATGAGAAGAAATTAGCATACCTAACCCTTGGCTGTTTTCCCATAATTTGACCCCAAGAACAAATTAAAGATAAATTTATTTTTATATTTAAATACTAAAGATTTCCTGGACAGACTGGGCTATGGAGTGACACCCTATCTTGGAAACAACAAAACACTTAAAAGGTCTTTATAGGCTGTCATTTTAAACTACAGCTATTTTGAACTCAGAACCCATAATCATTCCTTTGTTATCTAACTAGTAAGTGGAAGTTTTACCCCACTCATATACTGTGATAACTAGAAAACTATCTTACATAATATGTAGAAATATAGAACTATATATATTTTTAGTTTACCAGAAAGTCCTCTCATGCCAAGGCGGAGTTGTCAAATGTCAAGTCTGAGCTGCGAACAAATGTTACAGCTAACTGCTGGCTTTTAAAAATAATAGCTCCAGTGACACACCTTTAAATATAACTGGGCTACAGAACAGCACTATAATTAAAAACCAAAAATTGAAAATAAGGCTGTAATACATAGGACCCTACAGAAAGGAAAAGAATAAAATAAAGACAGAATCAAATCCCTCACAAATTATAATATCCTTCCTAAGCAAGCATCTTCCTTAAGTGTTGCCTTTACAATCCTTCCCAGGAGCTTTTGTCAAGAGAGACGGTCCATCTGAAGGTGGACTAGAAGCTCAGTGGTTGTAGGAAAAGCACAAATTCTGCCATTGCATAATCAAGTGTGTGGGTGAAGTGTTCACAACCAACAGCAGAAAGGCAGTTCTCTAAAGCATTCAAACTCTAACATCACATGGAACCGACACACACACACACCATGGTAACTAGGCAAGCTTCATCCTTAAAGAGAAAGTACAGTGTTTTCATTGGCTTATCCAGTGACCTGAATAAACAGACAAGTAGGCAATCCTTACTATGCTTCTTCTCATTAAGATATTTTTGAATCTGGCTTTCAATTCTAAACAGATCCAATTTGCTGTCGTGGATCTGAATATCAGTGACAGTTCCTTGTCATACTTCTTTGCTACTTATACTGCCTTAAAATTCAAATGCACACTGCCATATAAATTGTTGTGGGGCACACCTTTAATCCTAGCAGTGGGGAGGCAGGTGTATCTCAGTGAGTTCAAGGCCAGCCTGGTCTACAGAAGGAGTTCCAGGACAGCCAGGGCAACAAAAAGAAACCCTTGTCTAGAAAAGTCAATTACATACGAGTAGAGGCTAACCCTAACATTCACTCTATCTATGTCCTGAAGGGATGGTCATGGGAACCATAGCCACAGGCTCTCCACACAACAAGATATCTGAGGGGAGTTTCAATGAAAATCTAGTATTGATGGTGTAAGAGAAGCCAGAGGCCTTGAACCAGACCAATAACTCACTGCAATGAATATTTGCAAGTAAAGTTCTTTGGGCAGAAGCATATACTGCCTGACACACCACAGCTCCCAATACAGACAGAGGACCAAAGTAGGTTTGGGGTTTTTTTTTTGGGGGGGGGGGGGGAGGCTATAGAGGTGGAAGGCAGACACGGAAGAACTGTGAATTGAGTGCAATTGAGGTGCATGATATGAAATTCCTAAAGAATCTTCGAGTGGGATTATGTTACATTGTAAATAATTGTCCTGACTACTAGTTTAATAAAAACACTGATTGGCTGAAGGCAACAGGACATGTGGGCAGCGCTACCAGACTGGAAGAGGAAGAACAGAGCAGAGATGCCACAGATGCAGAGGACAACTATGCTGTTCTGAGAAAAGGTACCGAGTCACATGGCTGAACAGGATAAGAATCATGGGTTAGTTTAAGGGTAAAGAATTAGCCCCAGCTCATAAGCATCTGTGTGTCTGTGGGTCTGCTGGTCTGCCAGTCTGAACCTCAAGGCTAGGCTGGAAAGATACAATAGAATCAACAAAAAATTATGTTACACTTAAAAGAAAAAAATCTAAAGGCTGAACATACTGCCATATAAAAATGTGGTAGTACAAACTCTTAATCCCAGAACTTAGGAGGCAGAGGTAGGCAAATCTCTGAGTTCAAGGCCAGTCTGGTCTATAGAGAGAGTTCTAAGACAGACAGGGATTCACAGAAAAACACTATCTCAGAAGAAAAAAAAAAAAAACAAAACACAAAACAAAAAATGTAGAGGCTGGAATGGAATAGAACTTGATAATTATGTGCAAAGCACTAGTTAGAACTAAGAGAAAAAAAACTTCAAGAAACCAAGAGGGACACTGATTATGAACCAGACACATAAAGGATTAACGTTTATCTCTTTATGCTTTAAAAACCATTATTAGCTGGGCACGGTGGCACATGCCTTTAATCCCATTACTCAAGAGGCAAAGGCTGGGGATCTCTGTGAGTTCGATGCCAGCCTGGTCTATAAAGTGAGTTCCAGGACAGCCAGGACTGTCACACAGAGAAATCCTGTCTCAAAAATACAACAAACAAAAACATTATTTTATTATTATTGGAGGGAGCTCATGTGCCATGATGTGATACGAAGGGCAGAGGACACCTCTCTATCTACATGAAGATTATCATTGTTACCAGACTTGTACCTCAAGCACTTTTGCTCACTGAGCCATCTTGACAGGCCCCAAATTGGAAATTTCTTATATCCATTTATACAAATGAGCACACTATTTGAAGTATAACACCATGTATTAATGTACATATTTTTAATTGTTTCAGACAGGGTCTCATAAAGCCCAGGCTGGTCTCAATCTCACTATGAAGCTGAGGATGACCTTGAACTTCTGATCCTCCAGCTTCCACTTCTATGGCAAACATGCAATGCAGTGTCAGACATTGTAAGGTACTGGGAATCAAATCCAGGGCCTTGTACATACTAGGCAAGTAGCCTACCACTGAGTAACAGCATTCTTGGCCACGTATTTAAATAATAAAATAAGACATCTCCCCTCAACCTCTCAAGCAGCCCAAGAGTACTTGCAGGAGAGGCCTTATTCAGCTTTTCAGTAACTTCCAGCTCTAATGTTTTAGAATTTTAAGACTATCTAAGGACAAATCAGGGATATAATGTTTCTTGGGTTATGTATGTGTTTGTGGGGTTTTTATTTGTTATTTGAGATTAGGTTGCCCTGTACAACAGCCTCGATGTCCTTGAACTCACTTTGTAAAGCAGGATGGCCTTGAACTCACAGAGATCCCCCTGCTTCCCAAGAGCTGGAACTAAAGTTGTACACTACCACAACCCTGGCTAATAATTATTTGAGGTACTTCATGCAGCCTTGAACTGGTCCAACTTTCTCCATCTCCTCTAGCTGGGATTACAGGCATACACTGGTACACATGGTTTTAAATTTATTGCCTTTTTTCTTTTAAGATTTATTTTTATAATTTTTATTAATTTTTATTTATTTTTATAATTTGTAGATATGTGTGTATATATGCCTGGAGGGCTCAAGTGTTAGGTTCTCTGCTAACTACAAGCAATTGAGAGATGCCTGATGTGCTTACTGGGAAATGAACTCAAATCCTCTGTAACAGAAGTATGTGCTCATGGTTGCTAAGCCACTCTCCAGCCCCACACGTTGTTTCCTTACACATAGAAGAAACACTCTACTTAACTTCCTCTGGAGTTTCAGAATGCCTAAAGCACAGCATCATAAACTTTCTTTTCTTTTATTAATAGATAGTCTTCTATGTCACCTGGGCTTGTCTCAAATTCCTGTGCTCAAGTCCCTCTTCCGCCTCAGACTCCAAACTCTGGAAATACTGGGCACAGACACAATTCCTTCTTCTTCTTCTTCCTTTTCTCTTTATCTCCTTCCTCTTCCTTTCTTGAGAATTAAACCTAGAGGTCATGCATGCACGGAAGGACTCTGCCACTAAATTATATCCCCATCCCGTTTTACGTTTTGAGAGAGGGACACAATAAATTGACCAGATTGGCCTTGAATTTGTAATCCTTCTATGTTAACCTCCAGTAGCTAGGAGTACAGATTCTTACCAACACTTAATTATCCACTTAAACAAATTAAAAGAATTATTAGTTAAAAGAATTAACTAATGTATTCTTTGCTCAATACAGCTGTACTTAACACAAAGGATCTAGAATCAGCCAGCCCAATGGCGGCACACGCCTTTAATTCCAGCATTTGGGAGGTAGACAGATCTCTGTGAGTTTGAGGCCAGCCTGGTCTACAGAGGGAGGTCCAAGACAGCCAGGGATACATAGAGAAAGTCTGTCTCTAAAAACTAAAGAAAAAGAAAGATCAAAATTCATATTTAAAAAGAACACAGTAAAAATGGTGGCCTCACCATCAGAGGAGGGTGGAGTGGTCCCAAGTGGTGTGACGGGGGCTGCTGGAGTTGGACTGACAGGGGCTGTCACCAGCCCCATCTCTGGATGGCTCTGAAAGAGGAACAGATGATGAGAAAGAAGGAAATCAGGTTCTCTTTAAGTATCCTCTACCAAACATGCTTGCTGGCTTTCCAGGGTCAGAACGATGCTAAGAGCTAGCTCACTGAGGGCCTGCATGTGGTGCCTTGAGTGCTTGGTTCCTAATGATGCCTGCTAAGCTCTAACAAGAACCATGCGTTAATTTCTATTATGAAATTTGGGTCCCATTACACAAGTTTTTCTGTACAGCCACATATTAAAATAAATAAAGTATTAAGATGTAGGAGCTAGTTGCATGACCACAGACAGAATTGACAAATAGATGTAGCTGAACTGAGGGATGCTAGGAACCATAGAAAGAACTATGCTGGTCAAGTCTTACTATTAAAAAAGAAAAAAAGAAAAAAAAAAGAGCGTGTGTGCTAGCAGTTTTTAAAGATTTTTTTCATGGGCCACAGATTGCTTTAGATCCTTCCTGTGCCAACTACCCCTTAGACACTGAGTATCTACTATCTTCTTGGCTCAATGTGTCTGTTAACAGTTAACACATCCTGATTAGGACGCTTTTTTACTTCTGGTAAGATACTGGCATAAGTGGCTTGACCCCTTCTATGTCCACTTATAATCCCATAGAGATTTAGAAAGAAGACAGCCTAACAGAAAATCCCATAAACTCCATAGAGTACACAGTACCAGAAGAGATTTAATAGGAAAAAATGCAGTGATCTCAAACCTTTTTTTATTTTTCATAGTGTCTGTGTTATTTATTTACTTTTAATTTTATATTCATTAGTGTTTTACCTGCATGTATGTCTGTGTAAAAGGTGTCAGAAGCCCTGGAACTGGAGTTACAAACAATTTGAGATGCCATGTGGGTGTTGGGAATTAAATCCAGCTCCTCTAGAAGAGCAGCCAGTGCTCCTACAGCTGAGCCATCTCTCTAGCCCCATCTCAACTTTTTCAGTAACAGAACCAGTAAACTAGTCCAGCCATTAATTATTCATGACATTAGACCTAATTCAGCACCAGTTAAACCCATTCATCTGAGGACAACAAAAAGCATAAGCAACACACAGCACTTGGTTACAACCACCGACCAATGCAAAACAGAGCTTAAACAGGCACAGCCCATTTCTCTTTATAACAATCCTAGCTGTCCTGGAACTAGCTCTGTAGAACAGACTGGTCTCGAACACACAGAGATCCATCCACCTGCCTCTGCCTCTTGAGTGCTGGGATCAAAAGTGTATACCACTACGCTGGCTCAGATGGACTTTTTAATGGAATGAATATTTATGAAATTCAAGAAGAGGATACAGCTCAGAGAAAGAATTTGCCTGATGTGTACAAGGTCCTGGATTTGCTCCACAACACCACAAAAACTAAATATAAGTAAATAATAAAAATGACATTTGAGGGAGAAAGGGATTGGAGAGGTGGGTTGTGTCTCTCTTTGCAGCTCTGGCCCAGGCTGTACTTGAACACATAGAGATCTACCTGCTTCTCTCCTCAGTGCTAATATTAAGGGTGAAGGCCACCACATCCATCCAGGACTGGGACTTCTAAGATAACCAACCTGAGCTAATACTGTGATGAAGTTCCGATTTAAATGAACAGCTTCATAAAGGGCAAGAAGAATGGCCTCGTTGGTTCTAATGGAAAAAGAACAAAGAAGATTCATTCTTAGAGAAAGGAGAATGTAAAACATTATAACCATCAAGCTCCTCATTGTCAATCCCTCTATTTACCTTTTGGACATATGCAAAAGAGCTCAGGTTGAGAATCTGAAGCCCTGGGAACCCTACCCAGCTAACCCTGAAAGAGGCTGATTCCCAGCCCTGTCATTTCATTGCAGAGCCAAACCTAAACCTCAGGAGGCAGAAATAACAGGATTGCCACAAGTTCCAGGGCAGTCAGGACACACGTATCAAGATCATGTCTCAAAAACTTCATTTTTTTTCTTTAAGAAAAGAGTCTAATGTGGTTCAGATCTGTCTCACCTCTGATCCTCCCATCTCCAACTCAGGAGTGCTGGGATAACGGGCACGTGCCAATCACACAGGGTTATTTAATGCTGCTGATTAAACTGAGGACTGCTAAGCAAGCATTCTATCAGGCCCAGCCTCTAAAGCAGAGATCTCCAAGAATCCATTGTTGCTTAAAACTCAAGAAACCCTTCAGAAATCATCAAAAAAATGTTTTAATCTGTAAAAGATTGACAGGGGGTTACATTCCCAGCTCTCTGCTCTCATATTCAGCAAGAGAGTCCACATAAAGTCCAAGTACTTACTGTACCGAGATTTTCTCAGGGGCATCTGCTATGAACATGCTGCCCACCTGTGGAAGGAGATAGGAATCACAGACTTTATACTGGAGGCCAGGAGAGGAGCTCTGTGCCTAACAATTTAATCAGTAAAAAACCAATGCAGGAACTCTGGACCATCAGTGACACACAAAAACCAGCCCACTTTGAAAACTTTAAAAGACTTACAAATAATAAATAAAATAATGAGGTTCCTATTAAATTATCTAGCCTTTCAATATATAAGCTTTGTCAGAATGTCAAGGTAGGTGTCAACCTAATTATTCTAATCGAAGCATGTTTCCAAGAAGCTGCTTATTTGCAGTCAGAAACTAAGAAAGAATTTCAAGCTTGTCCTGATACCTAACTACAATCCCAAACTCACAAGTTCAAGGTTAGTGGGGGCCAACCTAACTACAGTGTCAAAACAAAAGAAAATGATCTTTTAAATCTCAGAGAAAGTAGGCTGATACTAACCAGCTAGAACTTTGCCTATAAAACTTAACTCTCCTTTCAGATCACAGGATTTTAGCTACAGACTGTCAAGGAAGCCAAATAAATAACAGCAACAAGCTGCCTTTAATGCATATGATTTCAGAAGTCAGATGTGCTGGTGTACACCTGAAAGCTACGTGCTTGAGAAGTAGAAGAAGGATCAGGAGTTTAAGGTCATCCTCATCAGCTATATAACAAGTTCAATGTCAGCCTGGGTTTCATGAGACCCTACCTTAAAAAAAAAATTGAAGATGTCTGAGAACAATATATTTAATTCATATAATAAAATAAAAATACAAAATTCACATCCATAGCTTCTAAGAAACTTCAGTGATTTATGTCTCAGAGTTCAAGCATTTATAAGATTCTTTTGAAATCAGGGTCTACAAAGAAAAGGGTAAGAACACATAGGCACCAGGAGAAAAACTGCCCAGGGTATGAGGAACAGCTGTTTTATGCACAGACTCAAGAAGCTATCCCAGGTCTAGAGCACTTGGACACTAACGCCACCCAAGGATAGGTTCCAAACCTGCCTACGTTTTAAGACCCACTCAACTTATATATCTCCCCCTCTTTCTTCCTTTTTACACTTCAAATTTTTAATCTTTTTAAAGATGTCTTTTCTTGCCAGGAAGTGGTAATGTACTCCTTTGATCCCAGCCCGCAGTTGCAGTTTCAGTGCTGGCCTAGCGTTCCCAAGGCTCAGCACCACGTAAGGAGAGCATGACAATGACGTGCCTGATCCACCACTGGGGATCATGTGACCACAGAAAACCTACAAAGAGTGTCAGGAGGGCTCATCTATACTTCTATAGATGTTCTACAGTCACCTCCAAACAGAACCAACTCATTCTTGAAATGCAGTCTTGACTAAGTTGCTCAAGTTGGTCTTGAATATGCACCAAGTAATCCTCTTCATCTTACCAAGTAGCTGGGACTGCAAGGCCAGCTCTGTTGTTTTTATTGCTGTTTGAGACTGAGACTCTGCATAGCTCAGACTGACCTAACACTCAGACATCTGCCTGTAAACTTTTTTTTAACTGTCTTTCTTCCATTTGGTTGGTTGGTTATTTTTAAAACAGGGTCTCTTATGTAGTCCTGGCCAGTCTGAAACTCCCAGAGATCTTCCTGACTCTATTCCTCAAGTGTTAAAATTAAAGTCACGAACCACCATGCCAGTGTTCTTTGTTTTTGAAAACAGACTTCTTTATGTAACTCAGGAAAACCTCAAACTCATTTTTTTCCTGCCTCAGCCTTCCCAAATGGGGATTAATCCACCAGTAAGCCCATCTGTACTTTTTCTTTACTAATTAGTCAGGAAAAAAAAAAAAAATCAAAGCTCCCCTCTCCTCTATTTAACCTGGTTTTGGAATTTGCTTAAAAAATAAAAAGCTATGGTTCTAACCAAAGTCTGATGGCTCACAGCTATAACCAGCATTTGGAGGGTTAGGGCAAAAGGACTGTCATGAGAGCCAAGCCAGCCTATGCTACAAACTGAGAGATTGTCTGCAACGAGTAAATAAATCAAGGAAATACAGTTCTGAATAAAATCAAATCTGCTCTGAGTACCCACTCCTCCTCACACCGTCCCCCTGAAGACATCCGAACCAAGCTCAAATTTGCCCAGCCCTGAAGGCTCCTGTATTTCTCAACAGGAAGGGAAAAACACAGACAGAACTTACCATATTTGTTAAGGCAGAGAAAAACCCACTCTGGTGTTCTTCTTCCTTGTCTTTGTACTGCCTAAAAAGATAACTAAATTAAACCTCAGGATTTTTTTTATCAAGTTTATATCCAACCCTGACATTCTAGGTAATCAGGGCAGAGTACTCTCAGAATGTCTGACTCCAGAACTAAAGCATGACGCTCTAGCCACGGCAGTCCCCCGCAAGCTGAGAGGCACCCATCTGCTTTAGAGGGAGTGTGTACCCAAATGCCTGGCTACTTTGGGAGAGACTTAGAAAGCAAGCTGCAAAAGTGTGAAGTTCCTCTAGCATATGGCTGATCTAGTTATTTCCCAAACAGATGATTACTTGAAAAGTGTGGCAGTGAAATTCTTCCAGGCGGTGACAGTGAAAACCTTGTTTGTTTGAAGGAGGAAGAAAGTTGAGGAGCTAAAACATGTGTGGAGATGGGACCTACCGGCTGGCCTTAGTGGGATTACAGATACTTCTGGTTTCCATTCATGGAATGCCAACTCCTTCCCTATCCAGGGGATGAAGAAAAGCAAGCACCAACTTAAGAGAACCAGAGTCCAAAAAAGGACTCTGGGAAGCTGAATCACTATGGCTCGTGAGTGTAGTTAGTAATGGAGGCTGCTCTTAGCTTGCATAAGGCCCTAGGTTCCAACCCCAGGGGAAGGAAGGAACATGTACACGTCAAATGAGATCTAACTCAATATGCTTTCTCTTTCTATTCTTTTAAAGAATTTAGCCAGGTTTGGTGGTGCACGCCTTTAATCCCAGCACTCCAGAAGCAGAGGCAGGTGGATCCCAAGGTCCGAGGCCATCCTGGTCTGCTCTTCAGAGCAAGTTCCAGGCCAGCCAGGGCTACACAGAAAAACCCTGTTTCAAAAAGAGAGAGGAAGAAAGAGAAAACAAATTTCAAGTAGTATTTCATGAGCTTTTTTACATAGAAAATGGTATTTATATGACACACTGGATAACAGGGGAAAGCCTACTTTGTAGCTATAGAGCTAGTGAAATGCTCTATAACAAAATACCAAAGGCTGGAAAAAAAAAAAAAGCCTAATAGTTTAAACTAAAGATGAACACTAACTTTCCCCTGGCGGCAGAAACATCTGCATGCAGCCAGACCTAACTATACTTTTGGGACAGGTTAAAATTTTTTACCTCAGAATTCTAACCAACCTCTTCTCTGCTCACCCAGTTCAAATGAAAATTAGCCTCCCCCCTGTGGAGCAGCAGACTCACCTGTTGTACTCAGATAAGGCCTGAGTGATCACAAGCCCCATTCCCTGGAAGAGAAAACAGCTGAAATAAGCAAGGGCCCTTAAGTGCTGGTGCCACTACTGCGGCTCACCAGGGACAGCATCAACCCTAACGTCTACACCAAGAAGTTCTGCAAGAAAACTCATGTCAAGATTAGAAATTCTAAGTGGAATTTTTGTTTTATCAAAGCAGTAAAAATCCTAAACCAAGGAGGGGAAACACCTTGGAAAGATCATTATCTAATTATTTTGTCAATGTTCCCACAGACCACTGAAAACCGAGTAAGAAGAAAGGAAACAACAGCCCCCTGAGGTCACTGCCACTACTGCAGAGACCACGCAGCTAACGAGTCACACAAACAGCCACAACAGAAGCAACAGTAAGTCTTGTACCAAATGACGATGAGTACAGACAAGCCATTCAGCTGGAGAAAAGGAAGAGGGCTCAGTGCTGCCAAGCCTGAGGGCCTGAGTTCAATCCCCAGGACCCATACAGTGAAAGAAGAGAAGTGGTTCCTGCAAGTTATCCTTTGACTCTCTCTCTCTCTCTCTCTCTCTCTCTCTCTCTCTCTCTCTCTCTCTCTCTCTCTCTCTCTCCTCTCTCTCTCTCTCTCTCTCTCTCTCTGGTAGTGGAGGTGGTGTTTATGTTGTGTGTCTTGTTTTGTGACAGGGCTCACTACAAAACTTGTGCAGGCTAGCGCCTTTGATCCCAGAGAGGCAGAGACCGGCGGATCACTGTGAGTTCAAGGCCAGCCTGGTCTACAGAGCCAGTTCCAGGACAGCCAAACCCACGAAGAGAAACCCTATTTCGAAAAACCAAAGAGAAAAAAACTAGCCCTGCTGTTCTGGAACTCACTACACAGACCAGGCTGACCTTGATTCACAAAGACCCGCCTGCTTTTGCCTTCCAAGTGCAGGATTAAAAGCATATTGCAAGGATAATTTAAAAAAAGAAAGAAAGGAAGGAAGGAATCAAGATGCAAAAGCAATGAAGCAGAGAATAAATATTAAAATGACTTCAGTAGCTAGAATTAATTGGTCCCCATAAGCTCATAGGAAGTGGCACCATTAGGAGGTGTGGCTTTGAAGTAGGTGTGGCCTTGTTGGAGGAAGTGTGCCACTGTGGGCTTTGAGGTCTCCTTTGCTCAAGCTTCATTCAGTGTAACAGTCAGACTACTTTCTGTTGCCTGCAAGATATAAAAAGCTCAGCTACCTCTAGCACCATGTCTGCCTGCATGCCACCATGTCCCACCATGATGATAACAGACCGAACCTCTGAACTGGAAGAGAGCTACCCAATTAAATTTTGTTTTCCTTTATAAGAGTTTTGGTGGTGTCTCTTCACAGCAATAGAAACCCTAACTAAAATAATGACCAACACCTTTACTCCAGAATCTGTAAAGCATATCATAAAGATCTATTAAAGTTACAAAAATGAGTACTAAGGCCACAAGAATAAGACATGCACATGCTTTTTTCATGAGGGAAATTAAAAAGAAATAAAGAAGATAGAAAAGTTTGGCTGCAGTGATGGTGCACACCTTTGATCCCAGTGCTTGACAGGCGGAGGCGGGTGGAGGCGGGTGGATCTCGAGTCAGAGGCCAGCTTGCTCTACAAAGCAAGTGTTAAGACAGCTAGGGCTGTTACACAGAAAAAACCTGTCTCAGAAACAAAACAAAATAAAAAATCAGAGTAAGGAAATAAGGCCAAATACTTGGTCATCCTTTTTCCCTATATCCAGAAAGCAGATGTCATTTTGCAAAATTCTAAGGACAAATATCGCAGATATATTTTATATATATAAAATCCTTCAAGTTTCAGCTTTCTAAAGTCAGGCTATAAACTGTATCAAGCTATTTTTATAAGCAGAATTTTCAGGCCTGGAAAGATGGCATGGTGGTAAAGAACACTTGCATCTCTGGTTCAGTTCCTAGCACCCTCAAGGAGGCTCACAACCATGCTAACTCCAGCTCCAAGGAATCTGATGCCCTCTTCTGGTCTCTTCAGGCACCAGGCACACACATGGCGGTACATGACATATACTGGTAAACCCAGCGCTGCAAAGGCTGGGACAGGAGGACCAGGAGTTTAAGGCCAGATTGGGTACACAGTGAGACTCTCTTGAAAAACAAAAACCAAACCAAATCAAACTCTCAAACTCATAATAAAGCATAAAACACTCTGCTTTCTGGTTTTTTTCTTTTCTTTTCTTTTCTTTTGGTCTTTGGTTGTAGCCCAGGTAGTGGTGGTGTATACCATTAGTCCTAGCACTTGTTGGGAGGCAGAGGCAGGAGGATCTCTGTGAATTTGAAGCCAACCTGGTCTACAAAGCAAGTTCCAGGACAGCAGGGTTACTCAGAGAAACCTTGCCTCCAGACAAACAAAACAAAAGACAGGGTCTCTCTGTGTAACAGTCTTGGCCGTCCTGGAACTCACTCTGTAGGCTAGCTAGCCTTGAACTCATAGATCCGCCTTTGAGTACTGAAATTAAAGGCAATGTGCCACCACACTCAGCTTGGGACTCATTTTTCTATCTGTTTGTTGTGCACTGACAATTGTTATATCCCCAGTCTTTTTCTTTTCTTGGAAACAGGGCCACACTAAGCACCACAGGACGGCCTTAACTTGACCTTTTCCTACCAGTTTTCACTACAAGCACCACTGACCCAGCTTCTCTCCCTTCCTCCCTCTCCCCCTTCTCTTTGTTTTCGGTTTTTCCTGACAGTTTTCTCCGTGTAATAGCCCAGGCTGTCCTGGAACTTGCTTTATAGACCAGGCTGGCCTCAGACTCAGAGAGATCCATCTGTCTCTGCCTCCAAGTGCTGGGACTAAAAGTGTGCAGCATCACTACTGCCACCACCACCACCACCACCTGGCAGCTTCTATCTTCTTTTTTTTAAATTTATTTATTTATTATGTATACAATATTCTACACACGTCTGCACAGAGGCAAGGGTACCAGATTTTCTTACAGATGGTGGCTGGGAATTAAACTTGGGGCCTCTGGGAGAGCAGCCAGTGCTCTTAACCTCTGAGCTACCTCTCCAGCCTTGCTTCTCTCTTCTTAATGTCCACTGAAAACAAGGCCTCTGTGAGCAAGTATGACAATGCCACAATATCCGAATCCAGATACTCACATTCAGTGTAGCCTCATCATCCACAATCGACAGCTTCACAATGTAAGGATTCACAGACTATTAGACAAGAGAAAGGAGTGAAGGTAAGTATGACATAGTTAAGAAAGCCTGTTAGCTAATTAAGAAAGTAGTAACAAAAATGCTTCTGTAAGCCTTCTTTCTATGATGATGCACCAATACCCAAACCCAAAGCACATTTCCAGTGAATCTCTCACCCACAGGCATCTGTCAAGTGCACATACATACAAACATCACATTTCCAGTGAATCTCTCACCCACAGGCATCTGTCAAGTGGACGTGTGCACATACATACAAACGTCACATTTCCAGTGAATCTCTCACCCACAGGCATCTGTCAAGTGCTAGTGTGCACATAGACACAAATGTCACATTTCCAGTGAATCTCTCACCCCAAAGGCATCTGTCAAGTGCTAGTGTGCACATAGACACAAACGTCACATTTCCAGTGAATCTCTCACCCACAGAGCATCTGTCAAGTGCACATACATACAAATGTCACATTTCCAGTGAATCTCTTACCCCACAGGCATCTGTCAAGTGCACATACACGCAAACACCAGTTCTATTCTACCTATATTTTCCTCTGGGCTAAATTAGCTCATGTTTGTGTTCATCTACCTTTCCTATTTTTCCTTCTCCTAAGAAGTGAATACTTTGAAAAACTCAATTTGTCCTGTCCTATGAATCCATAGGGATAGCCGTCTTTTGGGAGAAATAAAACCTTCTTTCCCTTAAGACACATATTTGTAAGTTGCTAACTTACACTCTCATCCCAAAGGCTCTCTAGTCATTTCAAAACTACATGCAAGGACTGATTCACCCACCCGTAAAACAAAGCCACCTCAGGGGTGGAAAGTGGCAGCTGCTTAACAGCCAGAGAGGCCATTTATAGAGATCTGATACCCAAATAACACTGCAGGGCGTACTGCAGAAAAGGATGTTATTACCCAACAACAATCTGGTCAGGACACTGGGATTTAATGATTGTCCCATCACTTACAGCACTGGAAGATTACTTGAGTTTTTCCAGACCCAGGCTCAGCTGGGCACATATTTAAACTCATTAAAGATATGATGACTTCTTAAAAGTGGGATGAGAGCCAATGACCTACTCGCCTTAAAAACACCCCACCCATAGGCTGTGAGGGAAGTTCTCCTGAGGATCAAGCATCAATTCCAACCCAAGGAAGGCAAGGAACAAAAGTGTTCAGGCTGGCAATTTTTACAGCTACCAAGAAAACTTACTGTTAAGGAACCTGAAACCAAAACCAAAAAGCTAATCCCCCACACAGACCTCATTCAGTCAACTTTGAAAGCATATCCTTCATGTCAATTGGGGACAAAAAAAGAAAGTTTTGTTCTCTTAACAACTCAAATGTTTGTTATATTTTACATTATTATGCTATAGACTGTCAAGCAAGACCTGATGCAGGTGGAACCTGGGAAAATAAAGATGAACAGTTGGTTGACCTAGAGATGTCACCAGGCTGACAGCAACATTAAAAAGCAGAACATTTGTTGTTTGCTTTGTTCCAGGGCCTCACTTTGTAGCTACGGATTCCCAGAATCTTGCTACATAGACCAGGCTGGCCTCTAACTCACAGAGATCTGCCTGCCTCTGCCTCCTGAGAGCAGGAATTAAAGGCAAGCACCACCACCTGGCCAAAGCACACTTTCTGGACATTAGTTTTGCAGAATTAGCCACTCACTTCCCCGAAGAGCACTGTGAGCTGGCAGTAAGGACCTGCAGCAAGACCAGCATGGGTCTGACTAGCAGCTGAGGAACAGGGAAGGCTTATGCTCTAATTCCCTGAGTAATTATGGCACAATGCACAAATTAGCTAATTTAATCTTCAATTTCCCCTCCCCTGGTGCTGTGAGGCGTAGTTAAGACATGTAAAATCCTTAGCACAGCATCGGACACACTGGAAGTTCTGTTACTTAGCTCTATGATGTTATTGCCATAGTTGAAGGGAAGTACTTCATTTTTATTTAATTTTAGTGTGTGCGTGCACATTCACACAAGTGTTAGATGCACATGAAAGCCATCCTCTGGTGTCATTCCTCAGGGAGCCATCCATCTTACCTTCTGACTGGGTTTCTCACTGGTACCTGAGACTTAAGGTTTGCCAATTAGGCAAAGCTGGCTGGCCAGCAAGCCCCAAAGATCTTCCTGACTCTGATCTCTCCAAGCTAGGAGTATAAGTGTGTGCCACTGTGTCACCCTCTGACAAGAGTGCTATGAACTGCAAGCAGGCTCACCTGCACAGGCCTTAACTGGGCCCTCTCCTCAGCCCAGGAAGTTCTTTAGGAAAAAGAGGGAAACAAAGAAGGGAAAGAGAATGAGGGAGAGAGTCGGAAACAAGGAGGAGGGAGGGAGAAGGAAGAACTCGCAAATCGACATTTTTTTTAATCACTTAGTAAAACAACAGACTCAGAGCAGCAGATGGTTTAGATCACTATATCTCAGAAGGCCTGGCCAGCCTGGAAGCCAGGATCATAATCCTGTAAAAGTCCCTTCTCTCTGCCAGGCAGAGGTGGCGCAAACCTTTAATCCCAGCACCTGGGAGGCAAAGGCAGGTGGATCTCTGTGAGTTCCAGGGCAGTCTGGTCTACAAAGCAGATGTCAGCACAGCCAGGACTGTTATACAAGAAAAAGCCTATTTAAAAAAAAAAAACAACAAACAAATAAATGAATGAATGAATGAATGAATGAATAAATAAATGAATAAATGAATAAGTAAAAATCTCTTTCTTCTAAACATACCTTACATGCTGGCTGCTCTGAAACAGGGTGCTTCTCACCCACAAGACAAGATTACAAACTCCACACACACCCTAAGCTGAGTGCCCTGCAGCTCCATCTCCATGGTTTTAATTGGTTTGGGATGTGGGGTCCTACCTTTCTAGTTTTACCTGTCACTTTTCATTGTCTTTAAAATAGGATGAATCATTAAGATGAGGAAGAATTGTACATGCTATACTTTCCTTATTTCTTTTTGGTCTTCTTTTGATTTGATTTGGTTTTTGGGATAGGATCTCACACACTATCACCCTGGCTGCCTGGCTGTCCTGCTGAAATTCACTCTGTAGACCAGTCTGGCCTTCAACTAATGGAGATCCACCTGTTTCTGCTTCCCAAGTGCTGAAACTAACAGTGTGGGCCACCACTACCCTGTTCTTTCCTTATTTATTATCTCCAACACATCCCTGCCTTCCTTAGTTTTAGCTGGGTAACTAGTGTCTGATACCATTACTCCTTTCTAGAAAGATTTACAACATGCCTTACTGCTCATGGGATTGACTGCTGTAGCAGCTAAAATATTCTCCCCAGCAGCCTTCTCCTACTGGTTTGCATAACATTTCATTGGCTCTTAAGTTAGCTGTGTTCATCTGAGACTCCTCCAGCTCTTGTCAAAAGCATCCCGCTCCACTTTGATCATTAAAGATAGTGCATCTGCTGAGTGACTTCTAGCCAAAGCTGTAGACCCCAGAGAAAGTGCTCACCAGCTGCCCTTGCTGGGTATATTGGTTCTTCTGGGGTTCCTGACACAAGATTCATACCACACTCTAGAAATACAGATTTCTCCAACTATTGGCTGTGACCCATTTTTCAGGCTGATATTTCAGGATCCTACTGGACTGAGCCATGGTTCAGTTTGCACTTAGGCTTCTATCCAAGCCACTGCCTCAGAACGGCTGCACACCAGAAGGTGGTGAAATACCCATTAGTGACAATAGAGCATTCCTGTCACACAGAACTCAACAACTTTAGCTTTCCTCAGCATTTTTCCTCAGCTATTTTTCTTGCTATTGTAATAAGGCCCCAGAGGCTTTTATAACATGACAGAGATCATAATGGCTACCACACCAGCACCTCCAGATTGCCAGTAGAAACAGGAATTGGTGATAAATTACATGTTTATTTGTAGATCTACACCTCATCATCAGTACCTCAAAGACAATAAAAATGTCCAGCTCTTGGGATTTCAGGCACATCAGTTGTTCCACACACTCCAGTCTCTCCTAAGTATCTCTTCTCATGGCCTCTCATTACAATAGCTATGCAGGAAAAAGTGGCCAAAGAGACCTACCCCGAATCTAAGACCCAAGCCAGTGAAAGAAATACTTTATCCATGAACCCAGAACCAAAAAGAAATGTGCCCTGACTCTGAAATCAACACCAAAGGAACACACGTTAGCCCTAGCATCAGAACCAGTGAAAGAAATGTGCCCTGGCCCTGAAATTAGAGCCCAAAAGCCCAAAAGAGCCAGTGAAAGAAACATTTTGGTCCTGAAACCAAGACCAAATCAGGGTTTAAAAAAAAAAAAAAAAAAAATCTGATCAATCCCCGCCCTGGAGGTATCCTCCCTAGAAAGCTCCGCCCCCAAGAAGCCCTATAGAAGCCCTGAGCCAGCAGCCCTTTCCCTGCTGCCCTCTCCCACCCTGGGCCGAGGCAGCCACCTCTCCTGGACCCTCCCCTCCCAACAAATCTCTTGAATGAAATTTGGAAGATCTTTTTTTTTTTTTTTTTTTTTTTTTTGCCGGACAGAGATCAGCAAAGGGAGCAAAGCTGTAACAGTCTAGGCGCCCAGGGAACCTTCCCTGGCTCGGCCTTACACCCCCTGACCCCTTTCTTGCAAAGGGAAGCAAAACTGTAACACTTGTGGAAGGCTGAGGAAGCCTTACCTCAGCCAAGCCGAGTTGTTACACTCTGGGAAACCAGAGCAGGACTGTAGCAACTTTGCTGAGGAGACCTCCCCTGGGAGAGCAGAGTTGTTAAAACTGGGCTATAAACTGCTGCCTACGCTTACTGTGGTCTGTGGTGTTCATTGGCTCCCAAGGATCCTGCTCTTCTCTGAGCGCCTCCCTCCACTCCTATGCATTCTGCCTTTTGAGAGAGATAAGGCACATATACCATTCTCTGAGTTCTGTTTTTCATTTCAAAAATGGAAACCAAGAGCCTAGCTGAGTATGATGGCACACACTTATAATCCAACACTTGGGAGACTGAAACATGGCTCACCATAAACTTAGGGCCAGCCTGGGCTATAGAATAAGATTCTGTATTGAACAGAGAAAGGGAAGGAGGGAGAGAAAGAGGTGTGGGTATGTGGGACCACAGTGACACACTGGGAAAGTGAGCAGGAAAGTTCCTGTTGGGTGTTGGTGGTACACACCTTTAATCCTAGCAATGAGGAGGCAAAGGCAGGAAAACCTGAGTTCAAGGCCAGACTGGTCTACAGAACAGTCAGGACTAACACAAACCCTGTCTAGAGAAAGGGGAAAAAAGAGAGAAAAGTTCCTAGGGAGTTGAGCACTGTGACCAATTGCTGTAATCCTAGCACTCAAGAGAGACAGGCAAGTCTATATGAGCTCCAGGTTAGCCAAGGATATACAGTAAGGTGCTCACAAAAAATGAGCAAAACAAAAATTCCTAAGTAAAAGCCAGGCATGGTGGTAATGCCCATAACACCAACGGTAAGGAGGTAAAAGCAAATGGATCCGAAGCCGAGGTTATCCTCAGCTTCAAAGTGAATGAGGCTACCCTGAGCTACTGGAGACTCTATCCTGAGGGAGAAAAAAGGTGTGTGTGTGGAGGGGAGGTCTCAACAGTTAAGAGCAGTGCTTTCTTTTCAGATGGTGTGGGTTCACAATTATCTGTAATTCCAGTTCAAGGGGCTCTGATGCCCTCTTCTGGCCTTCATGAGCACCAGGCATAAATATGGTACACAGACATACGTGCAGGCATAATAACTGAATACATAAAATAAAAATGAATAAAACTTCTTTTAAGGGAAGGAAAAGACAGTACAGTTTACCAAGAACGTATGTGAGCAGTCTTTTAAAAGGCTGCTGTGTCCAGCAAGATGATCACAGAAACTGCATACTAGGGTCCCACCTACCTCATATTTTCTGTAGTTTACCAGCAAAGCCAAGAGGACAACGGCATCATAACCATGCTCTCTACGACTTGGCGGATGGGACAGTATCTGTAGAAAGAGGCACAGTGTATAACTCCGAAGTGCTGAGTCCTGGTGCCAGGGAAGGCAGACTAAAACTCTAAAGAGCTTGTCTATCTACAAGAGAAAGGGCTCCAGGAAGTTGACCTACCTGTAAAATTGCTTCAAATATACTGTTGATCATTACATATTCCAGGATAGTGTTCTGACTGATGTTGTCTGTAACCTAAATGCAATAAAAGCTTCTGAAGGTCTTGTCAAGGTACCTGACATCTCCTGTGTATCTCCTACCCTAGCATCAGTGAAACAAGAATTAAAGCAAAGAGCAAATAAAAATCCCCAGAGACCCAATAAAAAGGAGAAGATGGAGTTCCCCTAACTGGGGTTCAGCAGCTTAAGGTCCTTGCCACCAAGCCTGATGAGTTCCATCCTGGAACTCTCTATCATGTGGGAAGAAGAAAGTTGTCTACTGACCAACATGACTCCATGTATACGGAAGGGGATGGACGAACACACACACACAAAATGATTTTTAAAATTTTTAAGTAAAACAAAAAATATGGTGGTAAGTATCATACATCCTACAGGCTAAAAACGCCAGCAGCTGCTCAAAGGTTAATTTCCAGAAAGCACAGTCCCATACAACTAACTTCCTTCTATACATTCAGACAAAAGGGATGATATAATACCCCAGGTAAAGACTTTGGGGAGAAAGTACTCAGCTAGGCTTGACTCTGCTGTAATGAATACCCTTGACAAACACAGGAGGTCACTTACAGTCACTAAGCAAAGAAGGAGTTTCAGACATAAGCTTTTCAGACTTTCAGAACCTTCTGCACAAAGTAATGTATCCAAACTCTCCATCAAGTTCTGGAAAAGAGAACCACAAATATTAAAGCAACCAAGGAACACTTAGCCCCATCTTTACCCAGTGTGTGTCATGTTACTTGGGATAAAGTGACTGTGAATAACATATCATTCCCCAGTCTAGGCCGTGCAAGATCAAAGAAAAAGACTTCAAAGTCAGCTACTTGGGGGGGAAATGTTTTAGAACAACTGCAGAGAACAATAGGGTATTCATTCTTATACTTCATGAATGGTTAGAACTTTATACACATACAAACCTTAAGATTAGAACAATGAAGTCATTTGAAAAAGGGAGACCTAATGGTTTAATAACTATCC
The DNA here is from genome assembly GCA_033318265.1 of Phyllotis vaccarum. Lineage (NCBI taxonomy): Eukaryota > Metazoa > Chordata > Mammalia > Rodentia > Cricetidae > Phyllotis > Phyllotis vaccarum. The sequence goes on along the minus strand of JARWLC010000004.1, from coordinate 15,746,170 downwards.
ATGGATTTCATTACTTGTTAAAGAAAGTGCCTCATGCAGGCACACTGAACCAGTGACAGACACAGCATCAATTCACTACTGGGCATCAATGGCCACATAAGCAATCCAACAAAGCTAGCTGGGTTCATCAGGATCAACTCCAATTGACAATGTGATCGAAATTTCATGCTTGCACTAAAAAATTAGCTTTAAAACATAAACTAATAAAAGGTAAGCCTTCATATTATAAGAAAGAAGAAAAATATTCTACATTAAATAAAAGAAAAAAATTCAAGGTTAGAGAAATGGTGCCATGTTGAAGAGCACTTCTTCCAGCAACCACAAAGTAGCTCAAAACCAGCAGTAACTCCCTGTTCTGGACTCTGAGGACAGCAGGTGTGTACATGGTATGAATACATGCATGAAGGCAAAGAAAAGAAAAACAAAATAAAATCACACACACACATAAAATAAATCTCTTTAAAAAATAGAATTAAGAATTCAGCATCTTGGAATTTCAAAATGAAGATTCAAAAATAAAATGTCTCAGCTGGGTGTGGTGGTGCAGGCCTTTAATCCCAGCTCTGGGAGGCAGGGGCAGGCCAGCCTGGTCTACAGAGTGAGTTCCAGAACAGCCAAGGCTCCAAAATATAAGACCCTGTCTCAAAAATAAAACAAGATGTTTCAGTTAAATTGAACATGTGAGAATCTACTCTATACTTTCAAAGTTAGACCTTGAAACCTTCACATATTTTTAGTTTAGAGAGAGAGACAAAAGGAAGGAATTTCAAATTTTCTGGCCTCCACACACACATAAATAAAATGTTATAGTTTTGTGATAATAAATCAATAGCAAGACTCCTGACATCAACCCAGGACCTCAACTTACTCTCTCTCCCTCCCTCCCTCCTCCTCTCTCTCACGGATGCGTGTGAGTGAGTGCGCGCTCACACTCACACTCACACTCACACACACACACACACACACACACACTTTTTTTTTTTTTTTTTTTTTTTTGGAGGAAGAGGAGGAAAGGTACACCAGATAGACCTTAGAATGATCAAAGGTCCATGAGGAGAAGCTGGGAGTGTAGCTGTTGACAGAGTGCTTTCCAAATTTTCATAAGTCCCTGGGTTCAATCCCGAATATAAACCAGGCATATGCCTATAATCCCAGTACTCAGAAGGATAATGAGTTTTCTTTTAGGGGACAATTAAAACTAATTTTTAAATTAAAAGTGGTGGTGCTTATTCAATTTAAGGATCAACAATACAATATGTGAATTATGAAAGTGTTATTATAAAAAGATAGCACCTTAGTGTTAGTCCCTGTCTGCCATGTACTATGTACAAAACCTTAGGTTTGAGCCCCAACTGGGGAAGGAGAAGCAGAAGAAGAAAAAAGTTTCAAACAGTGGATATAAAAATTCAAAGGATATGGAGCTGGAGAGATGGCTCAGCAGTTAAGAGCACTGGCTGCTCTTGCACAGATCCATGCTGGATTCCAGGCACCAACAGGATAGTTCACAACTATTCACAACTCCAGATCTCAGGGATCTGATGCCCTCCTCTGACTTCCAAAGGCATCAAGGATACACACATGCAAGCAAAATACTCACATATGACATACATAATAAATAAATCTAATTTTAAAAAGTTCAAGTGGCAGCAAACAGATAAAAGCACTTGACTAACAACCTACGTTCAATCACCACAACCCACATGGTGGGAAGAGAGAAGCAACTAACTCCTCAGAGTCATTCTCTGCCTCCACACACCACTATCCCACACACAGACAGGTGTACAAATAAATATGCAAACATATCTTTTAAATTTAACTCAAGCCAAGCAGGGTGTTATGTGCCAACAGTCCCAGCTTACTCAAGAGGCTGAAGCAGGAAAAATTACTTGAACTCATAGGTTTAAGAGACCAGTGTAGGCAAGATAACTAGACCTATCTCAAAATTTTTTTAAAAAACCTGCTGTGTGTGTGTGTGTGTGTGTGTGTGTGTGTGTGTGTGTGTGTGTGTGTGTGTGTGTGTGTGTGTGTGCTGTGTGTGGTATAATACTCTTGTGCACTGTAAAGATTTTTCACTTATATTGGTTTAATAAGGTGCTGACTGGCCAGTAGAAACAGGAAACGGATGGAGACTAGAAGAATTCTGGGAAGGGGAAAGGCAGAGCAGACAGCAGCAGACACAGAGAAGCAATATGAGAACACTGCACTGAGAACAGGCACCAAGTCACTTGGCTAAGCATAGATAAGGATTATGGGTTAATTTAAGTGTAATAGCTAGACAGTAACAAGCCTGAACTACTGGCCCAGCAGTCAGACAACTGAGTCAATTGTTTGGGAAACAGCTACTGGGTATTTGAAAGTTTCAGTGAGCCAGGGAAACTTGTGACTACAGGTGCAGGCACAGTGGTGTATGCCTGAAATCCCAATATCTGGGATATGGAAAGCAAGAAAATCAAGAATTTAAGCCCTATTCATAAGAGGCAAGAAAGGGCACAAGGTCTGAAACACAGTAGATGACACAGGTCAACAATGAACTGCTAATGCCCAGAGGAGATCCTGGGTCTCATCAGGCTCAGCCTAAATGAACAAATTTATGCAAACATGAGCACCGATAAGGAACTTCAGTGCAGACAAGATACTTATGGCCTGTTGCATGAATAAAGGAAACTCAGGGTCAGATCTCTGGGAAAGTCGGAGATATTAGGGAGAGTAAACACCACACTCAGATCTTACCCAGCTATCTTCCAGCTTCCCCAGCCCAGCTCCTCCTAGCTTCTTCTGCCCTTTGTCTTTCTACACCTGCCTTATATACTCTCTTGGTAAATTAAGGCGTGGCCCCACCACTGCCTGCCTGGGAGCCAGGTACTCCTTCAAAAAAGACCTGTACTCAGTTTGGATTAAGGGCGTAGGTCACCACTCCCAGGATACTCCCTGTGCTGGGATTAAAGGTGTGAATCACCACTCTCTGATCCTCCTAGACTGTGGGTAGATCCCTCTGATATCTCCGAATGTTTTATTATATCCCCACAATGGCCAATATTTATATATGATACTTGGAGATGTAGAAGAAACTCAGACTGCTACAGAAACTGAAGAAAAGACATATAAATAAATACATAAACTATAAAACCAAATACTCCAATGAGTTCTTTTCCCATTGAGATAGTGTCATTTCAGATGCCCATCCATTGAGAGGTGGCTGAAACAAAGAATTTATGTGTGGAAACTGGGGACTTCGTATAATTAATTACCTCTTCAAATGTATAAGACATACAAAGACAGGCATCTTTTTGTTGTTATTATTGTTTTTGGTTAGTTTTGGTTTATTGAGACAGGGTCTCTCTGTGTAGCCCTGGCTGTCCTGAAACTCGATGTTTAGACCAGGCTGGTCTTGAACTCAGAGATCCACCTTCCTCTGCCTCCTAAGTGCTGGGGTTAAAGGATCGCACCTCCACTACCTGGCCATCCTGCATACATTGTGATGAGTAACAAATGACCTGAGGAAGGCCAGAAGATGGCTCAGCAGGCAAAGATGCTTGTCATGGAAGCCTAATGACCTGAGTCAAATTCTGACCTGCACATGGCATATGGGTCCCCAAACACATTATATATGCATGCACAATGTTTTTTCCCCAATGGTCAGAGGATTACCCACTCTTAAATGAACTCATTTGTAAGTAACTCACACCTTCTTAAGCTCAGTGGCATTTTTACTTTCCTTCAGCCCTCCAGAATCATCCCCAAGGGGTTCTTCTTGGGATTTGGTTTTCCCACTATTTGTGCAGGTGTCTCTGACTGTTTTTCCTTAAATTAAATTTAATTTCTTTTTTTAACTTGAAAGAGACAGGCAAACAAGCTGAAAAAATGGTTCAGTGCTTAAGAACATTTTATCGTGCTTATAGCCAACACATGATTGGTTCCCAGTACCCACATCAGGCTGGCAACCATATGTAACTCCAATTCCAAAGGATCCGATACCCTCTTCTAACCTCTCAGTCACCAGGCACACGAGGCACATAGACATACATTCAGGCAAAACACTCATTCACATAAAATAAATCTTAAAAAACTATTAAAAGTAGTTTTTAAAAAGTTGTAACTTCTGTAATTTAAGCCTGAAGCTAGCCTCAGCTTTGTAAGACCATATATCAAAGAGTCAAAGCCAACAGAGATTCTGGGCAGCAGAGCACTTGCCTTCCATGAAGAACAGCATGGTTTCATTATGAGCAGCACAAAATAACTGATCTTGTAACTTTTAATATTTTATCTAAGTTCATAAATGTCATAAAAAGCTTGACAGTGGCAGTTCACCCCTTAAACTCACCACTCATGAGGCAGAGGTAGGTAGATCTCTGTGAATTCAAGGCCAACAAGACCTATATAGCAAGTTCCAGGACACCCAGGGCTCTTACAAAAATAAAACCAAACAAACCCCAAAAGAGAAAAAACAAAAATCTGAATCTAATCTTGTATGTCTGTTGGGCAGTAGCATCACTAACAGCTCTTCCGAGTCACACACACATCTGTCTTACCTTCATGCACAGCTCCGCTTTGTCAAAGCCCATCAGCATGTTGATAATGTCAAATCCAGATGTCGATTTGTTTTTCTGGTGGACTCCTCGAATTAGTGCACACAAGGTCTGCAGAGACAAGAAAGAGAATGCTTTCTACAGAGGACACTAAATCTGTAGCTTCTCCTGCAACTTCACAACTATGTCTTGACAAGACTTACCTTCAATTTCTGTTACTCTGAAAAAAAACAGCTTAGATGTTAACATGAGAAATCCAGAAATTAAGTAACCCCAGCACTGGGGAGGTGGAGGCAGAAGAATCACAAGTTCAAGGTCATGGCCAGAGAGCTAGCTGGCTCAGCAGGTAAGGAACTTGCTGCCAAGTCTGACAAAAGAACATTGTTCTCTGACTCCTGAGGTGCAGTAGACAAGAGCACACACATACATCAGGGCTGCTGGGCTGGCTGGCCTCTAGCCTAACTATAACAAGCTGAGCTCCAGATTCAGTGACCCTGTCTCCAGAGAGTAAAGAAGACAAGTTATAAAGAAAGATCACTTCCTCTAGAGAAAAAAAAAGTAAAGAGTTAAGAGAGATGCTCAGATGGTTGAGTGCTTGCCCTGTAACCATGGTGATCCAAGTCTGACCCCTGGAACCACACATACATGGAAGCAAATGAGCAACTTCACACAGTTGTGCTCTAGTCTCTGTGAGCACCCTGGCATGTACACACACACACATCATACACAGTTGTGCTCTAGTCTCTGTGAGCACCCTGGCATGTACACACACACATCACACACAGTTGTCCTCTTGTCTCTGTGAGCACCCTGGCATGTACACCCCCCCACACACACATCATACACAGAAATTACATTTTCTTTGTTTTATTTTGTTTTGAGACAGGGTCTCATCACATGGCCCTGACTGACCTGGAACTCATAGAGACCCACCTGCCTCTACCTCCTGAGTGCTGGGATTAAAGGTGTAAGCACTTGGTGCATAATAAAAAATATTTTAGGAGTTTATTTTTTAATTTATGTGTGTGAATGTTTTACCTGCATGCATGAATACAAAACCACTATGTAAGGAAGCCAGAAAAGGACACTGGGTCCTTTAGAACTAGATTTGCAAACAACTGTCAGCTGCCACGTGAATGCTAAGGACTAAACCTAGATCCTCTGCAAAAGCAACAAGTGTTATTAACTGTTAGGCCATCTCTAGGGCCTCCCCCCAATAAGTACTTTTTTAATGAAAAAATAAAAATAACATAATAGCTGGATGATGGTGGTGCATGCCTTTAATCCCAGAATTCAAGAGGCAGGGGTGGGTAGATCTCTGTAAGTTTAAAACCAATCTGGTCTACAGAAAGAGTTCCAAGACAGTCAAGACTACACAAGAAACTCTATCTTAAGGGGAAGGAAGAAAGGAAGGGAGGGAAGAAGGGAGGGAGGGAGGAAGGAAGGACAAAAAGGAGGGAGGGAGGGAGGGAGGGAGGGAGGGAGGGAGGGAGGGAGGGAGGGAGGGAATAAAAATAACAAGGTGCAAACTAACTGGAGAAGACACCCAGTTTCAATCTCTGGCCTCCACACATACAAACACATACATATTTAAAACATACAAACAAAAGAGAAAAACATTTTAATTAGACTGCAGAAATGGTTTAGCAATTAAGAGTCCTTGCTGCTCTTTCAAAGGACCACGACCCACACTGACGACTCACAAACACCTGTATTTCTAGCAGAGGATTCTATGCTCTCTTCTGGTTCCAACAGATACCTGTACTCATGCAACACAAAGACGCAAAATTAAAAATAATAGTACTAAATGTTTTCATTATTTTTAAATCACTTTTATGTGTATGGCTGTTTTACCTGCATGCCACATGCCCACAGAGGGCAGAAGAGGGCACTGATTAGATCCCCTAACAGATGGCGTTACAGTGGTTCTGGACTGCCCTGAGTGCTGGGAGTCAAACCCAGGTGCTCTGAAAGAACAACCAGTGCTCTTTTTATATAAATATTTAAATTTAATTTTTCTTTATGTGCATTGGTATTTGGCCTGCATGTATGTCTATGTGAGGGTGCTAGATCCCCTGGAACAGGAGTTACAGACAGTGGTGAACTGCCAAGTGGGTGCTGGGAATTGAACCTGGGTCCTCTAGAAGAACAGCAGCTAGTGCTCTTAACCGCTGAGCCATCTCTCTAACCCATAATTAATGTTTTTTAAAAACTAAATAAAACAGGAAGATAGCTAAATATGACAGATGTTTTATTTAAAAAATTAAACACAAAAAGGAAAGCAAAGCAAAGCAAAGCAAACCTAATGGCTAAAGGCAATTCTAGGCTCCTTGGCATCTAAGACATAAGCTTCAATTGCATTCTCTGGTTAAACAAGACTCCCTGTCCAGCCTATACCTGCAGTGCATTGACGACTCGGATGGGATGCTCCTCTCCGAGAGCCTGGATGCAGTGCTGGAATAAACAGTTAACATTGTCCCTGATCTTCATTAACTCTTCGCCATCCAGGGACTCCAGCTTGCCTTCCAGATACTCTAAATTCACCTGCCAAAAGAACAATAAGGGCCTGAGCAGACTTTTAGCACAACTGTTACTTACCCAAGGACTCCAACAGGCCGCCCAAACTCACCTTCATGAGAAAGAGCTCCTCCCAAAACCGAGGACTACACTTACTGGGGTCCTCTGTCTGAAATCACAAGATAAACATGTTCAACTCCATTGCCAACTCAAAAAGCATCAAAAATATTGTCAACTTTACCTGTCAAATTTAATTTTAAAAATGTTTTCACATCTTAAACTACAATAGGGGAAAAGAACAAAGTTTTTTATAGGCACTGTGTATGGATAAATATTCTCCACACCAAAAGTGAAACAATGGCTCAAAAATGTCCTTTAAAGACTTTCCATTAAAAAAAAGAAGAACGAGAAAAGGTTAGGCCAACCACACATGATAACACACGCCTTTACGTCAGCATTTGGGAGGCAGAGGCAGGTGTGCCTCTTGTGAGTTCAAGGCCAACCTGGTCTACATATCAAGTTTCAGAACATCAAGGAATATACTGAAAGACCCTGCCTCAAAAAAGAAATGGGGGGGGGGCTGAAAAGAACATGGGCTATGCTTCCAGAGGACCTGGGTTCAATTTCCAGCACCCACATGTCAGCTCACACCTGTGACTCCAAGACCCAACACCCTCACACAGACATACATGCAGACAAAACACTAACGCACATAAACAGATTTTCAAAAAGACTATTTGGACTAAAAAACTGAAGATTCAAGGTTAGGTGTGGTGATTCATGCCTACACTACTCAAATGAATGTGGCAGGATGGTCATTGTGAGTGTGAGCACAGTTTGATCTACATAGTGAGTTCCAGGCCTGCCTGAACTATATAGCAAGATTCTTTGTCTAAAAATAAACCAAGGGACAGCCAGAAGACTCCGTGAGTAAAGGAACTTGCCACCAAGCCTCAGAACCCAAACAGTACAAGGGCTGCTGCAAGATGACCTCTGACTTTCACACACATGCCATAGTTACTGTTCCCTTGCGCTCTTGCTGTATACATGTGTGTACACACAGAGAGAAATAATAGATGAACACAATTTTAACATTTTCAAAAGAAACAGAGTCAATCTAGCTGTGCATTATAACAGGCCTTACCATAAAAATCTCATCATACATCAGCACCACTTTTTCCTTTAATGGTTTTTTTGAGGCTGAAGATTTCCGGAGCAAGCCTCCTCGTTTCTCTACCTGTGCCATGGCTAGAGAACCTGTGGGGTAGGGTGAGACACCTTTTAGGACAGTGAAAACATGATACCATAATAGAAGAAATGTGTCAAGATGCATCTGTTCAAACCCACAGAACCAAGCACCAAGGATACACCTACACAAACACCGACTCCAGGTGGTAGCAATTGTAAATCAGTGTAATTTACCAGCTGTGACAAATGCACAACAGGACAGGCTGTGCATACACAGAACACAGAATGGGTGGACTACTGCCACCCTCCTCTCAATTTTGCTAAGAATCGAAAATGCCTCCAAAAAGACAAACTCGTTTAAAAAACAAAAATCAGAGCATGGTGGCGCCTGCCTGTGGTCTGGGAATGGGGGAGGGCAAGAGGATTAAGAGTTCAAGGTCATCCATCCTTAGCTGCACAGAGTTCAAGGCCAGCCTGGGCTACAGAAACCCCTGTCTTAAAAAAAACGAAAGAGGAGGGGGTAGGGGAGAGAGAATGTCAGAACACTCTTCTACATTCTGTAGACACTACAGAATCTACTGAATTATCTCTCAATGTAGGAAGAATAAATAATAAATAATTATGTTTATAGATCTTGTACATCAGTTCAATGTACATTAGTTCAATACCCCTCCCTCAAACCAGGCAATGTTAAGACTTAAAATATTATGTGACCTACAGCACAATACATTTTAAATCCTTAAAGCATGCCAGTGGCTAAAGCTTAAAGCTGATCTAAAATCAAACGGGAAAGGGTAACTAGCTCCATCTCTAATAAGTCTGGCCGCAAATTTGAGAGTAATAAAAGGAAGGTGCAAAGGGCATAGCGCCCACAGAATGACTGTGAAGTAAGATTTCAAATATTGATCCAGCTTAGGACCATTAGGGCAGGAAGTATGCTACAGGCTGATGTGCTCTATTGATTTCCCCCACGTAAGCGAGTCTTCAGCTCGGCAAAGCACTTGGTCTTCACTACCTCATAAATCACACCGCACTTGACTGTCTTCAGAAATTCCTCTGGAAAAAGACTATATAAGCAGGAAACAGCAGTTAAAAAGCCAAAAATAGATCTGATTTCAAAATGATAATATACTAATCAAACGTAATTATATATATTTATAATACTATTATAAATCAAACTTCAACCTATTTCTCAGTTCCATGTAAGCAATTCTAACCTCATGCCCAAATTTTCAGATCTTCCTTCAAAAGAACTCTCAATAATTTTCCAACTGTAACTTAAAATCCCACAGGTCTCCAGTGCAAATTTACAGACATTTCTTCACCTCCCTGATTTATTTTTATTATTAGCCAAGTTCCCCTGCTCTTAAACACTGAGCTCTGTGTATGAAATTTAAGCCCATACAATGACAAGTAGCAGGATACTAGAGAAAGGCCTGATTTTCCTTCTAGATAAATCCAAAGCAAATGAATTAATTTTGTAAAATGAATTTTAAAAATATTCGCTACCTCTTAAGTCAAAACCAAAATTGTACTTAAAAGGTGTGTCCAAAAGTACAAAAGATTTTATCTTAGATATCATCTTGCCCTAGCTAGTACATGCAACCAAAACAGGGAGATCCCCACTCTGAGCGTGTACCAAGGACAGAAAACTTCTCCAAGCAGGTATTAAAAACACCTTTAGCATAAGGACTACACATATACTTCTCTTAGAAACATTTGGTTCATGGGAAATGCTCAGCAGAGGTTCATACCAAGACTGAAATAAAAAGAACTTCTCAAAAGCTATAGGCACGGACAGACATGGTGGTTCTATATATAGAAAGTTCCAGTTCTAGGGAGATTCTGTCTCAAAACCTGGCCAGATAGGCAGGCGATATGGCTCGATGGGTAAAGGCACCTGCTCGCAAGCCTAACAGCCTTACTTTCATCTCAGGAACCCACATGGTAGGAGAGAACCAATTCCCAAGATGTCTTCTGACTTCCACACTTGCACCCACATAAATAAGTAAGTATAATAAAAATACTTAAATTTTGACCAGGTCCGATGGCTTGCACCTGTAATCCTACCTCTCAGAAGCTGAGACAAAAGGATTGTTAAGAGCTCAAGGCCAGACCTAGAGAGATTTTAAGAGCACTGGCTGTTCTTCCAGAGGACCTGGGTTCGATTCTCAGCTGTGGTGATATATTGTCTATCTAATAAAGACTGCCTGAAGATCAGAGGACAGAGTCAGCCACAGAGTTAGCCATAGAGGTCAGGCAGTGGTGTTACACGCCTTTAATCCTAGCACTCAGGAGGCAGAGTCAGGGATCTGTCTGGATCTCTGCTGAGTTCAAAGCAACACTGGCACATGAATCTAATCCAGTCCAGGAAATAAACAGAGCCAGGCTTGGAGGCACACACCTTTAATCCCAGCACTTTGGATCCAATACCTCTGCTCCCAGTACTTGGAAAGCACAAAGGCTTTAATAACAGCACTAGGAACTTTGAGACAGGAAGTGATATGGCTGGGCAGAGAAGGAATATAAAGGGAGAGAAGACAGAGTTTGGCCCCTCCATTTCACCTCTATTCAGTCTGAGGATTCCTGGAGACAGAATCTACCCTGTTGGCTTGAGGCGTTTACTATGTTTGGAGTGGCTGTGGCTTATTCCTCTCTCTCTGATCTCTCAGCTTTTCTCCACTATCTGGCTCCAGGTTTTTATTATAATACCAATTAGGATTTGTGTAACACTTAGCACCCACATGGAAGCTCACAACCATCTATAGCTCCAGTTCCATGAGATCTGATGGCATCTTCTGGCCTCTGAGCACCAAACACACATTTGCTGCATAGACATACTTTTAGGCAAAGTACCCATACACATAAAATAAAAATAAACCTTGAAAACAAAATCCAAAGCCAGCTTGAACCACAGAGTAAATCTGTCTCAACGAACAAAACAAAGTCCTAGAACCCTAGGCATGGTGATACAGATTAGGAATTTCAATTAGGGAGACAGCAAAATCTGGGCATAGAAAAAAATAGGGAGTGGAAAAACCCAGAATTTATAATCATTCTCAGTTACACGGTAGGTTAAAGGCCAGCCTGGCACACATAGACCAACAACAATAAAAAGTCCTGGTTAAACATAAAAGTCTAGTCAAGACCTCTCTCTACTATTTCATTAGGCTTTCAAGTTTGCTATAACCTAGAGAAAGCAGAAGATAAAAAATAAAAAAGACTCAAACAATTTCCACTATATTGATCACGGCTTTGTCTTAAAGCATGAAATACAGCTCCTGCTCAAAACAGTCCTGTGTGGCTTAAACAGGTTGTCAAAAGGAAGATGTCCTTATCTAGGGAAAATAAATTGGAAATCAAGAGAAACCTATTTAAATAAATCACAAACAATGCAATTCTACTTGAAGTGGACAGAGATCCCATATGTGCTCGGCTTCAATGGGTTGATTAGCAGGAACATCAAGAATCACAAGTTCCTAAGATGTAAAAAGCAGGTGTTTACAAACATCTCCCTTATGAGGGTCAATAATTAGATTACAGCTAATCAATGTCCACTCCAAACCTAATAAACTCTGTTTCAGGATCGATACTTTCTAATAAGCAAAAGGGACTCAAAGAGAAGAGGAAAAATAATTCTGATCCAATCTACTAAATTTCCAAAGAAATTAAATTATTTTCCTGGCTCTTCTTCCACTTGAGGCAAGAAGAAACAGAGCCAAAGGTCTTAACTCCATGGTTCTATCATCATCACAGGCAGCTGGAATCTGCTACCCAAACTGCCCACTGACTTGAAACTGAGAACATAAAACCTGCTCCCATCAACACTCCGGCCCCTGGAATTCAGCAAATTAGGTTTTCTGCAGTGGGAGACTAGAAGTGCAAAATTCCCACAAGTTACTCTTTAGATCTCAGAAATTAAACTTAAACTTGTAATGCCATATCTTGGGGGTGGAGAGATGGCTTAGTAGTTAGCAACACTGGCTGTTCTTCCAAAGGACCCAGGTTCAATTCCCAGCACACACATGGCAGCTCACAACTGTCTATAATTCCCATCTCAAAGGATCCTATGCCCTCTTCTGGACTCCTCAGGTTCCAGACACCCATGGTACACAGACATACACATAAAATAAATAAGCCGGTCACGATAGCCATGCCCTTTATTCTAGGACTCAGGAGACCAAGACAGACGAACATCTGTGAGTTTGAGGCCAGCCAGGTCTACAAAAATCGGGGGGGGGGGGGGGGGGGTTTATCCTATAACCAGATGTGAAGGAAAGTATCTGAAAACAGACCAAGCAGTCTCTAGGCAGTGTCCCAGGCCTTCAATCCCAGCATTTGGAAGGCAAGCAGATCTCTGTGAGTTCAAAGCCATTCTGGTCTACAAAGTGAGTTCCAGGTCAGCCAAGGCTACACAGAAATCTCAGAAAATCTAAAAAATAAATTTAAACAAAAAAAGTCCTAGAAGAAGGAAAAAAACAAGTCAACTGAGACTACTAGAAGCATCTTGAAGAAAAATTGCCTGAGGGAACTACTTTAGGAGATTAAAGTGGGTCTCCATGAGAAAATAATAGTAGGCTTAAATAACAGGAAGAAACCAGCCTCCTGAACTGGGAAAGTATGAGATGAAGGGAAAGTCAGGTAAACAGACCCCAAGATCTGAACACATTAACATGTCAGAGAGAAACCCAGATCCCTAGATTAGGCTGTACTCTTTTTCAAAAGATTCTGTAAAGTTTATTGTTGAGGTTGTTTGTGTTCCTAAGTTTTGTTTGTTTGGGTTTGTTTTGTCTTATGGAGCTAGGAACTAAACCCGGAGCCTTGCACATTAAAGACAAGTGTCCTACTACATTCCCAGCCCCCACTTTTCAAAGATACAGAAATTTCAAGGTGACTCAGCAGGAAAAGGTGCTTGACAACCAACCCTGCCTGACAACCTGAGTTTGATCACTGGGATCCACACGGTAGAGGGAGAGAACTAATTCCTGCACGCTGTCATCATCTCATCTCACGTGTGCGCACACACACACTAAACTAATTAGTTAACTAAATGTAACGATTTTTAAAATGTTTTAGGGAGTGAAGAAACTGATCAGTCATTAGCAAAGCTTGCTGTTCTTGAAGAGTCAGGTTCCCACTACCCAAATAAGAGGCTGCCAACAGCCCACGATTCCAGTTTCAGAGGGTCTGATGCTGTCTTCTGGCTGCTACCCACTCTTCTAGTCTCAGCAAGTAACTATTCATGTGCATTCATAAATACTCATAGACACATATTTACACATACATAATAAAATCTTTAATATTCTTTAAAAAGTATTGAAATATCTATCAGCAGAGAGGCTTGAGAGATGTCTCAGTGGTTAAGAACATGTGCTGCTCTTACAGAAGTCCTAAGTTTGACTCCTGAGGATCCAATAACCTCTTCTGGCCTCTGAGGGCACTTCACTGACATGGACAAACCCACACTCAGACATACAAGCGCAAATACAATTAAAACTAAAAAGATACATCTTTTTGTTATATTTTGTTTTGTTGCTTTTTGAGACAGGGTTTCTCTGTGTAGCCCTGACTGCCCTGGAACTCACTCTGTAGACCAGATTGGCTTCTACCTCACAGAGATCCTCCTGCCTCCGCCTCCCTCTTAGGACAACATCCTTCACTTTACATCCAAACACCATTTTGGTTTTGAGGAAGTAGAATGATACTGACATTTGGTAGACTCAGTCTGGCATTTCCTATATGTGTCTGTTTATTTATGAGGCTCATACTTTCATAATATTAATTAGTACAGCTGACTTCCAATCAGCTAGATCTACTATTAATCTAGAAGTAAGCAGAGTACTAGGATTAAAGGTGTACACTACTATGCCAGATGTAAAAATAAATAAATAAATATTAATACAATAGAATGAAATATTATAGGAGCATCATACAATTAAATACATACAGAAATTTACAAAAGACATTAATGATACATGGAGGCTGGAGAGATGGCTCAGAAGTCAAGAGCCCTGGCAGCTTTTCCAAAGGACACAGGTTCAATTCCCAGCACCCACATGTCAGCTTACAACTGCCTATAATTCCAGTTTCAGGTGATGTGATGTGCTCACACAGACAAACATGCCACAAAACAGCAATGTAAATAAATAAATAATTTTTTTAATTGCCAGGTATTGATGGTACATGCCTTTGATCACAAAACTCAGAAGGTATAGGCAGGTGGATCTCTGTGAGTTCAAGACCAACCTGGTCTATAGAATTAGTTCCAGGACAGTCAAGGCTCAGAACAATGTTGCTCACTAGCTTGCTCACCATGGTTTGCTCAGCCTACTTTCTTATATAACCTAGGACCACCTGCCTAAGGAGCACAGCCCACAGTAGACTGGGCTTTTCGACATCAATCAAGAAAATGCCCCAAAGACTTGCCTACAGGCCAATTTGATGGAAGCATTTTCTCAACTGAAGTCCCCTCTTCTCAGATGACCTTAGCTTGAGTGAAGTTGAAGGAAAAAACCAACAGCTCATTGCTACTGTGTTGGTTTAACATATTTTAGTCATCTGAGCATAATGCTCCATCAACACTTGATTATAAATGGAAAAACACTAGTCTTAGAGTTACTACTGCTGTGATGAAACTCCATGATCAAAAGCAAGTTCAGGAAAAAAGGGTTTATATGACATACACTTCCATATCATAGTCCATCACTGAAGGAAATCAGGATAGAAACCCAAGACAGAAATCTGGAGACAGGAGCTGATGCAGAGGCCATTGAGAAGTGCTGCTTACTTGCTCATCACGGCTTGCTCAACCTGCTTTCTTACGGAACCCAGAACCACTAGTCCAAGGGTGGCCCAGCCACAACAGCTGGGTCCTCCCTCATCGATCACTAATTGAGAAATGCCCTACAACTGAATCTCATAAAGGTATTTTCTCCATTGACTTTCAATTAACTCTAGTTCGTGTCAAGTTGACATAAAACTAAACAGCAACCACTGTAAACCAAAAAGAGAAAGATGAACTAAGGAACAATTCAAGTATGGCTCTGAAAGTGTGCTTTAGTACTACAGAGGTGTGATGGCCTGATTCAGGTTCTTCTGAGGTACCTCCTAGCTATGTAGACTCCTGACCCTTCCTACTACTACACTATGTAAAAATGTGTGGCTGTGACTGGTTTAATAAAAAGTTGAGTAGCCAATAGCTAGGCAGGAGAAGTTAGGTACCACTTACTGGCAGAGACAGGGGGATCCAGGTGCATGGGAGATACCAGTGAGAAAGTGAAGTCAAACACACAGAATGAAGAAGAGTTAAAAAAGCCGAGTGGAAGAACATAGGTTAATAAAAACAGGTTAACTTAACTTTTAAGAGTTAGTTAGGAACAAGCTTAAGCTAAACACAAGCTTTCATAATTAATACTAAGTCTCTGTGTCATTATTCGGGAGCAGGCAGTCCAAAGAAAATCCAGCTATAATTGGTACCCAACATGAGGGCCTGAGAAAGCTGAAGAAAAAAAAAGTCAGATATAGCTTCCTGATGATGGCAATCTCTAGTGTAGGCTTAGTGCTCGAAGCATACAGAGGTGCAGCTCCTTTAAGAGGCCCTGCTATGCAGCAGACATTTAAAATGGCACTGCTACCAGCAAGAAATTACTTCCTAGAGCTGAGGTGGATAGATGCAGTTCCAGGCCTGGATTATAGGCAGAGAAGCTCAGCTCTCACCAACTGGAAGAGGGTGGAGCCAGGATTAATTCTCACTGACCCGAAGGGGATAGGGCCAGCTGCCAGTGCTGTGTGCTGTGTGCTAATATAAGCAGTGCAGTGGACAGCCTAGCTGTCATCTAACAGGTTATGATTTGGCTTAAGTGGTCAGAAAAAAAATGCTGCAGATGCAAGGGGGTGAAGGTCCAGGCTGAGAAAACCTCTGCATAGGTAGAGTATGCTTGAAAATGTGCTTAGGTACAGAAGAAAATGGAGGGCCAGAGAGGTGATTCAAAGGTTAATAGCACTGGCTGCTCTTGCAGAGGACATGTGATGTGAGAATGCCTTTCTGTATGCTGTGAATCTCAATCTTTAAATAAAGAAGCTGTTTTGGGCCATGACAGGCACCTAGAAGAAGTAGGAGGAGAAATCAGAGCATAGGTAGGAGAAGCAGGGCACAGTCAGGCAGATCAAGCAAGCTGCCCAAAGAGCAACAACATGTAAGGAACACAGGTGAGCCACAGGCCACGTGGCAGACAGATTAATAGAAATGGGTTGATTTAAGATGTAAGAGCTAGCTAGCAATGTGCCTGAGAAATAAGTCAAACAGCATGAAGTTAATATCAGCATCTGAGTCATTTCTAAGGGCCTGAGCGGCTGGGCAGCTAAGGGGTCTGGCACGGCAGGGTCTGGGCCTCTGGCTGCCCGGGACCAAGAAACCCCCTTGCAACAGACATGGGTTCAATTCCCAGCCTGGCAGCTCACAAGTGTCTGTACCTCCTGTCTGTACCTAGGGGATTTGACACCCTTATATAGACATACATGCAGGCAAAACACCAATGTACATAAAATAAAAATAAATATTTTTTAAAAAGAAATGAGTATAGTCATATAAATAAATAGTTTAAAAATAATTAAGCCAAGTCTTTTAAATAAGTAAAGTAATAGAAAAAGAATAAGTCACATACGGATGGGGAATACACACACAGGTTGTCTGGATCCTGTACGGTGTTTTCTTGACTTTGAATTTTTAAAAGCTAATGAACAAAAAACAAAAAACAAACAAACAAAAACAGCAGCTGCTGAGAGATACTGGACTGTGGAAAAACTACTGAATTAAACCAGCCAATATATTTTAAGGATGCCTTAACTTTAGAATGAAGCCAGAAAATGTGTTGCATTGGGGGAGAGGTTATGTCTTTGTTTCCACAGGAAATAAAAAGCTATGGATTTCTTCAAAATTAGTAAAGATCAAACTAGAGCAAGAAAGACCTCTGAAAATCTTAGTTGCAGATATGAAAGGAAAAACAAGAAAAACTATAAGACAGGTAACATATATACTGACCTCTCTGCTATGGGAACAGCTCTAAGACTGGATGAGACATGACTACATGACTTATTATTAAATGCGATCCTTTCATACAGTATGAATATGCAGTCCAAATGGACTTATAAAATTGAAAATGCCTTTTACCTGTCAAATATAGAACAAATAAATCTTTAACTGACTTGTACACACAGCACATTCCATATTTATGTTAATGCAAGTATGTATGGTACCTTTTAAAAGTCTATGTGTTTTCAGAAGAAAAAAATAAAAAGAACATACACTAATAACCAGTGATCAGCCTCACAGAGTGCCTCTGTTTCAGTTTCCTCAAAAATCTACATCCAAAACAACTTTAAAGTTGCTAGATGAGATGGTTTAGCCTCATAGACTACTCCATCCAGGATTTCAACTAAACCCTTCACCTTCCCATTACACAGAAACTGGACAACAATACTGCTAGCTCTCCCAGAACTTGACCATTATCTTAATTTTCTCAAGGTCTCCCAAAGATGTAGTTGCCTCCAAACACAAGGAGTTAATTTTAAAAACATGATGCCCACATTTTCAAGAGGTGAGATGGGTGGGTTTTGGTCATTCAATGGGTTATGGATGTTGGATCATCATTTAGGTAAGTTAGTTGTAAATTGTTACTGGTCACAGTAAGGGAAGAAACTAAGCAAAGGAGGTTCAAGAGATTCAAGAATCTCTTTCCAATAAGAAAAAGGGGGCTATAAGAACAATGATAAAAGGTTAGACCGCTAAATCTACTTTTAAACTAAAAAGCAGCTATTCATCTCAAATATTTTATACTGGTATAAATTCTTGTATACTGATACAAATTTAAGGTTATTTTTGTTATAGCATACTGTATATAAGTTTCTAGTCTTAAGGTATTTTTGTATATTGATTCAAATTTAACATTTCTGTTACAACATACTGTAAGGTATCATAGCTCTGAAGCTCACTTAAAAATGTAAAGTTCTAGTCTTATCAATAGTCCTGAAAGCTATTATCATAAGTTATTAAGGATAATTAAGAAATACAGGTTAGTCATTTATAACAATCAAACTTGTAGTTAGGTTTAAGCCCAAACAGATATATTTTAGATAAATAAGGGGTCTTCAAATACTTCAGATACCTACAGAATATGGCATTTAAGATGTTTTAATAGCAGAAGACTTTTCAGGACAGTGAGATACTTCTGCTCCTGATAGCACAAATCTACTTCAGAGAAGATGATGAGCACTGAAGAATCTCCACAAGGAGTTTGTTTTTTTGTTTGTGGCAAAGTGAGCCATTGGGCAAGAAAATTCCCTGCCTTGACTGTTGACAGAGCTGTACAAATTGGACCAGCAGGAAAAACTGAGAGCAAGTGATAATCTGCCAAGACAAGATAGGATAGTTCTCCAGAATTCCTGCTTCACAGAAAACTCTGTAAGACATTCTGGGCCCGAAGGCTGGAGAGGAACCTTGGGGCAGGCAGCCTTCTGTCATTTCTATAGCTTTGGAAGTTGCTTTCTCTGAACTTCCTTTTTACACAAGTAACATTTTATCCTTCCCCAGTCTCTGGTGGGAGTTGAAGACTTGATAGTTTTACTGTTTTATTTGTTACCAAATTCAGAGAAGAAACAAGAAATAAAAAGTTTATAAGGTTGAGATACATAAAAGCTTAAGTTATTTATCTAAGAAAATGTTTTAAGGTCTAAAAAGGTATTTTTAGGATGGTAATACAAGTTATGATAGAAAGTGGTTAGGTATAAAACTTTGAACTCATCAAGATAGAATATATAATAGAGTAATTCTCCAAATTTGCCAAATACAAATAGACTGGACATTGTTACTTGATAATTGTTCTTATTTTATATAGTTTTACTGTGTTAGAGTTAAACCCTTTCTGTTTTATTTAGTAAAATGGGAAATGCTGCAGGATATTTGTACACTGTAGGAAGATGTGTCACTGTAATTGGTTTAATCAAGAGCTAAGCAGCCAATAGCTAGGCAGCAGGTGAGGTTAGATGGGACTTCAGAGCAGAGAGAAGAACTCAGAGGGGTGAATCTAGGCAAGCAGAAGATGCCAGCAAGACATGGAGAAGGAAGAGGCAAAAAGTCAAATGGCAGAATGTAAATAGAATAGAATAACAGAAACAGGTTAATTTAAGATTAAGAGTTATTTGAGAACAAGCCTAAGCTAATGGCCAGGCTTTCATAATTAACAAGTCTCCATGTCATTATTTGGAGGCAGACAGTCCAAAGTTCAACTATAGTCTACATTTTTTGTTTGTCTGTTGAAACAGAGTCTATGTAGTCTTAACTATCATGAAATTCACTACATACATAAAGCTGGACTAGAACTCACATAAGTCCACCTATCTCTGCCTCCCAAATTCTGAGATTAAAGACATGGAACACCACACCCAAATGGGGTGTGGAGGTCATAGGTT
The DNA here is from genome assembly GCA_033318265.1 of Phyllotis vaccarum. Lineage (NCBI taxonomy): Eukaryota > Metazoa > Chordata > Mammalia > Rodentia > Cricetidae > Phyllotis > Phyllotis vaccarum. Next base: position 15,726,473 of record JARWLC010000004.1, on the reverse strand, counting down.
TTTAACAATCTCTCCAGGTCGGTGGTTTCTAAGTGTCCCCACAGACACTTGTTAATATCTAGAGACATATTTCATTGTTCCAACCATGATAAATACCAATGGAATCCACAAGGTCGAGGCCAAGGGTACTGCTAAGCATCCTACAACGTACAGAAAACCTTCTCAAACAAGGAAGTATGTATCCCAATATGCCAACAATGACAAGGTTAACAAACCCTACTCCAAGTAATTCTATAGCTTGAAAACCATGTATGGAAACTGGCCTTTGTGTACAAAATCACAGCATTAATGAAGTGGGGGCAAAAAATCAAGAGTTTAAGGTCATTCTCAGTCATATAACAAGTTTGAGTATCTGTACTCCCAACATCAGGAGGGCAACAGTCATCCAGCATCACTCATCAGTGAGAAACCTGGATCAATGAGTCTGACATCCTCACCTGTACACATGCGCATATGTACATACACACAAAAAATGTGTCTGTAATTGCAACGTCCAAGAGGCTGAGACAGGAGAGTCACTGCCAGATCAGGACCAGCCTGAGGTACATGTCAAAACTCTGTCTCAAATACAAACAAAACAAAAGTTTAGCAAAGTCAACTTTTCATGGCCATTTTTAACAATCACTCAAAGTCAATGGATCTCATAGGGGACAATTTTGCCATGAACCATTCGCCCAATACCTAAGAGAGACAACACATTTATAACAAACAAAAAACAGACTCCTAACCTGGCTTTCCTAAAAGGTTCCTGGTTACTACAGATTAAAAGGTTTAAAAATATGTGTGAGTGTGTGTGTGTATGTGTGTCTTTAGGCAGAGCCATGGGTGTAGACTTTTCCTTGCTACATCTCACTCATTCCAGAGAGGTCCTAGGTTCCATCCCTAACACTAAACAAAAAAGACTAGTTACCTGCTTCCCACACCCTTCCGTAAGACCTACCACACTAGCTGGCCAACATCACTAGAAAATGTAGGCTTTTCTACCTGTGCATTCTACTCTCCCTTTTCAAACTACACTGCATCTCAAAGCCTAAGATCCACTTACCTTCACATGATTGCTTGGTACCGGTTCTTACTAGCATGGGCAACATGCCCCCCACTCCCAGCCCAAAGCCTGGGAACAGTACAGAACCCCTTCAGTTTACTCCATCTCTTCTGCTGTGCTCCACTCTGGAACAGCTGAGAGAACCAGGCAGACTTTTACTGCTAGTTACTCCAGGTCTGTCTTTAAACTGAAAGCGGAGTAGGCCTGCATCGGGGCTGCATCCAGGAGCCACATCATGGAGACTGGACAGACCCTCTTGGCCTGCATCGGGGCTGCATCCAGGAGCCACGTCATGGAGACTGGACAGACCCTCTTGGCCTGCATCGGGGCTGCATCCAGGAGCCACGTCATGGAGACTGGACAGACCCTCTTGGCCTGCATCGGGGCTGCATCCAGGAGCCACGTCATGGAGACTGGACAGACCCTCTTGGCCTGCATCGGGGCTGCATCCAGGAGCCACGTCAAGGAGACTGGACAGACCCTCTTGGCCTGCATCGGGGCTGCATCCAGGAGCCACGTCAAGGAGACTGGACAGACCCTCTTGGCCTGCATCGGGGCTGCATCCAGGAGCCACGTCATGGAGACTGGACAGACCCTCTTGGCCTGCATCGGGGCTGCATCCAGGAGCCACGTCATTGAGACTGGACAGACCCTCTTGGCCTGCATCGGGGCTGCATCCAGCAGCCACGTCAAGGAGACTGGACAGACCCTCTTGGCCTGCATCGGGGCTGCATCCAGGAGCCACGTCAAGGAGACTGGACAGACCCTCTCCATCCTATCAGTGTTCTTCTAATCCTTCAGTCCTTATCTTCAAAGCACTGCTTCCCCTCTGTGGGAGGGATATTCCCTCATACACGACTGTGGTAATAAGTTATATATTTAATAAAACCAGTCTGAAATATCAGAGAAGATATCCACCCACAGTCAATCCAGGAGGATCAGAGATGGTAACTCACATCTTTAATCTCAGCACAGGGAAAGACCAGGAGTGGTGACCTACATCCTTAATCCCAGCAGATGAGTTTGAGGCCAGCTTGGTTTACAGAAGGAGTTCTAGGCTCCCAGGCAGGCAGTGGTGGTGCCAGGCCTTTAATCCCATAACTCCAGAGACAGAGGAGATCTTTCTGTGTTTCTGTGAGTTCAAGGCTAACTACCAAATAGCCCACGCCTTTAATCTTAACCTGGATGTGAAACAACTGGGTGAAGAGGGTATTTAAGGCAGGCATAGGAAGACAGAGCAGGCAGTAGAAGCCACGAGGAGGAGCCGGGCTGAGAAAGCTGGAAGACAGCTGGGTGAGATCTGACTGTGGTGTTTCTTCTCTTTGATAGTTCAGCCTTTCCCGATACCTGGCTCTGAGTTTCCTTCATTACACCCAGAACTTGTGCATCACACAACGCTACTCAGAACTTATACGCACTTGGCACTATTCTCTGTGCTTTAAATACTCTATTCTTTACAATCATCACAAAATAGGTATTACTGTCATAATTTCATATGAATTTTGCTTTGCCTAAAATAATAGATGGCAAATGGAAAGGACATTAAATGTTCTTCTCTGGTAGTGATCCACTCTATTAGAATGTCCTGTGACTGGTCAACAGATGGATCAGTGAGTAAAGGCACCTGGGATAAAATCTGACCTCTTGAGTTGGATCCCCAGCATCCACACAGTGGAAGGAGCCCTGTCCGCCACAAGCACAAGCAATCTTCTGACCTTCACACACACCTTACAGCATGAGCATCCAGAGACACACACAAACACACACATAAGAATGTCTTGTGTGTGCAGAAACTCAGATGCTAAGAACTACTAAATTATTAAAAACCAGATTGAGTGAGCTATGACTTTAGGGAGTGGACTTTGCTTAAAACTGAACACAGGAGTGGGCAGTGGTGGGGCACACCTTTAAACCTAGTACTTTAAACCTTTAAACCTAGCACTAGGCAGAGGCAGGCAGATCTGTATGAATTTGAAGCCAGCCTAGTCTATAGAGTGAGCTGCAGGACAGCCAGGACCATTATATAGAGAATCTTTGTCCCAGAAAACCAAAATTATACTGAATGCAGAACTTTGAACACACCCAAGCACTCTACAACTGAGTTTCATCTCTAGCCAGCCCTTAAAGTTACAATTCTAAGTCCAAACTAATCTATGATATCAACATTCCCACTTTATCCAAAAAAGCCTACTAGTAAAGCACTTGAAGATTGTCATCTCTGTTTTCTAGACCGGAAAAGAACCAGACTGATTTAGAAAAGCACATGAGCCAATATATGACAATGTCCAAATTTTCGTGTGAGCTGTAAGCAGCACTTACCTCATCCTGTATTTAGTCTGAATTTAAAAGCAGAGTACAGGATAGCAAAATGATTCAGTAGAAAAATATGCTACTGCCAAGTCTGAGGACCTGAGTTCAATCCCAGGAACCCACATGGTAGAAGGTAAAAACCAACCCCAGAAAGTTGTCCCCTGACCTCCACATGCATGCCATGGTACATGAGTAGACACACACACAAAATAAATAAAAGCAGAGGTAACAGAAAGATTGTCCCAAGACTAGGTAACAAGTAGCAAAATCTAGAACTTACTACACCTCTATCAGGCACAGTCTACACTTACCACAAGTGAACTGTCTTAAAGAAAGTGAAATAGGGCTGTAGGTTTAGCTCAGTGGAAAGTATTATGTCCAAAACTCAGACAAGACAGACAGACAGACAGACAGACACACACACACACACACACACACACACACACACACACACAAATCTGGTCACCATCAAACTTACTAAACTGTCTAGTCCCACAAACTGACAATGCAGATAAAGAGGTTTATATATAAGCTGAGCATTTATCCCAGCACTTGGGAGACAGAGTAGTCAGATGTGAGTTCCAGACAGCAAGGGCTATGAAGAAAAATCTGTCTCAAAAAAACAAAAATAAGGCTGGGTGGTGGTGATCTTGAAAAACTAAACCAAAACAAAACCAAAGGGGGGGGGCTATATAACCATAACCTCCTAATCCCTTTCAAATTACCTTACAGAAGAAGTAATGAAGTAATGCTGGCCTTCATAAGACCTGTCTCAAAAAAAAAAAAAAAAAAAAAACCCTGCAACATCAAAAGCTGACAATATTTCAGGAAACTCTGGCTGAAAACTATTTTCCTGCCATCACACATAATGAAAATCATCGTGAGATGCTTTTCTTAAGCAGGCACCTCTTGTAAATTAAAACTGCATATCTCCATCTCAAACTCTGAACTTCCTCAAACAGTACACAGTTATTTTCTCAATTCCTTCTGTTGAACATGAATAGCAGCTACCTAGAGATAAAGTGAAAACTACTGAGCTGAGGATGCAGCTGCATGGAAATGTGCTTGCCTAGTATGCACGAGGCCGTGGACTCTGTCTCTGACACAGGGGACGGGACACGACACGACTAAAGGAGACTACCATGATCATAAAGGAGGTCCAGGTTAACTGCAATCTTACAAAGACAAATGAGTTCTTGCAAGTTTTGAGGGGTGTTTGTTTGTTTGTTTGTTTGTTTGTTTGTGAGTTGTTTATCTTGTTGGGTTTTTCCAGGCAGTTTTTCTCTATGTAACAGCTCTGGCTTTCCTGGAACTAGCTCTGTATGATTAGGCTAGCCTCGAAACTCACAGAGATCTTCTTGTCTCTGTCTCCTGAGTGCTGGGATTAAAGATATACACCACCATTGCCCAAGTGAGTTCTGAAAAAGTTTCATAAGTAATATTCATTAAGACTTTATAAAGGCCCAGGCATGGTGCCAAAAGCTTTTAATTCCTTACTCAGAAGGGGTTTATAGGCAAATCTCTTTAAGTTCAAGGCCAGCCTGATCTACATAGCAAATTCCAGGACGGCCAGTGCTACATAGAGAAAGCCTATTTAAAGAAAGAAAGAAATAAAGATCCTCTATAGGTGAGTGTGGTGGTGCACTGTAGATAGAGACACAAGGATCAGGAAGAAGTTCAAGGTCTAGGGCTGGAGAAATGGTTCAGTGGTTAAGAGAACACATACTGCTCTTGCAGAGGACCCAAGTTCAATTCCCAACACCCACAATTAGGCAACTTACAACTGCCTGGAGCTCCAGCTTCAGGGAGCCAACCCCTCTCTCATCTCCTTGGGCACATATACAAACACACATACACATACACACACATAAATAAAAAAATAAGGAAAATAAATTTTAAAAGTTCAAGGTCTATATCTCATGTATCATAAGGTTCCCCCAGCAATCTAGGATACATGAGACCATGCTTCAAAACAAACAAGACTTTTAAAAGGTGGAGATTTTAAAGACCATGGAGAGATGGTTCAGTGGGAATGAGAATCTGAGTTCAAATCCCCAGCACTCACATAAAAATCTGAGTGAGGACACACGAACACACACCTAAACCTCAGCACTGTGAAGGACAAAGTCAGAAGGGTCACCAAGACTTGCCGGCTGCCACTCAAGTTGCAGATTCAGTGAAAGACCCTGTCTCGAGGGAACAGGGCAATAGAGCAGGACAGGCAACATCCTCTTCAGGCCTCCACAATGCATGTATAAATGCACATACACAACAATAAATAAATACAATAAATTTAAGAGGAGTGCTTGCCTTGCAAGAATGAGGCCCCAAATGGCCAGAACCTGCATCAGAAACAACAAGCTGGGCTTAGGAAGACAGTGTGGCTCATTAGGCTACTTCCAAGCCAGTTAGAGAGACCCAGTCTTAGTTTTTTGTTTTTGTTTTTGTTTTTGCTTTTAAAGGTGTCTGGTGGTGCACACCTTTAATCTCAGCAGTCAGGAGGCAGAGGCAGGTGGACCTCTGAGTTTGAGACCAGCCTGGTCAGTTCCAGGACAACCAGGCTACAGAAAAACAAAACAACAACAAAGATAGACATTATACTAATACTAGTGCAATACAAGACAAAAGATATCAAAACATTACAAAAATATTATCTCTGTCTCGAGAGCCTACCAGTAGGTAGAAAAAGATACATATTAGGCTGGGCACCCTTTAAATATGACAGAGGCAAGGGAATTTCTATGAGTTCAAGACTAGCCTGGTCTACACAGTGAGATTGTGCCTCAAATAGAAAGAAAGGAAAGAAAGAAAGAAAAGAAAGATAGATATATATATACACACACACCTGTCATGATTTTTCCCTTCTTCACTCATAGGTACTGCCAAGTTGCAGCTGCCTAACATCTACCCCTGCTTATCACACAAGCAAACTGATCTTAATACTAACCGGCCCAACTAATCTTTTCCATAGCCACCCAACTTTTAAAAGTCTGCTCTGCTCAGGAATATAACATAGTCGTAAAGCATTTGCCATTATAAACAAGGTCCTGAGTTTGAAAGCCAGACAGGGGGGGAAATGTTTTCTGTATCCTAAAATATAGATTCCTAGTCATATCCACATCCTAGTAAATGAAATCTCATCCACCAAATCCCTGGAGTTAAAAAACCTTAGTCCAGGAGCTGGAGAGATGGCTCAGAGGTTAAGAGCACTGGCTGCTCTTCCAGAGGTCCTGAGTTCAATTCCCAGCAACCACATGGTGGATCACAGCCATCTAGAATGAGATCTGGCGCCCTCTTCTGGTGTGCAGATATATATGAAGGCAGAACACTATATACGTAATAAATAAATAAATCTAAAAAGAACAAACAGAAACCCTAGTCCACTCTTCCTGGTCATGCTGCACCTATCTCAGAACTATTTCTAAGATCCATTCTGTTCTTTCTTACCACGGCCAAGTTACTCTAATTCACTCATCTGTAACAGCTCTAGTCTTGTCTTCCATTATCCATTTTTTCAATCTGCACTCTATCTCTAAAAATGTTACAGGGCTGGAGAGATGGCTCAGCTGTTAAGAATACTGAGTCCTCTTCTGGAGGTTCAGGGCTCGATTCCCAGCACCTACAAGGCAGCTCACAGCTGTCTGTAGCTCCAGCTGCAGAGGATCTGACGCCCTCTTCTGGCGCACATGACATAACAACATAAACAAGTAGGCATACATGCACATGAAATAATTATTAATTCTTTTAAAGCTTCAGTGACTTCCCCACACTCTTTTCAATCTCACCTCCAGGCAATTCCCCAACATGCAAGTTGTGTTAGACCAATTTTGACCCTCACATAAGCACCACGTTGGTTTTTCCCATCATATTTTATACCAGGACTCTGCAAAGGCTGTTCTCTCCAACTCAAAAGCCTGATTGTACAAGCTCCTACTTAGCCTTCAGCGCACAATTTAAATATATTCTTCCTACTAAGACCTGACGTTTTGAGGCAATGACAGTCTCTCCTTCATGATGGACAAATATCTTTACAAGGATTTGTCCAAATATGTCTGACTATTCTTTAAAAAATGATTCAGTCTGTGGTGGCACATACTTCAAATCCCACTACTCAGGAGGCAGAGGCAGGCAGATCTCTGAGTTTGAGGCCAATTTGGTCTAAAGAGTAGGTTTTAAGACAACCAGAGCTACACAGAGAAACCCTGTCTTGGAAAAACATTAAATAAAAAATAATAAAAGATTCGAAGCTGTCAGTTTAAGCCAATGTTCAATAATGTGTGCTGAATCAACAAGTTACCTTCACACCCTCAATCAATTTATTTGGTCATAGTTTCCAAGTTTTATGAATTCCTAAACTAGGCTGTATGAACCCCCAATTCTGGTCTTGTTATTTCCTAAACTAGGCTGTATGAACCCCCAATTCTGGTCTTGTTATTTCCTAAACTAGGCTGTATGAACCCCCAATTCTGGTCTTGTTATTTCCTAAACTAGGCTGTATGAACCCCCAATTCTGGTCTTGTTATTTTTCTCCAATTTCACGTTGCTATTTTTAATATGTGTGCTTCTGTCTGAGTATGGGTGTGAGTTCAAAGAGTCGAAGTGCCCTCAAAAGCCAACGATGTCCCATCTTGGGGACTTGGAGTGACAAGTGGCTACTGAGCTATGGGCTGCCTAGTGTGAGGGCTGGGAACCAAGGTGGGCGTGAGAAACTGAACTGGGATCTTCTGATCTTAACCTCTGAGCAAGCCATCTCTCCATCCCAGATTCTTGGTTATTAGTTGTCTGGGGTTTTACTTTTGGTATAACTTTTGGGATTAAGCTACTCAAGCTTGCCTTGAACACAATGTGTACTTCAGACTAGCCTCAAATTCTCAACAACCTCGTTTCAACCTCCTAAGTGCTGAGATGGATACTAAACACGACAGGATACAAACACTATCATAATAAGGACACATTAAAGGTTTTCTTACTCATTAAGAATGAGAATTCCCTTTACAAGTCCTAGCAGGAGTTATCAAATCCCTTGTTTTATCTACTATTTGAGAACTTTCACACGAAAATGACCATGCATACATATCTAATCAAAAATGTACTAAAGATAATTCCAAGTAACTCTGTGCTTAATCGCAGGCAAGAGAGAAGCCTAGCATGGAGGAGTACACTAAAATCACAGCATTTAGAAGGAAGAGACAGAAGGATCTCCACAAGTTGGAGGTTAGCCTGATCTACATAGCTAGATCCAAACCGGCCAGAGAGATACTGGACCACATGCGGCGGCTTTAACATAAACCGTATTTAAATAAACACCATGCTTGCCGTGTTTTACAAGGAAAATGCTCTTAAGTTTAAAACTTTTTCTGGGGGAAAAAAAAAGAGCTGGGGAGGTTCCAATAGTCCAGGAACATTTATTAGGACATGGCTCAAGTATTCATTCACTGTTCCCATTCGCCAGGGACGACACTCCTCAACTCCCCAGTGACTCTTCTTTCTTCGCCAAACCCTCCAGGGAAAAGGTGAGTTTTCCGGCTCGCACCCACGCATCCCATGAAAGCGCAGTGGGTTTATTAACTCTGCGTGAAGTGAAGTGGGAACTGAAGACTGTCGGGCGCAGACGGAAGAACGCAGGACCCAGCCCTTCCAGGGCAACCGATCCCTGGGCTTCCCTAGGAGCAGCTCCGGGACCTGTTAGGGTCAGCCCCTCGCTGGGGTCAAAGGTCAGCGCCTCGCCCCCCCCCACCCCCCCGGAGGCCTGAGCGTGACCTCCGAGGGGCAGGACCCGGCCGGTAGCTGGCGTTCGAATGCAGCGGGGAGCGAAGTCGCCCCACCCCGCGGCCCCAGGCCCGACCCACCCGCCGCGAGCAACCCGGGTAGCTGCAGCCCTCCCTCTGCCCCGTCACCCCCGGGTCTACACGGCAGGTACAAGCCCCGCCCCCAGGGCCGCCTCTGGGTCCAGGCCTGCTAGGGCGGACCCGCGGGGGTTAGCCGGGTTCCAGGACCCGGCTGGGCTGGGCCGCTTACCGAGCCCCCCGCTCCTCCTCCTGCACCCCAGCTGCTCGCAGGCCTGCTCGCTCCCGACTCCGGCAATGCCGCCACTGCTCCGGAATCGCGGGCGCGCTCCCGACCTGCCCGACCCTTAGCCCTAGTCCGCCGGGCCCTGCCGGGTCCTAAAACCCTCCTCTCCTCAGGTTCCTCCACACCCGCTTCCTGAAGCGGACTCAGACCACGATTCCCAGCAAGCATCGCAAAGACTACAACTCCCAAAAGACCTCGCGAGCGAACTAGCCCTCCCTTAAGGACACTGGCTTTAAGTCCACTATAGCAGGGGTTTTTGAACTAACAAGCTAGTTTTTAAAAAGGGAAGATTCTGAACTCAGCAGCTCTTTCTTTCTTTCTTTCTTTAAATAATGTATTATTCTTTATTTAATGTGCATTGATGTTTTGCCTGAATGTGCAGGCCTATGTGAGAATGTCGGTTCCCCTGGAACTGGAGTTACTGACGGTTGTGAACTGCCATGTGAGTGCTGGGAATTAAGCCTAGGGCCTCTGGAAGAGCAGCCAGTGCTCTTACCGCTGAGCCATCTCTCCAGCCCCTTGGCAGTTCTTTCTAGAAATAAACATATCCTTTTAAAAAAAAACATTGGCAAAGCTTGGAATGATACATGTTGTGAAATGTTTACTTCAATTTAAAAAAAAAAAAAAAAAAAAACAGATTTCGACTATGTAGCGCCTTGGCTGATCTCAAACTCACGACAGAGATCTGTCAGCCTTTGCCTTTGGAATGTGAAATAAAAGGCCTGCGCCACAAGCACAGCAAATTGCAATGATGTAAGTGAAATATTGGAAACAAATTCATGCATTAAATAGAGTGTGGCTGAGTGGTAGAAGTGCATGACTTTAATCCTAGCACTTGGGAGAGACAGAAACAAGCAGATCTCTGAATTTGAGGCCACCCTGGTATACAGAGAGAGTTCCAGGACAGCCAAGGCTACACACTGAGAAATCCTGTCTGGAAGAACTAAAATAGTAATAATAATAATAATAATAATAATAATAATAATAATAATAATAATAATAATAATAATAACAATAAAAGTGTGTAAATACATTCAAAGCACCGTGTAAAGTTGTCTTATTGTAACAGGAAGCCTAGCTCACTTATGCCTTTTGTTGCTTGTTTTCGGAGACAGTATCTCACTGTATCTCTCTTGCCTGGACTGGAAAGGGACTATACAAACCAGACTTATGTCCGACTTGTTGCAGTTCAGAAAATGCTGGAATTGCTGGCCTGCTGTATACCATTGCCAGGGGGAGTCTCCTTTCTCTAATATGCAAATGAGAGTTTTAAAAGATTGGCTTCTGATGTATGACATGCTGCTTAGCCTTTGGGAACCAGGGATTCATGCCTGCTCTCACTCTAACCCCACCCTACCACTGCAAAAGTACCACCACCTTGTGCATATTTGTATATTTCAACATTACAATAACTATGAAATAGGTGTTATGAGAAAACAGAAGTTCTGGATGATTACTTTGTCTAAAGTTCTAATTAGTAAGAGAGAAAAATGTGGTCAGACCAGATGAAAAAGAATGCGTGTGTGTGTGTGTGTGTGTGTGTGTGTGTGTGTGTGTGTGTGTGTGTGTGTGTGTGTGAAAAATTTATTGAAGCAGGGTCTCTATCTGTAGATCAGGCTGGCCTTGAACTTGCTCTGTACAATCAGATGGCCTCAAACTCACAGAGATTAGAAGCTAGCATCACTGCTCTCAGACCTAGATTGGTAAATTTGTATTTTTCTCACCTGTTGCTAAAAATGTCTGTCCCACCAGTCACTCCCAAATACCCATCAGTTACTTCTCAAATAATTGACTCAGAGGCTTAATATTATAAGAAATTCTGGGCCAGAAGCTCAAGCTCGTTACTAATTAGCTCTTTCATGTAAATTAACCCATAATTCTTATCTATGTTTAGTCCTGTGGCTTGGTACCTTTTCTCAGTAAGGAAATCTCATACTTCCTCTTTGTCTGCCTTGAAACTGCATTTCTGCCCTTCCTCCTCCCAGAATTCTCCTAGTCTGGTTGCCTCCTCTACTCTTCCTGCCTGGCTACTGGCCAATCAATGCTTTATTAAACCAATATGAAGGACAAATCTTTGCAATGAGCAAGAACATTATCCCACAACACTCCTCAACTTTTATTTGGGGTATTAGAGGCATGGGTGGGTTGCTTGGTTGTTTGTTTCTTGTTTTCTGTAGCCTTGGCTGGCTTAGAGCTCTGTGTTTCACTTAAAACTTTGGTAATTCAGGCCTGCCTCCTATTCCAGGTAACCCAACTGCCTTGGTCTCCTGTGTCCTGAGATTACAGGCATTGACCACCACACCTAGCTGTGGGGATATGTTTCAAATTTAATAAAAACCAGTCTGGAATATCAGAGAACAGAGCCACCTCTTCCAGTCTTTTTTTGTTTTTGTTTTTTTTCCAGAGTTTTCTGTGTAACAGTCCTGGCTGTCCTGGAACCTGTCTTGAAGACCAGGCTGGCCTTGAACTCACAGAGATCTTCCTGTCTCTGCTTTTTAAGTGCTGGGACTAACAGCATGCACCACCACTGCCTGGCTAGGAGCCTGGAACTCCCTCTGTAAACCAAACTGATCTCAAACTCAGATTTGCTGGGATTAAGGGTGTAGGTCACCACTCCCGGATATTCCCTGTGCTGGGATTAAAGGTGTGAGTTACCATCTCTCTGATCCTCCTAGACTGACTGTGGGTAGATCCCTCTGATATCTCAGACTGGTTTTTTGTTTGTTTGTTTGTTTTGTTTTTGAAACATATCCCCACACCTTGCTCCACAGTAATGTTAAGATATGATTAAGGTGTCTTATTTTAGATTACTATTACTATGATGAAACACCATAACTAAAAACAAGTTGGGGAGAAAAGGGCTTATTTGGTATACAATATTTCACCACGATATAGTCTTCTATATTATATAGTAAGGACAATAATTCAAACAAAGTAAGAGTCTGGAGACAGGAGCTGATGCAAAGGCCATGGAGGGTGCTGTTTACCAGCATGTTCCCCATGGCTTGCTCAGCCTGCTTTTATGTTCAACCAGCCTGGAGTGACTCCACCCAGGATGGGCTTGGCTGCAGCCTTGTGCTACAAGGGCTTTATCTTAAAAAAAATAAAATGAAAATGAAAATAAGGTATGTGGCTGGAGAGATGGCTCAGCAGTTAAGAACGCTGACTGTTCTTCCAGAGGACCCAGGTTCAATTCCAGCTCCCATGTAGCAGCTCACAGCTGCCTGTAACTCCCAGCATAGCCCATCTTCTGGCCTCAGTGGGCACCAGGCACATATGAGGTACACATATATAAAGGCAAGTACCCTAAATAGAAATAAGTAAGGAAGAGGGGAAGAGAAATGGGAGGGAAGGAAGAAGAGAGGAAAATGAAGCAAAGGAAGGAACCATGTCTTGAACAATCAGGGTAAATGACTTGAACTTAGTCACTAGGGTCAGTCTCAAAAGGCTTTAACTGTTGGTCAAGGAATGCGAAGGTAGCCCAGCAGCGTTGGGGAACACCTTTGGTCCCAGCACTCAGGAGGCAGAAGCAGGCCAATCTCTGAGTTCAGGATCAGCCACAGAGTTCCAGGACAACTAAGGAGAAATCTTGTCTTGGAAAAAAAAAAAACAAAAAAACTAACCAATCAAAAAGATTAAAAGATAATTATAGCAACAAAAGCCACTGGAGAAAAAATAGTGGAGGCAGGAAATGAGATGTCTCGACAGAATTTTCTAGTAGACATGTAAATGCCCTTTATGGTACTCAACCAAGCTATTAGATTGTACTAAATGCTTTAGAGCCATTGGCTTGGAAGTCACGGTTCGAGCCAAGAGGAAGGGGAAGACAAAACAAAACATTGAGGATAATGATAACTAAAAGCAAAATCGAACCAAACAAAAGGATTCAGCAGATGAGGCTGCAGTGTGAACTTCAGTATAGCTTCCAAATGCCTGGAAGCTAACAGGGAGTAAAAATATCTTTGAAGCTGTAGGTGGCATCATAGGCCTGCAATACCAATACTGGGGAGGCTTAGGCAGGGCAGAGAGTTCAAGGCACACAGTCTACAGCTACTTAGGAAGACATGTTTCAAAAACCCAAAATGCAGAGGCTGGAGAGATGGCTCAGGCATTAAGAGTACTTGAGGGCCTGGAGATATGGCTTAGTGGTTAGGAGCATTGACTGCTCTTACAGAGGACCCAGGTTCAATTCCTAGTGCCCACAGGGCAGCTCACAACTGTCTGTAACTCCAGTTTCTGGAGATCTGACACCTTCACACCAATGTACATAAATTTAAATAAGTTATTTTTTTTAAAAAAAGAGTATTCAATGAAGGCAGGCATGATGGTACATGGAGCAGGTGGATCTCTGAGTTCCGGGCCAGCCTTGGTCTATAAAGTCTATAAAATTCCAGGACAGCTAGAGATATTATACAGAGAAATATTGACTCAAAACAAAAAATAAATAAATAAATAAATAAATAAATAAATAGAAAGAAAAAAGGAGAGAGAGAAAGAGAAAGAAAGAGAGAGAGAGAGAGAGAAAGAAAGAGAAAGGAAGGAAGGAGGAAGGAAGGAAGGAAGGAAGGAAGGAAGGAAAGAAAGAAAGAAAGAAAGAAAGAAAGAAAGAAAGAAAGAAAGAAAGAAAGAAAGAAAGAAAGAAAGAAAGAAAGAAAGAAAGAAAGAAAGAAAGAAAGAAAGAAAGAAAGAAGGAATCCTGGATGAACTGGATGGTGGTACACACTGCTTGGCTAGAATCTCTAGATCTTCTGGGCCTGTTAGCTGAAGAGTGATCCTGCCCTGGGATCTCTGTTGCCAGTAGAGACCATTGGTAGAAAGTAGCCAGTAAGTCTCTTTCATCTTAACAGATTTTAATAGATTTAGATTTTGATAGATTTGGAAGTTACACTTCTGCTTACTCAGGTGAAATTTACTCTTCTCAGATCTGATGGTGTTTGACTAGGATACTGATAGCTTGGCCAGTTTAACAGCTCACTCCCACCCTCAAGCTACAGGTACCACCTCCATAGTTCATTAGTTCAGATTCTTGTTAAAAATACAGATAGGCCAGGTGAGGGTGATACACGCCTTTAATCCCAGCACTAGGGAGGCAGAGGCAGGCAGCTCTCTCTCTGAATTCAAGGCCATCCTTGTCTACAGATCAAGTTCCAGGACAGGCTCTAAAGAGAAACCCTGTCTTCAAAAAAATCAACAACAACTAATCAGACTGGTTTGCTTTGTTCACAGACTTCATAGTAAAGGATAAACAGGTTTCAGCTGTATCTCTTTACTAAAGGAAGACAGAATATGATTTAAGATGTATAAATACAAGATATAAAGTTAAATAATTTACAGTGCCTAAAGATCCTTTAGACTTTGTCCCCCTTCTATGCTATTGTTACTCTGGAATTTCAGAGTTTTATCATTGATAAATGGAATTCTGAAAAACTGATAGAGCACTGATTATTTATTATTCTGCCACAAGCTCAAGATTTTAAGTTTTCCCTTGTTTTCTTCTGAGTATAGACCTGAGGAGGTGTGTTCCATCTGGCTAAAAACAGGCTCTCTAGACATAGGAAAAATGTTCATGCCTTTAACCTAATGCCATAGCCTTTGCTCTGACACCAAGGTGTGAATCTGCTCCATCTGTTTTATGGACACCTGCATGTTCGGGGTGGGGGTGTTCTGTGCTGTGACAGTGAATCTGGTGAATCTGGCTTGGTGGAAACTGTATCAAGTCACTCCACAAATTGTCTGAAGAACTTTGTCAACAACAGTCTTTCTCTTCCCATGGCTAGCAACATTCATGGAACTGGTACTAACAATCTCTATGGCTAGCCCCGATCATAGACCTGATATTAATAATCTATTTTTTTCTCCTAGCAACTTGCCTTCTGTGTTTCCTCAAGAAACAGATTCCTGAGGTCTCCAGGATGGCAGTTAACTGAATGCTTCTTCACCCATATGTAGTATGAGGTTTTTGGCCCGGACTTTTGGGCCTAGCCTTAAGGTTTATGCCTACAGACCCACAGTCCCACAGAGACACAGATGCTTTCAATAGTTTTAGGCTGATCAGCCTCAGGCCCAGGCATATAAACTGCTAGCTCTCTACCCTTCATCTAACCCATGACTCATCCTGTTTAGCCATGCGACTTGGTACCTTTTCTTAGAGCAGCATAGTTGTCCTCTGCTTCTTCTGGCTTCTCCCTGGTCTTCTGCTCTGTGCTTCCTGTTCTCAGAGTTTTCTTAGTCTGGTAGCCCCACCCACACTTCCTGCCTGCCTTTGGCCAATCAGCGCTTTTTATTAAACCAGTGGGTGGGACAATTATTTACAATGTAACAACATAATCTCCCACATATCCCCTTTTCTCTTTTTAAAACAAAAAGAACTCCAAATCTAATATTCTTTTCTCCCCTATGTCTAACAACTTATAAATAACACTGTAAATAAACACAAACATCCATAATCCATGTTTTGGGAATGTGGGTGTCTTTCTCTAGGCTACTTCCTGCTGAATGAGAACGCTGGCAATTCCACAGGAATCCAAAGAAAAATGTAGGATTATGCACAAGTCTTTAGTGGAGTAGTCTGTAAGGCTGGGTCCTCTCAGCCAGTCTCCTTGAAATTGTTCTGGATACAGAGCTCAGGAAACTTCAACAGAGGTGCTCTGAAATGCTTGATCATTTGGGCCATCCGTTTCCATTGAAGATTTTTTCAGGGGGTCTTCCTTTATTAAACTTTATGTTCTTTATCCAGGAATAAATAAATAAATAAATCCACAGCCTCTCATTTTCTGTGAAAATAAAAAGAAAACCTCTTCCCCAAAGTAGCATATCTTTGCATTTCAGTTTTAAAATCAACTCATTTACAAAATATATAGGTTGAATTAATCCAACAGCATTTATAATCAACTGTCTTTTTTGTAGCTTTTACTAAGTCATTTTCAGTCAAGAAGCTTAAGGATAAGGCAATAATATACAGTATCCAGACATTCTTTATATTTTCCATCTTTATGTGGCTTTTTAAATTTTATTTATTTATTTTACTCTGTTTCTTTTTTAAGGGCTTTATCTACCTTTTTTTCTCTCTCTAAGCCTATGTATATATATTTTCAACAAACTCTAAACCACTTAGACTTTTTTTTAAACAAACTGTCTTTACTGGATATTTATTTCTTAAGGTTTTCTGTCTCTGACCACACCTTTGCTTGGCTAGGGTGATTGACTCCACCCAGATTCTTCTATTTATTTCTGTTTCTGAACACACCTTTAATCTGCCAAGGATTCTTCTATTTCTTTCAATTTCTGAACATACCTTTAATCTGCCAAATTTCAAGGTTGGTAGGATGGCTCCACCCAGCTCCTAGTCTAACTTCATAGAATTTATCTTTTTAACCCAGGTACTCTGGGAATTTTAGGGTCTATATAATTACCAAGTAAAGCTTTGCCATCTGCTGCTCATAACTCCATATATATTAGGCAGCAGAGCCTCTTAAAAGACTCAAGTGTTTTGCCTCTAAGGCTGAATCAGGAAGTTTCTCTTAAAAAAGCCAAGCCTCTGCTTGCCTCAGGCAAACAGAGCTTATCCAAGAAAACATCGACACTAAGAAGCCATCTTTGATTCTGTTCCCTTTTTCTCCTTATGAACATAAACCTTAAATAAATCATTTATAACCTTTTCCTTATACTAAGGGTCCTGTGAGACTTCAGGAACCAGCCATTTTACACCTTAAGCTGCACTCCAAAAGCCCACCATTGTAGCTCAAGCCCATGTGCTTCACCAGGGCGTCTCTGTACCACAGCTAACATGGGAGACACAATTCAGAGGCTGCTTTGGGCTCTAGGCCATTTTTTAAGCTTTCAATAGCTTTATGTGGGTATATTTGACCCATGTTGGACTGCCATTTGGCTTTATGTGGGTATATATTGTGTATATGCCCCACGTTGGGCTGCCAAGCTGCATGGCTGAACAGGATGAGTCATGGGTTAGATGAAGGGTAGAGAGCTAGCAGTTTATATGCCTGGGCCTTAGGCTGATCAGCCTAAAACTATTGAAAGCATCTGTGTGTCTCTGAGTGTCTGCGGGTCTGTGGGTCTGTGGGCAAAAACCTTGAGATTAGGCCCTAAAGTCCGAGCCAGAAACCTCCTACTACACCCATACCTCCCACCTCTCCCTTCCCACATCATCCCATGCCAACAAGAAGTAGCCAGTTTTGAACCACCACCCATATATCCAAAAATAGGCGTGTTTGAATCTCCCGCTCAGCCCCAGTTTTCTCTCTCCAAACATCACCCTCTCCGAAGAGCCCCCAACCAGTCCAGTTCCACATTCCTGGCATGGCTGTGGCTCTTCCCCTGAGCCTGCTAGCTGCTCAAGACCCCACCAACCATGATGGAGCACAAACCCAGGTCATTGTCCCCATCCCAACCCCCACCCTCACCACAGCAGGGTATTTAAGCCCCCTCCTTCAGAGTAGCCAGGTGATTTCTCTCTTGTCCTTCCTTCCCTGCCCCTCCCTCCATCTCTGGGGGCTGGAGAGTCACCAGGAATGCTTTGCTCAAACATACCTGGGGGTTTTTTGTTTTGTTTTGTTTTGTTTTTAATTTGGCTCGATCTGATTTCTATGCCAGTGGAGAAACCTATTATCAGGTATAGAAATCTATCACAGAACTCAAAAGGCAGAGGCAGGAGCTCTGTGAGTTTGAGGCCAACTTGGTCTACAGAGTGAGTTCCTAGGGCAGCCAGGGCTATACAGAGAAACCTGGTCTCAAAAAAACAAAAGTAAATAAAGTAACTTTTTTCTTAGACAAATAAAAAAGGGGGGCTAGATGGCTCAGTAATTAAGAACTCTTGCTACTGAGTTCCAGAGGATCTGAATTAATTTTCCAGTACCCATTATCAGATGGCTAATAAACACCTGTAACTCCAGCTCCAGGGATATAACATCCTGTAGCAGGCTTTTTTAGACTGCCAGCCCCCAAATCAAGACACAGAGACTTACTATTAATTATTAAAGCTCAGCCTTAGCTTAGGCTTGTTTCTAACTAGCTCTTATAACTTAAATTAACTCATTTCTATTGATCTACATGCTGTTACATGACTGGTGGCTTTTACACCTCCTCGTGCATCTTCTTCCCCAAGACCTCTCTGTCCCAAGAAGTCTGGTCTAACCTCTTCCTGCCTAGCTATTGGCCATTTAGCTCTTTATTAAACCAATCACAGTGACACATCTTTAACAGTGTAAAGAAGTATTCTGCAACAATGTCCTCTTCTGGCCTAGTCAAGCAGCTACACGTCACACACACACACACCCCACCCCCACACTAAAATTAATCTTTAAAACTGTAATTTCCATATTTATATTCATATGTTCCACATGTGTGTGTCTGGCTGCCTATAGAAGCCTTAAGAGAGTGATTTCCTGCAATTGGAATTTCAGGCAGTTGCAAATTGCCTGATGGGGGTACTAGGAGCCAAACTCAGGTCCCCTTGAAAAGTACAAAGCACTCTCAGTGGCTTACCCATCTCTCCAAACCCCCAAATTAATAAAATAAAAATTTTTTAAATGACTCCAATTCTTTAAAAAAAGACCCTAAAAAGCAGAGGAACCTTACATATGAATTAATGGGTATGGAATAGGGTATGGTAGTTAATGCACACACAGGAACAATAGCTTTTGGGAAGTTGAGACAGAGAGATTGTCAAGAGTTCAAGGACAAACTGGGCTAAAAAGTAAGAATTTGTCTCAAGCAATAATAATAATAATTAAAAAAACTGAGGAGATAACTGGGTGGGTTTGAACCATGAGCTGAAACCCTATGTTCAGACATAGCATAGGGAATTTGGCCCCCAGATCGGGGGTGAGAGAGTTTTTAAAGAAAAAATACATAAGTGAGGTGTTACACGTCTTGGCACTTCAGGACTGGGTAAGGGGTATGAGATAGAGTAATTCTTGGAAACTGTTGGTTAAACATTCAGCATGAAACCGAGTTTTGAATCTATGGGCTATCAGGCACATTCCTGAGATTTTTCTTAGATTCTTCTTAGACCTGGGCCCTGCCCTCAGGCACTGAATGGTAGTTCCCTGAGATATACTTTTGAAACAGTAAATCTATTCTGATGCTCACAAGAGCATCAGACAATTTATATACTCTGAGGGTTAAGAAGAATAATTTTATACTTGAATAAAGTATAAAATCACAAGGACAAGCCACCGGTAGCAAAACCATGGTTTTTTTATATATATAAACAAATAACAATAGCCAGCTGTAATGAATAATCCGAGAACAACCCACATCATAGAGGAGCAGAGGTTACAGACTTTAGTTTTGTTTACTTGGAGGTTTCTCCCAAGGTCTCAGAAATCTTCTCACACAGTTTCATTCATAGACCATATTCCAACACCTGAGTTTGATCCTTGGGACCTGTCTTAGTCACTAATCTATTGCTGTGAGGAGACATTGAAACCACACCAACAAAACATTTAATTGGGAGCTTGCTCACAGTTTCAGAGAGCCAGTTCATTATCATCACGGTGGTGAGCATGGTGACACACATGTCACAGAAGCAGTAGCTGAGAGTTACATCCTGATCCACAGGCAGAGAAAGAAAGAGATTGGGCCTGGCCCAATCTCACACCTACCACCAGTGACATACTTTCTCCAACAAGGCCACATCTCCTAATCCTTCTCAAAGAGTGCTACTCACTAATGACTAAACATTCAAATATATGAGCCTATGGGGGCCATTCTAATGTAAACCACAACAGGATCAAGAGGCAAGAACCAGCTCGTACACACATGTGCACACACAAAAAATAAATTTGAATAAAAAATATAATGAGGTCTGGACAGTGGTGGCACACACCTTTGATCCCAGCACTCAGGAGGCTGAGTCAGATGAATCTATGAGTTCAAGGCCAGCCTGGTCTATATAGTGAGTTTCAGGACAGCCAGGGATACACAAAGAAAACCCTGTCTCAAAAAACCTAAAGAAAAAAAAATGAGGAAGGAATGAACAGGAACAAAGTATAATGATATGTATGTATGGAAATGCCATAATAAGGAATTGTGGTGGTAGCTCCATCAATAAATTGTGTACCACAATAACATGAAAACCACCAGGAGGTGGGTAGCACAGGCCTTTAATCCCAGGGCTGGGGAGGCAGAGACAGGTGGATCTCTGAGTTTGAGGCCAACCTGGTCTACTTAGTGAGCTCTAGGACAGCCAGGGATACACAGAGAAACCCTGTCTCAAAAACAAAAGGCATGAAAACCCTTGTTATAGTAATTTGAGTCTGTAATCTCAGAGTGGGAGGCAGAGGCAGGAGGATCCCTGGAGCTCATTGGCTGGATAGCTAATGGGTGAGAGGTCCTTGTGAATGAAGCTGTCTCAAAACAATGTAGACAGATGGCTTCTGAGAAAAGATACTGAGGCTGACCTCTGGCCTCCACCGGTTTACACAAGAATAAACATATGGAGGAAGAGGATGCCATAGTAATGAAATTCATTTACTTTGTGCTAACTTCAAATTTTAAAAATTTGTATAAAGACCAGGGGTGAGGTGGTTTTCGCCTTTAATTCCAGCACTCGAGAGGCAGAGACAGGCAGATCTCTGAGTTCGAGGCCAGACTGGACCACACAGTGAATGCAGGGTTAACCTTTCAGTTTTCCACTAAATTTCCAGCAGGTTGAGGTTTTCTATTTTGCTCCAGGCTGACACATTGTCAGTACTCAACCTTGATAAACGAACAAGTTACAGATGAAAGGAAGAGGTTTGGAAAGAAGGGCCGTTTTGAGGGTTCCTCTCATTGCCTAGGGACTTGGGGGGGGGTAGGGGGAGGGGCCTGAGACCCTTGGGTGCTGCGGAGGCTCCTCCCCTGACGGTCTTCCTGAAGCTCCGCCCACGGCGTGAGGCGCTAGCGAGGCGTGCCCGGGGGCAATCCGAACCGGCGGGGCGGGGCAGGGCGGAGTCGGCTCCCACTCGGCTCACCTCTTCCACCAGGGACGGAAGTGCGCACTCCCCCCGGCACCGCGGACTAGCAGCCGGGCCTCGCCCCACCGGGCGGGCTGGCCTTCGGGAGCTTCTGCGCCAGCGGCATCATGAAGCGTGCAGGAACTCTGCGCCTGCTTTCGGATTTGAGTAACTTTACGGGCGCCGCCGGGCTCCGCGAGTTGTTGGCCGGAGACCCCAATGTCCTAGTCCGCTGCAGCCCTGACGGCCGCCACCTGCTGCTGTTAAGACCCCCCGGGTCGCCTGCCCCGCAGCTTCTGGTGGCTGTGCGTGGGCCGGGCCTGGCGCTGGAGCGTGCCTGGCCGGAGGGCCACCCCTCGCCGCTGGACGCCTTCTTCGTTCCGTGGCTGGCGCGACCCGCGCTGATCTTGGTGTGGGAGAGTGGCCTAGCAGAGGTGTGGGGCGCGGGGATGGAGCCTGGCTGGAAGCTACTTCAGAGCACTGAGCTGTGCCCGGGTGGTGGAGCCCGCTTGACGGCCGTGGCAGCAACTCGAGGCCGCCTAGTTTGGTGTGAGGAGCGTCAGCTTGGCGATGGGGACCAGCCAGGGCAGCTTTCAATGGCTTTCAGCCACTGTGTGTGTAGCAAGACCCTGGAGACCAGCGGGGAGGCTGGCACCAAACTAGGCCACACACACATCCTGCTGCACCACTGTCCCCATTTTGGACTGATAGCCTCCCGCAAGGACCTCTTCCTGGTGCCCACTACCACCACTTGGCCTGGCGTGGCTCATGTTCTGCTCATCTGGAACCCAAGCAAGGACAAGGTAATAGTTGTCGCCCCATCTCTTGGCCTTTCTCACAGTAAAAGCCTGAATCCCAGACAAGGAGATACCTGGGACTTTCGGACCCTTCTACGAGGCCTTCCTGGGTTCCTGTCCCCCAGGGAACCATTGGCTGTCCACACCTGGGCTCCATCTTCCCATGGTTTGTTGTTGCTTGACTTCAAAGGCAAGGTGCGCCTAGTACAGTGCCATGGTGGTACTCGAACTGTGGGAACCCTGCAGGAGGCACCTGTAGGTGTAGAGGGGTCTGCAGCCCTGGGAACATTTCATGGCACGTTAGCCTGTGTCCTGGGCTCCACCTTGGAACTGCTGGACATGAGCAGTGGGCAGCTGTTGGAAAGGAAAGTCCTAAGTACAGACAGAGTACATCTCCTGGACCCTCCAGCCCCGGGCATGAAGAATGAGGAAGGAGATACCCGAGGAGCTCTCTGTCTGCTTTCAGCCTTGGGTCTCTTTTGTGTGGGTTGGGAAACTCCTCAAGGCCTTGAGCTACCCTCAGACAAGGATATGGTGTTTGAAGAGGCCTGTGGATACTACCAGCGACGGAGCCTGCGAGGTACCCAGCTTACCCCAGAAGAACTGAGACACAACAGCATGTTTCGGGCACCTCAGGCCTTGGCCTCCATCCTCCAGGGCCACCTGCCCCCATCTACACTGTTGTCCATACTGAGGGCTGAGCTTCGGGATTACCGGAGTTTAGAGAGGCTCAAGGCCCAGTTGGTGGCTGGGGATGAGGAGGAGGCTGGCTGGACGGAGTTAGCAGAGCATGAGGTGGCACGCTTGCTGAGGACCCAGTTGACCGGTGACCAGCTGGCCCAGTTCAACACCATTTTCCAAGCCTTTCCTACAGCAGCTTGGAGTGCCACCCTGCAGGCCCTGCAGCTCCAGCCAGATAAGACTGGCAGGCTAAGGTCCCAAGCACCCCCTGATATATGGAAGAAAGTCCTGAGGGGCCCAACATCTGGAAAGGAACACCCCAATGGAATATTGCCCCCCTTTGAACTCCTGTGCCAGTGCCTATGCCAGCTAGAGCCTCAGTGGCTGCCCCCATTTGTGGAACTGGCACAGCAGCAGGGTGCACCAGGCTGGGGAGCTGAAGGCCCCAGTCTGCCCCTTTATCGTCGAGCCTTAGCAGTGCTTGGTGAGGAAGGGAAGAGACCTGAGGCCCTGGAACTAGAGCTGCTTCTGGGCAGTGGGAGGCCCAAGGCTGTTCTGCAAGCCGTGAAGCAGCTAATAGAGAAGAAAGAATGGGAAAGAGCTCTGAGGGCAGGCCTGGCCCTTGACTCCTCCAGCCCCCTGCTTCGAAGTGAAATCTTTAAGCTTCTGCTGGCAGAGTTTGCCCAGCACCGCCAACTTGATGCTCACCTCCCCCTCCTTTGCCACCTGTGCCCACCAGAAGTGACCCCGGATGAGCTCCTGCTTTTACTGAGGACACATCTCCCAGATGATGTGGGGACTCCCAACCCTTTCCCTGAGCCTGGGGCAGAGCCCCCTCTCACAGTGGGCTTGGTCAGAGACCTCCTGGAACAGACGGGGGTTCAAGAACGGCTCCCTGGCCCAGTTCAAAGCAAATATGAGGACATCCTATGGGATCCAGACACTCCGCCCCCTACCCCACCCCGTGGACCTATTGCTACTCTCCAGTCACCAGACCACCCAGCACCAGAAGCATGGGTACCATCTGGACAGGGACTAAGTGCAACTGACAAGGGAGGTCAGTTGTAGACCACAGAGAGGGAAAGGATGAAAGAATACAAAAGTGGAATTTGTGTGCAATACTGTCTGTTGTGGAACAGTTTTTAAAATATATGCAAATACCAAATATATTCACAATTTCGTGTATGTGTGTGTGTTATTTTGACAGCAAGGGTTGCAACTTATAGAGGGAATGGTTGACTCTGGATCTCTTCATAAAGCCACCTCTAGACATGAAAACAGTCATTAGTGTTTTATATATGCTAGTTTATATATAAACTACTAATATTTATAGAAATATTGTCTAATACCTCTCATAACCCCACTGGGGAAATACTAATGTTAGCTCCATTTTCTAGAAGGAAGAAATAGTTTTCCAGAAAGATTAAATAGCTTGGCCAAGTATGTAACTAGAACACTGGGGTTCTAACATGTGAATCATCTCATCATAGAGTCCAGCTCCTGCCTGTCTGGGCATGCGCATGAACCTCATCTGGTTCTGGCTTCTCTAGGACAGCAAGAAGAGAGTTCCATGGAGCTACAGATTTCTTTTCTCTGGTCTCTTCTGCCCCTGCGTCGGAAGTGTGGGCCCTGGGCCCATGCGTGCTTCTCCCAGGTTTCCTTGAGTAGCTCTTGCGCTTTCTTCAGTCAACTGACTATCTGCAGAGCCCTAGGGCATCAGCCAGCTTCTTGTTTTCTGCATTCATTAACAGGACCCCTCTAAAGATGCTGTGCTTTCTGCCCACTTCTACCCGAGTGGCCTCTCTACCTGTTTGTGGCTTAGTTAAGACCCTGCCTGATCCCAGGTGCCAACTATCCCTTGCCCAGGAGGGTGAGAACTCACTCAACTCTGTCCTCAGACAGGACCTGCAGCTTTGATCCTATTCAGCCTCACCCTGGGATTAAATTAGACTCGAGCTCATAACTCGGGGGACAGTTCCTCAGACTCTCAGTTCCTTAGAGCGTCTCCATTGGTTGTTATTAGCTCCCCAGACACATGGAGATCCCCAGGCTGTTCATGTGCATTGCCACCTTGGGAACAGTTTTTCAGCCTTGGTACAGTCTTAGATAACCATTTGGTCTCACCGGAGGCTTGGATGGCCCTTGTCCTGACCTGACAGCCAGGCTATCTGCCAGCACCTGAAGTCAAGCTACTGGGCTTTAAGCTGTTTTTCCTTCCAGAGACCTAGGATCAGGAACAGTTCCGTTGGTTACCCTATCCGATCTTTCCTAGACTGGCAAAGTTTCCTCCTCTTGGTCTTGAGCTGGGCCCCTTATGTCTCCTCAGCAGGAAGCTGCTCCCTGCTCATGATCTATTGAGTTATAGTCTTCACGGTCTTTGAGATTTGACTTGGGCCTCCTTTGCCTAAGAAAGAATTATACTTGGTGGCTCTAGGGACATAAAGAGAGACAAATGTTCCTTACAGTTCTAAGACTTAAGGAAATTCTTCAGGCTATCCATTAGTACGGTTTCTATGTATGTAGCTTCCTGTGAGGGTAGTAGGCAGATTTAGCTGTGAATTCTTACCTGCTTTTACCTGGATGCTTAGTTATATTCACCCTCCAATGTGAATGGTGTAAGCAATCCCAAGCTGCATTTCAAGACCCTGGAGAACATTCCAGGGATGTGAGGGTCCACTGTGTTTTGGTGGAGTATGTGAGAGGTCCCTCAGAGCAGTGATAAGTGTTGGGAATCAGGATGTAAACTCTCAACTACTGTTCCAGCGCCTGCCTGCTACTCTCCAGTTTGATGGTCATTGACTCTAACCCTATGGAGCTGTCAACCCCAAATTAAATACTCTCATTTATAAACTGGCCATAGAATCTTAGCACAGCAATAGAAAGGTAAAACATATGCATGAGATAGCTCAGGCCACTTGTCATTGAGACTATTACAATGGCTTTTAGTTGGTTGCTTTGTCTCCTTAAAGCTAATATTGTTTGTTTGAAATGGAATCTTTCTACATAGTCCTGGCTGTCCTGGAACTCACTCTGTAGACCAGGCTAGCCTCGAACTCACAGAGATATGTCTGCCTCTCCTGGTTCTGGGATTAAAAGTGTATGCTACCACATCTGACTAATCTTGATCTCCCAGACTGTTATAATGTTTTATATATATATGGAGATCCATGCCATTTTAATAAGTGAGTCTTGAGTGGCTTCCTTCACCCCTTCTTTTTCTGATTCTCTCTCTTCTCTTCCTGATAGATCTTACCATAAAGAAAAGGATGACCTTAAACTTCTGATCCTCCTGCCTCCAGGATTATAGGAGTGTTCCATCATGTCCTGTATTTGGCTTACTAAGACAGTGTTTCAAGCACCAAGGTCAGCCTCAAACTTTGTATCTGAGACTGATCTTGAACTAGTGACCCTCCTGCCTTTGCCTGGTAAGTGCTAGAGTTCCAGGCCTGTACTTGACTCTTGTTCTAGAGCTTTTTGCTTTGTAGTGGTTTTATTTTTGTGAGTTTCTTTTTGACAATGATTTATTTTGTGGATGTTTGTGTGGGGTCACCCAAGGGAGTATATGGAGGTCAGAGAACAATTTGGACAAGTTGCCAGAGTCCATGCTCTCCTTGCACTGTGTGGGTTCTGGGAATCCAATTCCGATCATCAGGCTTGGCAGCAGGTACCTTACCTGATAAGCCATTCTCCGATGCAATTCTTGGAGTTTTGCCTTTTTCAAATATTTTTGTTTTATGTGTATGAGTGTTTGACCTGCATGTATGTATGTGTAACCACGTGTCTGATGCCTTTGGAGTTCAGATGAGGGAGTCAGACTCCCTGGGAACTGTAGTTACAGGAGGTTATGACCCAGCCAACATGGGTTCTAGATATTGAACCTATGGAAAGTAGAGGAAACTCTTATCTGAGAAGCCATCTCTAATTCAAAGACTTTTTTTTCTTCATTTCTTTTAGTGGCTATCTTAAAAGACTATTTTTATTTGTGTGTGTGCTCATGTGTGTATATGTCACATGTATTCAAATGTCCTCAGAAGAACACTGGGGATTCTCTGGAGCTGGAGTTATAATCGATGGTAAGCTTCTAGATAGACATGCAGCTCGGACTCTCTGCAAAAACAGCAACATTCTGATCCACTGAGTCTTCTCTTGCTTTGTAACCCAGGCTTGCCTGGAACTCACTATGTAGTCCAAGTTGGCTTCAGACTTGGGGTTATTCCAGTTCAGCCTCCCCAGGAGGAGCAGGACTTCAGCCTCTTCAGGTAGGAGCCGCCATGCATGGCCTCAGCATCTTCTTAGGCACTGGCTCCCTCTGCTGGTCTTTCTTAACACTGCCAGCCTCGCTCAAATGTGCGCAAGCAGGGATTTCTCAACCAAGGAGGCCTTTAAAAGAGATGGCAAAATCTACAGGCCAAGAGAAAAGAAGGAAGAGAAGATGTGAGAAGAAAACTGAGGAAGTAGAATCATGGGAAGAGGAACTGAACCCGGAGGTGAACCCAGAGGATAAGGAACCTGAGCTACCAGAATGTTCTTCAGTATTGAAACCAGGGAGTTGTTCATACAGTTGTTTCCAAAGAGGGCACAGTAAATTCATTTCCTATGATTTAAAAGACAAGAATGTCAGAATTTGTTTTTTAAATTAATATAGTCTCATTTTTATGCACAAAATGTGAAACAGGTGAACCTTCTTCTAAAAATAACAAACGTTGGGAGGTAGTAATACCATAGTGGCAATTCCAGAAATTTAGAGTTAACATAGCAAGATCAAGGTCAGCCTGGGCTATATGAGACCCTGTCTCAAAAGGAAAGAAGTATGAGGAAAGACCCCTCTCTGGCTTTCCGTGGTTCTGCCAGAGCAGACTGTCCCCTCTCATAGGTCTCAGAGGATTCTCAGGGGTTCTCAGCCATTCATATTCCAGGGCAGCATGCTGTCTTGCTGGGTTGTCTTCTGAAGGTGTATTGTTTCTGTTTTGTTGAGGGAAAAGGCGGGGAGAGAACACTTCCTCCCATTTCTAACAGCCCTGGTTAAGTTCTAGAAACAGCCTTGAACCTCAGATTTGAGGGGTAGGTCTTCTCAAAGAGGTGGGCAGACCCTGATGCTGGGAGCTGGGAAGTCTAAGAGAAGATTCTGAGAGTCACACTGAGGGAGATAAACAAGTCTGTGGGGAAGCTGTTGGGATCCAGTGGTCTCCCCAGGTCAGGCCCTGGGCTAAAGCCAGGCGCCTGACCTGGGCATTACTAAGAGCTGTCCTTTGGGAAAATCAAACAGCTGCTCACCACTACTGGTATGCCTCTGTGCCCAGAGTCCAGACCCCAAAAGACCACCAAGAGACTGTTGCGATGTAACAGCAAACAGCAAAGAGTCTCTTTATTGACAAGCTAGCTTGGGTCACCCGTCAGACACAGTGGTGGAGTTGGAACAACCCTGAGCAGCACCCAGCAATGGTTTTTATTTGAGGGAGGGCTCTAATAGCTTCAGAGCTTTGGGGTTACTGTCCTGGGACTGGACCAAGCTTGGGCTAGGGGTACCTGATATGAATTCATTGGCTACTTTGAATTCTAGGGATGTTTCAACACTCAGCGGTGGTCAGTTCCCTAGATCAGCAGATCAGCAGGTACCTGGAGACTGTCCCCTTCCCAGGAAGGGAATGTTTGAAATGTCAGGTATGTCCTCTTAGGTGCTGGCTGCTCCCTGGATGGTGTCTGCTCATGGACCCCACACCTCACTGTTCTTAGCTCCCTAAGAATTACAGGATTTCTGGGAACGTTAAAGGTTGGGGATGGACACATCAGTAACCACCCCCCACCTCCAACACCCTGCTCGGACCCTGCAAAGACTCCTATTGTGTAAGCCCCTCTATAAATGCTGAAGAAAGGGAAGATACAGTGTGGGCTTTGCTGCTGTGAAAGGGTAGATGAGAAGGTATCCGGGGAATAGCCGGAACTAGACACTAGACAGCTGGAAGGCAGGGAAACAGGAAGTGAAGTCAAGACTTTCCCTTCCAGGACTAGAGGAAAAGCATCACCTGGAGCTACAGAGTGAATTCTAAACCCCTATCTGCAGAGAGTACAGGCTCCATTTCCTCATCTGTGGCTTCTCTGCAAGAAAGGTTATACTTTATTTATTTATTTATCTATTTATTTATTTATTCATTCATTCCTTCCTTCCTTCATTCATTCATTCATTCAGAGGGGTGGTCTTTTGAGACAGGGTTTCTCTGTGTAGCCCTGGCTGTCCTGGAACTCCTGCTGTAGACCAGGCTGGCCTTGAAACTCAGAGACCCACCTGATTGCTAGGATTAATGTACCATGACTACCCAGCTATGTTTTTTTGTTTGTGGGGTTTTTAGTTTAGTTTTGTTTTTTGAGACAGTGTTTTATGTACTCCAGGCCAGCCTTAAACTCAGCACACCACACCACTGTGAAGACCTAGATTTACTGTTGCAGAGCTTTGCTTGCCAGTGCCTGAGGGCAGGGCCCAGGTCTGAGAAGAGTCTAGGAAAAGTCTCAGAAATGCGCCTGACACCCAGTGGATTCAAAACTTAGTTTTGAGCCGACAAAGTTCAGCAAGTAGATTCAAAGCTTGGGTTCATGCTCAAAGTTTAGTCAATAGTTTTCAAGAATTACCGTTCCCCACACCCCTTTACCCAATCCTGAAATGCCAAGACATGTAACACCCCACTTCTGTTATGTTTTCTTTAAAAGTCCTCTCACACCTGAGCTCAGGGCCTAATTCCTTTGCTGAGTTTCACCTGGGTATTGGAATCCAGCTCTCTGGTGGTCTTTGGGGGTCCCTCAACATGGTGCAACCACACCACACCCCATTTATGAGGTGCTAGAGATCAAAGCCAGGCTTCATGAACAGTACACAAAATTGGTTCTAAGATACCTCCTCTAAGTAGTTTGTTTGTCTTGTAACATTGTGTGTGTGTGTTTATAAGAGAGAGAGAGAGAGAAAAAAAAAAAAAAAAAAAAACTTGTGTAGTAAAATGGCAGCTTTTGAGAACTGAGAGTTGGTTCTTTCCTTCCTGAGTAGTCTAGCTCACAAGCTCAATGGTTCCAGAGTAATTGTGCTCCAGCTTAATGCTTTTTCTTTCTTTCTTTCTTTCTCTCTTTCTTTCTTTCTTTCTTTTTTTTTTTAGATAAGGGTTTTTATGCACCTAAGACTGGCCTCAAATTCCTAATTCTCTTGTCTGTTTTCCAAAATAGGAGATTATGGGTGAAGGCCATCAAACCCAGCAAAAACTAACTGTAAAGTGTGTAATTATTTTCTTTTGAATAATTTACTTACTTCTATTGTATGTTGGCATTTTTGCCTGCATGTATGTCTATGTGGGGGTGTTGGGTCCCCGAGAACAGGAGGTACAGACAGTTGTGTGCTGCCATCTGGGTGCACTGAACCCAGATCTTCTGGAAGAGCAGCCAGTGTTCTTAACCTCTGAGCTGTCTTTTAACCCCCCCCCCACACACACACAAGTTCTCAGTTGCCAGATAGCCAAGCATGACCTAGACATATACTTCTGCTCTGTGTCTCAAATGTTATGATTATACATGCACACTACTATGCCTGGTTACCTGTGGTGCTGAGGACTGAAGCCAGGCCTTTGAAGCCCTAAGCTCCCTACCCAACCTTTCCTCCTCCACTGTGTTCCATCTACTCTCTTTCTGTTTTCTTTTAAATTTTTTTTCTCTCACACGTATTTATAATATTTGTCTGTAATATTCTCCTGTCTCAACCTCACAAGTACTTGGATTATGGGTTTGTTGTACCATACCTAGCTGGAGGGAGTTTTACAAGTAGGGGCAATTTTCTAAGCCAAAATTCAGGGACTCTACAAAAATGGAGGTTTTCACCATCGAACTGAAACCTCTTGGTGGGGAGACAGCTGAGTGTGTGCTAGGTGTATGTAACACCGTTAGTGTGATACATACCTCCACCAAAAACAAAGGAAAAAAAAAGTTACCAGACCTTCCTGTGTGATTTCCAAACCTCAGAATGGGATCTTATTTAAAATGTGAAGAGGTGATTAAGGATCTAAGGAGGAGATTATCCTGTATTCAGGTGAGCCCTAAATCCAATTATGAACATTGTTGTAAGACTGGAGAGGAGCCGGCTGTAGAGAGGGCTCTTGGGTTGGGAGCACTGGCTGCTCTTCCAGAGGTCCTGAGTTCAGTTCCTAGCAACCACATGGTGGCTCACACAATCTGTAATGAGATCTGGTGCACTTTTCTCTCCAGAAGGCATGCATGCAGACAGAACACTGTCTACATCATAAATAAGTCTTTAAAAAAAAAAAAAAAAAAAAAAACCAGACTGGAGAGAAGGAGATTGTGTGAAGACACAGGCAGAGACCAGATTGATGATTCTAATTCCAGCACTTGGGGAGCCAAGAAAGGAGGATTGTTGTGAGTCCCAGGCCATCCTGGGCTACAGTGTAAGACCCTGTCAAGGGGCTGATGAGATGTCTCTGTGGGTAAAGCTACATTCTTTGGGCCTGAATTCAATCCCCAGACCCCACATGGTAAAAGAATAGAATGGACTCCACAAAGCTGCTGTTATTTCTACATGCTCCCACAGCAGGTGTGTACAAACTCACATGGAATGGAAATTAACTTAAGAGACAAACTAAATAAAAGAACCATGGAAGGCCCACCAGTGGCTGCTGGTGGGCACTAAGAAACATTGTGGAATGGGTTCTCCCTGGTTGTCTCCGTAGTCAACCAACACTGTTGTTAGCTTCAGTTTGGGGCTTCTGGCCTCCAGAACTAATAGTGAGTGACAGGGGATGTAGCTGAGTGACAAAGCACTGGCCTAGCATCCTCCAGTACTTGTGTATCAGTGCACAGCAATGCATAGCTATAAGGGAATAAATTCCTGTGGTAGGTCACCAAATTCGTGGTAATGTGCTATGTCAGCTCTCGCCAACTAATACTCTACACAAGAGTGAAGAGGCCTCCTTGCTTGACTGTCCTTCCTTGTAGAGACTGTCTTTTCAGGCTACTTTTACAATAAATTGCTGAGAGTTTCATGAGGTCCCTTATCAGAGTTATGCTGTGTGAACTTGATCTTTCAGACAGAGCTCCTGTACTTGCCCAGCATCGAGACAATGCTGTCCAGGATCTGAGGCTCTTGAATCAGTTGATCCCCAGAGAGTGAGATCTCCATGCTCTGAAGAACCATCTTCAAGGCATGTAGAAGCTGGGTTGTGGTGATATACTCTTTTAACTCTAGCACGACTGTGAGGCAGAGGCAAGAGGATTTCTCTGAGTTCCAGGCCAGCTTGGTCTACAAAGAGAGTTCCATGTCATCAAGACAGATAGATAGAAGGTAGACAGATAGATCAATCGGTCGATAGGAAGGAAGGAACGAACGAACAAATGAACAAATGAAGTTAGGCAATGGAAGCCCATGACATTGATCCCAGAACTCAGGAGGCAGAGACAGGTAGATCTTTGTGAGGCCAGCCTGGTCTATAGCGTGAGTTCAAACTGCAGAGGAACCCTGTCTCAAAAACCCAAAAATAAATAAACAATGAGACTAAATTGAAAGAAAGAGAATCACACAGGGGTGGTAGTGCACATCCATAATCCCGGCCCTCTTTAAAGTTGAAGAAGATGAAGAGGATCAAGAGAACAGCCTGGGCTACATTAGACCTTTCAAGAAAAAGAGAGAAAGTTAGGAGGTGATGACGCCCACTTTTAGTCCCAGAATTCAAGAGGCAGAGGCAGGCAGATCTGTGAGTCCAAAGCCAGCCTGGTCTACAGAGTGAGTTCCAGGACAATCAGTGTTAAACAGAAAAACTCTGTCTCAATAAAAGAAAAAAAGAAAGAAAGAAAAGAAAATGGACTGAGCAGAGATTCTGGGATTGACAATGGGAAGGGCCCAGGGCTCAGAGGATGGAGGTATTGCTGTGTAAGCCTGCTGACCTGAGTTCAGTGCCTGGAACGCACAGTAAGAAGAGAAGTGATCCCACAAAGTTGTTCTCTGATCTCCACACACAAATAAATATCTATATACCACCAGGTGGGAATATTTTCAAATATAATAAAAACAGTGGAGATATCTGAGGGATCTATCCACAGTCAGTCTAGGAGGATCAGACAGTGGTAACTCACACCTTTAATCCCAGCACAGGGAATATCTGGGAGTGGTGATCTACGCCCTTAATCCAATCTGAGTTCAAGGTCTTTTTAGTTTAGAGAAGGAGTTCTAGGCTCCTAGGCAGGCAGTGGTGGTGCCATGCCTTAAGTGAGCAAAGAGTATTTAAGGCAGGTGTAGAAAGACAGAAGGGCAGAAGAAGCTGGAAGAGAGCTGGGTGAGATCTGACTGTGGTGTTTACTCTCTCTGATATCTCTGCCTTTCTCAGAGATTTATCCCTGAGTTTCATTTATTCATGCAACAACTGGCGTCAAACTTTGGGGCATGAAGTCCTCCCCTTCCTACCCCAAAAAACCACACTTGCTGGCCAGAACAACACGTGGCTGGAGGAGTAATTACCGGAGGGCTAGGCTTTCTGTTCTGAGTTAGCCTCCAGCCTTAGGCAGACCAGCCATATGTGTTTCCGTTTCACTCTCGTCTGGGTAAGTCTTTCAGAAAGTGGCCTCTTTCTCCTGGTGGGTTGTTTCTTTTTTTCTTTTTGGACCCCTCCTTGGGCTGCTATCACACTAGGTAGCTGCCCCCCTTCACAATCAATTGAATCATCAACAGACAACAAATCAGTAAATCAATTTTATTAAAAGAGGGAATTTGTTTAAAGCAGTGGAGGGTTCTTGGTCCTTCTGTGATCTTTCGCTAGATGATTTGGTATTAAAACCAGTGAAGTAAAAGATAAATAAGGTAGATGGGACTATCATAATGAATATCATACTGTTTATTATGAATATTTTTGTTTGATTTCTATTTTATCACTTAAAAAATCAATTAGTATAAATGCAAAGAAAAAGGTCTGTTGAGAGAGAACACAAAGATGTTCAAATTTAAACAGAGGAATATGAAGAACCAATTAAAGCAAGGTCATCTAGAATTAGACAAAAACAGGCAACATTAATATACCCAGTAACCTTAAAAAAAAATGATGATAAAGATGATAGAGAAACTAGCTGGGCTCCAGTACAAATGTTAGAATTACATAAAGTAAAAGAAGCAATTGTAACATATAAGATGCATTCACCATTTGTAAAACAAATGTTGAACAGTTGGTCATGCTGTAACTGGTCACCCCTAAAGATTGGTTAGATATGGTTACAGCTGTGTTAGAGGCAAGCCCGCTTATACAATGGAAATCATGGTGGAGGGAGGAGGCTAAAACAATAGAACAAAGAAGCAGGACCAGAGGTATAGAAGTCTACCAAGATCAACTTCTTGGGGAGGGATATTATGCTGATATTGAAAGGCAGTCTTTATACGATGAACATACTCTGGATTTATGTCGCATGGCAGCTTTAAATGCCTGGGACCTGATTGAAGAAATAGGAAAGGAAATTGAATCATTCATGAAAGTAATTCAAAGCCCAAAAGAAACATTTACAGGCTTTTTTCACAGATTAACTGCAGCAGTAAACAGAATGGTACCAGACTCAGAAGCCAGGTGAATAATAATTGAATCACTGGCTTTTGTGAATGCTAATGCACAATGTAGAAAAATACTTAGATCTTTAAAAGCAAGGTCAGCACCTTTGGAGGATTGGATTCATGAGACAATTAATCTAGAGTCTTATGACAGTGATGATAACAGGGTAGGAGAGCTTATTTCTCGAGGAAAAGTCAAAATGTTAAATGTTACAATTGTGGAAGGCAAGACCACATAAAAGAGATTGTAAACAAGGCTTTCCCAGAAACAGTTCTTTTGTTAGGAATAATCCAAAGACAATGCCCCCCTTTCTGGAGTATGCAGAAGGTATGGAAAAGGAAGGCATTGGACTAATGAATGCAGATCAACAAGGGACAGACAAGGTAACTTTCTGCCCTCAGGAAACACCCTAAGGGGGCTTTCAAAACCCCCATATCAAATCCAATCAAATCTTACACTGCCATTGTGGAGGAAACACCTTCCCAGAACAATTAAAAAAGTTAAAACCTATTTTAAAAAGACATATTACATGAAATAATAGAAAATCTACAGAAAAAAAGATTCAGGAAAAAATAATAGAGAGAATATTTTTGCAAGCTTCTATCAATGAACAAAGACCAAAAATAAAAGTACAAATAAATGATGTTATTATTGAAGGCTTACTGGACACAGGGGCAGATGTATCAATAATTTCACCAGAGTCATGGCATCCAAGTTGGCCCCTTCAGGATGTAAATGTTCAGTTTTTGAGTATTGGGTGGATATCCCAGGTAAAACAGAGTGCAAGATGGCTTGAGTATATAGGACCAGAAGGACAGAGAGGAATATTAATTCCAAATGTAGCTGACATCACTATAAATTTATGGGAACGACATTTACTACAACAATGGAACACACAAATTAATATTCCTCCAAACACAGAAATAAGCCATAAACTAGCACATGGTTCTGGAAAAACACTAGAAGGTATTATGAGAAACAGTCACAGACTGTTCAGCCTATACAGAAACAAGGCAAAAACAGCTGCTGATCTTTCAAAAACACCAACAGCACTACTTCTAAAATGGCTAACAGAGAAGCCTATATGGGTTCATCAATGGCCTCTAACAAAAGAGAAATTGCAGGCCTTAGAGCAGCTGGTACAGGAACAGTTAAATGCTCAGCATATAGAAGAATCAACCAGCCCTTGGAATTCTCCTGTATTTGTTATTAAGAAGAAATCTGGAAAGTGGTAACAGACCTAACAGTGATAAACAAGGTGATCCAGCCAATGGGCTCTCAACAGTCTGGGATTCCTTTGCCTTCTCTGTTACCTAAAGAATGGCCTATTATAGTTATTGATTTAAAAGACTGTTTCTTTACAATACCTTTACAAGAATAAGACAAAAAAAAATTCGCCTTTATATTGCCCACTTATAATAATTCTCAGCCTGTAAAGAGATACAGTGGAGGGTCCTCCCTCAAGGAATGCTGAATAGCCCTACTCTGTGCCAGTATTTTGAACAAAAGCCAGTGGAAGAAATATGTAACAAATTCCCACAATCTATAATTTATCATTACATGGACAACATCTTATTGGCCGATTCAAATATCGGTACCTTAGAAAAATTTTTTGAAGAAGTGAAAAAAAATTTGCCTGCTTGGGGATTACAGATTGCCCCAGAAAAAATACAAAGATGGGATTTCACTAATTATTTAGGCTACAAAACAGACCAACAAAACATTAGACCCCAAAAGGTATAAATCAGGGAGATAGAGTGAAGACACTTAATGATTTTCAAAGACTACTAGGAGACATTGCCAATTTATGACCCACAATTAGAATTAAAAATGATGAACTGGATAATTTGTTCAAAACCTTAAATGGTGACAAGGACTTAAATAGTCCGAGAAAATTGTCACCTGAAGCTGAGAAAGAACTGGCTTTGGTGGAAAAGAAATTACAGGATGCACATGTGGATTGTGTGGATCCAGACCTTAATTGCATTCTAGTTATCTTGCCCTCTAAGCATTCTCCTGCAGGGATTTTAATGTAAAGGGAAAATTTTATATTTGAATGGATATTTCTTCACATAAACCAAGTAAGAAATTAAAGAATGTGGAAAAGATTTCTGAACTTGTTTTTAAAGGAAAACCAAGACTTCATCAATTGACAGAAATGGACCCAGCAGAAATTGTTGTACCTTTAACTAATGAAGAAATTGACCAATTATGGGTAGAAAGTGAACCCTGGCAAAGAGCCTGCAATAATTTTTAGGAGATATTAACAACAAATATCGTCAAAGCAAAAGAATTGAATTTCTAAAGAAAACTAATTGGATTCTTCCTCATATTGTATGAGATAAAGCAATTTCTGGAGCCCCTACATTTTATACTGATGCAAACAAATCAGGAAAGGCAGGTTACAAGTCAGAACATATAAGTAAAGTGGTTCAAAGCCCTTATATTTCTGTTCAAAAGTCAGAATTATATGCTATTGTGATGGTAGTGTTAATGACTTTACTGAACCTCTTAAAATAGTCACTGACTCTCAGTACTCAGAAAGAGTTGTTCTACACATTGAAAAAGCTGATTTTATTAATTATGAGTCAGAATTAGCTCTATTATTTATTCAGTTACAAGAAATCATCTCTTCTATATAACACACTTTCAATCCCATACAAGTTTGCCAGGTCCTTTAGCACAAGGTAATGATGAAATTGATAAATTATTAATAGGAAATGTACTAGAGGCCTCAGAATTTCATAAAAAGCATCACATCAATAGCAAAGGATTAAAAAAAGATTTCTCTATCACTTGGCAACAAGTCAAAGAAATTGTAAAAAGGTGTCCCACCTATTCTTTCTATAACTAAATTCCATTGCCAGCAGGAAGTAATCCTAAAGGTATACATAGAAGTGAAATCAGGCAGATGGATGTATTTCATTTTACAGAATTTGGAAAATTAAGATATGTACATCATGCAATAAATACGTTTTCAGGATTTCAATGGGCAACTGCTTTGAGTTCAGAAAAGGCTGATTCTGTAATCACTTATTTGCTAGAAGTTATGGCCATCATGGGAATACCTGTACAAATTAAGACTGACAATGCTCTGGCATATGTCTCTAGTAAAATGAAACAATTTTTTGCTTATTATAATATAAAGCATATTACAGGAATACCACACAATCTTACAGGGCAAGCAGTCATAGAGAGATCAAATGGAACTCTAAAGGATATGCTAAATAAACAGAAAGGAATAACAAAGACCCCTAGAGACAGACTACATAATGCTTTAAACTTTGAACTTTTTCAATGCCAGTGAGAAAGGAACAAGAGCTGCTGAAAGGCATTTGCCTATAGAAAAAAACAGCTGAACTAAATCAGCCTGTTTACCTCAAAGATGTACTAACCTCTGAATGGAAGCCAGGGTATGTGCTACATTGGGGAAGGGGTTTTGCTTTTGTTTCCACAGGTGAAGAAAAGTTATGGATACCATCAAAATTAATAAAGACTCAATTTGAACCAGAAAAACTTCATGAAAATAAGAATTGACAGCACATCTATCCATAATACAATTCTTCAAGTTGTAAGAAAAAACAATGGGTGGGGGCAGGTTTTTGGTTTTTGTCTTTACAGAAAACTGGGAATACCCATCTTCAAGAAGTGAAAAAACCTTGGACATCTAGACATCTAAAGCAAAAGGGAGGCTATCCATAAAAATTTACAAGCAAAAGAATATCATAATTATTGGTACCAGTATACTTCATAGGGTAAAATCTCATTGCTTAACCTCTACAAATTTGTTTTATAAGTTGAAGTCCCAGTTTAATTATAATTTAAAGCTGACTTTAGAGTTGGAGTGTGGCTCTTTCCTTCTCTAAACTCAAGCATACTTGTTAAAGAAAAATACAAAATCTCTGTATCATATCAGAAGAGCCACCTGATATGGACAGAAGAATAACAAAAAATAAGGGACTATTCTATTGTTACTAATCCTATGCTGAATAAATAGTTATATATTTAGCTTCCTGTACATTGTGTTGGGTTTTAGTCTCTTATCAGTTTTCTGCAGTGATCTATGACAATGCCTAATTGGGAACTTGAGTATTCAAAAGGAAGATGGGGCCCCACAATGATGATTTCACATGGACTCTGAGAAAGCCCCTAGGCTGACAAACACCAACCAAAGATCAGATTTGAACAAACTGCTCAGGATAATTTCGAGGCAGCTCACTGAGATGAACCAGCTTCACAGACTACTATAGCAGCCAGGAACTGAGACAGCCGTGCACCTTCCTGTTATGCAGAGACTAGACAACAAATGATACAGCTACTTATTTCAGGACTTTACATTTAACAAAACTTTTCTTTTCAGGATCCCCAAAAGATGCTGTCAGACAGCAGGAAGTAAATTTAAGAGCAGGGTGTCCACATTCCCAAAAGGTGGGGTGGGATGTTTTTGGTTGTTCATTGGGTTATGGATGATTGTCACTGTTTAGGTTAATTGGTTAAAAATTGTTAATGGTTATGCTTAGAAAAAAGTTAAACAAGAATGATTGGTTTCAAGATTTGTGTTTAAAAAAATAGAAAGAAAAGGGGGATACAGATATATAGGATATAAGGATAGATTATGGAATCTTCATTTAAAAGGATTTACTAGCTTTAAATATTTTACATTGCATTGGATTTTTGTATATTGTATACAAATTGTATATATTAAGATTAATTATGCTACTGTACAAATATCTCTATGCTTGTTCAAGGTATTATACTTATTCAGATCATCTAACAATGTAATACAAGTTGCTAGTCCATGAAAGTTTTTATTACCAACTAATTAGAATATAAAGTAATGCAAGTTAGTAGTTAGTCATTACATTCAAACATAGTCATATTAGATATGTTTTCAAGATCAAACAAATATATTTTAGATGAACAGGCCTTCTTAAAACACTTTAGAGGTCCACAGAATATGGCATTTAAAATATTTTAAGAACTTAGACTTTTCTGGATGTGAGATAGGTCTACTCTTGGCAGCACCAATCTACTTCGAGAGAAAAATAGGCATTGAAGAAACTCCATATGGAGTCTATTTTCTTTGTGGCAATGGTTAACCACTGGACAGGAACCTGTTCTTGTATTGGCTACTAGACAGTATGTTGTTTAAACTGGACATGCAGGTTCCCTAGGAGAGTGACCTCCAAACTTTGACAGATCAAGCTGAGATGGTCCTTCAGGTTCCTGCTTTTCAGAGAAAACTGTCAGATATTCTTCAGGACACAAGGAGAAGCGACTGATGAACTATACCAGAATGGGCAGAGCAGATTTCCTGCCTCATTGAAATAAAAAGAGACTCTGGGCCTGTAGGCTGAAGATGGATGCCCCAATGTTATAAAGGAACTTTGGGTGACTGTCCAGGCAGATAGGTGTCATCTCTGTCATTTCTAGATTTTGGAAGTTGCTTGCACTTCCTGTTTAGTTGGGTAAATATTATTTTCTTCTTTGGGTAAATATTATTTTCTTCTTGGGTCTCTGAAGTAGTTGAAGATGAGATAGTTATAGTTTTCTAGAGACAGTTTTAGAAAAAAAACTTTGAAGTTAAAGTGTATAAGTTTAAGAGACATCAAAATAATAGTTTTTAGTTAGTAATACAAGTTAGAAAGAAAGTGAATTAGGTATAATCCTTTGGACTCATCAAAATAGGATAATTAATGAAATATTTTCTTGAATTTTCAATTGTTAATGGACTGGACATTACTCATTTATTGTTTGTATATATTGTATATAATTATTGTACCTATTGTATATGTTTTTTTTTAATTTTAGCTATAACCTTCTTTTTTAAAATTTGACACAAAGGGGATATTTTCAAATATAATAAAAACAGTGGAGATATCAGAGGGATCTACTCACAGTCAGTCTAGGAGGATCAGAGGTAACTCACACCTTTAACCCCAGCACAGGGAATATCCCAGGAGTGGTGACCTATGCCCTTAATCCAATCTGAGTTTGAGGTCATTTTAGTTTATAGAAGGAGTTCCAGGCTCCCAGGCAGGCAGTGGTGGGGCCATGCTTTAACTGAGCGAAGAAAGTATTTAAGGCAGGCATAGAAAGACAGAGCAGGCAGATGAAGCAATGAGGAGAGAGGCCGAGGAAGCTGAAAGACAGCTGGGTGAGATCTGACTGTGGTGTTTCCTCTCTCTCTGATATCTCTGCCTTTCCCAGAGATCTTGCCCTGAGTTTCCTTTATTCGTGCACCACTACCATACACTACCATACAGAGACCCACTAAAAATAATTAGTCATATTTATAAATAAATAAATAAGGAGCAGGGCCTAGTTTTGATTTCAGCCCAAAGCCCAAAGCAACACTCACTGTTCTTGCAGGGTGTGTCCCTAATCCTGCTCTTCTTTGGATAATTTTCCTCTTCTCCCTGTCTCTGTTTGTGTTACATATTAAATTGCCAAGCACATAACACGTGCCTTTCCAAACTCTCTCTCTCTCTCTCTCTCTCACACAGGCAGGGTCTTGGTGATGATCACATTGAATCCTTTAATCCCAGCACTCAGGAGGCACAGGCAAGCCAATCTGATTTATATACTAAGTTCCAGGCCAAACAGGGCTGAAGATGCAGCTCAGAAGTTAAGAGCACTGGCTGCTCTTGCAGAGGTCCTGAGTTCAGTTCCCAGGAACCACATGGCGGCTCACAACCATCTATAATGAGATCTAGTGCCCTCTTCTGGTGTGCAGGCAGAACAGTGTAGTGTATACATAATAAATAATAATAATAAAAAGAATTTATTTTGGCTTGGCAGTGGTGGTGCACGCCTTTAATCTCAGTGCTCAGGAGGCAGAGGCAGGTGGATGTCTATGAGCTTGAGGCCAGCCTGGTCTACAGAATGAATTCCAGGATATCAAGGACTAAACAGAGAAACCCTGGTTTGAAAATCAAAAATATATGTGTACACATATATATTGTACGAAGAGCTGAGGTTCTAAAGTCAATGCATATGTAACAATTTAGTATTGTCAAAATTAACTGTGGAAATTCCTTAGATCATCTACTCAGTAAGTCCAATAGATCCTTTTTCCTTCATTTGGAGACACTCCAATGGTTGAGTACTAGGCTTGGTATTTAGGTGACTTGCTTTTTGGGTCCACATTATAACTAATGCTCGTTGGTTTTTGAGACAGGCTCTCACTATGTATATCACTGGCTGGCCTGGAATGTTCAGTGTACGTCAGGCTGATCTTTAGTTCACAGATCCACTGCCTCCACCCCAAAGTACTGAAATTAGAGAAGATGTTTGCTCCCTCCAGTGTGAATAGTACTGAATCAGTCAACCCACCTCAAAGTTCCTGCCTTCCCGTACTCTACCTGTAGTTTCAAGCAGAACGGTACTGAGTACACACAGCTGTACCGGCCCCAGTTTAAATGTGCCAGTAAGAGAGCTCCACTGGAGCCTGGCATGATGGCACGCTTAATCCCAGCACTCAGGTGGCAGAGGTAGACTGAATCTCTGAGTTCAAGGCCAGCCTGACCTACAGAGTGAGTTCCAGGACAGTCAGGGCTACACAGAGAAACAAGAGGTGGGGGGAGGAGAGGGAGACCCATCCATTCTGATTGAAGTATAGCTCAAATCTATTCATTGTGCCCTCCCTCCCCCGCCCATGCCCTGGCTATTCCAAACAGAAGGTACTATGAGTTACAAGCTTTCCCATTGCATTGCACATGCTTTGCATTGTTCACCCTTTCACTAAGCTATCAGCTAAAGCCGACCTTATTCAGTGCTTCCTAAATTTTTATTTTGTTTTGCTGCTGCTGCTGCATGTGTTGGGAGGTTTCACTGAGACCAAATCTCTTTTAGCCTAGGCTGGCTTCAGATTCATTGCTTAGCTGAAAATAACTTTGAAATTCTAATATGTCTCTTTTTTCTTTCTTTTCTTTATATATATTGTGTGTGTGTGTGTGTGTGTGTACAACAGAGTACCATGTTGGGCTTTCACTCTATTGTTCTCCACCTTATATTATATATATTTTATTTTATTTTATTTTTTACATTTATTATTTGGGTTTGCACGTGAGAAAATGCCATGTGCCTTGACTGAAGGTCAAGTACAACCTATAGGTTGGTTTTCACTTCCAATTGTGTGGGTCCCAAGAACTCAGGTGCCAACTAGGCATCTTGCCAGGCCACCTTTTTATTATGATTATTATTAAGGGTGTCTCACTGAACCTGGAGCTTACTAATCAGACTAGCTGGCCTTTGAGCTTGGGTAACTATCTCTGCCCCAAGGCTTCTACATCAGTCAAAGTCCTTATGCTTACAGAGCACCTGAACCACACTGATCTTTATTTTTTATTGTTTATTCTTAAAGACTTATTTTTATTTTATGCATATGTATGAGTGTCTGCATGCATATGTGTGTACTACAAGTGTGCTGGTGCCTTTCAAGAGCAGATGAGGCCCCTGGATCCACTAGAATTGAAGTCACAGGGACTGTGACAGCAAGTTAGCCATCTC
The DNA here is from genome assembly GCA_033318265.1 of Phyllotis vaccarum. Classification (NCBI taxonomy): domain Eukaryota; kingdom Metazoa; phylum Chordata; class Mammalia; order Rodentia; family Cricetidae; genus Phyllotis; species Phyllotis vaccarum. The sequence continues at coordinate 15,683,536 of JARWLC010000004.1, read as the reverse complement.
TCCAGCCCCTCTACCTCCTAAGAGCTAGGATTACAGCTGTGTGCCACCAGACGTCTGGGGTTTGTTTTGTTTTGTTTTGTTTTGGAGTCAGAATCTCACTGTGTATCTTTGGCTGTCCTAGAGCTTCCTAAATAAACCAAGCTGGGATTAAAGGAGTTCATCACTATGCTTGATACTTTTTTTGTTTGTTTGTTTTAGAGACAGGGTTTCTCTGTGTAGTGTAGGGGGATTTAAGTTGTTCCATTGTAAATAATTGTCCCCACCTATGAGTTTAATAAAAAAGTGCTGATTGGCTAAAGGCAGGCAGGAAGTATGGGCGGGGCTACCAGACTAGGAAAACTCTGGGAACAGGAAGAACAGAGCAGAACGCCAGAGAGAAGCCAGAAGAAGCAGAGGACAACTCTGAGAAAAGGTACCGAGCCACATGGCTGAACAGGATAAGAATCATGGGTTAGTTTAAGGGTAAAGAGTTAGCAGGTTATATGCCTGGGCCTTAGGCCGATCAGCCTAAAACTATTGTAAGCATCAGTGTGTCTCTGTGGGTCTGCAGGCCTAAACCTTGAGGCAAGGCTTGAAAAGTCCGGGCCAGAAACCTCATACTACAGTGTAGTTTCCTTGAACTCATAAAGATGAGTCTGTCTCTGCCTCCTGAGTGCTGGGATTAAAGACCTGTGGGCCAGCACCTGGCTGGTTTTTTTGTTTTGTTTTGTTTTGTTTTTGTTTGTTTTTGTTTTTGTCTTGAGATAGTCTCTTGCTGTGTATTCCAGACTGGCCTTGAACTCCTAACAATCATCTTGCCTTGGCATCCCAAAGGACCAGATCCTTCTGGACTACTATTTTTCTTCCTTTTTAAAGCATTATTTTAGGGCTGGAGAGATGGCCCAGAGGTTAAGGATACTGGTTGCTCTTAACAGGATTCCCGAGTTCAATTCCCAGAAACCACAGGGTGGCTCACAACTATCTATAATAAGATCTGGTGCCCTCTTCTGGTGTGCAGGCATACAAGCGGAAGAACACTATAAATAAAGTAATATTTTATTTTTAAACATGTGTTTGTGCGTGTCACATGTATCTGTGAAAGCTAGAGGAGGTAGATCCCTTGGAGCTGTCTGATGTGGGTGTAAGAAGAAATTAAACTTGGGTCCTTCTGGAATAATAAACACTCAACACTGACCCATCTCTCCAGCCCCTGACTACTAATTCTTAATCCAGCTCAGTCACAGATCCCAGCCTGAGCTCTGATGTCCATGAAGAACAATCTACACACTGATCATAGAGTCTGGAGGAAAGGAGATGACGAGAGAGAGAGAGAGAGAGAGAGAGAGAGAGAGAGAGAGAGAGAGAGAGAGAGAGAGCAAGTGCTCCACCTCCTAATCCTGCACAGGCTGTCTACCTCACTCTACAGGTCAGGCTGGATTTTTTCTGATGGGCACCCATCCATACACAGGATATAGCAGGAGTATGGGAAAGTTTGATGGGAGGCTTCTTGACTAGAAATGATCCCTTCAGAGAAGTGACAGAAATGAGTCTGGGAAGGAGGACAGTGTCACAATTGTGGGGTCAGGATACCCAGAATCTGAGGGTCCCATCTGGGTGATCCCAGGGGCTCTGGGATTCTGGAAAAGAGGCACACAGAGAAAGTTCTAGTTAAATCCTTATGTAAAACCATTCCTGTAATCTCAGGGGGTCTGAGGCTGAAAGTGGTCCAAAAATTTGAGGCTAGCAGAGGCTACATACTGAAGTCTTGTTTTGAAAACAACAAAGCCCACAGAAATAGGGCAGGCTTGCTGCCAAGCCTAATGACTTCATTAAATCTTCAGGACCCACAGTGGAATAAAAGAGCCATCTCCCACAGGTTGTTTCTGACCTCCAAAAAGGTGTGTGCACCCACCCCACACACACAATGGATAAGCATAATTAAACAAACAATAACTAAACCAAGGGTGGCACTAGGTAGCATTCAGTCAGCAAAGGGAAACATGGAGTTCAGGAGTTCAAGGTCAACCTCCAAATGTAATGAGTTGGGAGGCCAGCTTGGTCTGAGACTCTGTTGGGAACAAACAATCCCTCTGAATGGGAAAGCCTGAAGGATAGATTTAGAGGAGGTGTGTAAATCAGGGGGAGTGACTCAGTCAGTAATCCAGAAGTCAGAGTCATTCAGAAGGCTCAAGCAGGAACACTAGGGAGCTCAAAGCTAGTCTGGGCTACAGTGTGAAATTCTCTCAAAAAACCTAAAAGAGGAAGAGGGAGAGAGAGACTGACTTCTCAACAGATACGGGTCCTTGAATTTAGTCCCAGAATTGGTAGGAGAGAGCAGATTCCTATAAGATGTCTTCCGAACTCTACAGGTGCACTGTATCATGTGGTACCCTACCCCAACCACCTAAATAAAAAAGTGTTTTAAAGCACATGGACATGCAATTAATTAATCCCAGCAATTGGGAGGCAGAAACAGGCAGGTCTCTGCAGTTCAAGACCAACCTGGTCTACAGAGTTTGAGGGACCAATGGAGTAGAGGGGTGTGGTCGCAGGTGACTGGTTAAAGTGGGAGAAGGGTAGGGGCTGAGGCAGGAAGAGCAGGGCGGTGGTTCAGCGCTTCAATACCAGCACTCAGGAGACAGGGGGGAAAAGTAGTGAGTCTGAGGCAAGGCAGGACTAGAGTGAGTTCCAGGCTACACAGATCCTGTTTTGAGAGAGAATGAGAAGAGACAGGTGAACCACCGAGGGAGTTAATCCCAGTTTAGAGGGTGATCTCATTAGGAGACCAGAGGTGACTCTTGCCTAGAGAGATAAAAAATTCGGGCAGGGGGAATCAAGGGATAGTTATGGCCAGCAGGAAGTGTAATGATGTGGGAAAGCAGCCTCAGCAGAACCCCACGAGTGGAAGCCTAACAGGCTGAGCCTAAACAGGCCTCATGCCAGAAGAGTCCCAGGCACACCTGAGGCACGTTGCGCAGCCAGCTATGATGGCTGGTGTTCACTGTCAACATAGTCTACAATCACCTAGGTAAGGGGCCTCTGGGCATGCCTCTTGGGTGCTGTTTTGACAGTACCAAGATGGGAAGACCACCCATCCCGGGTAGTGTTATTGCCGGGGTGGAACCCTGGACTGTGTAAGTGTGGGGGGGGGGAGGACACATATGCATTGCTGTTTCACTCTGGCTGCCATGTGACCAGCTATATGGAGCTCCAATCTGACTTATCCTCAGTGGTGGGCTGTAAACTTGTGAGCTAAAATAAATCCTTTCTCCTGGTTGCATTTGCCAGTATTTTTTCATAGGAAGAAACAAGTTAACTATGAATCTGTAATCCCACTGCCAGAGGACAGAAGCAAATGGATCCCTGGAATTCACTGGACAGCCAGCCTAGCTAGACAGGCCAGTGACCTGCAGTGAGACTCTGCCTCAAAAATAAGGTGGAATGGCTGAGAATATAATTTAGTGTTATAGTGCTTGCTAGCAAGCGCAAGGCCCTGAGGTTAATCCTCTGTGCCTTCTATTGTATATTTAATAAAAATAGTCTGGAATATCAGAGGACAGAGCCACCCACAGAGCCAAGGCATGAAGGTCAGGGAGTGATGACCTTTAACAGCTTGAACCCCATCACTTGGGAGGCAGAGATCCACCTGGATCTCTGAGTTCAAGGTCTTACAGCCAGGCAGAGTAACACACAGCTTTAATCCTAGCTCTAGGAAAGTTAAACAGGAAGTGAGACACAGCTGGGCAGATGGGGAAGGAAGAGTTCAGCTTCCCCTTGAGAACTCGGAAGGTTGGAATTGGAGGATTTGTGGAGTTGGCTGGGTGAGAAGTGGCTGTGGTTTTTGGTTTTTGTTTTTGTTTATCTTGATATGTAAGCTTTTCCACAATATCTGGCTGAGTTTTTATTGTAATACCAAATAGAATTTGTATAGTAATTTAATAAAAAACAGAACAAATCACACATACACACACAAAACACAGCAACAAGGCAACTAGTAAAAAAAAAAAAAAAAAAAAAAAAAGACAGCAATTGAGGAACACACCAGATGTCAACGTCCGTCTAGCCTCTATACACATATACACTACATGCACAGGCAAACACATAAATACAAACACACACCCATACAACAGAGAAGTGACTAGGCATAGTGGGCACACCTATACTCATAGTATCTGGAAATCACAAGCTCTAGGCCAGCCTGTTTTACATATTGAGTTCTATGCTAGCCAGGGCTATAGGGTGAGATCCTATCTTAAAAAAGACAAATGGGACAGTGGGGGGGGGGGGGTCCCTGGGGGTGTAGCTCAGTGCTGGCTCCATGTTCAGTCTCCAGGATGGCATGAACTGGGTTTGGAAGTGCATGCACACTTGTTATCCTAGCCTTTGGCTGGTAAAGGCAAGATCAGAAGTTCAGGTTATCCTCAACTGTACATTTCCAGCCATCCTAGGAGATGTGAGACCATTTCAAAATAAAGCCCATTTCTGAGTCTGGAGAACCTGGAGGTGTGGTCAACTCCATTCTAAGTTTCCTGTACTTCCCAGACTGAACAATGCAATCTTCTATCCACCTCTTTGGTTGGTTTCATGGAAGATACGAGCCTATGGTGGAGAGAAGCCTCTGAGATGGGCCACACTGATGACAGTAGTAGATAATTAACACTGAGTTCTTGGGAGTCAGGACTAGCAAGGGCAAAGGCAACATCTTTGAAATCTGGCTGATAACTCGAGAACCACAGACTCAACATTACCTTTGTTTTTTTTTGTTTTGTTTTGTTTTTTTTGAGATAGCTATGAATTCAGTCTTCTCTGCAGCCCAAGTACTTGTCAAAAGCCTGTACCAGAACACACCACCTCTGACCCCTCATCTCCCACCCTTTTCCCCCAGTTCCTGACCCCTGCCTACCCATCTCAAGAAAAAAACTAGACTAGGTTAAAAGGAAGGGCTGCAAAGATCAGGTTTTGTTTATGAAGGAGTTTGAGATCTGATTCAGAGTGCAGACTGGCTAGTGAGGGTCCTTTTAAAAATATTTTTATGTGCATAGGTGTTTGCCTACATTTACATTATGTGCATTCATCCCTGGAGTTCTTGGGAGTCGGAAGAGTGTCAGAACCTTTGGAGCTAGAATTTACTGATGGTTCTAAGAAGCCATGTAGGTGCTGGGAAGTGAACTCTGATCCTCTTCAGAGAAAAAAATGTTAACTGCTGAGCCAGTTCTTCTACCCTAGTCTTCTTCCCTTTGAAAAGGTGACAGTCAAGCTAGCCTAAAGGCATTGGAGGTTATAAAAATCTAGACAGAGGTGTGAAGAAAGGGTTTCATGTACCCAGGCCAGGAACTGTGGGAAAGCAGCTGAGGGCAGTGGTTCGCTGGGGTTGGGCTCACAACTGGAATAGACTGAGTTAAGTTCAGCAGCATGCTCGATCCTGGGACTAACCCACATCTATACCTTTAATAGAGGGCATGATAAGTTTGGAGAACTATCCCTTTTTTTAAGATTTATTTACCTATTATGTATACAGTGTTCTACCTGCATATAGAGAACTCATTACATGCTTGTGAGCCACCATGTGGTCACTGGGAATTGAACTCAGGACCTCTGGAAGAGCAGTCAGTGCTCTTAACCTCTGAACCATCTCTCCAGCTCTATCCATTCCTTTACCTCAGAAAATGCTTTCACCAGGGACCTTCTCCACAGGGACTGCTAGGGGACAATGGGAAGAATCCAGATCTGGGGCTCCACAGGAAACTGCTGATCACTGTTGGCTGAGTTCAAATAGTGAGTTCCTCTGCTTCTCAGGCCCACCTCTTTTCTGACAGCAGGCAGGGTCTGCACCTGGCTATTCAGTATCAACATTCTCATGTACTTAGAGCCTCCATAAACATCCAAACGTCAGGGTTTCTTTGCCCCATTCAGTATTACACTCCTAGCGCCTAGAATTGGGCCTAGTAGCTCAAGGACTCAATACTAGCTAATGAATTCTCCAACCCATACATAAACATGCACACACATGCCCATATACACATTAAAATACTTCATATACATTTATACACATACCTAGGACCTTCTCAGTTCAGAAGTCACATGAGTAAACACACTAGCACACACTCAGGTGAAAAAAAGGAAAAAAAAAGGGGGGGGGGGGGCAGATGCGCTCTCTGCACCAGACATAAACCATCTGAAGGTATTACATAGTACCCTGAATGAGAAAGTAGCTGGCCAACGTCCTTGTCAGGCCATGTCAAGCCTGCACATCTGTGTGTGTCTATATTCATGTGTGAGCAGTCCTAGGCTGGAAATGGGGCAGAGCTGAGAACACAGGGACAGTTATTTCTTCTATTTGCTTCCTGTAACTTGAAAGGTGAGGAAGCAGAAGCAGACCTATCAGGGTTAAGTTGAAGATCCAGACTTCAGTAGGGAAAGGGGCTAAGACCCAAGCTCCAAGCCCCACACACAATAGGTCTCCAGGATCTTACTCTCTCTTCAGTGGGGGGAATCAGTAGCCAACTGGAAAGAAACCTCAAGGGGTTTTATCACCTTTGGAACTTGGTGCTCCAACCAAGTTTACCTTGATCCCTTACCAGGGCCTTATGCCCCAGAGGAAACTACAACTGGGCTGGCTGGGTTCAGTCTTTTTAGAAACGTCCCAGAGAGTAGCCAGGAGTCTCACAGGCACTCTACCTGCCCCCAAGGTCCTGCAACCCAAGCTCCCTCTAAGGACTCCTTCCCCAGAAGCCTTTGAACATCTTCATTCAGTCTCTCTCCTAGGAGCCCTGCCTCAGAGCATAGGAACCTTGACCAGCCAGAGGAAATGAGGGTGACTGTAAGGAAAAACATCCTCTAAGGTTTGGGGACAAGGATGGGATACCTAGGAAGGAAGCTAGGACCTGGAGAAAGAATGTGAGAGGGGAAGACATTCCTGAGAAAGCCTGTCTTGAACTGAGGGATTTTGTTTTTGAGCCAAGGTCTCAATGTATAGCACTGTCTGGCCTGGAACTCACTACATAGACCAGGCCTTCTGAATTCAGAGATCTTGCCTCTGAGTGCTGGGACTTAAGGCATGTGCCACCACACCTGACAAACTGTACCAATGACTAACCAGGACACTCTCAAACCAAAAAGTCTCTTTATTGATTGGTACCATACATGACTCAAATGGCCAAAAAATAGAAAAAAATAATAATAAAAAGGTAAAGAAAAAATAGGAGAAAAAAAATCATTACAGTAGGGATGGGACATCCACCTTCCTCACCCTTTCCTTTGGCTCCTGACAGCATCCTCCCAAAAGTGGCTGGCATGGAGGAAGCAGGGCGCAAGGGACCCCATAATCCAAAAGGGAGAATGGGGAGAGAGGAGGCACCATACACTCTGGGACTGGCCACAGGAAAAGGCAGCAGAGCCACGAGCCACAGAACCCTGCTCTTGGCCTCTCCTCACCCTGAACCACATGCTCCAACTATGAAATGGAGCTGAGCATACAGGCCGGCCCCTCCCTTCTATGAGGGAAGGCATGTCTACCTCAGCTTGGGGTATTTAAACTGGATAGCCTTACCGGCTCCTTTCCCTCAGTTAAAGAGAGGTCAGGACTAAATACAGTCTGAGGGGCTGGGAGTAAAATGGATACGGTCCTCTTTTCCTATTCCTGACAGTGAGACAAAAAACAAAAAACAAAAACAAAAAACCACAGGGATAAAGCAGCTCCCTTCCCTCTGTGCTCCTTGAGAAGAAGCCTCCTGACCCATCCAAGACTGCTGCTCTAATAGAGTGTAAAAATACCACCATGGAGGAGGTGGGCTAGAGGGCTCACAAGTACCAGGAGGTCAGGCTGGAGCCTTGAAGGCTGGTAAGACAGACAACAGGGGTCATCACAAGATGCGGTCAATGATCCCATCCCCAAGCGATGGCATGTTGACCCCAACTCTAGTCACCCCACAGGGAGAGAGAGGAGAGGTGACCAAGTGTCTCCTTGGTTTGAAGCTTCTCAAACTGTATAAAATGGTAATGCATAATCCCCTGCCCCAACTCTCACCCCCCACCTGGGCCCTAGGCCCTCCATCTGACAGGAGGGAGGTAGCTGGGAATGGGGAACATGAGTGACTTTTTTTTTAATTTACATTTTTAATAATATTATTTTTTTAAAAACTTGGAGCTGGGTAAGTGGCAAAAGGGAGGAGCCCAGAATTTTACCCTCTATTAACAGCCCCCTAGGGAAAAGGCATTCAACCAAGCCCCATAACATTAAGCCCCTAAGGGCTATGGGTATAAACCCCAGGCTCAGAGGGACAAATCAGGAAACCGGACACCCAGAACCTGGGGTGAGAATGGGGCAAATGCCCTGGGGAGAGGAGGGTCAGAACATTTCTCAGAGGCCCAGGGTCCACATAGGCATCCACATGAGTACCCCCTTCCCCCAAAAGGCTCTGCAGGGGCCAGGCCCAGCCCAGGGCAACTGGGGGGCAAATCTTGGCACCTGCCCCCAGTGAGTCCAGTCCCTCCCTGAAGTGGGTGGATGGAGGTTGCCCATTTCAGATGCTCAGTCTCTTATTGTCTTCTGCTCCCTGGGGCTGTGAGGGATGGGGCAGGCAGAGCACTGGGTGGCCATGGCGGGGCCTTTACTGGGAGGCCTGTGACGTTGGGTTCTCCGATTTGCTTTCTTGGCTGGATGGAGGCTTGCTGTTCCAGGGGCTGTTGGCGCCCAGTGCAGGGGAGTTGTTAAAGCTGTCCTCGTCGTCAATGCCGTTGGCCGCGTCAAACTGGGTGTTCTCCAGCCGAGTGATGAGCCTCTCGTCCTCGTCCCCGAACTCCCCGCCCATCAGGGTGGGCTCCCCCACCACCATCACATCCTGAGAGTGGCGGAGGTCCCCAAACATAATCGGGGCAGGGGCTCGCCCAACCCAGGGCAGTAGATATCCCCAGAACCCCCACACCCTCCTTAGAAGCTTAACACCCAAGCCCCTCTTCATACCCAAGTTTAAAACCCCAACTCCAAATACCCTCAGCTCCTGGAATCCTTCCCACTAAAGGATGCCAGAGCATCACACTTTTGCCCCTACCCATTAAGCTCTGGAAAGAAATTCCATTTTACTCCTCTAGCTCCCTAATCCTTCTCCCCCTGGTTTTAGGGGCCCCTTAAACCTCTGTGCATATGTAAGAGAGTGAGTGAGCAGGTCAAAAATATGAGGGAAATGTATGTGCACAGATGTGCGTGTATTCTACATATGCAACAATCACGCCTGCATGTCCTCCCAGCAGTGTGTATGCTGATGTGTGCGCCTCACACTATGTGCTCTGAATGTCTGCATATTCTCACAGCTGATCCTGTCCCATGCTCTATGTACCTATGGCTGAGTTTGTGTGATCACAACCATGCATGTACATGCTTGGCAAGGACTCTCTCATCAGTGTAATTACCAGATCATGCTGGTTCTAGAGTACATGGGGACTGTCTTTGCTTCTACGCCTGCTCATCAGCTCCCGTCAGATGGGGTCAGGGATGAGCGGTGGGGCAGCCCAGAAGAGAAGAAAGCTGAGATGCTTACAGGTACCTGGCTGGAGAGGGCGAAGGTGCTGGCTGGGCTCTTCTTCTTGCTGTTGCTGTTTGTGGTGTTACCACCCCCCGAGCTCATGGTGCTACCCCCAGACATCTTCCGTTTCCTCCGTTTGCTGGGCTGCTGCCGTGCAGGCTCCGCTGTTTCAGGGAAAAAAGACTGAGGTGGGGGAGGGCCCTGGACCCCGATTCTCCATTCCCACTCCTCAGGAGCCCATGTCTACCCTGCCCTCAGTCGTGTACTCCCTAGGTAAGATACATACAGAGGGAACTTCATGAAAATAAAAGACATGGCCTCAGGGTAGCCCCAGAGCCTGGTGAGGGCAGGAGCAAGGCACTTACCAGGAGGTGCTACCATGCGCTGCCACTTCTGGAAAAGGCAGGTCTTGAGGCAGTCTCGGGGGCTGAGGCTGTAGGTCTTGTGGCGGGACATGAGTTCCTGCATGGGCTCGAGTATCACACAGAGCTGGGGGGGGGAGGGGTAAGACCAGAATGTGGATCAGATTGTTAGAGGAGAAACATGCAGCACAAACAAAGGAGGCTGGGGCAAAACTGCAGTGATCAGAGACTCACTCGGAGGTAGTTGAGAGTGGAATTGGAAAGCCCACACCGGGTGATGTTTTTGGAGAGCTGATCCAGCATCTGGGGATCCTGGGCCTGGAGATGGAGAAAGAACATTGGCATCTGGTTTTATCTGCTCACCTTGGCATGTGACATACTGAGAGAAAGAAGCTAATATTAAACCCATCTTATCTCCCCTACTCTACATTCAGTCAGGAAATGGCACCGCCTGCTCAACCCTGCTGCTGCTAACTAACCTTTTCCTTTTCTTAGGTCCTGCTCACAACTCACGTGCATGGCCAAGATGCTCCTAGGGATGAGTTCTCGGTGCTGTCGGATACTGAAGTGCCATGTCTTTATCCGCATCATGTCGTCAAACATGAACTCCAGGTACAACCGGCCCTCCACACACACCTGGGGATAGGCTTGTCATATCCTTGCCCCCTTCCCCACATACACAAAAATGTGCCTGTTACAGCTCTCCCCCTGCATACACTTCTGCTACCTATGAAAATATCTGGGTGCATAACTGTTGCAGCACGCCCCCTCCCCATATACCTGTCATACCTGGCCTTTACACACTCACATATACTTACACACACATAGTAGGAAAGCTTAACAGATCCTCGTCCTTTTCCCAAGTAGCCAGAGAAAAACCCATCAGCTACAAGCTCTATGAGGGCAGGCTCTCGTTCACCGAATACCTCGGGGCCCAGAAAACTGACATGAATAAACCAAATAAATATCTGCGGAATGCTATGCCTGCCCTCCCTTCTTATTTGGCACTTCCCATTATGCCTCCTTGGGGAACAGCTGTAGTACACGCTGGGAAAGAGGAAATCAAAGCCAGGTGCCCTTGGTGTTCCATATCCTGTTAAGTTTGCTGACCTGGGTGAACATGGGTTTGCCATGCTGGGTCACCATGCTGCCCTGGTCACAGTCGAGGGACACAAAGTTGCTGTGGAATGCCTCCTTGGGGTGCTTAAGTACATAATACAGCTCCGTAGCACCCCCCTCAAAAATGCTGCGGAAGTAGCGTGGGATCAGGGTCCGGCCAATGGCTGTAGACACAGGACAAATTTTTCAGAACAAAAGTACTTGAAGGTAGACCTCGTAACATTTCCAGACTCACAAAGTGTAATACTCTCACAGGGGCCACTCACTGTATCTCTTTGGTCCATCCTCCAGGCAGAAAGTGATGGTCAACATGGCGTCATCCTCAAAGAATTCAGTCGTGAAAGCATCCCACCAGAGATTGTCACACTCCTAGAGAACACAAGGTCAGTATCATAAGGTGCTCACTTGGATCTCCCCCTCATCTCTATTTCCTTGGCCATACCTCTGTCCAGTTCTGTAGTCGTTTGTTAAGTTCAAATATTCTATAGTCGGTTTGGTTACCATATGGTGTATGCCTCCTGGGGAAGTGAAGAAGCGAGGTCAGGTTTAGAATGGCCCCATCTCCCCCACTTCTGCTTAGATTCATGCAAAGCAAAGCTTCCCTACTAGCCACTCACTTACCCTATCCCAGGTTCCAGGTATGTAGGTGGGTACATGGGAGTTGGGCTGTAAGGGAACAGACTATGAGAATCGGGGTGGAAGGTAGAAATTACTGGAGAAGGGAAGAGGACAGAGGATACTGTCTTCCCTTTCCAGGCAGGTCACTAATGAAACTGGAAACAACTTACCCCACATCCCGATCCAGCATGGTGCCGGGGTGAAAGGGAGGGAAGGCCGTGCCGTTCGGGGGCTCCTTCGGCGAGTACAGCTTGAATGACTTTGAGGAACAACCTGTTAGGGAGAATGGCTCAGTTCCCATCTTATCTAATTAAGAAACGGAGTGGAGCTGGAGAGCTGCTCAGGAGTATGAACTACTCACTCCTCCAGAGGACCCGAGTCTGGATCCAGCACACTGGGCAGTAACCCCAGCTCCCAGGGACATTAACACCTTCTTCTGGCTTCTGTGGGTACCTGCAATTGTGTGCACTCTCCCATGCCCCCTCTTCATAATTAAAAATAAAACAGGGAGGGAGGGAAGGGGCAATTAACGAGTAATGAGCCCTAATCCCAATCCGTACTTAAAATCCTTTTTTTTTTGGGGGGGGGGGGCTGAGACTGAACGATGAAGGATTAGCTAAAGCAAGGAAGAAATGCCAGTATCACAGAAAAAAGATCAAAAAATTTTACAATTTTGCAAACCTTTTTATCTGCATAGTTCCATTCAGTTCTGTGAGGCAGCAGGATTGATAATAACATTCCCATTTTTAAGATGTGGCAACTGAGGAAGGGACTTCCAAGAACATACCCTTAGTCAGCAGCAAAGCTAGGATCAGAACCCAGATGTTCTAATTCCTACATCCTGTTCTATTTGTACCCTTTGACCTCTATTGTGTGCTCTGGTGACCAAGGCAGGGAAGACAAGGGATTTGGGGAATTCTGAGTTCTTGCTCCACCCTGCAGGGTCTCAGGAGGGCAAGGAACGGAGAGATAAGGGGGGCTGGTGTGCCTGTTGGGTGAGGCCCACCAGATAAACAGTTGAGCTTTTGGCCTCCCACACCAACAGCCACTCCCTTATCAGCCCAGCCCCCACCCCACACCTAAGATGGGTAGAGCATTGTTTCCAGACCAGAAACTCAAAGTCTAGCCCTTTTTGAGCCTTGAGGTGGGAGGGAAGTACAAATGGAACTCAGGAGCCTGGTAAAGAGCCTCCATTGCAGGCAAACACTAACTAGAAAGGGGTCTCTGTTGTATACATGGGCATATGCAGGGGTGTCCTTTACTGCACTTTGGGAAGCAGCACATATACTTCCTTGCATACTAGTTTATGACTGCCACAGTTAAATTCATACTTGGATAGGAGCCAGTTACCCAGGCAAGTCCATTCTTCCCCTTCCCACCAGAAAGAGGGGAAACTGAGGCATGATCTCAAAGGTTCTAGCCCTGTTTGTTGTTTTTACTTTTTTGGCTCCTAAAACTTGATTGCACTTGGAAGGCTACTTGTATTGGCTATATCTGAGCCCTGTCCTCTAATTCAGACATAAAATTTATTTTGCTCCTGGGGGGAAGAGACAAAGAAAGACCCTGTGCCAACATGTACCACTTAATTTTCTCCCCAGGGGCCCCATATTACAACGTGGGCAAAAGGGGTGGGCCCCAGAGGGGCCCAAACTATAGTCTCTGAAGGTGCCAAGAGTCAGAACTCAGAGCTTGTGTGTGCCTGCACATGCGTATGCCTCATCCGGCCTAGCAGGCTTCCACCTCCAGTCTCAACACGCCTATCAAGGGCTGGAACCTAGCAGCCCCAGGCAGTATCAGAGTGTCCACAAAAAGCCCTCCCCTCATGCAGGCGCTCTCAGCACCAAGTCCACACACACTAAGCACTGCCCACATTGCTTTCACACTCTAGTCCTGGACTGAACCTGTTTCAGGAAATGACAGTCTCTGCCCAGCCTCCAAGACTCTCCACTTTACAGACAAGTAGAAGTAGACTAAAGGCACAAAAAGTTGGAACTTAGGAAGCCCACCAAAGGCTAGGTCTAGGCAATCAATCTAAGAATTGATCCCTATCCCCTTTTCCTTAAGCCCCACTGAATTTCTGGGCCTCCTGAAGAAAGCTCAAGAACTTGAAGAGAAATAAAACAAGACAGCTGAGTTCGTCACAGACATTGTTTGGGGCTAGGCTAAAAGTTCTAGGTAGCTAAAGCCCAAATTCTGGGGCCTCTAGTTACATCTCAAGAGAATGGACACAAACAAGTTCAGCATCTCTCAGCAACTCCCAATAGCCCCAGCACCCAGCACAAGGGGCTGGGAGTGAGAAGGGGAGGGCCATCGCCCTGACCATCTGTCCCTATTGCTGCCTGTCCACAGTAGAAGGAATACAAGGACCAAGGAGGGGGTGGGAGTGAAGGAAACGTGTCATTCTGCCCTTAAGTTAACACCTTCCCCTCAGCACTCTCAAAGCTTTTAGGGGTTGAAAGGAAGTGCTCAAAACTAGCAAAGTTTGCTCAGGTTAAGAGCAACATCCCGAGGCTGAGAAGGCACCTCCAGCTGGGCATTTCCATGGTAACCAGACTGACCTGAGGACAGGCCTCCTCCCTTTCGGGGCTGACCACTGGTCAGTACGCTTGCAGACTCCAGGCTGGGAGCCCGGGCACTTCTTCCCCAAGCCAGCCTACCAGGCCTGGGCTAGACAGAGGGCCTACTGCCCACCCCAATAAGCTTTCAAGGTGCCCAGACTTACCTGGGAGAACTGAGGGGGTCGGGGAAGGTGCGGGGAGCGCCTGGAAGCCGGCAGGGACCTTGGCAAGGGTGAGGACTTAGGTGGAGCCAACTTCAGCAGCTCATGTCCCGAGTGGGACCGGCCGGTCTGGCTGGGAGCTCCACTCCGCAGGCCGCACAAAGACTCGCATGCACAACCTCCGCCCGCCCCGCGGCGTCCACAGCCCGGGGGGAAAGTTACAATGGCCACGGGGCCGGGGGCCGGGGGCCAGGGGGCCGACCTGGGGGGCGGGGGGCCTCGGGGAGTCCGGAGCCTTCTTTGTTTGCAAGGTTTCCCTCAACAATGGCTGCTCCGCTCTTTCCTCTCTCCTCCTCCTCGGCTCTGCCCGCCGCCGCCTCTCGCTGCCTCTGCCTCCAAGCAGCCCGCCCGCCCTCCCTAGGCCACCGGGCCCCTCTGCTGGGGAGGCGGGAGAGGCAGGGCCCGGCACTCACACTCACTAACACTGGCACACTCAGACACACGCAGCGCCCGCCTGCTCCTTCCTTTCTCCCTTTCTCTCCCTCCTCCCTCCCTCTCCTCCCCGCTCGCTCTCCGAGCCTCTCTCTGAAGGAGGCCCCAGGGCGGGCGGAGGGTGGAGCTGCCCCGCCGGCCCCGCCCCCTCCCCGCGAGCGAGGAGGAAGAGCGGAGGGAGGGAGGGAGGGAGGGAGCGAGGAGGGACTGCTGAGAAAAACAAAAGAGATTGAGACCTGGAGACTGGGGCTGAACGGATTGGGCTAGGGGAGACCGGGACCCAGAGGAGGCGTAGGGAGGCCAGCAGCGAAACGCACCTTCCGGAACCACATGCTAGGGTGAAGAGCGGTGCTGGCCTTTGCAGGCTCCTAACGTCTTCACCCAGCCAGACCTCCCACAGACCTCTCAGGTTAAAGGCCAGCCAGAGCTGCCACTCTGGGCTCCGCTGGAGAGATCCAAGAGCGGCTAGGTGGGAGGAAGCCGGGAGGATGGAGAACTACTTTTGACGGACTCACATTCTGAGTTCTTCTTGTAAATACTCAAAAGAAATGGACAGTCCAGTTCCCTGCCCCAAACCCAGCCAAGTTCCAAGCCCTGGATTAGATCCCCTTTACAGAACATCTTCCGGGACACCATCTCTGAAGCCACGTGGATGCTAGGGAAAGAGGCGTTGGGGCGTTGTCAGGGTAAGGAAGGCAATTTGCCTATCCAAGGGCCCTTAAAAGGGGGCGTTAAACCCTTCCCACTACCCAGGTCTTAATAAAGGCATTTGGTTAGTGGGAAAGGGCTTGCTTCATATGAAAAGAGATTTCCTAAAGGGAAGAGATACTTCTGAAACTTTGATAGTAGTCCAGAACCTGCTACTCATATGCACAGGCACACTCTGAGGAAGGAGCACCTACTTTCATTCTCTGAAGCTGGAGTGTGTCCTCTACTACTACCCTCCTTCCTTCCCACAACTATATTCACAAACAACTCAAGGCCAGGATTTTTCATGACATACACACAGAAGAAAATGATAATATTGCACCTGGGTCTGTAAACATGCTCCACACGTAAATTACACCTCTTACTTTCACATAAATCAGTTATCTGATACTCGTGACTTAAACCCTAAATACACTCATAGCCTGAACAAATACAAAGTCTGAGTTAGATC
The DNA here is from genome assembly GCA_033318265.1 of Phyllotis vaccarum. NCBI lineage: Eukaryota > Metazoa > Chordata > Mammalia > Rodentia > Cricetidae > Phyllotis > Phyllotis vaccarum. Next base: position 15,667,567 of record JARWLC010000004.1, on the reverse strand, counting down.
TTGATGCCCATTTATTTATATGGGGGCTGGGACCATGCATAGATCCTGACCCCAACATACACACCCAGACATATTTCTTGCTAAATCCAGAACACATTGTAGTAACATGGATATCCTGGCCAATTGTTATGCAGCGATTCTCTCCAAAGCCCTTCTTCCCTGGAACCTGTACTCCATTCTTTATCATGCCTGGCTCATATGCAACAACCCAGCTTTCACAAACATTAAAATCTATTTCATTTATCAAGAACCTACCACCAAGATACAAGATACTTCTTTTAGCTTGAAAATTTAGATCCTGATTCTGAAATAAACACTCCTCCACCACCACCAATGCTTGTCATTTGTGCCTTTAAACTTTCCAAAGTGATCTGGACAGAGCAGAACACACCTGTAATCCTAGAAGCTTAGGTAGAAGGAGCTTGAGGACAGTGTGGAGTAGAGTCCCACGGCCAGTCTCAGCCACATGGAGACACTACTTCAAAAATAAATACCTGGTTTTGGATGTAATGGCACAAGCCTTTAATCCTAGCACTTGGAGGCATAGGTAGGCAGATCTCTGAGTTCAAGACCAGCCTAGTCTAAATAACAATTTCCAGGCCATACAGGGCTACATAGTGAGACTCTGTCTTAATCACATACATACAACGGGGCATGTGGGCCTGATGGAACACACCCATACTCCAACACTCAGAAAGGAGAGACGGGGAAGGATCAAGGAGTTCAAAAACAGTCTCAGCAAAAAACAAACTTGCCAAAGCATGTTGATAGGCATTCTCTTAAGTGTGCACACAGACATATCTACAATACACACATGGCCATTCATACAAGGGATCAAATACACAAATTTCACCAGAACAAGTAATCCAGGAAGGCTTGAGATGGGAAACCTGGCCTTTTGACTCCACTTGGTGTAAACCCAGTCTTGGAGCAAGCTAGTCAATTCCTAGTCCTGTGTTCCCCCTCCCTGGTCCCCCCAGGCTCCAAACGACTGTCCCCATAGGGATGGGGGAGGAGTATATGCTCTGGCTTTCACCCAGCCCAGAGCTCAGAACTGTCAGACAGGAGCCACAGGGGCTTCCCTCTCACTGTGAGGGGCCCTTAAGCATCTAGATATACCAAGACTCTGACCTAGCATTCAAAAAGCTTAGTTCCTTCTCTGTAGCAAGTCTCTCCTTGCTGAACCAGTTCCCCAGGGAACAGGGCAGGAAAGGTCCAGCTAAAGGCAGCAAGTCTATGTCAGAAGACCCTAAAAATTAATGCGTGGGGGATGGGGGGCAGCAAAGAATGACAAAGGTGATGAGGAAGAGAGCCCATGAGTACTTCTGGAGGTGGGGGCTCAAAGAAAAGCAGCCCACAGTATGAGGCACCAGCACTGCCCCCTGCCCGGGCCCCTGACCCAGGCCTCCAGTGTGCCTGCCCCCATTCCTTTGTCTGTGCCCGGCCTCCCGTTGGCCTGGCGCTCTGCCATCCTCCTCTCCTGGCTCCCAGCCGCCACCACTGCTGCCTCCTCCCCTCCCCCTACTTCTCCCTGCCTTAACCCTTCTGAGCCACATGCTGCCCCAGACAGGCCTTAGCCCCTTAGCATCCTGCCCAGAGAGATGCTCCTCAACAAGGCTTGTTCCTATTTCTGGTCATTTAGCTTCAAGATGTTCTCCACCTCAGGAGCACCCAGAGGGCTGGAGGGGTGTGTACATGTGTATCTTGTGGTGTTTCCGCATGTGCATTTGTGTGGCTGTGTGTGTTCTGGCTTCCCTCAGTCACATGTGTGGGGCATGTGCTGTCTCTCTGTCGGGCTGGGGGAGGAGGAGCCCAGAGACAGCAAAGCACAAAGGAGAGACTCAGGCAGGCAGGCAGGCAGGCAGGCAGCCAGGGCGCCTAGGCCCCAGGGCTGCTCTGGGTGATGGTGGTCCTCGGGCCTGAACTGCTATTATGCAGCCAGACTGCCCTTGGTTGAATGAAGCATGTGCTCTCACCCACACCCAACTCCTACCATTCTCCATCCACCTCAAGGCCTCTCTTTAAAGGCCCTCCCAAAAGGTTCTCCTCTTGAAGTCTCAAGTCCATCCACTCACTGTGACATGAATCCACTGGACTTCTTCACAATCAAGAAAAAGACTCCCCTTGGCTATCTTTTGCTCCCTCTCTCTCAGGACCAAGCCACCAGACATAAAGAATGTGAGTCTGGGGGCAGTGACTGAAGAAAAGGCACATACATGCCCCTGGGCATAGATCCTCATCCTGTCTCCATGCTATTCACAGAAACTCTGAGGAAATGCTCTCCCACTGAAACAGGTACTCTGCCCCAATTTCAGGACCAATCTCCCATCCTCTCCCAGACTGACCATCTCTCCATATACAACCCCTACCAACTATTTGTAGGAACTAGGAATAAAAACAAGCTTTAGCCAGGCGGTGGTTAGCACACACCTTTAGTCCCAGCACTCTGGAGGCAGGGGCAGGGGCATAGGAATCTCTCAGTTAAGAGCCCTTTAGTTCTACGGAGTTCCAGAACAGCCAGAGCTGTTACAGAGAAACCCTGTCTTGGAGGGAATTTTTAGGTTTAACCAGCTCATTTAGAGCTTCACCTTACTCTGAGCTCCCAAGCATGATGTTGGAGGGAAAGGACCCAATGGGTCGCAAAGGAGAAAACACACAAACACACACATCAAATTGGTGGAACAGATATGAGGCCAGGCAGGATTCCAGCCTGACAAGCTATTCCCTCCCCTCTTCTTCTTCACCCACTGCAGCAGGAGCCAGGGGTTCCCACACTCTGATATCCAGGATCCTCAGGCTCTCCTAGCCCTCACTCATCCTGGGCTCTATGTCCCTAAAATGTCAGCCTCAGCAGGCACTTGAAGTGTGTGCCCAACCCAATCCAACTTGGCTAGAGTCACATGATTTCCAAGGAAGCTTCTGCACTGGCAGCTTCCCTTGGGGGAGTGTGTTTGTGAGTGTGTGTGTGGGGGGGGGGGGTTCCTAGTTATGAAGTACAGGCTTCTCAAGGGGGTCAGAGAATCCAGACCAGGCTAGACCCAGGGCACTGACCACTTCTAGGGAAAACTGACTCCATTCTAGAAGGAAGGCCAATTGGAGAACCCAGAGTTGTAAGGAAGGAGACAGTCTATATTCTGGGACCTTCTTTAGACTACCTCAGGCATCACGTGGCTCTACTTTTTTCTTCTAGCCCTTGCAGAGCCTACACCCAGACCATAAGAGAAAAAACTCAAAATATAGGTGTCACCTGACAAGATATGATGTTTGGGGGAGGTTGTGATTTAAATTTGGGTCCTCAAGTTTTCACCTCGGGGGTCCAGCATTGTCCCCCTAACTCAATTTTGCAAACCACCCTTACCTCATAGCCACCTGGAACTGATACATTTCCCCTCCCACGAAGGGAGATAGCTGACCCAAGGGCCCAATTATCTGAAGCCCCCTAGGAGTGCTTTCTGTCCCTTAGGAGTGCCAACCCTCCCTGGCAACCGACGAGAAAAGTTAGAGGGGGGCAAGATGGGCCCCAATCAACTCCTCCCCCAAACAGTATCCTCAGAAACAGCCAAAGGTGGGGGGTAATGTCACAAAATATGTAAGAGGCAATAAGCAGCAAGGAAGGGGGGAACCCAAACCAGCCAATCACAACTCTACGCTGACCTAAGGGGGGGGTCAAAAGTCCAAAGTCACTTCTGATTGGCTAACACCCTGGAATTCTGGGAATTTCAGTCCCCCCATCTCTCCCCAGTTAGCCTTCCCCCCTCAAAAAAAAAAAAAAAATACAAGCCATCCTGAGAACCCCTTCCCCGTGCCTCTGGGCTGCTGCGTATTTATACAGATGAAAAACCCTCCCCCGACTGAGACCCCACTAATATATAGCCCCCGACCCCACCATGCCTTCGACGCCCCCCACATACAAATTATCGCCAAACCAGGGGTGAGGGAGCCGACAGGGAGGGAGGGGCCAGGCGGCCTCGAGACCCACTCACCAGGACAGGCACAGCCCACTGACATCTTCACATCGCCCGCCGCTGGGGGCCCAGCCGAGTCACGGTGCCCGCCCCTCGCAGGGACAGGCCGGGCATGAGCCGCTGCCGCCGCCCGCGGCCCCCGATGCCCTCGCCGCCGGCCCTGCCCGGCCTCTGCCCGGTGCGGGCGGCCCCTGCCTGCAGCGAGGGGCCTGTCAGGCGCGGAGCAGACAGGAAGGAAGCCAGGCAGGAAGGCGAGCTGCCTCTGCGTGTGTACGCGCGGGTGTGCGTCCCCGGAGTGTGTGTCCGTGTGTGCGCGTGTGCGTGTGCGTGTCTGTGCGCTCCCGCCGCCCTCGCCGTCGCCGCCCTCGCGCTCGCTCCCGCTCGCTCGCGCGTCCTCTCCCTCTCGCCGGCGCCCGCTCTCCCGGCCCTCGTCGGGCTGGGCCGGGCTTTATTAATATGCTAATTGTCCCCGCTGGTGGGAGGGGAGAGCTGTGTCAAAGTGACCCGGGCGAGCGACGACGTGCGTGCGCCGTGCGGCTAAGGGCAGGGAGCGTTCCCGGGAACGGCATGCATGTGACGCAGCTCTTAAAAACCGAGACTGAGGCAGAGACCCTGGTGAGGGCGGGCGCTGGGGAGCGGGAGGAGACGAAGCCCTCACGCTCGGCGTCCGTCCTCCGGGTGCGCGGGGTTGGGAGCGTGGCTGAGCGGGAGCGGGAGCGGAGCTTAGGGGAGGCGGAGCCTGGGTGGGCAGTGATGTAGCCCTCTCTCCACCCCCGGGAGGGATGGGGCACTGACCCCCTGCCTGTGCTCTCCGCTGAGACCTTAGTCTTATTCTACAGACCCCGTGTCACGTGCTCCACCCGCAGCCGAGTGGGACAAGCACTATCCTAATTCTCAGAGCAACCCCTAGCTAGACTCATCCCCTCTCTAAATTAACCAGACCTCGCTTGCTAAACCAGTTGGGACTAGAGCTCAAAGGGTTAATTAAGTACGGTCCTTGCCCTCCCTCGCCTAAGGGCCTGAGGTCTGCGTTTTGCAAGGGGACACTGGGGCTGTTGGGATGACCACTGGGTTTGAATGGGGGCAGGGGGGCGGTCTACGAAGGCCATCCTTTCCTCTTGCAGGCTCTGACGCACCAGTTGAGACACTTCCCATCCCCCTACTTTCTCCTTGCAGCCCTAGAGCCTTCTACCCACCCACCCACCCCCATCCTCCGCCCCCTGGAAACTGCTCTCTGTTGAGGGTTTTGGAGGTGGAGAACAGGAAGCTGACTCCTCCAGTGCCCACTACCCGTTGGGGCAGAGGCGGTGCGGGTAGGGGGTGGGGTATCCTGGACTGTCGGTGTAAGAAGCATTCTTCCATAGGGAGAAGCCTCCCAACCTTCAGGCAGTCCTCAAGGATTCCCCAACCCAACCCTAAGAGGGGAAGAACTTCTCCATCCCTTCCCCAGAGCCCAGCCCTAGCTGCCTCATAAACAGGAAATACCTATTAGCGGGGAGGAGGGGAGCTGCTGGAGGACAGTTCCAGGGGGTCCCCAAGCCCTAGCTTGTCTCTCAAGCTTCAGTGTGTGATCCACGGGTAGATGATAAGGACCTAAGCTAATGTCCCTTCCCTAAGGTATCTGGACTAGATTGGGGAGGACGGGGTGGCTTCCCTTTGTTGCTAAAAGGGGGATTGGTTGAGAAAGGTGTTTGATTTCCCAACCCAGACTTAACTTTGCACAGCTGGCTTCACTGGCCAGAAGAAGGTTACAGATGTGGTGGCTAAAGTACTATGGCATTCCTTTTCCCAACCTCAGGGGGTTTTGTTGTTAATTGTTTGTTTGTTTTTATTTTTCTTCTTAAGGAGCAAGAAACTCTGGAAGGAGAGTCTGGGGATTGGAAGGAGGGCATGCCTAGGAGTGAGGTACCCCTCCCCCAGTGTTTGGAATAGAGGGAGCTCCTCGCACTGGATTACACCGCTGCAATTATCCCCCTCCCCACCCCTACCAAGGGCATACAGGGACTTGACTGAAACCATCCACACACAACCATTTCCTTGGCAGCATCCTCTGCCAAAGTCCATCTCCTTCCCATTTACTTTCAGAGGTCAGCACTAGAGGGAGTAGAGAACCTAAGGCAACAAATAGCCCAGAGTTTTGGACACTTACTTCTGAAACCCAGCCACAACCCCTCACGACCTGAATGACCAGGGCAACTGACAGCCCCGCCCTAAATTCCAGCTTTACCTTCTGTAATTAGCACTTGCAGCTTGATGAGATTTAAACCAGACGATGTATACCCAGATGCTAGAGAGCCTCTTCTCCCCTGGAGCCGGTACCGGTTAGACAGTAGTACCAGCATGCTATTTTTGAGGTTATTTCAAGGATGGCAAGAACACTGCTGAATGTAACCTAGTACAAAGGAAGAGTATTTTTTAGCCTTAACTCCCATCTCCACCATCTATGCTTGTGCCTTCTCCCAATCCTGTGACCACCTGTCCCTAAGGCTGCTCATTCCATTCAACAAGCTAGACCAGATTCCATGGTGATCCTGATCACCTGGTGGACAGTGAGGATTTCAGCCTACCCTACAGAGGTCTCCCTGTCCTTTGAGTCAAAAGTTCTTTTAGATTGGAGATGTGGATGGTGAAATGCAAAGAAAGGGGGGAAAAACTGCAATAGTGGACAAGTACCGGGCTCTGCACTAGGCATTTCATACCTTATAAAGGACACTATTTTTCACTGTGTGGGCGCATGGGTATGTGCAGCTGTATGTGCCTGTGCACATGTGTGTGTAGGTTCATGTGTTCAAAGATTTATGTGAGCATGTGGAGGTCAGCCTCTGTGTAGTTCCTCAAGAACCATCTTATTTTTGAGACAGGGTCTCTCCCTGGGCTCTGGGGCTCCCAGATTAGGCTAGGCTGGCCAACCACTGTGGAGCCCCGGGAATGTGCTAGTCTCCAGCTCCCCAGTGCTGGGATTACAAACATTATCTTCACTTTTTATGTAGGTGCTGGGAATCAAGCTCAAGTCCTCAAGCTTGCTTCTCCCCTGTCTGGAACTCTTGATCCTTCTCAAGTGATGGGGTCCACAACCGGATTTCATGAGGACATTTGGAAGGTGCTATTTTATTGCCTGCATCGAATAAAAAAGCAAATTGAGGTTCATGGTTGGCCCTCAGCTCCATGTCAGAGATTACATGCATGCAAAAACATGTACTTTAGCTCTGCAACACTGGGGTTCAGACAGCTTAATACTTTTTTTTTTTTTTTAAAGAGGGGAGGAAGATTTTTAGGAGAGGGGAAGGGTATGGGCAGTGGTGGCACATGCCTTTAATCCCAGCACTTGGAAAACAGAGGCAGGAGGATCTCTTTTGAGTTCGAGGCCACCCTGAACAGCCAGAGCTGCACAGAAAAACCCTTTCTTGAAAACCAGAAAGAAAGGAAAAGAGGGGGTGGGGGAGCTAGCAAAAGGAGGCCTGGGGAGAAGAGGAAAGGGGGTAAATAAAAGGTGAAGTATAAGGCTGGAAAGATGGAGCTCTGCTTGAAAGCACAGGCCACTCTGTATGTTGGTGAAAAGTTGAGAAGCCTCTCTTGGAGGCAACAATCCACATCAGACGGAATTAGAAAAGGCCTCAGTTTAATGGGTACAGCATCCCCCAGTGATACACCACACCAGGAGACAGGGAAGAGAGACTGAAAACCAGGTGTTTGTCTTCTGGGGGGTAGTTTAAATATCCAATGGGAGTGGTCTTGAACATCTCTGAGGGACAAGCTGTACTGGTGGGACTTTCCAAGGGGCAGGGTCTGGGGCAGGGGCAGAGAGAGGTGGGGTTTCCACTAGAACATTCCAGACTCTTTGGTAATACGGATTCGAGGGTGCCAGGGGCTGAGGTTGAGCTTCCACCAGGACAGTTTGTCTGGTTTTGGAGATAGTTTTTCTGTGTTTTGGCTGAATTAGAACTTGCTCTATAGACCAGGCTGGCCTTGAATTCAGAGACCGGCATGCCTCTGCCTCTGCCTCCCAAATTCTGGGATTAAAGATGTGGGCCACCACCACCTCAGTCACATGGCTGCTCACCAGGATTCTGTTGCCAGCACCAGTTCACAAGAATAAGTAACTGCAATTCCAGGAGATCAGACACCCTCTTCTGGCTTCCAAGGACATTGAGTGCACATGGTACATAGATATACATGCAGGCCAAACACCTATACTCATGAAATAACTTTTAAAAAACAGTAAAATTTAAAGCATATATAAAAATGCCATCATGAGTTAGAGGATTGAACCCAGGGTCTCAGGCATGTTAGACAAGTACTCTTGTCACTGAACTATGTAACCAATGCTGAGAACATCTAAGGAAACCTATTTCTTCATGTTTACTTAGAAATAATTTTGGTGGCTGGTAAAATAGCCCAGCGGGTAAAAATGCTTGGCACACAGTCCTGAATACCTGAGTACAGCTGGGATCTCCAGCGGAAGGGATGAGTCTCAGAAGTTGTCTATTGACACCATACATGCAATATGGCACTTGCTCTAGCATGCCAATACATACACATATTGCACATGAAACACACATTGTACAATTAAAATATATCAATTAAAAACATACATACTTTTTTGGTGGTGTTCAGGATTGAATCCAAGACCATATACATGCAAAACAAGTACTGTTTCTAGCTAGGTTAATACCTGCAATCTCAATAGGATTGTAAATGTAGGTCTATCTTGGGCTACATAGTGAAACCCTATCTTATAAAACAAAATTAAAAAATTAATATTTTATCACTGACCCACAACCCTTAGCCCAAGAGGTTAGTAAATTTCAACTTTCTTTTAAAACACTTCTCTCGGCTGGGTGTTGGTGGCACATGCCTTATATCCCAGCACTTGGGAGGGAGAGGCAGGTGGATCTCTATGAGATAGTTCAAGGCCAGCCTGGTCTGCAGAGCAAATTCCAGGATAGGCTCCAAAGCTACACAGAGAAACCCTGTCTCAAAAAAACAAAATAAATAAATAATAAGACACTTTTCCTTCTTTTTGACCTACTAGCTGGTAAATGCTTCCAGAATACTTCACCCCACACACCCTCAGTGATTGAGTTTTAAGTTTTGGTTTCTTAAGAAAGGGTCTCTCTCTCTCTCTCTCTCTCTCTCTCTCTCTCTCTCTCTCTCTCTCTCTCTCTCAAGATTTATTTATTTATTATACAGTGTTCCGTCTGCATGTATTCCTGCATGCCAGAAGAAGGCACCAGATCTCATCACAGATGGTTGTAAGCCACCATGTAGGTGCTGGGAATTGAACTCAGAAGCTCTGGAAGAGCAGCCAGTGAGCTTAACCTCTGAGCCATCTTTCCTTCTCTGAGACACGGTTTCTCCGTGTAGCTTTGGCTGTCCTGGACTTACTCAGACCAAGCTGGCCTAGAATTCAGAGATCCCTGCCTCCAAGTGCTGCTGGGATTAAAGGTATACACCACCACACCATGCTTGCTTTGTTTCTTAAGGAAATACCTCAATAGTGCTGAATGAGTGGTTAAGGTAAGATTTCTACTGGTAGAGGAAGCACACCTCCGGAATTTAGGTCATTTTAATTTGCCCAGGGTCATAGAGCTAAGAAGCCCTTGACTGGGCTCTGTCTTCCTTCTCGGGACAAACAGCTTTGGAGAAGTTCTGAGTGGGAATTGTGCAGGCAGAAAGGAAAGAGACTGTATTTGTCTTTCTCCGTTGATACATTACCCTCCCATTGAAAACTATGATGGCGTCTACGGCTACACTACCCTGCATATGTTCACTCTTATGGACAAAGCTAGACAGGGTCAGGCTGGCTGACACTTGGATAGGAAAACTATTGTGGAGGCTGTAGATGTAGTTTGGTGGTAGGTAGAGTACATGCTTAGCATGCAGTAGGTCTCACCTTAGTTTCTAGTATTACGGGTGGGACCCGGAGAGGTGGCTTAGGGGTTGAGAACACCAGCCCTCTTCCAGAGGACAGGGATTCAGTTCATAGCACCCACATTAAGCAATCCATAGCTTCTTCTAACTAAGTCTAGGGGATCTAGCCCCCACAAAGGCACCAGGCACTTGTGTGGTGTACAAACATGCAGGCAACCACCCCCCACACAAATCTTTTTAAAAAGTGCATGTGATGACACACACTTGGATGCTTTCAAGTCCCAGACCAATTGGGTTATAAGGCGAGACCCTGCTTAGAAAACAAAAGAAGTCAAGATAATAAATCTTTATGTAAGATGAACGATTAGAAGTTCCCAGTGCTTGGTGGTCCTGAGGTTTTTCTTCATGGTCTTTTAATTGTGCTTGTAGACAAACCCATGTTTATTTAGTTCTGGTTCTTAGACCTGCATGGCTTTAGGGACTAACCTAACTGGAGTGATGAGGAATGAAGAAACACACACATACAGAAAGACTGGGATTGGATGAGCTGTGCACTCTGAGAAAGACGTACAAGCAGCCAGCAAACACAGCTGATTTGTTATTCACAGCGAAACCTGAATCAAGAAAGAGTAAACTAATTTTGGTAGAGTGTCTCTGTAGGGGGCAGTCTCCAGCTGCAGTCATCTGGGAGTAGAAAGCTGTGGTCATGCTTTCTGTACACACTATCAGATGTTCTGGGGGACAGGGGAGGACTTGCCATTCCTATGGGTTTGGGGTAGTAGAGTCCCTGACATGGCTGTGCCATGTCAACTATACACATCCACTCAGGACATCATCTCCCTGCACACTCAGATTTTTTTTGTTTTGTTTTGCTTGTTTCTTTCGATACAGAGTTTCTCTGTGTAACAGTCCTGTCTGTCCTGGGACTCCCTTTGTAGATAAGGCTGGTCTTGAACTAATTGAGATTTGCCTGCCTCTGCCTCCCAAGCCCTGGGACGAAAAAGTTAATCACCTCCGCTCAGCTTCAGATTTTTTTCCTTTGAGACAAATTTTACTGTGTTGCCAAGGCTGGACTCTTAACCTCTGGACTCAGGAAAGACTTCAGTCTCTGAGCAGCTGAGCCCGTAGGCAGCAACTGGACAGTGTCTTCTTTTAAAGTGATGGTGATCAAATTATGAGGCAAGTGTTTTGTTACTGACCTCCATCTTCAGCCCCCATTCCTGCCTTTTCAGGGAGGAAAGGAAGTCTGACTATATAGCCTAGGCTGTTCTCTAACATTCAGCCTAAGCCTCCTGGGGGCTAGGAATACAGGTCAGTGACAACTCTGACCAAAATGTCTTTTAGAGTGTCTCTTCCATAGCATAGCACCATCTTATGTCATTTTTACTAGTTTCTCATGAACAATTTTATCTAAATGTGCAAGCTATTTGTTGTTTGTTTTTTGAGACAGGGTTTTACTGTGTATTTCTGACCAGCCTAGAGCTTTGTAGCCCAGGCTAACCTGGAGTTAATGGACTATTCTGTCTTTCCCTCCTGAGTGCTGGGATTAGCTATACATCCCCATACTCAGCTAAACTTTACTTTTTTCTAATGGAGCCAAGTTAGCTTTATTTATTGAGACAATGTTTCACTCCATAGCCCAGGTAGTCCTGAAACAGATTCTCTACCCAGGTTGATCTTTAACTCAAGATGATGCTCTTGGCTATCTTCCTGCCCCACCCTTCTGAGTTCTTTGGTTATGGACAAGCACTACCTTTCCTGGCTAAGAAAGGTTTTTAATACAGGCTTAAGCATGCTTTTAAACCTAGCACTTTAATCCCAGAGGCAAGCAGATAGTCCATGAATTCCAGGCTAGCCTGGGCTACAAAGTTCTATGCTAGTCAGGAATACTTAGCAAGAACCGGTCTTGAAAAATATAAATAAATAGCAAGCAAATAATGTTTCCATTGAGAGCCATGCAGTAGTGGTGAACACCTTTAAGCCCAGCACTCATGAGGGCAGAAGCAGGCAGATGTTTGTGAGTTCAAGGCCAGCCTGGTCTACTGAGTGAGTGTTCCAGGACAGCCAGGGCTACACAGAGAAACTGTCTCACAAAACAAAATAAGAACAAAAAGCTGTTCATGAGAAATTAGCAAGAATGATAGAAATTCAAGGCCAGCACGGTCCCAGGACAGCTAGAACTACATAGTGAGACCCTATCTCTTAAACCCAAATCAAACAAAACAAATAGAGTTAGGTGTGGTGGCAAACACTTGTAATCACAGAAACTGGGATATGAAGTCAGGAAGGAAAGGTGTCATGGGATATTTGTACACTGTGAAGATGTATCTGCTGTGCTTGGTGTAATAAAAAGATGAACAGTCAATAGCTAGGCAGGAGGTATAGACAGGATTTCCGGGGATAGAAAGGAAGAGGAGGCATCTAGGTGCGAGAGATACACCAGGAGACATGGAGAGGAAACTGGAGCTACAAGATGAAAGAGAGGTAACACCATGTGAAAGAATGTAGGTTAATATAAATGGGTTAATTTCAGTTAAAAGAGCTGCTAGTTAGGAACAAGCCTAAGCTATAGACAGAACTTTCATAATTAATAATAAGACTCTGTGTCATGATTTGGGAGCTGGCAGGCAGGGCAGATAAAAACTTGTTACAAAAAGGAACTCAAAGTCATCTTTGGCTATAGATAAGGCTGGAGGCCATCCTGGGCTACATGAAACCCAATGTCAACCCATCTCCAGCGGTGGTGGTGCATGCCTTTAACCTCAGCACTTGGGAGGCAGAGGTAGGAGGATTTCTGTGAGTTTGAGGCCAGCCAGGTCTACAGAGCAAGTTCTAGGACAGGCTCCAAAGCCACACAGAGAAACCCTGTCTTGAAAAGAACCTCAATAAATAAATAAATAGATAAATAAATGTCCAGTGTCAACCTGTCTACTCCTCCCAGCCCCCTACGCTCCACCCCACATTCATGCACCCATAATCCCAGGCATGGTGGCACATACCTATAACTTGAGCAGTTTGGGAGCAAAGACAGGAAGATTGAGGGCACAAAGCCAGCATCAGCTACATGTACAGTGACATCTGTGATAACTTCATTTGTAATAGCAAAAAACTAGAAATAATGAAAACATCTAAATAATTTTGTATTCATGTAATAGAACTAGCTCTCATCAATAGCTCAAGAAGCATCTGTCTGGTGACTTAATACATTGCTACAAGAAAAAAGCAAATTGTGAAACCATTATATATAGAATGATAGCACTGTTATGTGAATTATGTAGTAACCATACATAATTCAAAATTAGCCTAAGCTAGAGTAAGACACTGTCTCAAAGAACCTCGTCCCCCAACTAAAAAGACCAGTAGGTGCTGCTGAACTTTTTCTTATTGTTGAGACAGGATTTCACATGGCTTGATTGGTCTCAGACTTGCAGTGGAGTGTGTGTGTGTGTGTGTGTGTGTGTGTGTGTGTGTGTGTGTGTGTTAGGTAAGAAAATAACTTGTGCAAGTCACTTATTCTTTTTCTTCCACCATGTAGGTTCCAAAAGATCAAACCCAGGTCCTCAGGTAACTTTACGGGTTGAGCCACCTGACTGACAGGTTCATGGTCTTGAATAGTTTGACCATCTCGCCCTCCACCCCCACCCCAAGAGCTGGTGTTATAGTCATATATATGCCCTCACATACAGCTTGCTCTACTTTTTGATATACTGTATGTGTGTGCTTTCATGCAAGTGGAAGCCCTAAGTCGATGTTGAACGTTTTCTTTAGTACTTCTATTTCTTGTAACTCCTTTGTGTGTATCGGTGTTTTGCCTGCATGAATGTGTATGTACCATATGTGTGCCTGGTGCCTAAGAAGGGCAGAAAGGGTCGCTGGTACCCTGATAGTGGAGCTAGGGATGTTTGTCGGCAGCCAGTTCTCAACTGTTTAACCATTGGTTCAGCTGGGCCATCTCTCCTGCCTTCAGTTTTCTATTGAGGAGAATGCCTTCGAGCTCAGCTGAGGCTATTGGATCTCAAGTTTTAGGCCAGCCTAGGCTACAAAACGAGTTCCAGAGAACTGTCTCGGAAAAACAAAAGAAAATAAAGTTCTTTTAATAAATTATTTTTTTTGAGACAGTGGATCTCAGGCTGTTACACAGTTAAACCCTGTTGGGGAGACAGGGATGAAATGTAAAAATACAGAAAAGGATTGTGGCTGGCTGGAATAATCAGAAAAGGTTTGAAGGTACTAAATAAGGTTCCATACAGCGACAGGCATAAAAGCGAGAATATGGAGAATGGAAAGGATTTCTGTAGTAGGAAAGAAGCCTGATAGAAACCAACGTAGGTTTCTGACTAACTATAGAGAAAGAGTGGAAAATGCGGTATTTTAAGAGAAAAAAAATTGTCCTAGTGCCGCAGTCTGAGATTAGGTGAGGGTTAGTGTCTAGACTGCGAGTGTCCACTTGGGGGTGCTGTTTCAAAACGCGGCCGACTCGAACTACGGTGAAAGGAAAGTGCAGCAGCAGGTAGAACGACAAACAAAGGAAGCCCTCTAACATTTGGACAAATTGACAAAAAATAAAGTGATAAACAAATGCTAACTCTCTTCCTTATTACCGTGTAGTCAACAACTTGGTCTCCGATAGTGACATAAAACTGAGCCCTACAATACTCTAGAGCTACTACCAGCTAGTCTTCCTTTAGAGACTACTATTCCCAGGAACCCTCGAGGGAGGTCAGGGTCCTCTTCCTGGGTGAGAGAGAGTGTGTGGCTCGCCGCATGGCCTTCTGGGATTCGTAGTCTTGCAGTGTCCTTCGGGAGATGTAGTTCCTTTCCCACAATCGGCTGGGCGAGGCGGCGGCGGCGATCAGAGCAGCGCTGGGTGTTCAGGGGCCAAGATGGCGGCGCGCCGGGGACGGAGAGACCGAGTCGCGCCGCCTCCGACTGGGGGCCCGAGTCCTGACCCTGGCGGTGGAGTTCGCGGCGGCGGTCGGGCGAATCGGAGCCAAGCACCGTATGGGGCCGTGGGCGCCAGCGCCGCGGAGCAGGTGAGAGGGTGACCGGCGGGCCGCGGCTAGCAGCAAAGCGGCGTGTGCCGGGCGGTGACACGTGGACGCCACAGGAAAGGGAGGAAGCACTTGCGTGCCGATGCTGCGGGAGCTGGGCAGGGTTAAGGGGACCTGGGTCGTTTGCTCGGGGTCCACCAGCAGAGGTAGGAACCCTGCGGTGATTCCTGCGGAACGGGAGGGACAGAGTCGGGCGTCGGAAACGTGGCCCGTGCTGGGGCGGCCGGGATTGGGGATTGGAGTTGGAAGCTGAGACTTCTTCCCAAGGATGCCGAAGAGAGATTCTCCAGCTTGGCGCCTCAGTTCCTTTTTCGGAGCACGTGGGCTATGGGGGGGACGATTTTCCCGGGAGAACTTGTCTGCTTCCCCCTCCCCCTAAGCGGCGCGGGCGCCCACGTGGGTAGGGCTTGCCGGCGGGGGCGGGGGGAGCGCGGGGCGCGGGTCCACGTGGGGGCGGGGAAGGGATGTCCACGTGGCTCCCGTCCCAGGCTGTCGGGCATCTAGTATCCGCGCTGGAGCCGCACTGCCGGGAACTGGGTGTGTCTCAGCGGCTCCCGCCATCTCTGGGCTGTGCTGGGGACATCTGGCCTGGAGGTAGGGGCTGGCCGAGGCAACTTTTCTCAGAGCTTTAGCAGAGTTTTTTCCCCGTTGAAGGCGTCTGCAACGCCTTCAGTCGCTAGCTGGTGTACTTTCCAGATGTTCTCAAAGGCGGCTTTATAGAAACATCAGGGTGTGCGGGGTTTACAGGACTGAGGGTTGTGGACGAGTGATTTCGTGGAGGCTTCCGTCTGACCGGCTTGGAGTGGATCGTGAGTCACAAGACACTGGCGTTTTTGGTTGCCTTAAGTCCTTCATATGTGATTCAAGGGGTCATGAGAGTGTCAATTTACCTGAGACTGGTTTAATTTTATCCCCCATCACCACTTTTCTCTAGCATCATTTTTGGGAGGAGATAGTTAAGGCTGTCCCTGTGAACTCACAACTGTTTGTGAGTTGTGACTTTGTAAGGCTTTCTGAAATTTTTGATGGAGATAGAAAAGTTGGAGGTGGTTTGCAAACTGTTCAATGTTAGTTGAGCATTTAATGGGTCAGAGAGAGAATTCTTTGTGCGGAAATACTGTGTGTGTGTCCTTCAATTCTCCTTGCTTAAAAATGTTTTTATTCTACTGTTTATTGCTGAGATTACAAAAATGCTCAAACAGGTTGTCAGTGAGTGAGCAGGCATTAGTTGTGTTCTTGAAGCAATTTAGCCAGAGTCCTTGACAATAATCCCCCCCCCCCCCCAAGTGAAAGTTGGGTTGCAGCTTCCCAGTAATACAAGGTCCAAGGGAATAATGACTTTGGGGGCGTAGCCCTTTCCTCCAACTTATGAGAGGTCACATCTTTTGCTGCCAGTGCTGTTCACAATGTCACCAGCTGGGATATAAGATCGAAGATTCGGTTCTAGTATGTTAATATGGTCAGTCAACCCAGCAGTTACTGAGGTGCCATAGGTTTTAAGTGCAGATGTGTTGCTAAACCACACAAATGTGATCCATGCAGTATCTTAGGTTTAACTTAAGATAGTTAGGTAATGACTAATGGTGGATGAGGCAAGGAAAGTGCAGGCTCCTTAGGATTATGTAGTCATCAGTAGTAATATAACTTGAATGTGAATGGAAGAGACATTTTAAATCGATCCCCCCCCCCCCCATTGAACTGCATGAAAAACTTTTATCAGAGGGAGTATGGGAAAAACAAAGGCATGGGAAGAACTGAGGCTGGCTTAGCAGAAGGGTGGGATGGAGAAGACAAGTTAACTAAATCTGGCTGGAAGACCAGGGCATAAGCCATTATAAGAAGTTTAAATTTATTGCTAAGAGCAGTAAGATACCATTGAAGGGATTTTTGGCTTGGTTCTTTTTGTTTTGTTTTTCGAGACAGGGTTTCTCTAGTCCTGGCTGTCCTGGAACTTGCTTGATAGATCTGGATGGCCTCAAACTCAGATATCAACCTGCCCTTGTCTTCCTGAATGCTGAGATTAAAGAAGGCAGCACACCCCCCAATCTCCAGGCCTTTTTGAAGGGACTTTATAATGGTCTTAGGAAATGACCTGATGGGTCTTAGGAATGACCTGTTTTTGTTGTTGCTTTGGGCTTAAGTTGTTTTATATGTGTGTGTGTGTGTGTGTACACGTACTACATACGTGTACGTACATACATATATTTAAAGCGTTTAAAATGTTTCTGAGCTGGCTTAGAGGTATTGAGAATCAAGTTTAAGGATATAGTTGTGTGGTCTTCGGCACACACCTTTAATCCCAGCACTCAGTAATCAGAGGCAGGTGGACCTCTGAGTTCAAGGCCAACAAAGTAAGTTCCATAACAGCCAGAGCTGTTATACAAACAAACCCTGTCTTGGAGAAGTCAGTTTGAGGATAGCCTTGGTTACATAGCTGATGCATGACCAGCCTGGCTACATGAGATTTTGTTTCGAAAAATGAAAAACTAAAAAAAAATTGGCCTTGAATTCTGGATGAGAGCAAACTTGATGCCAGAAAGCCAATTGAGGCTGCTGGAGTTGAGAGTGCTAGTGAGGAGGAGACTTGGTCTTGTGATCTGGACCAGCTGGGGACTATCTTACCTGGGGACTGGAGTGTATGGGTGAGGTGAAGAGATAGATGTCTCTGTCTTAGCCTCCGGCCCCTGCCGAGAGGAAGTGGAAAGAATGCTTTATAGGGCTGGACCTGTCTGGCCTAGTGGCCTGGGCTGTAGAAGGGAGGAGGCGGGGCAGTTAGAGATGTAAGCTACTTGCTCACCTATGACTGTTTGCTGAGCCAGGCACTATTGAGCTTCTGGTTGTAATTACAGGATTGTGAAGACATAGGTGGGAGGGGCTAGTTCCTAAAACCTGCTGCCTTTTCACTTTTAGTTATGGGCTTAGACCCTTAGAGTGTCCTAAAAGCCTCTCCTCCTTGAGTTCTGCAACTCCATTTGTAGAGGATTGGGTGTGTGGAGGGTATAGTCACACCTGTTGCTTTTTCTTTTGGAGGAGTCCAAGTTGTACCTCTTCGTAGAAAGGTGTCATCTGTTTGTCTGATTCTGTTTTTAGGCCTTTACACCATATTTCTAAGAGTAGATATGTAAAACTGGGGCTCTGGCCTCACCAGTTCCATTTTGGGCCTTGCCCATGCCCTGCCTATGACACTTGACAGGTCTGGGCGGGTCCTGCTTCATGACCAAGCTTAGATACTGCTAGTTCACAGAAGTGTTGAGGCGGGGCCTCTTAGTCTGTGGGATCAGGCAGTCTCCCATTAGGTAGGGGTAGGTGATAAAGAGACTCTTCCCTTAGAACTACCATTAGCATATTGTGGCTCACTGTTGGGTCTGTGGCTCAGCTGTAGAATCTTAGAGTAAGTTTAGTCTCCAGCACCAAAGAAGAGTGTGAATATCCATGTATAAGGCATTGTAAGGAATAATGGTTAGCTGGGGTGGTATAGAGACATAAACATTTCTTTGCATAGAATATAAATGAATACATGAGTAAAATTTAAGTATTGTTTTCACCAAAGGAATTGGAATCTATTATTTTCCTCTTTGAAAAAGTAATTTGTTGGGGCTAGGGAGATGATTCAGAGGTTAAGAGCACTAGCTGCTCTTCCAGAGGTTTTGTTCAATTCCCAGCAACCACACTGTGGCTAACAAACATCTGTAGTGAGATCTGGTGCCCTCTTCTGTCATATAGGCATACATGCAGGCAGAACACTGTAACATAAGTAAATAAATCTTTTAAGAAAAGGTAATTTGTTATACAGAGAAATTCTGTCTCAAAAACAAAAACAAAAAGGTGATTGTTTTTGTATTTTTTGAGACAGTCTCACTATGTAGTCCTGATTGGTTCTGCGCTGATCAGGGCAGGCCTAGAACGCAGAGATTGTCTGCTTCTGCTTCTCAAGTGCTGGAATTAAAGGAGTGTACCACCACTGCCCAGCTAGCATATGACTTCTTATAACAAAGATTTATTTCACAGGGTTGTGGTAGTGAATGTCTTTAATCCCAATACTTTGGATTAAACCTTTGTGACAGGGTTTCTTAAGTAGCCCAGTTTGGTGTGAACTCCTTCTGCAATAGGTGTGGGTATAGGTTTCAGATTTAATAAAAACAGTCTAAGATATCAGAAGGATCTACCCACAGTCAATCCAGGAGGGTCAGAGATGGTAACTCACTCACACCTTTAATCCCAGCACAGGGAAAGACCAGGAGTGGTGACCTACGCCCTTAATCCCAGCAGATCTGAGTTTGAGGCCAATTTAGTTTACAGAGGAAGTTCTAGACTCCAGGCAGGCAGTGGTGACAGAGCAGGCAGAGGAAACCCTGAGGAACAAGGCTGAGGAAGCTGGAAGACAGTTGGATGAGATGTGACTGTGGGGTTTCCTCTCTTTGATATTTCAACCTTTTTCCTAATGTCTGGCTCTGAGTTTCCTTTATTCTGCAACACATAGGTTTTCCAGTGTTTATGTTACAGATGTATGCTGCCATTAAACAGCCACATCCTTAAACCCAGAGGCAGAGACAGGCAAAACTCAGTGAGTTCGAAGCTAGCCTGGTCTACAAAGCAAGTTTCTCTGTTAAACAGAGAAATCCTGTCTCAAAAGCCCCAAACCAAACCTTCATCCCCTTTATCATAGTGTGTGCACACTTGTTGGGTACTTTTTGAGCGTAGGTGGACATGTCCTCTGGTGTACATGTGGGTCAGTGAGAGGACACATGGAGGTAATTCTCTTCTACACTTACATAGGTTTGGGGGATTCAGCTGGCTTATCAGGCTTTCAAGGTAACTGCTTCTACCTGCTCAGCCACTTGACTAGCCAGTCTTGATCTTTCTCATGTTCTTACCCCCAGATTGATCATGCACCATGTTTGTGGGTGGAGTCTAAACTCTTCTGCCAGAACACTGCCATTCTGGTTGGTGCTTTTGCTTATGGCTCATACGCCTTTGCCTAGCTAGTCCGGACCTTAGACTGTGGTAGTGATGCTGCTGTTCAAGCCCATTGGTGGAGGGCTGGATTCCTAATTTTAGTGGAGTTATTAAATAGCTGCTCTTGGAAGGACTTAGGTGATCACTTTCTCCCTCTTTTGCCTCAGGTCCATGAGGAGGGGGATGACTCTAGCTTTGTCAATCTTTCTCGACTGGGCCCATCTCTGAGGGAGAAAGACCTGGAGATGGAGGAGCTGATACTGCAGGATGAGACACTGCTGGAGACCATGCAGAGCTACATGGACGCTTCCCTTATCTCCCTCATTGAGGATTTTGGAAGTCTTGGAGAGGTGAGCTTGGGGGCAAGACTTGGAGTTCTTCAGACAGGATCTTTGCATGGAGTGTTCTGTCTCAAATCTTTGGAGTTGTTTTAGACATGGCTTTTATCACCCAGATCCTTGGCCTATCAGATGGATACCCAACCAGAGTCCTTGAAAAGAGGGTGTGTGCGCGCGTACACAGACTACCAAGTGTTGGATTGGCCCCTGAAAAGATACCTTCAGCTTGGACTACACTCTACAGCTTATCTCCTTTTAGGGTCTTTGACCTACATTCTAGGAGATTCTGGTCTGCTTTTGAACCTAATACCAACCAGTCTAGTCCAGGATGGTTTCCTGAGCACCTTACATCTTAGTCAAGTGTGTAAGAGTGTAAAACCCAAGCTAAGATTCAGTGACTCATTTTCAGGGGATCTGATACCGTCAAGCAGACATACATGCAGGCAAAACATGAATGCACATGAATTAAAAATAAATGAATGAATAAAAAAGATTGGAACCCGTGCAACGTGGGACTCAGATCCTTCTTGCTGGGAGAATAATTCTCTTGTCATCTAGTAGTTCTTTTTATGGCTTAGTAGGTTACTAAAGATCTTGAGGGGACTTCTTGTCTTTGTGAAGCAGAACAGGTTATCTCTGGAGGACCAGAATGAAATGTCCCTGCTCACAGCTCTGACAGAGATCTTGGACAACGCAGATTCTGAGAACCTGTCGCCGTTTGACAGCATTCCTGATTCAGAGCTGCTTGTGTCTCCTCGGGAAAGCTCGTCTGTGAGTATGGGGGCTAAGATATGATTAGCATAGAGGTCACAGCCACATCTGTGAGCCTGATCATACACATCTGCACAAGCTGATTCAGGGTCTCTCTTCTTAGCTCCACAAGCTACTCACTTTCTCTCGGACACCCCCAGAACGTGACCTCATCACTCCAATTGACCCTTTGGGGCCTAGCACAGGCAGTAGTAGGGTGAGTGGGGTAAACCTGACCTGGGGAACCTCATGTACTCACAGTTGGGGGGGATATAGGAATGCTCTGGGAAGTACTTCCTGAGGAACAGTGTGAATCTGCTCTTCTCTCCTGCAGGTTGACATGTCCCTTGCAGACACTCCTTGGGACTTATCTCCACCTCCTTTCTTGGAAACTTCTTCCCCTAAGCTGCCTAGCAGGAGACCCTCAAGACCAAGACCTCGATGGGGCCAGTCCCCTCCCCCACAGCAGCGTAGTGATGGTGAAGAGGAGGAAGAGATCGCCAGCTTCAGTGGTCAGATGCTTGCTGGAGAACTAGACAACTCTGTGAACAGCTTGGACTTCCCCATGTACCTGGCATGCCCAGAGGAAGAAGACAAGCCAACAGCAGCACAGGTGGAAGCGTCAGCACCTGGTGATGAGAGCATCTCCTCCTTGAGTGAGCTGGTACGCGCCATGCATCCGTACTGCTTGCCCAACCTCACCCACCTGGCGTCACTTGAAGATGAACTTCAGGAACAGGCAGATGATTTGACGTTGCCTGAGGGTTGTGTAGTGCTGGAGATAGTGGGCCAGGCAGCCACAGCTGGTGATGACCTAGAGATCCCAGTTGTGGTGCGTCAGATTCCTTCTGGATCTCAGTCTGTACTCTTAGATGAGTCTGTAGGGACCAGCCCTGCCTTGCAGGTACTCATGCCCACCATGGAGGCCAGAATGGAAGCTGCTGTGGCTAAAGTTGCCCCTTGCCCTGATCAAGAAGAATTATCATCGAACTCTGCCTGTTTATTGGAGCCCAGGGAAATCATGGAGTCATTGGCACCCAAGGAACCTCAGAACCCACCGGCCAGTGCACATCAGGGTTCTCAGAGAGTTCCCAGAAAGGGCAGGAAGAAGAAGAGCAGGGAACAAGCAGCAGCCTCTTTGGAAGGCTATACCAGGAGGCTGAGATCATCTTCTCGAGGACAGTCTACTGTGTCTGCAGAGGTGAACTCTCAGGCAGGCAACTTCCAGAAACAGCCTCAGGAAGAACTTCAGAGAGAGGCAGGGGTTCTTCAGAGCAGGGGGAAGCCTCGGGCATGGGCTAGGTCATGGGCAGCTGCCTTGGAGAAGACTGAGTCTGAGGACTTAGAGAGAAGTGCAGGACAGGGCAGTACTGCTGAAGACACTCTGGACCTCTGCCCTAAATTGGTTGATAATAGCCAAGCCAACCCCATTCTCTCACTAAGTGACTCTACTCAAGCTGACCCCATGCCGCTTGATTCTGTCGAAGCTGATGACACTGCATTTGGCCATGCTGTAGCTGATTCTATACCTGTTGACCAAGCTTCAGCTAGTACAGAGCTAGTTGGTCCTCACCCCGTAGGCCCAGTGCTGACTGATGGGACAGGAATTGAACCTGCAATGGCTATTTCCACTTCAGATAACTTATCTCCAACTGATGCTGTCCTAGCTAACACAGTGGCAGTTGACCCTATTCCAAATGACCTGGCTCCAGTAGATCCTGTACTAGTTAAGTCCAGACCAACTGACCCTAGACGAGCTGCAGTAGCAGCAGCTCAGGGGACCCGTCTCTCCTTAGAGTCCTTTGACCATCCCAAGGTCAAGGGAGTTACAGGTCCTCCGAAGGTGGAAGGTAGCACCAGTGCTACAACTCAAGAAGCCAGACCTCGGCCTCTCAGCTTATCTGAGTACCGGCAGCGAAGGCAGCAACGGCAAGCAGAAGGCAGGAGTTCTCAGCCCCCAGCTGGCAAGTGGCCTAGTCTCCCAGAGACCCCCACAGAGCTGGCAGATATTCCTTGTCTTGTTCCACCAGCCCCAGCCAAGAGGCCAGCTTCACAGAGAAGCCCTGTAGCTGTACCAGAGACTTGCTTTGTATCTGTGGGTACCAGCCCTGCTTCCCCTAGTCCTGAGCCACCTGCAAGCAAACCTATGGTGTCGACTCACTCTGAACAGGTGCCATCCCATGAGATACCACTTCCAGTTAAACCACCCCCTCCTACTACACAGTCTGTGTCTCCTACTGTGCCTGTCCCTTCCACAGTGCCCACTCCCTTGCCTTTCCCTCCAGGCATACCTCCTCTGCTTCCTCTTCCTTCAAGTGGCCATGGAGTCCCCAATCTGCCCCCACCTCCCTTGCAACCACCTGGACTTCCAGTGTCAATGAGACAAATACCACTTGACCCCTATACTCACTATGCCTCTGTGCCGCCCTGGCCTTGTTATCCCTCTGTGTCCCCTTCTGGCTATCCTTGTCTGCCCTCACAACCAACGGTGCCCATGGTGTCTGGTACTCCTGGTACCTATGCTGTACCCCCAACTTGCAGTGTGCCTTGGGTACCCCCTCCTGCACCAGTTTCACCTTACAGCTCCAGCTGTGCCTATGGGCCCATGGGCTGGGGCCCCGGGCTGCAACAGCCTCCATTCTGGTCTACTGTTTCTCCACCTCCTTTGTCATCAGCCTCTACTGGAAGAGCTGTTCCCCCATCAAATGTGGAACCCAGTAGTAATCCGGCAGGTGGTTCTGAAGATAAGCTTCCTGCACCAGTGACTCCTTCCCTAAGTTCTGGGCCAGCCAGCCCCATAGCTCCACCAATAGAGCCTACAAAGCTGGAGGTTCAGCCAGTGCCTGTATCTCCCCAACCAAAACACAAAGTGTCTACCCTGGTACAAAGTCCTCAGATCAAGGCTCCACCATGTCCGTCTGCTGAGTGTGTAGCTGTTGGGGAGTCGGTGCCAGAGAGGCAAAAGCCTGAGGCTCCAGAGACCAGAACAAGGGAGAAGCCCCTTTCTGCAACTATCAAGGCTGGTCCTGTACCAAGACAGAGTACTGCCCCAAAACTGCCTGCAGTCCATCCAGCCCGTCTAAAGAAGCTGTCCTTCCTGCCCACCCCACGTTCTCAGGGTTCTGAAGATGTGGTGCAGGCATTCATCAGTGAGATTGGTGAGTGACACATGCAGTCAGTACAAGAAGGGTGCATGGGTTGGCGGGAAGTGTAGCCCACGGGCCACCAGGCTGCTCTTTGTTGGTTTTCTTTAGGAGTGTTCTTGAGATGTGGAGCTCTAGTTGTATTTGATCCTTGCTGCTCCCTTGGTTCACTCACTTTGGTGGACAGGGAGGCATGTAAAGGGAGAAGTGGGGCTTCCTTGGACCTGTGAACTCAGTTATTAGGGCTATATTTTAATCTCTTGTATTCCTTCACAGGAATTGAAGCATCAGACCTATCCAGTCTGTTGGAGCAATTTGAGAAATCAGAAGGTGAGGGAACCTAGGTAGTTTTGTTGTAACTTTTTTTTGTTTATGCTTC
The DNA here is from genome assembly GCA_033318265.1 of Phyllotis vaccarum. Taxonomy (NCBI): domain Eukaryota; kingdom Metazoa; phylum Chordata; class Mammalia; order Rodentia; family Cricetidae; genus Phyllotis; species Phyllotis vaccarum. Next base: position 15,643,114 of record JARWLC010000004.1, on the reverse strand, counting down.
TTTTGGGTTTAGCCTTGTAGTAGCTTGAATTGGAGTAGAGGATAGGGGCAGTCTCAACCACCAAAGAACCTCTTAATTGGCATAGGAAAGCAACGTTTCTGCTGAGAGAGTTACCTAAGCCAGGGGCATGGTGATATAGGATAAGTAATTAAACGAGTACATAGGGGAGAGTGCAGGGAGGTTGGGATTAGATGGGGAGTTTTTTCCTAGAGGGAAGCAACTCCAGCGGGAAGGATTTTATATAATATATGTGGTATGTAAGGTAGAAAAGGTACAGGGCGGTTCCTATAAGATGGCTTTTGAAGGCAATGAGGAGCTTGACTTTTTCAAGGCATGGTGCTAGGTGCTGTGGTAGCCACTGTATTCTCTTGTAGAGGAGCTTATGGTATGATTGGGGAAAGAATCTGTAGATGACTTTGAGTTGGTGACAGGTATATGTAGGTGAGAATAAAATAGAAGAGTGAGACAGGCAGGCTATGTATTAGAGATGTAATTTCATTGGAGAACCCATGTTTAGCCTGTGCATTGTCTTGGATTCATTTGCTAGACAAGTCTAATATCAAGTGTGGTATGTGCTTTAGATCCCAGAACTGGGAAGCAGATCTCTGAGCTCAAGGCCAGCCTGGTTTATATGTCGAGTTCTAGGATTGTTGGGTTACATAGTAAGACCCTGTTTCAATTTATGGCTGGGGCATTAGTTAGACAAGATCATATCAAGCCTTGACTTCTAAGACCAGCAATTTGGATTCTGGCTTGTGGGGAGTGGGTACCTCTAAGCAGAAGAAACAACTAAATGTCATTATGTTCATGACACTGGAGGAACTGGATCTGAGCTCAGCCGGGGATGTGTAGGCAAAGCTGGCTTCCTCCTCTGGGTATCAAAATGCACTTCTATGCCACCTTAGTTTGGAGCATCTGGTTGGGCTTTTAACTAATATGATTTCTTTACAGCCAAAAAGGAGTGTCCTCTCCCGGCTCCTGCTGACAGCTTGGCTGTAGGAAACTCAGGGTAAGTATGGAGATGTGAGCGAGTTACCCTACAGCTGTTGGTCAGCAGCCAGCCAGCACTCCAGGACTTCCAACTGGACACCTTTGTGGCAGTGGCAGGGATGTTGCATCGACTCTAGTATCTTCCCCCATTTCTAGTCCTTGCTCTGTTACCTCAGACACTGTCTTGGGTAATGAGGTGGGGGAGGGTATGTACTATCAGGAATTCCAAATGCCTTACAGATGCCTCTTACGATTTGGCAAATTATGTCTTCTGGATTTCTTCTCTTCTGTTGTCAGACTTGAAGCTTGTTTGGCGCTGGTGACGGGGTTACTTAAAGTAGGGGGGAATAGCTGGGGCTTCCACTAAGAGGGCACAGGTACCTGAACCTCTTTACTTCCCAGCATTCTAATGAGAGGCCTTACCTTTCACATTCTTTATCTGTTAGATTTCAGCTAAGAGTTGAGCTTGGTAGGCAAGGTTCCCTATTGAAGGAGGTGGGGGTACCCAGGGGTATTTCCCTGAAGATCATAGCCAGTCTGCCTCCTGAAATTTGGCAGGATTGAATAGGCCCAATCTATAGCTTGGTCACTATGGCCCTTCTGTGCAAGAAGATGACTGTGGGGCAGTTTGGGCATCTCATTTTTCTCTATGTACACCCTTTTCATTGCTTTGTGAGAAGAGCCAGATATACAAGATATTGAGGCAATGAACCAGGCTTTCCCTTTTCCCCCCCTGCCAGCAGCATTGACACTCCCCAGGAGAAGAGACCCCTAGACCGGTTACAAGCCCCAGAACTGGCCAACGTGGCAGGTGGGTTCAGGTTGAACTCTGGCTCTTAGTCTGTGCCACACATGTGCAGTACCTGCTGTACATCAGTGTGTATAGACATTGGGATGCAGACATCTGACCTCCATTGTTCATGGTCAAGGGGGCAGATGTGTAAACAAATGAACATGTTGACTATCAGAGGTGATGTATTCATTAGGCCTTGAGTGGCAGTGGGGGAGGGTATGTAGAGTGGTATCACTGAGCTGAATCTTGAGAACGATCATTGCTGTCAGCTTCTAGTGGAGCAGCCTGACGGAACTACAGAAGCAAGCAGTTTGTTAAATTTTACAGCACTGAGTGGTTTGGTTTGAACTGGAGCATCGAGGCTGATGAGGGTAGAGGGCAGCAAAAGCAAGGGTTTAGGCTTGAGCAGAACTCGCATGCCATACTGAGTAAGCTGCCTGGGCTCCACCTTGTACATGTGTTGAAGAAACCATTGAAACAGCGTTCTCAGCCTGGTTTTTGGATGGTTTACCTAGCAAGAGTCTAGATAACAGTATGGAGCTGGAAGGAAATAGATAAGTTCATGGCATAAGTCTAGAGTCTAGACATTAGGTAATGCTAGGCAAAGGGGTGGATTTAGGCATGAAATGATTAGGTAAGTTAGATTGAACTTGGTCACTGAGTAGGTGTAGGTAGTTGAGTGACTGACTGATCTCTTGTAGTTATAGCAATGAGAGAAGTTGGGCTGTTGTCGATGTTTAGTGTACTCTGAGAATGAGAAGTGGGATCTCGAACCTAGATACACAGACTCTGGAGTTGAGAACTGGATCTCACCCTGCTATCTCCACCCTCCCTCCCCCCACAGGGCTCACCCCTCCAGCTACCCCTCCCCACCAGTTATGGAAGCCCCTGGCTGCTGTCTCACTGTTGGCCAAATCTCCTAAATCTACTACCCAGGAGGGGACCCTGAAGCCTGAAGGAGTTACAGAGGCCAAACATCCAGCTGCAGCCTGCCTTCAAGAAAGGGTCCATGGCCCTAGTCCTATTCATGTGGGCTCTGGGGACCATGACTATTGTGTCCGAAGCAGGACACCCCCCAAAAAGATGCCTGCCCTAGTCATTCCAGAGGTGGGCTCCCGATGGAATGTCAAGCGCCATCAGGATATCACCATCAAACCTGTCTTGTCATTGGGCCCAGCTGCTCCCCTACTTCCATGCACAACTTCCCAGGAGCCACTTGACCACAGGACTAGCAGTGAGCAGGCAGAGCCTTCAGCGCCTTGTCTTGCCCCATCCACCTTGCTGTCTCCTGAGGCCTCACCCTGCCGCAAAGACTTGAACACTAGGACTCCCTCTGAACCCCCAAGCAAACAGCTGTCAATGCGTTGTTACCGAAAAGCCTGCAAATCAGTCAGCCCCCCAGGTCGAGGCTGGCAGGGCCGCCGGGGCCGCAGCAGCCGGTCTGTCAGCTCTGGGTCCCACCGGACCAGCGAAGCGTCCTCATCTTCATCGGTGTCTTCCTCATCCTCATCCCGGTCCCGGTCCAGGTCCCTCTCCCCCCCCCACAAGAGGTGGCGAAGGTGAGCTTTGTTGGCCTGTTAGATTCTTATTTGGGAAGCTCATGAACTCCTTTGTGGTTCATTTTGAAAAGACTGGGTTAATGTTTACCTTCAGTCACTAAAGCTGAAGGTGTCTTTCTTTGGCTTTTGTCTTTTTTGTGGATTATTGGAGGCAAGCTATGGGACTATCCTTTGGGAGAGTCTGGAATGTTCCTGAAGTTTTCTGCTTCCTTGAGTAGAAGAGTTAGATTCCTAAGAGTTTGATCTTGACTGTGATTACTTAATATTATTATTAAGATGCCTATACGTGGTATTTTCTTGGTGTTAATGCAGGATAGTGGGTTACCTTTAAGTACTGGTGAGGTGGCTGGCTCTTTAAAGATGCATGCAAACCTGAGTTTGATCCTGGGCCCACTTGCTGGAATGAGAGAAGCAATTTTTGAAAGTTGTCCTCTGACCTCTGCATGCATGCTGTGCCACAACACACATACAACACACGATAAATTAATATAAAAAAGGAAAAGAATTCTTGTGGGGTGGTGTTGCAGTTGTAGCTCAGTGGTGTGCATACCTAGCATGCATGAAGCCCTGGATTTGATTCCCAGCACCATGTAATCCTGTCACTGAGGAGATGGAGGCAGAAGGATCACAAGTTGAATTATCTTTGGCTGCATATAGAGTTTGGGGCTGGTCTTGGGATGTATGAGATACTATTGTAGCACTGTCCAGAATTGGCTGGTTGCAGTAAGAGATGTTAGGGACACTGAGTACTCGGGTTTTGGGTCCTTGCTCAAGCACTGCAGGGTTAGCTGGCCCTCCCTCTCATGAGCCTCCCTGTATTTTACTTTATTTCTGATTTGTTAACTATTTTCCCATTTTCAGTGGAAAACGTGGTAAATGGAGCTCTATAGTAATAGAGTATCCCAAGTAAGAAGTATGCATGTTGGGCAAGGTAGAACAATCCCAGTGCTGGCAAGGCAGGGCTGGGAGAATCACAAGTTCACTGCCAGCTTGGGCTACTCTTCTCAAGGAAAAGGGTAATACAAATGTCATAAAAACTGTAAAAATACTTAATGCATATAAAATTTTATGAAGGGTTTCCTATTTGTTAGCTGCGATGCGAAGAAAACCTGGAACACTTCTGTTCTCCTTTATCTTGGGTCCTGAGCTTCCTGCCAGGGAGGCAGGTCTGAGCCTGGATGGGGTAGTGGAACTACTGTGCACCATTCCCATTATGTCCTTTATTCCAGGTCCAGCTGCAGTTCCTCTGGACGTTCTAGGAGGTGTTCGTCCTCTTCGTCATCATCCTCTTCTTCCTCGTCATCCAGTTCCAGGAGCCGTTCTCCCTCTCTGTCCCCTCGCAGAAGTGACCGAAGGCGGCGGTGAGCATGTACATGTGTTTGAGGGCGGTGCATCTAGGATGCACATGTTTGAGTTCTGAGTCTTGAATTGTATCTGGGGGCTGATGGGTCCTCTCTTGTCAGGTACAGCTCTTACCGTTCAAATGACCATTACCAAAGGCAGAGAGTGCTGCAGAAGGAGCGTGCAATAGTGAGTAAAAGCAAATATGGGAGGAGTGGTTTGTCCTGTGCCAAAGGCTTCAGCCACTGACAGCTGCAGCTCAGGCTCACACAGTGTCAATTTCCTTTATTGGACATAGGAAGAGAGAAGGGTGGTCTTCATTGGGAAAATACCTGGCCGAATGACACGGTCAGAGCTGAAACAGAGGTTCTCTGTTTTTGGAGAGATTGAGGAGTGCACCATTCATTTTCGTGTCCAAGGGTAAGTGTGGGTCTTAAAGTTTGCAGCTTCTTTGTGTTTTATTTCTCTGTCTTTCCTGTGTTCTGTTGTGTTGGGCTGTGTGGGGTCACCTTCGTTTTTATAATCAGAGGATTGACTATTGGGGAAATGAGAAGCTCTTGTGTGTTCTGGTTGCTGTGTCTTCTCCATAACCTGTGCACAAATGGCTCACCCTCTCCCTTAGTGACAACTATGGTTTCGTCACCTACCGTTATGCTGAAGAGGCGTTTGCAGCCATCGAGAGTGGCCACAAGTTGCGGCAGGCAGATGAGCAGCCCTTTGATCTTTGCTTTGGGGGCCGCAGGCAGTTCTGCAAGAGGAGTTACTCTGATCTTGGTGAGTGGAGGAGGGCTTGATGCTTGGACATATGTTATCCTTCCCCAGAGGGGTTATTTGAAAGTGAAGTTAGATAACTTGTCACATGGCATACAAAGACCCTGACAGAGTAGGCTCTCCCCGGCCTCTTCACAAGAGGGCAGTTTTGCTTCATCTGCTACTGGGCGGGGCCATGGCTTCGTTTGAAAACCCTGGGCTTGAGGAGTGTGGTAAGAGACTTACTTGGTAAGAGAAGTGTTTGTTCCTCTCTGCTCTGTAGACTCCAATCGGGAAGACTTTGATCCTGCCCCTGTGAAGAGCAAATTTGATTCTCTTGACTTTGATACATTGTTGAAACAGGCCCAGAAGAACCTGAGGAGGTAACCCTGGGCACTCCTCCCCCACTCATTTCTCCGGAGGTGCCGAACCTCCTCCACCCCCTCCCCTACTTAGGGGGAGAGAGCTGCTAGTGTGGAAATGACTGTTTTATAAAGAAATGAAAAAAGATTAAATAAAAATGTGTTAAACCGGGATTTGCAAGTGGTATTTGTTGTTTTAATAACAGGTATTAAACAAAGTAACTTGAATTTCTATGTAAGGTGGGTCTGAGGGGAATGTCTAATAAACACGAACTATAGAGAACTCCCAAGTGTTCTTCTGTGTGCTGCTAATGTCCTGAACACGTTTAGGGTCATGCTTACCTTCACTGAATTCCTAAAACCCCTCTTCTGGTTAGGTGCAAAATCACATTGGAGTTAACTTAGGTCTGTCATATAAACTAAGTCAGAAGGTGAAAGACATTTGAAATATATATTGGTGGTCTCTAGCCTAGCCTGCCCTTCAGCTTACTGTGTAGCTGATGATAACCTTGAGGCTTTGATCATCACCTCCTAAGTGCTAGGTTTATCCCCTAGTTTATATGGTGCTGGGAACTGAACCCAGAGCTCTGTGTTAGGCAAGCACTCTCCCAACCCATCTCCTCCTCAGCCTATTCTGTGCCTGTGGAGGCAATAGGACAGTTTCTGTGGCGCCCTCAGGAATGCTGACCACCTCCTCCTGAAGCTCACCAGACTAGTCTGCTTTTGTAGGGAGTCTCTGTCTCAGCAGCCAGCTCACAAATCACTACACTGAGACTTTCTAGTTATGAAAGTTTGGCCAGTAGCTTAGGCTTGTTTTCAGCTAGCTCTTAGAACTTAACCCATTTTTAAAAATTAATTTATGTGCTACTCTCAGGCTCAGTTTACCTCATCTACAAACTGTCCATCCTGCTTCCTCTGTGTCTACCCTTCTTCCCAGTGTGCTCTGTGCTTTGAAATCCTGCCTAGCTATTGGCCTTTCAGCTTGTTATTAAACTGATCAGAGTGACTCTTCATTCACTTTGTCAAGATTATCCCACAGCATGGTTGGCTAGTAAGTCAGGAGGAACCCTGCCTCCACCACTTGCCGAGGACCATGGGAGTATACAGCAGATGACAACAGTATTTTATAGCTTGTCTTACCAGATAACTGTGTTGGGAGACTCCACTAGGCAAAGTTCATGGAAGAGTCCCATTAAACAAAATCCATGGAGTCACCCCACTAGGCAAAGCTGTGGCTACTGGTGGCTTTCTGTCTTAACTTTTTCGGATGCCACTGCTACACTTCCCTAGTAAGAACAGCTCTGGGGTTCTTTCCACAGCTCATTGGTAGTGTGTTTTACATCTCTGGGCTCAGAGGTGTGGATAAGTCAGGAAAGTTGATTTCTGATGGATAGAAATATTCCCAGGACATTCTTTACTGACATAGGAAAGTAACAGTGTTTTCAGTTTCAAAGACAGGTAATTTTACACTTTGGAACAAATTCACATGGACTAAATTGCTCCTGCAGAAAAGTTTTCAAGTGGTGTTTATTGCTAAATCAAGGTCAGGTTTTGAGATTACCCCCCCCCCCCCCCCCCCCCGCAACTTTCTGCACTTAACCGGCACTTAACCTTAACAACTTTCTGCACTCAAGGTTTAACCTGCTACTGTTAAATCCTGAAATACAGGCATGAGTCACCACTCCCTGACTGTAGTAAGATTTCTGGCAGGAACTTTCAGGCCTTACCTCAAGGTTTTGATCCACAGTCCCACAGAGACACAACATGCCTACATTAATTGTATGCTGATTGACTTGGGACCCAGGCATAGAACTTGCTATCTCTTGCTCTTAATCTAACCCATGATTCTTACCCTGTTCAGCCACGCAGCTTACTTAGTACCTTTCTCAGCAGCATAGTTGTCCTCTGCATCTGCCTTCTCTGGCATTTCTGCTCTGTTCTTCCTTTTCCCAAAGTTTTTAGTCTAGTAGCCCCGCCCACACTTCCTGTCTGCTTTTGGCCAATCAGTGCTTTTTATTATTTACAATGTAACAACATAATCCCATTACATCTGACCTATTAAATATACAGTATGTCACCACACTTATTCATGGGGAAGCAAGAGCTATACTATTGAGATAACCTAGTTTTATAAAAATTGTACGGATGTTCATGTATTGTATGGAGGTGTAAACTGGTGTATGGAAGCCCGAGATGAATGTAAGTAGTCTTTTTCCAACTTTTTTTCCTTTTAATATTTTATTTTAGCTCCTTGCTGTGTGGCACTCTATGTAGAATAAGTTGGCCTTGAGCTCTATTTCTGCTGAGATTAAAGGTGAATGTCACACAGACACACAAAAGCTGGGTGGTTGTGGGTCCCTTGAGTTCCAGAGCAGCCTGGTCTGCAGAGTAAGTTCTAAGATAGTCAAGGCAGTTACAGGAGAAACCCTGTCTCACAAATGGGGGGGGGGGGGGGCGGCATATCACCAAACTCATTTTTGAAATTGTGTTTTGCTGGGTGGTAGTCAGACACACCTTTAATGGAGGCAGAGGCAGAGAATCTCTGGTCTACAGAGTGAGTTAGTTCCAGGTCAGCCAGAGAATCCCTGTTTCTTAAAAATTTGATATTGTCTCAATCTTTTATGTGTGTGAATGTGTGCCTATGTTTTAATACACATATCCTTCTGTAGAAGCCAGAAGAAGATGTAGGATAGAGTTGGAGTTGGGTGGTTGTGAGCTGCCTGACCCAAATTCAGTCTCTGGAAGAGCAGTAAATGCTTCTAACAACTGAGCAATCTCTAGCCCCCTCACCTTATTTTTGAGACAAGCTCTCTCACTGAATCTAGTAGAGTCTAGCCAGTTAGCTCCAGGGTCATCTATATGGTATCAGCCCTGGTACTGCTGATGCAAGCCACAGCACCCTCAGACTGAACTCTGGGTATTTATGCTTGCAAAGCCAGCACTTACACACTGAGTTCCTTTCTAAAATTTGTAGAGTTGCTCAGGCTGGGCTGAAACCCCCAGTTCCTCTGCTTCCTCTCTTGAGCAGCCATTACAGGTGAGAGCTACCTGGCATGTCACTAGAGATCTTTTTAGAACATAAACTCTATTTCTGGGATGGAGATTTAGTACTTCAAATTCTGGTGAAGTGATCTCTCTCTTAAGACACTTTGCTGTGTGCTAAATCAAGCTGGCCTCACGTGCAGAGATCCCGCCTTTGCCTCCCTGGCTTTAAAGACACTTGGCACCTATGAGAAACCGTTGATGATTTTCTAAACTGGGGCTGTTCGTCACCGTCTACCACATGCACTTGAATGATTTTTGCTTGTATGTTTTAAACAGGGTTTTTCTGACCAGGCTGGTCTTGAATTCACAGAGATCCACCTGCCCCTGCCTCCTGTGTGACCGTGTCCGATTAATTATTTTTTTTAATGCATATATATGGATAGAACCACCTCTGGGAAAAACGGAGTTAACAGTTTTCTAGGAGAAAGTATGCTTGTTTTGAGGAAAGTAAAAGAAGCGTCCACAGGAAATGGATGTTTATTGCTTCCTGAGGGATGACTAATGTAACCTAGAAAAAGGCTGATACTGGAGTTATGACAGAATTCAGTGTGACTTCTGACTTAGAAAGTTCTTTTTAAGACTAAGAGTGGATTGCTGCTTAATTCAGGTTTCATTCATGGTCCTCTTACAAAAGCTGTCTCCCTTCATCCCGTGGAATTGTGTTGGGGAGGGATAATTGTCTTGTAACCCAAGTAAGATTGACAGGCAGCTTGCGGTATTAACACCATTGTCACCACAATGAGCAACTTTTAAGGATCCTCTTATGATTTGAGCCTGAGATTGGGTGGTGGGTGTGAAGGGGAAGGGCAGGAGAGAAGCTACTGTCAGTGGGAATGTGAGCAGTAGCTGACACCTAGAAAAGTGAAAGACATTGGATGGAGTACGCAGTCCATTCGTTATCTGTGGGGTCTGAGTAGCAGCGGTCGCTGGGAAAATTACTGTAGGAAAAAAAAAAATTCAGTAAAAGAGAATTCGCGGGAAGTAGCAAGTTTTCCCGCCACAGACGGGAGCGTGACCTCTGACGCGAAAGCTCCGCCCTCATGATGGGCGGCCGGCGGGCTCCGCCCTTAACAGGACGGCCACTCACGTGGGACCGGAAAGAGCTTCTTGACGTCGCCTGGATCCTGCGTCCGAGATGGAGGGGCAGCTGGTTTGTCGAGCTCTACGTTTCGGCTGCGCGCCGCGCGCCGTGATGACGACACTGGGCCCGCCCTCTGCCCTGGTGGTGCTCCGGGGTAGTTCAGTCGTTCAGCGTGCGCGACGGTAGTGACGCGTTTTGCCGGGAGCATGGCGGATACCGGCTTGCGCCGCGTGGTTCCCAGCGACCTTTATCCCCTCGTGCTCCGCTTTCTGCGAGATAACCAACTTTCGGAGGTCGCTAATAAATTTGCAAAGGCGACAGGCGCTGTGAGTCCTTGGGTTTGGTCCGCGGACCGGGGTGGGAATGAATTTTCAAGAATCTAGGCCTTGACTGGCTCAGGAGTCAAGGAGGAAAGGACTAGGGTCTGTCAGTCTAATGTCTACGAAGCCTTTCTGCCAACCACTCTAAGGCTTGCGGCCTCGGCACGTCCTCCCTCGTGTCTGACTAGTGAGTCTTAATCGCTTTTAGTGAGTTTTGCAGGGAGGCAGGCGTGGCTCCCGCGTGGCCCAGGTCATGTGGCTGACAACATAAGATGAAGAGTAAGGGCTGGTTCCACTGGGAGCATTGAATTAGTGGTGCCTGGTTCTTCTGGTGTACATTTTCGCCCTGGTCGCAAATTAGCCTGAGACTCGAAGAGAAATTGGTCAGTAACGAAGGCTAGGATTTTATTTATCTATTTTTACAAAATAAGTAACGAATGTTTGTAGGGATAGGTTGCTTTTAGTATACTGCAGGAGAAGTGATCATCCTGTATTGCTAATTTTCCCTGAGCCTGGAGCTCTAGGTAGTGAAATAAAACCAACATACGCTTTGGCTAGGCTCTACGACTTCTTTTGTTTCAGGCAGGGTCTTTGTAGCCCTTGTGGATGAGGATGGCTTTGACTTTCGTTCCTTTTCCTCCTAGTGCTGAGGCATGTATTAGCATGCTTGAACATAGCAGGATGCCATTTAATTTCAGAATTTGTTTTGGTTTTTCAAGACAGGATTTCTCTGTGTAACCTGGCTGTCTTGGAACTCCCCTTGTTTTTTAACTCTTGCCTCCTGCTTCTGCCTCTCAAATGCTGGTATTAAAGGTGTGCACCACCATTCCCAACTTAATTTACGGAGTTTGGGTGCATGCTACTCACCAAAGTAGCAATCCCATGGTAAATAGACAGGAAGCATGGGGTGAGTGACAAGTTATATCAGTTTGAACCCATGATGAAATTGAGGAATGTGAGAGCTGTAGTGTTCACTGAAACGCTGAAAAACTGTAGACCTGTGCCTTAGATCTTGAGAATCTTGGGTTAAGGTCACTAGACCTTTAAGATAGGCTACTTTTGTAGCAAAATGAGATCTGCATCAGAGGGAAGGGATCAGATAGACCTGGCTTGTGATCTGGTAATAAGTGCCCTCTCCTACCCTCACATGCTCTTGGGAAACCACCTTAAAGTACCACCACTGCCACCTTTTTTTTTCCTTTTTCTCCTTGACAAGAGTGGGACAAGTGTGGCATCCTGAACTCTAAGATCTGCCTAGCTCTGCCTCCTGAGTGCTGGGATTAAAGGCGTGTGCCACCAGCACCTGGCTCTTTTTTTTTTTTTTTTTTTTAAATATAGGGTCTCTATAACTGTAGACCAAGCTGATTCATACTCAGAGATCTACCTATCTCTCCCAAATGCTAGGATTAAAGGCATGTGCCACCATACCTGGTGCCTTTTAAGAAGTTGATTCATTAAGAATCTGGAGTGGGTAATGGGAAATGAACTGAGGTCCTCTGGAGGGGTAGTAGTTCTCTTAACATTTAGCCATCTCTCCAGCCCCTCAGTTAATACTCTTTCTTGGTATTATTAATTGCTGAAATCTTTCTAAGGCTTTGAAAAATGTGGATGGAAAGGGCTTAGAACTAGATATACTATATCAGAGATAGCCCATTTTTTTATGTTCAAAGCAAGGCAATATGTAAGTGAAATATTTTTCTCCTGATTTATGCAAGTAGGAAAAAAATCTTATGAAGATCTAACATTTCAAATTGAGTAGGTAAGTAACAGACAACTCCCCCTCCCCTTTTGAGACAGGGTCTTCTAAATAACCCAGGCTACCCTATAATTCCCTTGCATAGGCCAAAGGGTCTTGAACTCACAGATGCATCAGGTGCTGAGATCATGCTTGGCTAACAGATTACATTTGGTGAAAGAATAACATGGAATCTGACCTAGAGAATCATAACTTTTTTTTTTTAAACTTAGCCTCTTTTCTTGCAGACACAACAGGATGCCAATGCCTCTTCCCTCTTGGACATCTATAGCTTCTGGCTCAAGTAAGCTTTCCTTGTTACACTTGGGCTATTTTCTCCCCTAGGTGGGCTGGGCTGTGTTCCTTGGTTTGAGAAGGTCCTGGTCCCTCAGAAGTCAGCCTAATCTACATCGGCAGGTCCACCAAAGCCCCAAAGCGAAAGCTACAGTCAAATGGGCCAGTGAGCAAGAAGGCTAAGGAGGAGTCCTCGTCCAGTGAAAGCAGTGATGACAGCAGTGAGCAAGAAGAAAAGACCCCAGGACCTTCAGGAAAGAAGGCTGGTAAGGCAGTAGAGGGGCTGGCTCTGAGCTTCAGGGAGAGCATCTGACACTTGCCTGGACAGCTGGTGACTCTTGTGGGTACTTCTATTCAGCCGTACCTGCCAAGCAAACCCGTTTGCCTCAGCATGCTGGGAAGGCAGCAGCCAAAGCTTCGGAGAGCAGCAGTAGCGAAGAATCTAGCGATGAGGAGGAGGATGAGGAGGACAACAAAAAGAAAATGCCTGTCCAGGTTTGCAGCTTCAAAGCCCTGGGGGTGAGGCCTAAGCTGGGCAGCTAGCCTGTGGTTGGTGGTCTCTAGAGTGATGGGATCCAATGTAGACAGAAGTCTCCTCTACTCAGGATATGTGTAGGGCCCTGAGAATGCAGGTGTTTTATCAGAATCAGGCCAGTTTCATCGAGTGGTTGAACTTTTTCTCACTGATTAGCTCTTCACATATTGTGTCTTCATGCCCTTTCAGGAGCTCTTGGGTGTCTTTTGACTGCCCAGGAGCCCTTGTTGATTGCCCTTATGTATTTTGTTTTGTGGTTTGTTTGAGATGGGGTCTTGTTTGAGAATGTAGCCCTGGCTGTCCTGGAACTTCATGTTGACTAGGCTGGCCTAGAGCTCAGATCCATCTGTCTTTGCCTCTTACGTGTGTGTTTTTTAGCAGAAGGCAGTTAAGTCCCCAGCCAAGGCAGTCAGAGCTCCTCCAAAGAAAGCTGAGAGCTCTGAGTCCGAGTCTGACTCAAGCTCAGAGGATGAAGACCCAAAGACCCAGAAGCTGAAGACAGCTGCGGCAGCCAAAGCTCAGCCTAAAGCCTCCGCCAAATCAGGTATGTCTGCTACCAGTGTGACATGGAGTGGTTGCTGAATTACAAGGGCTCATCACTTCTCTTTAGCCTGGCATGGCTGTAAAGGTTTGTAATCTCAGATACCTAGAAAGGTGAAGCACGAGGATTAGAAGCATACAGCAAGCCTGGAAAACTTACTGAGACCCTCTTTTCTACGTTTCAGGGGGAAATTTAAGGCTGGAGATAGAAAAACTGGTAGAGTGCTTGACTCATTGTGTGAGGCCCTGGGTTTAGTCCTCAGTACCACACACTTGTGCAGCCCATTAAGCATGATGTATACCAGTAATCCCTGTAGGTGCATTAGGATTGCTGCAATTCAAGGGCAGTTTAGTTCACTTACAAAGTTGTGGGCTATCCAAAGAGAGGGAAAGAAATCAAAAACATAATTTTAATTAACTTTAATGGCTAGGGCCAATATATAAGCAAAGCAGAGATTTTAGCAGGAAAAAGTTTTTGTTGTTGTATTTGCTTTTTGGTTTTTTAAGGCAAGGTTTCTCTATATAATAGTTCTGACTGTCCTGGTACTTGGCTTTTTCCACGCCAGGCTGGCCTTGAACTCAGGGAGATCTTGCCTCTGCCTCCTAAGTGCTACCAGTACCACCCAGTAAGAAAAGCATTTTTTAAAAAATTTGTTTCTGTTTATTAACCAACACTATCCTTGAACTGATTGGTCTTTAGTCAAAGGGCTGAGCAGCAATAAATTCAGGGTTTCTCTGTCTCAGCTTCTGATGGCTAGAAATACAGATTTATAGTCATAGTGCCCACGGGGAAAGATTACTTCAAGAACTTTAAGCCAGGTGTGGTAGGGCACACCTTTAATCTCTGCATTTGTGAAATAGGCAGGCAGTTCTTTAAGTTCATTACAGTCAGAGCTAAAACAAAACACAAAAAACCCCAAAATCTTGTTTTACTTTACTTAAAGGCATGCACACACCTTTTTTTTTTTTTATGTATACAGGTAATTCCAGAGGATAGTATAGGCTGTTTGGACTTGTTGATGTGGGTGCTGGGAACTGAACTCTGGAAGAACAGTAAATATTCTTAGCTACTGAGTCATTTCTCTAGCCCTTTAATTTTAATTTTGATAAAAAAGAAAAATCTAAAAGCCCAGGCTGGCCATGAACTTAATCCTCTTGCTTCTGTTTCTGTTTTCAAATGCTAAGGCTCATGGGTGTTAATGCAGTTGTTTGTTGGGTAAAGTAAGGACTCATCCAGTGGCCTAGACATTGTCATCTTCTTGCCTCAGGCTGTCATGTGCTGGGAATAATGGGCAGTCCTTAGCTCAGCTTGGTGGTCCACACCTAATCTCAGCCTGGGGTTAGGCCCTCCAACAGCAGAACCCCAGCTTTGTTTGTGGTAAGCACTTGATCACCTCTGCAACACTCAGCCTCCCTGTATTCTTTGCCACTTCTCACTGCTGCTCTCCATACAACAAGTGAGTTGTTTCTTCCTCATAATGAGGGCTGGTTTATGATTGACAGGATCTGTGAAGAAGTTAAAGAGAAAGACTTAAGAAAGTGGGTGCATCTGTGTACATGTCACAGCATGCATGTGGAACTGAAAAGGAAGGACAGTTTGCAAGAGTTGATTCTCCTTTTACCATGTAAACAGCTAGGCTTCAAGTTCAGGTCATCAGGCTTAGTGACAAGCACCTTTATCTGCGGAGCCATTTCATAGCCTTAAAATTGATAGAGAGTCTTAAGTCCTTTACTAACAGGACTTTTTTTAATCTCCTAATTTGTCTTAATATTGCTTTGTTTTTCAGGAACACCAGGTAAAGTACAAGCTAAAGTAGCCAATGGCAAAGCAGCCGCCAGCAGCAGCAGCAGTAGCAGCAGTAGTGATGATTCTGAGGAGGAGAAGAAGGCAGCAGCACCCCCTAAGAAGGTTAGAATGAAGTGAGGGGACCACAGGGTGTGTCTCACCTCCAATAGGATTTCCAAGACTGGGTGTCTGTAGCCCAGGCTGGCCTCAAACTCACAAGGATCCACCTGCCTCTGACTCTGAGTGCTGGAACCATAGTCCTGAACACTATTGCTGACCAAATAGGATTATTTGGAAAGGTGTTTTCCTCTAATGTCAATTTTTATCTCAGGTGCAGACTGTGCCTAAAAAGGAAGTCGTGGCCAAGGCACCAGTGAAAGTAAGTGCCACCCCTGCTTCGGAGAGTTCTAGTAGTGAAGAGTCTTCCAGTGAAGAGGAAGAACAGAAAAAACCCACAAAGAAAAAGCCAGGTGATTGGACGCGGGGTGCCCATCTATAATACATACTAAATCCTCATGGCTCAGAAACTTAACAGCCACAGGAAAGAAAACTAAGAGATGGAAAAAAAACGAAAGCAAGCAAGAGGGAAGTCACAGTGCCTCCTGTAACCCAGACTCAGGTGACGCTGTTAGACGTGACCTAATCCAGCCCGTGTTCTGCAGAAAAGAGATGAGCCCCACTTCTGAGTAGAGAGAATCAAAGAGTTCAAATACTTATTTTATTTTGTGGTGCTAGAGATTAAACCCAGGGCTTTTGCGTGCTAGGTAGTTGTTCTTCTGTACTTAGAAGATAATCCTCAGCCCTGTGTATATGGTTTATTTTTTGTCTGTCTACCTACCCATACTTTCTCTGAGATGGGGTCTTACTATGTAGACCAGGGTGTCCTGTCCTGGAACTCAAAGAAATCTGTCTGCCTCTGCCCCCCCCCCCCCCCCCCCCGTGCTGGAATTAAAGGGGTGCAACACCCCTGGACCTATTTTATCTTATTTATTTGAAATATCTCCCCTTTGTAGCTCAGGTTGGCTTCATTCACAGTGATCTCCTACCTTAGCCTTATGAGTGTCAGGGTCACAGGCATGAACCACCATGCTGGCAAATGCACGTTTCAAAACTATCCTACCTTTTAAATAGGTCCCTACAGTTCAGTCCCACCACCTTCTGTTCCTTTACCAAAGAAATCCTTGGCAGCCCAGTCTCCAAAGAAAGCTGTTGTGCAGAAACAGCCTGCTGAGAGCAGTGAGGACAGCAGTGAGGAGTCTGGTGAGTCTGAGATGGAGGGAAGCTACAAAAGAGACATGCTCTGTGTACCTCTGTTGCTAAGGCGTGTGTACATTGTTATATTTTCTGTTGCTCTCCTGGTTGGCTTGCAATTCTGGACCCATCCTAATGTCTCATGTTCTCCCCAGATTCAAGTTCTGAGGAAGAGAAAAAAGCCCCTGCTAAGGTGGCCCTCTCCAAGACACCCACCAAACCAGCTCCAGCGAAGAAGAAGGCAGAGAGTTCTTCAGACAGCTCCGGTAATGCTGCCCAGGCCCTTGGGCCACTGGGATACTCACTGTTTTGGGCTGCTGTTACACGGTTCCCCTGAATTTGATTTGGGGAGCTGTTGATTCTGTTCCCTCTTACCTAGATTCTGACAGTTCTGAGGATGAAGCTCCTGCCAAGCCAGTCAGTACCACCAAGAATCCCTTAAATAAATCAGCTGTCTCTCCCAAGGCATCTGCAGCTAAGACAGCTGCAGCTCCTAAGCAGCCTGCAGGCAGTGGCCAGAAACCTCAGACCAGAAAGGCTGACAGCAGCTCCAGCGAGGAGGAGAGCAGCTCCAGTGAGGAGGAGACAGCGAAGAAAACTGTGACAACGCCCAAGCCCAAGGTGACCGCTAAAGCAGCACCGTCCCTGCCTGCCAGACAGGCTCCTCAGGCTAAGGACAGTAGCTCTGACTCGGACAGTTCCAGCAGTGACGAAGAGGAGAAAACGCCGAAGCCTCCAGCTAAGAAGACAGCAGGAGGTGGAACCCCTTCCAAACCAGCTTCAGTGAAGAAAGCCGCAGCAGAGAGCAGCAGCTCCTCTGAGGAGACCAGTGAAGAGGAGGAGGAGAAGCCCAAGGGCAAGGGCTCTGCCAAACCTCAGGCCAGCAAGGCCAATGGCACTCCAGTTTCTCAGAATGGAAAAGCAGGCAAGGAGAGGGAGGAGGAGGAGGCAAAGACAGCAGTTCCCAAGCAAGGTGTCCACCTGTAGAGCCACCCCTGGGGTCTTGTCCTTCATTGCTGGGGTGTGCTCAGGGAGGCGCTGCTTCCTGAGTGGCTTCTGACCCTGGCTTTTTGTTGTAGGTTCAGGAAAGAAACGGAAGCAGAATGAGGCAGCAGAGGAAGTGGAGACTCCTCAAGCTAAGAAAGTTAAGCTGCAGACTCCTAACACGTTTCCAAAAAGGAAGAAAGTACGTTGGTTCAGTGTTCTCAGAACCCTGACACCAGGGCCCTGTAAGGAGAGCTCACCACCTCATCTTCTGTTCCCTTCTCTAGGCAGAAAAGAGGGCGTCCTCCCCATTCAGGAGGGTTAGAGAGGAGGAGATTGAGGTGGATTCACGAGTAGCAGACAATTCCTTTGATGCCAAGGTGAAGGGTGCTGGCCACTCTTGGGAACAGGGAGGGACATTGGAGAAGGTGACAGGGCTTCAGAATTGTCTTAACAATTGTGTATTAACCTCTCATTATTTACCAGCGAGGTGCAGCTGGAGACTGGGGTGAGCGAGCCAATCAGGTTCTGAAGTTCACCAAAGGCAAGTCCTTCCGCCATGAAAAAACAAAGAAGAAGCGAGGCAGCTACCGCGGAGGCTCCATCTCTGTCCAGGTCAATTCTGTCAAGTTTGACAGTGAGTGACCTGTAGTCATCTCCACAGAAGAAGGGTGCTGGTGGAAGGCTGGCCAGTCACCTCCGGTGGTCCCAGGAACTCTGATGTCAGGAGAAGGTCTTGGTAGGACAGATTTGAGCAGTCCTGACCATCGCTATAATCTCCCTCCTTTTACCTTCCTCCTTTTGTGAGGGTTTGAGTGTTGTTACTGCCTTCCTGTATGTGGGTCTTCATACTGAGGAGTTTGTATATTTTATATTAAATCATTTCATATAGATTTTTGTTGTGATTTTCAGAGAGTTCCACAGATTAAAGTCTTAACAGTTGCCCAAGACGTAGCAAAATGTCACATGGTAAGAATTTTTCTTGGATGATTCTACTTGTGAGTGCCCACATCCATATTTTATCCCTCCATCCTTTAAAAGCATGGTGGGCGCTGGTTGTGGTGTTTGTCTATTAAGCATGCTCTATGTTCATCTTTATCAATTGGGTCTGAGACTGAAGCTTTCAGAAGCCAGCGTGGATCTACCAACTTTGGAGGATAATAAAATTGCAGTTCTGGGATATAACAAGCAGTAGCCAGGCCGTGGTGGCACACACCTTTAATCTCAGCATTCTCAGAGCAGGCAGATCTCTGGGTTCCAGGACAGCCAGCACTACACAGAAAACCTTGAGGGGAAAAAGACTTAACAGGCAGAATTTTTATATGTGTGAATGTAACTGTCTTGAGTATTTTGGTTTTGATAATTACTACATGTTTACAGTACTCTTAGTTTTAAATTTCAAAGCAAGCTTTTTCTGACATTGAAAGACATTTTTAACAACTTGACCCCTGCTGCTGTCATATACTAAATTTATGATTGTATTTGATTAACATCATCAAGAACTGAATGACATAATGCTTAACCTTATGTCTTGGTAACAGTGGTGACACCAAATTGGTGTGACTAATTTCTGCATGGCTGAAAAATGGCTTAGCTAAAATCCTTAGCCCTCAATATGAAGTAGGTTACAGTGGGTACATCACAGGAAACCTGTGGTAAGGAGGAAAGAAACTTCAGAGACAGGCTTAAGAGCAGTGATGTTGGAGGCATCTGAACAAGATCATTTTTCTTGAAGTTGATACATGAGAGAGATTGTGTCTTATTTAAGTTAGTCGCCTGGACTAATTGTTGGTACCTTGACTATGAAGTTAATAATATAGATGAATCTTCAGGGCTGGGAGGCTGTCTTGGGGACAATGTGCTTGCCTAGCATTCACGAGACCCTAATTTGATCCCAAGCACTTCAATAATGTTAATAAATAAATGAGCAGAGAGATTCCTGGGGCAGGGAATAGATATAAAGACATGGGATGTTACCTTTGACAGTTCAAAGTCAGTGAGGGGAGGGAAGAGTTGACCTGGTGAGAATAGACATCAGGTTTCACTGATGAAAATGGAGGTGCCAAGAATGGCCCTGTGTTTAGTTCCCACAATTAATGAGAACTTGTTAAAGTCTGGTTTCTGTGGAGGTCCTTAAGGGAGAAAATGTGTTGATGTCTGCATCGTCAGAGCTCTAGTCTTACTACAAAACAATAAACTGGATGGTTTATGATGTGTTCAGAGTTTGATTTTTGTGAGTGTAAGGCCTCATAGCTCTGTACACAGAACTAGTATGACCAGGGTTGGGACCTTTTGTGAGTTCGCTATGGAACTTCCTTGGACAACAGCTTACCAGTTCTTAGCTATACTTTTAAGTACCTTTTCTAGGCTCAGCCCCATCCTCCCTTATATATCTCCTTTATATACATATATTTTAAAGGATGGTGTCCACTATGTTTAGCAGTTGTCTTTAGTTAAGCTAACTCACAGATGACCTGTAAACCAAGTCTGGTCCATGCTACTTACATCTGCATCATCTAGGAGCTAAATGATTTTTGCATTAAAATGCCAGCACTTGGGAAGCAGAGGCTAGTCTCATCTATAGAGCAAGAACCAGGGCAACAGAGTAACTGCCTTGTCCCCTCTCTGGCCTCAAAAATTTGTCCCAGTGTAGTAGTGTAGGCTTTTAATCCCAGCAGAGGCAGAACATGAGTTCAAGGTTAGCCTGGTCTACATAGAAAGTTCCAGGTCCAACAATGCTTCATTAGTGAGACCCTGTTTCAGGAAGAAAAGGCCAGCAATAGTGTCACACACCTTTAATCCTAGCACTCAGGAAACAGGTAGGCAGAGCTACGGTGAAGCCTTGTCTTGCAAGAACAAAAACAATTTTTCTCCCTCTTCCCATTTCTCCTCCCCTCTATAGACAGGGTTTCTTAGCCCAGGCTTGCCTCAAACTCAAGACTTCTCTAGTCAAGACTTCATGACTAGTCTGACTAACATAAAATTTATTTGTTTATTTTTAGTTTATGTGCATTGGTGTTTTGCCTACATGTATGTGTGAGGGTTTTAGAGCCACTGGAACTAGAGTAACATGATTGTGGGTGTTGGCAGTTGGACCCAGGTCCTCTCTGCAAGAGCAGGAGTTTGAGGCCAAGCCTGGTCTACAGAGCAAGTTCCAGGACAGGCTCCAAAGCTACACAGAGACCCTGTCTCAACAACACAAAACCAAAAGTAACAAAAAATTTACTTATTGGAGCTGGACGTATGGCTCAGCAGTTAAAAGCACCTGTTGCTTTTGCAGAGGAACTGGGGTTTGGCTCCCAACACCCACAGGGTGGGTGGTTCATAACCATCCATAACTCTAGTTCCAGAAGGATCAAAAGTCCTGACTTTGGGCACCAGGGATAAATGTGTACATACATACACCCAGGCAAACAGCCATAAAATAAACAAATTATTTTTAAAAATGTGTGTGAATTCTACCATAGTGCACATGTGATCAGACAATTATAGGATTCAGTTTTCTCCATGTGGGTCCTGGTAATCTCACTCAGGCTCAGTGACAAAGTGGCTTTAACCACACTTATTTTTTAAAAAAGGCAATCTAGTCTAGTGGTGTTGCATACCTTTAATCCCGGTGCTCAGGTGGAGGCAGGCTGATCTCTTGAGTTCCAGGCTATCCTGATCTACAAATCAAGTTCCAGAACAGTTATAGCTACACAGAGAAAGAAACCCTGTCTCCAAAAACAAAAGGACGGGATCTTCTGTAACCCAGGTCTCAAACATTTACTGTGTACCTGTGAATGACCAAAAACTATTCCTGAGTGCTGGGATTAGTGTGCAATTTACCATGTTTTATGTGGTGCTGGAGATCAAAGCCAAGCTTCATGAATAGTAGGTTACCACTCCACCAACTGAGTTACTTTCTCAGTATATACCAAGTATAATATCCAAACATAGCTGCCAGCAACTATTCTAAAGGTGAATTTTAAAATTCTGGCTTTCTAAAGAACCTGCTTAAACTTCCACAGTTACTGAGGAGGCCAGTAGGTGGAGATCTTACCACTGTACAGGAAACCTATTCTATCTGTGAGCTTCTAACCACAGAGATGAGCAAGACTGAAGCCCTTATTTGTGGCTCACTGGTTCTGGAGGGGTATCAAAAGGCAATCTCTCTGGTCACCGGTTACCCAAAAGCCAACTGTAAGCAACATGGTTTGTAGAATCCAGGGCTCTGGTGGAACCCTGCAACCCACCCCTGTGAAGGGATAAAGAGGGAAAATTGATTTAAAGAGTATAAAGATAGAAATAGCCAGGTGGTGATGGTGCACGCCTTTAATCCTAGCACTCAGAAGGCAGAGACAGATCTCTGAGTTCCAGGACAGCCAGGGCTACACAGAAACTATGTCTTGAAAAGGGAACAACAAAAAAGTATAAAGATAGGTATAGAGGGAATATTAGATACCTTTAATGAATGGGTAAGAGTTGTGTTCAGGAAGTAAGAAAGGCAGCTTTCAGGCTATGAGCAGTGTACTCTATCCTGAATTGAGAAATGATTTTGAATAATTCAGCCATATTTTTTTTTTACTTGTTTTGTACCTACACAATGAAGGTGCAAAACAAAAACCTAGTATTTTCCATCCATCTTTAGAATGTATGTATGTATATGAGTGTTCTGTCTGCATGTATACCTTCAGAGCAGAAGAGGGCATCAGCTCCCACTATAGATGGTTGCTGGGAATTTAACTCAAAGGACCTCTGGAAGAGCAGTCTGCCAACTCCTGAGCTATCTACCAGCCCCCTCCCCCTTCATTTTCTTACCTTTAGTGAAGTGTTTGCAGAAGAACATAAGCTCATTCATGGCTGTTTCTGCCCATTTGGTGTTCTTGGTGTCAGAAGATGCAAACCAGTGTTCTGTGACTGGCTGCTTGTTACAGTTTTCAGTAGGGACCAGATTGGAAAGGCACAGAAGTCATCTGCATGTCTCTGAATCCACCTGCCACCTCAGGATCAGCAGCAGTGAGCTTAGTCCATTCGCCTTGATAATCCTCCTGGGGGGAGCTTTTTCCGCTGTAAATCAGTGGGGCTCTGTAGAGCACTGGTTCTCAACTGTACTAATGCTGTGACCCTTTAATACAGTTCCTCATGTTGTGACTACCAACCATAAAATTACTTTGTTGCTACTTTATAACTGTGATTTTGCTACTACTATGAATTGTAAATGTATGATATGTGACCCCTATTGGGGTCTCCACCCACAGGTTTGAGAACTGCCGTATAGGCACTAAGCATGATCTATGGATATGTACTTGCATGTGATGCTGCTGTGTAAGCAAAGAACTTTTGGGGCCAGCATCCACCACATCAGACCCATTGCGTGACCACCTTGTTGCAAGGATGGCAGTGTCTACAGAGTTCAGAGGAGAATCTATGCATAGAAAGCAGTCAGCACATTGATAGTAGACAACTGTGAGATGCTGGTAGCCAGCCCTGGGATAATTTACTACAAGATGCAATGCTTGAGTCAAGTCAGTCAGACTGGCTCCAGTGAGTGGTATTCCTGGAGGAGACAATATCAGCAGGATCCTCAGTGGCACCAGTGGCCGTCCTGTGGACAGAAGCTTCCCCAGGTCCTCTTCAGGTTTTTGATGGAAGAGTAGATACCCTCCTCCATCAGGAAATCAAGGTAGGTACCAACTAGAGGGCTCCTGCCACAAGGAATTTGAAGCCATCCTTTGACTTAATTTGCATCAAGGGCTGTGCACATTGGAAAGTTGCCCTTTAAGTAATCAAACAAGAACAGTGGTGTGTGGCTCCCTCCCTGGGTAGCACAGAAAGGCTTTTGTTTTGCTCAATGGATGGCCTCATGCCCATGGACATACAAGCAGCAAAACTAAATACTTCCCTACCCATCTCTCTAATTCTGGGGATTGAACCTGTTAAGTGTTCTACTCTTGAGCTGTATTTTTAGCCCTTAAAATGTCTATTTTACAGACAAATTAAAAAACTAAAAGATAAGATGGAGAAAGCCAACAAACAAGATGTATGCACGAAGTAAATATATCTGAAAAATAAAAATCTAGCTGAAGCTCTGAGTGGGGGATGGCACACGCCTTTTAACCCTGCACTCAGGAAGCAGAAGCAGGTGATCTCTGTGAGTTTGAGGTCAGCCTGTTCTACATGATGTGTTTCAGTCCAACCAGGGCTAGATAATGAGACCTGTATTTTTTTTTAATTTATTTATTATGTATACAGTATACAGAAGAAGGCACCAGATCTCTTTACAGATGGTTGTGAGCTGTGGGGATATGTTTCAAATTTAATAAAAACCAGTCTGAGATATCAGAGGGATCTACCTACAGTCAGTTGAGGATGATCAGAGAGTGGTAACTCACATCTTTAATCTCAGCCACAGGGAATGTCTGGGAGTGATAATCTATACCTCTAATCCCAGCAGATCTGAGTTTAAGGTCATTTTAGTTTACAGAAGGAGTTCCAGGTTCCCAGGCAGGCAGTGGTGGTGCCATGCCTTTAATCTTAACCTGGATGTGAAACAACTGAGCAAAGGTGTTTAAGGCAGGCATAGAAAGACAGAGCAGGCAGAAGAAGCCAGGAGGATCGAGGGTGAGGAAGCTGGAAGACAGCTGGGAGAGATTTGACTGTGGTGTTTACTTTCTGATATCTCAGACTGTTGTTTTTTTTTTTTTTTTTATTAAATTTGAAACATATCCCCACAGTGAGCCACCATGTGGTAGCTGGGAATTGAACTCAGAACCCCTGGAAGAGCAGCCAGTGCTCTTAACCTCTGAGCCACCTCTCCAGCCCCGACCTGTATTTTTTTTTAAAGTAATCTACTTTGCACATATTGGACTTGCTGATATACAGTAGTAGCCTGGAGAAAGGTGTATGGGACAGCTAACTTGTGGTGAGTATAGCTTGTTCTGTCTTTTGCTGCAGCAGTAAGGAGAAGTTTGTAATGTTGGTATGCTCACCTCTGATGCTGCCACAGTTCCAAAGTACAGCTGGATACTACTGACACGGAGCAGGAAGTTAAGGAGGGGAGCCTGTGGCAGGACACACAAGCCTCTCTGGACAATAAGTCATTTTTTAAATCTTAGATATATCTCTATTTTTAGAAGCAGTGGAGTGCACACCTCTTGGAACTGTGACCTAGCATTTAATACTTTCCTTGGAGCATAGAAATGACAAGGACTCCTTTGGTAGGTCTGTGAGGCCTTTTTCTGAAAGGATTAACTGGGAGAAATAGAGCATTCTGCAGAGTAGGGGAGAAGTTAAATTCATGTCTGAAGCCTTGCATCACTTGATGACATTGTTACTCACTGAGCCATCTTTCTGGCTCTCCAGTTTTTCATTCCTAATAACTTAACAAATTGAAAAAAGGTACAGTTTAAAAATCAACAAGAGGCCAGGCAATGGTGGCTCATGCCTTTAATTCCCCAACTTGGGAAGCAGAGACAGGCAGATCCATGAGTTGGAGGCGAGCCTGGTCTACAGAGTGAGTTCCAGGACAGCCTGGGCTACACAGGGAAACCTTATCAGGAAAAACCAAAACAAAACAAAAATACTGACAAGAAAAGGAAACTCTGGGTCTAAGAAGAGTAACTGAGACAATTTGTGAGAAGGAGCAAAGACGGATGGCAGGTGAAGCAAACACGTCAGCGAACTTGACACCAGGACAATGGGAAATACTGAATCCCAGGAACAGAAAGAAAAAAGGTTGGAAAAGGAGGAGAGGCGACTGTGAAGGTATTTGGGGAACTAATGACTAAACCCTAAGACTGAACTCCAGGTGAAATGGCCTCAGACATCCTCATTGAGTCATACGGGAACTCAGGAGAATCTGATTTTTTCACAGTATAATTATAATTTTTCCTAAAAGCACATTAAAGCCTGAAAGGATAAAGGAAATTGCTGCTGGCTTTCTTAAAAAAGTGTTTGTTTGCTTTTTTTTGAGAGAGGATCTCTCTGTGTAGCCCTAGCTGTCTTGGAATTCACTCTGTAGACCAGGCTGGCCTGGAAATCAAAGATCCTCCTACCTCTGCCTGCGGGGCAGAGTGCTGGGACTAAAGGTGTGTGCTACTACTGCCTTGCTCTTTTTAAAATTTTTATAGATTTATGTATTTTACTTTCGAAGTATGAATCTTTTGCCTGCGTACAGGTATATTTACCACATGAGTGTCTGTTGGATTCCAATTTCATGGAACTTGGGTTATGGGTACTTGTGAGCCCCATGTTTGGTACCAGATATTGCAGAAATATTTACTTGCAATATATCATAAAAAGAATTAATATCTATTAAGCGGTTATATAAACACTTACTGATACAAATTGAAACTTAAGACAATTCTTAGAGAGTGGAAATGTCCCATGATAGATGGTTCAGAGCCACTCCCAGAGAACAAAAGAACAAACAGGAAGGGAGGTCCGTTTTCCCTGGGTCTCAATCAAGTCTGGCCATGCCCCAAGGGGTCCTGATTCTCAGGAGCTACTAAAGCTTCCCTAAATAAAGCTTGAATCCTACTGCATACCACAGAAGCATCTCTGCAGCCCCCACTGCTAGGGATTCGGATTGAAGGTGTTGTACCCACGTTGTGAGACTCTCCAAGACCACCAGAGAGCTGGATTCAGATGTAAACAAGGATCAATTTACTCTTTTGGACAGGTTTGATTCCAAACAGGTTCAAACTCAGGCCAGAAACCTAGGTTCTGATGCAGCAGAGGAATTTAGCCCCAGGCTCAGGGGTAAGAGGGTTTTTAAAGAAAAAAATATGTAAGTGGGGTGTTACACATCTTGGCATTTCAGGATTGGGTAAAGGGGTGTGGGGTAGAGTAATTCTTGGAAACTATTGGTTAAACTTTCGATGTGAACCCAAGTTTTGAATCTACTGGCTGAATTTTCGATGTGAAACTAAGTTTTTAATCTATTGGCTGTCAGGGACATTCCTGAGATTTTTCCTAGATTCTTCTTAGACCTGGGCCCTGCCCTCAGGCACTAAATAATATTTCCCTGAAATAAAGTTTTGTAATGGTAAATCTATGCCTTCACATTTCCCCTCTGACTGATCTCTGAGAGTTCTAATCATGGGACTTTCTTGTCCTCTAGTTCTATCTAGGTCTGATTTTAAGGTACATGTGGATTTCCCAAGTCTCAACAGGTAAAATCATCAGTAGGAGCCATGCTACCACTTTGAGGGGGTGTCTGGATCTTTTGAAACTTTTTATCTTTTACTCTGAAAATCTTTTTTGAGTGTGAAGGGGTCTACTGGCCTGGTAAGGGAATGGTGAATACAGATTGCTATGCCATCAACCCTAATGGTTGTGGGCATGATCAGCAGAATGATGTAGGATCCTTTTCTCCTGGGTTCCAATGACCCTAAGCAATGTCTCTTCGCCCTAAGTGATGTCTCTTAACGTAGACCCAGTCCCCTGGTTGTAACTTGTGGGGTCCGGGGGAAATGCCAGATTTATAAAGGGTCCAGAATGAGGTTGTGCCACACCTCCTTGTGGGCCCACTGAACTCCTCATGAAGCATCAAGAAGATCTTGGTCGTCTAGTTCTGCCTGGAGGTTGGGGACGATGGGGGAGGGGATGCCAAACATAATTTCAAATGGGGTTAGCCTCATCTGTGAAGAGGAGTCCCTGGTCCTATATAAGGCAAAGGGAGCCACCCAGTATGTGCCAGTCTCCAAGGTAAATTTAATTAGGGTATCTTTTAGAGTATGGCTCATCTTTTCTATATGCCCTGAACTCTGGGGTCTGTATGCACATTGCAATTTCCATTCACTCCCCAGAAAGGTGGCTAAACTCTGACTTACTTGGAACACAAAAGTTTGCCTGTTGCATGAAGTTTCTGTCCTGTCCCACCTGTGGTCTAGACCTGTAGATCCACAGACCCACAGTCCTGCAGTAACACACAGATGCTTGTATTAATTTTATGCTGATCAGCCTATGACTCTGGCATATTTCTAGCCAGCTCTTGCTCTTAAACTAACCCATGATTCTTATACTGTTTTTTCAGAGCAACATAGTTGTCCTCTGCATCTGCTGGCTTCTTTGGTGTCACTCTGTGGCATCCCTGCCCTGTTCTTCTTGTTCCCAAGGTTTTCCTAGTCTGGTAGCCCTGCCCACACTTCCTGTCTGCTTTCAGCCAATTGGCAGTTTTATTAAACCAGTAGGTGGGACAATTATTTACAGTATAACAACATAATCCCCCTACATTCCCTCCCTTTTCTTAAACAGGAACCCCAAATTAATTTCCATCATATAGTTTTTTTCACCAATACTTACATCAAATTGTAACCAACACTGTAAACAAAGACAAGTATCCATAATCCATTTTTTTTGGGAATGTGGGCATAGTTCTCTAGACTACTTCAAACTACTTCCTACTAAATGAGGGTGCTAGCAATCCCATGGGAACCCAAAGAAAAATTTAAGATTGTGGACAAGTCCTTAGTGGAGTAGTCTGTAAGGCTGGGTCATCTCAGCCAGTTTCCTTGGAGTAGTTTTGGATGAAGAGCTCAGAGGAAACTGCAACAGAGGTGTGTTGCACAAATGAAAGAAACTCAGCCAGATCTTAGGGAAAGGCTGAGATATCAAAGATAAGAAAAACCACAGTCAGATCTCACCCAGCTGTCTTCCAGCTTCCTCAGACTCACTCTTCCTGGCTTCTGCCTGTCATTTAAAGCTGCATTGCGGCATAAATCCAGAGTATGTTCATTGTACAAAGACGGCCTTTTGATATTAGCATAATCCTCCTCCCCAAGAACTTGGTCTTGGAAGACTTATATGCCTCTGGCCCTGCTTCTTTGCTCTATTGTTTTAGCCTCCTCCCTCCACCATGATTTCCACTGTAAAAGTGGCTCAACCTCTAAAACAGCAGGAACCATCTCTAACCAATATTTAGTGGCAATCTAATTACAGCATGACCAGCTGTTTAACATTTGTTTTACAAATGGTGAGTACATCCCATATGTCACAATTGCTTCTTTTACTTTCCTTAATTCTAGCATTTGTACTAAAGCTCAACTAGCTTCTCTACCATCTTTATCATTGTTCAATTTTTTTAAAGATTACTGGGTATATTAATGTTGCCTGTTTTTGTCTTATTTTAGACAACCTTGCCGAAATTGGTTCTTTATATTCCTTTGTTAGAATATGAACATCTTTGTGTTCTCTTTTGTCAGGCTTTTCTAAGACTTTTTTTCTTGGCATTTATATTAATTGATTTTTTAAATGATAAAACAAATAACAAAAATATTCATAATAAAAAGTATGATAAGCATTATGATAGTCCCATCTGCTTTATTTATCTTTTCCTTTACTGGTTATAATATCAAATCATCTAGAGAAAGATCACAGAAAGAGGTGCTCTGAAATGCTGAATCACCTGGGCCGTCCATTTTCATTGGAAACTTTGCAGGGGTCTACCTCAAACAAACCTCTTCTTTTTCTTTTTGAATTTTTTTTAAAGATTCATGTATGTATTATTGTATACAGTATTCTGCCTATATGTCTGCCTGCAGGCCAGAAGAGAGCATCTCCATTGGCTTAAACAACTTCCCCCCTTTTTACAAAAAATCCAATTTACTTACCAATCTAGTTGTCTGTGATGATTCAAATAACTGAAGTGGGGCAGGTACCTAGTGTGATAGAAGCTGAAGAAGGGGTCCAAAAAGAAAAAAAAAAAACAACCTACAACCCACCAGGAGAAAGAGGCCAGAGGCCACTGTCTGAAAAACATAGCCAGATGAAAGACTGGAGGCTAACTCAGAACAGAAAGACTACCCTCCAGCCAAGTGTTGCTCTGGCTGGCAAGTGCTTTTTGGGTACAGAGGAGAAGAATTTGTGCCCCAAAGTTGGATGCCAAGTGTTTCACAAAGAAGGAAACTCAGAGCCAGATCTCAGGGAAAGGCTGACATATCAAAGAGAGGAAACACCACAGTCAGATCTCACTCAGCTGTCTTCCAGCTTCCTCAGCCTCACTCCTCTTGGCTTTTACTGCCTGCTCTGTCTTTCTATGCCTGCCTTAAATACCCTTTCACTCAGAAGAGGGCACCAGATCTCATTACGGATGGTTGTGAGAAACCATGTGGTTGCTGGGAACTGAACTCAGGACCTCTGGAAGAGCAGAACCACTGAACCATTTTTCCAACCCCAAACCTTATTTTCTTTAATCAGGAATAAATCCACAGCCTCTCATTTTCTGTGGAAATAAAATGAAAACCTCTTCTCAGAAGTAGCATATCTTTTTATTTCAATTTTAAAGTCAACTCATTCACAAAATATATAGGTTGGATCAATCCAGCAGCATTTATAATCAAATGTCTTTTATCAGCTTTTACTACTTCATGTTCAGTCAAAAAAACCTTAAAGACAAGACAATAACATATGGTATCTAGACAGTTTTGTATTTTCCATCTTTACATGGCTTATTACTTTTTTTAAAAAACTCTATTTCTTGTTTAAGGACTTTTCTATCATTTCCCCTCTTTCCCTACAGGTGATAGGGACCCATTAAAGTCCTGCGGGTCAGGACACACTGGCTCCCAACACTGAGAACCCCACTGCCTACAATGGGTTGAGAATGTCATCTTCCAGGAAAACTTGGCAGCCAAGTGGAGTTCATGATCGCCTCACGACCACATGTCTTAGAGACAGATCAGTACACATGAGAGGAGGAGACGACACAAGGTAAGAGGTGATGAGTCATGGGACAGGCAATATCGTCACAAGATTTCAGGTCTCAGAGAGACCCTGGGTTCAATCCCTGGCATCCTTCCAAGGCACAAGGAATATAGATTAAGAAAAAAGATTTGAAAACAATTTTTATTTATATAGGAGATACATATCCTTGGTTTCCCCAAGAAGGAACAATAGATGAGAACCTCTAGAAAAGAGTAAGGGACTGTTTCAATTATTATTATAGGATTTTTGGGCCTGAAAAGGTCCCCGTAACAACCTTCTCCTACTGGAATTTAATTAATGACATTTTGAGAGTTCACAAACATGTCCCAGATGTGCTTGAGGTTATAACTTACGGAGAACAAGCTTTGCAGCAAACTTCCCAGCTCCCCTCAGCATGCCCCTCTGTGACTATCAATATGCCAGACAGTCAGCCTTTCACAAAAACTCTGCTTGGCAAACATGACAAGCAGAATAAGTCTAAGCAGTCACGGATCTATCCCTCCCTCCACTTTGATGATGATGAACAGTTAACTCCAGCCGAGGAGGTAGATCTGGAGGAGGAGGCAGCTCGCTATCATAACCCTGATTGCCCGCCCCTCAGGAGCCAACCTCCAGCTTCTAATATAGAGCAGCCCTCCTTAGTGCATAATAAAAACAATCCCCCCTTTGTACTTTATACTCCTTTCTGCAGTCCTGCTCTGGAGATGCAGAATGTCCCATCTGAAGTAACACCCCCCTGTGCCAGATTTGTCTTCCCTCTGTCACTCCTTGCAGGCTAGGTGTGAGCACATTCAGCTCCTCAAAGAGCTGCGGTCCCTAGATGCAGAGCTCCACAGTCTCACCCTAGAAGAAACAGCAGATACAATCCAGAAAATGAAATTAAAAACTCAGTCCCTCCCGGTTCTTGCCTTCCCAGTAACCAGGAGTCAGACAGGTGGATCCTCCCAGCCCACGTCATCTAAGAGTGATGAAACAGAGGCGGGGAGGATGAGGAGGAAGGGGAGGGGAGGAGGAAGAGGAAAGAGAAGAAGAGGTGGGGGATGATCCTGGAACAGGAGGACAATCTTACAGGAGATTAAATCTTAGATTTTTTGAGAAGCTTAAATCTGCCTGTGCCCAATATGGTCCCACAGCCCCTTATACCATGGCCTTGTTAGATAAATCAAAGCGAGCATTGGCTCACTCCTAATGACTGGTATTTCTTGACCAGAACTGCACTCAGTGGGAGTGATTATGTGCTGTGGAAAGTAGACTTTATGGAGAATTGCAGGGAAATTGCTCAGAATATAGAGAAACCCTTTTCAAGGATATGGTTTTTGAAAAAACTCCTGGCCAATCCACCACTTTATAAGAATGAAAAGCAGGCACAGTTTGCTCCCAGACTCCTGGCACAGATCCAGAATGCTAAAATCTGTGCTTGGTCACACCTACCTCAGAAAAGCTCAGTAATGACATCTTTAACAAAGATCAGGCAAGGACCTAATGAGCCTTATAGTGATTTTATCTTGCAGCTTAGTCTCGCCACAGAGAGGCTTCTGGGGCTGATGGCAACAGTCATTTCTCAAATCTACTGGTCTTCTAGTTGGCCTTTGACACCATCCTTCACAGACATCCGAGGCATAGGGCACCCAGCAACCCACAAGTCAGTGCCAAGACCTTCTGTTGGGAGGACAGAGAAGGATATAGAGGCACTGTGACTCCTTTTGTTATACCTGGCCTCCCTGCAAGTGTGTGGGGCTGAGACATTCTTGCCCAAATGGCTGTTATTCTCTGCAGTCCAAACTCCATCACTATGGATCACAACACAACAGATGCTGTGCAAGGACAGTCAGACAGGGAATAACCCAACCCATTCAACCCACCCATCCATCCACCCTTCCATCCATCCTACTGACTTAAGTAAAGGTATAAGAGAATGTGGTAGATACAAAAATGAATTAGACATGACTTCTGCTTCCAAAGCTGACTGTCTAGGAGTTAAATAGTATCTCCCCCCCCCCCCCCCGTGTGTGTGTGTGTGTATAAAATCTATTAATCTGTTCATGACACTACAATGCCATAGATCATTTATATAAATTTTAATAGACTGCTGTATGAAGTTGCAGGATTATGAGTCTGAGGATAAATTAAAAAGAGACAAATGAGTGTTAGATTAGACCTCAGAGTGGGGCAGATTGTTTGGATTTCATGTAGAAGATAGAGAAGCATTTAAAAGTACTGAGGATGTGACACATAGGAAGGGATTAAGAAGGAATGTGTGAATAAAACCTTTGGGGCACATTTTTTAACTAAATGTTTTGGTTAATACACTGAGTCTTGCAGGGAATGTGCCAAGAGCTACATTAAAAGCCAGTGGTGGTAGTGCGCCAGGGAAGCTAGAGACAAGATAGACAATGGGAGACAAGAGAGGAGGTCAGAGGGACCCTCCTGGGTAAGAGCACAACTTCACTATCAATGATTACAGCTTCATCAAACAGCACAGGCAGAAACAAAAGAGAACAAAGAAAACAGAATCTGAAGACCTCTGTGAAAGAGGCTTACAAAGTGAAGCCCATTTTTAAGAACTTGTAAAAATGACAGCCACCTGCTAAGGAGATGAGCAGGAAAAGAAGAGAGAACTGGAAGAAGAGATCAATGCTGGAGGCTAAGAGGAAGAGGATGTCCAGCTGGCTGGGGACAGTGTGTGGTAGAGATATGTCAGAACGGAAAGCTGGAGAAGTTAATCACTGAGGGGAAGAAGCAAAGTAAAGAAGAGATGCAGCTCTGAAGAGATTTCTAGGTAGATGAAGGAAAGGACGTGCCAAGAGAGTAGAAATGGAAGGGTTAAAGGAACAGATGGATCCCTGAAATAGGCTCCCATAGTGATCCACATGGGCTGGACGGAGCTGAGAACAGGTGCAGTACAGCACACAGGAAATTAAGGAGGATGAAAGTGTTCCGCAGTGAATGTAGAAAAGAAAGAGAAAGTGAGTGATGGAGATGATGTTTAGTTAGCAGACAACACTGAATCCATGGGAAAGCTACACACAGACCAGGAGGGATGTTGAAAATTAAGGCTTTTCTCTAGATTAAAGGAGGAATGTATGGATTTAATAAAGTTTCAGAAGTTTGGAGATATCAGAGGGAATATACCCACAGTCTATGTGGGGGTTTAGTAAAAGCTCCAGAAGTCCCAGAGCTCTAACCACAGTCAGTCTAGGAAAATCAGAGTGGTGACTTAAACCTTTAATCCCAGCACAGGGAGTATCCTGGGAGTGGTGACCTACACCCTTAATCCTAACTGAGTCAAGGTCACTTCAGATTATAGAAGGAATTCCAGGCTCCCAAGCAGGTGTGGTGGGGCCACTCTTTATTACCAAAAGAATACTTAAGTCGGGATTCAAACACAGAAAAAGCCATTCCAAGGGAATCGAGGCTGAGGAAGCTAGAAGACAGCTGGGTAAGATTTGACTGTGGTGTTTATTCCCTCTAGTATCTCCAACTTCTTCAGAGATCTATCCCTGAGTCTCATTCTTTCGTGCGACAGAGGAACAACAGCACAGAATATCAAACCCAATCAGCCCCAAGATGGCTGCCAGAGTGGTTGATCAGGCAAATAAACTGCTCACCTGCACCCAGGGGCAATTCACTTCCACCTGAGGATGATCTCTCTCTTTCAATAGATGCTGCTATTCCAGCCAAAGAGGATGCTGAGATTCCTGAGCCTGCTCCTTGAGACACTGATGTCACTCCTTGAGACAGTGGGGATTCAACATCCTCTTAACCCCCATCAGCTCCTTAATCATGCCTGGTAGATCATCACGGGGAGAGGGGACATAATTTGGTCTGCATCTAAAGTCACCCATCAAGGATGGTGGCCAGACCTTTATCCTGACTTATGTGACTTTGTGATGCCCTTAAAGAAGAGTGTTGTTTTTATACAGACAATACAGGAATTGCAAGAGATAGCATGACCAAGGTTAGAGAAGGCCTAGAGAGAAGGAAAAGGGAGAGAGAAAAGGAAGTTGGATGGTTTAAAACCTGGTTCTCCACTTCTCATGGCTCCAAAGAGTCTGGAAACAATGGGCTCCCTATAGGGACTGTGTCACAACACAAACTGGCACACGCCTGCCCCTAGCAGGTGTAGACACCCTTTCAAAGAGGTGCACTTGGAACTGCAGAGAAAGGACAAAGTATTCTGTGTTTGGGTCTCTTAAGCAGCATTCCCAAGAGCCTAGAGGTTCAGTATACATCAATCCTCTTCCTGGCAAAACATGCCGGCTGGCCCTGATGGTACAGGCTGTGATCAGCCTCAGCCTGAGCAGCATGAATCATCTTCTGTAGCAGCCTTATAAGTTAAGAAAAGGGCTTGGGACCTCTGCTTCCCCTCTAGGGTTAATGTCCTCAAGTTCCCTTGAGCTTTGCCCATCTTTTAGTTTAAATAAAGGGAGGAAAATGTCAGGAGCCAATTCATTAGCCAAGAGTCAACTAAAGAATTCCCTCCTTTGCCATTCTTTAGATTAGGACAGCAGTCTTTAGGTTAAGACAGTCCTTGGAAGAAACTACTTGGGAACACACTGACCTTGGCTCTTAACTGCTTAACATTAAGCCAAGTTTACCCCCTCACTAACCCTCCCTTCTCCTTGCACCTGCAGCCCTGCAAAAGCATATATAAGCAGCCTGGAAATAATAAAGATGGACCACTAGATCAGATTCTTAGACTAGTGGTCATCCTTCATGTCTCCTGACCCTCCCATTTTTTCCCTATGGGTGACTGGGACCCATTGAAGTTCCGCGGGGCAGGACACACTGGCCCATTGTCTGACCCTATCATGGTTGTAAATTCATACTTGGGCAGGATGTCTTCAAGTAACTTCTTTACCACCATCTGCTTATGATGGGAAATGCCTCTGTCCATCCTGGAAAAGTGTCTAATAAGACTAGCAAATACCTGTAACCATACTTTCCAGGTTTTCTCTCAGCAAAATCTATTTCTCAGTAGGTTCTATGTTTTTTTTCCCTGAGTCAAGACCCAGGGTTTTCAGGGTGGGAAACAGCATTGGTGATCTGACAGGCTTTGAGGTGATGACAATGTTTATAATAAAGTCCTGCATTCTCTGGGTCCTCATATGAGAGAATCGATGGGTCTTGGTAAGCAGTTTCTTTTCTAGATGTTCGGGCAAGATGATTTTACTGTCTGCAGCTCTCTACTACCCATCTATGCACTGGATCATGGGAAGAGTCTTGATCTAGGAAAGATCTTTCTTAGTATACCCAGGACTCTCTGGTAGACTAGGTGCCCAGGGATCCACCAACACACACGCAAAAACTACATCAATGCCACCTGCCAAGCAGTTCCATCCACCATACTGTTGCTTCAGGGGACAGGTCCATCCCCTCTCTGGTGCTCTGGGCAATGGACAATGGCCAGTTTCTTGGGTAACCATAGAGCTTTAAGGAGGGGCAAGATTTTATCTTTAATTTTGATATTTTTTATTCTGCAGTCAGCAGTCTCTTTTCTTTATATATTGCCCCATGTATGTGTGCTGTGGTGAAAGCACATTGACTGTCATTATGTAGATGTCAACCTTCCACCCTTGCCCCAGTTCTGATGCCTTAGTTAGGACTATCAGCTCTGCCCATTGGGCAGACATCTCAGGTGGCATTGGCTTTGCCCACACTTCCCCCTCTGCAGTGGCAACTGATGCTCTTGCATATCTTTGACTTTTTTGCACAAATCTGCTGCCATTAATATACCAGGCAACCTCTGCATCAGGCAACGGGATGTCCCCCAAGTCTGACCTAATGCTGTGCCCCTGGGCTAGGATCCTGGGGCAGTCACACAGTGGTGCTTCCAGGTCCAGATCAGCTAGTAGAGTAGCTGGATTCAGAGCTGAGGACACCTGGAAAGTTATTCTGGCAGGGTTAAGCAACAGAGTCTGATAGTGGGTCATTCTGGCACTGCTCAGCCACCAATCGGGCTGCTTGAGAACTCCTTCAAGTGTGTGTGGGGTGGTTATGGTTAGAGTCTATTCCAAGGTCAACTTGTCAGCATCCTTGACCAGTTGGGCCTAAGCCACTATTACATGGAGGCAAGGCAGCCATCTAAACTCTCTCATCTGCCTGGCAGAAGTCTCTTTCCTTATGTCTGAAATCCACTGCTGCCCTTCCTTCAGGACATACCTCAGGTATATTACCTGCTGCTTGCAGATTTGGGCCTTCTTGGCTGAGGCATGGTAACCTAGGTTCCCCAGGGTCTACAATAGTTGCTCAGGCCCAGCCAGGCAGGTTTCTTGGTCTGCGTCAGCAATCAGCAGGTCATCAACATGCTGTAACAGGCTGATTTCTCAGTTCTGTGTCCGGTACTCACCCAGGTCCTCATGAAGAACTCCCTTGAAGATGGTGGGGGAGCTTTTGGATCCTTGTGTAGTCTGGTCCAAGTTAATTGGCTGCCAATCTCAATCTCTAGGTTGTACCAACCAAAGGCAAAGTACTGCTGGCTTTTGGGAGCCACAGACAGGCTGGAAAAGGCATCTTTTGGTTTGTTATCTTCTCTAGCTGCCAGATGGTGCAGTTTCCAGATACTCTTTTGGTTTCTCAGCAGCAGCCAGCAGCACACTAGCAAGGTGCTGATTCTTACATTGCTCTTTTTAAATTTCTTTTCTCTGCACTATTTTTGGTTTTTTATTTTTAAGCCATTTTAATTCAATTTTTAAAACATTTTTAGTGAAAGTTAAGGTCATCGTAGCAGCATTTTTCTGGGCCCCAGGACTGTGGGACATATACCTCCTGAAGGCCTCCTGTAGGGGTCCTAGGAATGCCCTGAGCCTTTATCCCCTCCCTGCTCTACACTACAGACTCTATTCAAGTTCGAAGACCATCTTGCAGCCAACTTGAGACCTGCCAATAGAGTCTGACGATAGACTAGGAGGTTCCTCTTATTTTAGCCATATTACAATCCCACACCGGGCAAATAAGAGGGAAGGCCGCATTCATGATCCTGGTCCACTGTGGGCTCTCCTGTGGGGCCCTGAAACAACTTCAACTTTCAAGCCTCGGTCTGTATCTGATCCCTCTCTTCTGTCATGAAGAGAACCTGCAAAAGTTGTGCATCGTCATTACACATAATTGGGCCGTAAGGGCTGGGGGAAGATTTCATCTGTGCTGCCTCCCCAAAGGACCTCTGGCCTAGCAGCCAAAGGGGTCTTGGTGGATGAGCTCCTTGCTCTAGCTGCCGGGATGTTAATCTGTTCGGGCAAGAATGGTTTGATCCAAGAAGAGGGGTCCTCTACTAAGTCTCTCTAGACCACTAGGTAGGGCACTTGGTTGTTGAGTGCTGGCCATTCTGACCTGCAAAAGGTGGCAAGTTTAGACTTTTTAATCATGATTGAAAGATTATGAGCATGTGCATTAACATATAGGTAGGGAGTTATAAATAAATCCAGAGAAGAAAGCCTCTGCTCCATTGGCATTCGTCACAGATATGGGGTGCTCTGTCCCTGTACAGATCTGCAGTTCACTGTTCTCAAAATATAGAGTGCTCCATTCCCATACAGATCTGAGGCTCTCAAAATATGGGGTAATACATCCCCACCACTGGGGTCTGGAATGTGTTTCAGCCTCTCGTGACCATGGTTCTCCAGCGCATCTGCTCTTAATCAAGTCTGGTCATGATCATCGATTTAAGTGTACCCCAGAAACGATGCACCCAGAAACAATAGTAAACACAGACAGACACCACCCAGAGACACCGCTCAGAGACAGACCCTCGGTCCAGTGCTGTGGGGGCCATGAGGATTCCTAGTCAATGCACCAAACGTTGATCTGTGAGATCCCCAAATGTTTGTGTAGTGAAATTCCCAAAGACTGTCAGGGAGCTGGATTCCAAAGGAAACACACAAGGGTCACTATTCTTTTGGACAGGTTTGAATCCAAACAGGTTCTAACCCAGGTAGAAACCCTAGGTTCCAATGCAGCAGGAGAATTTTCCCCCAAGCTCAGGGATGAGAAGGTTTTTTTTTTTTTTTTTTAATGTGTAAATGGGATGTTACACTTCTTGACAATTAAAATTGGGTAAAGGGGTATGGAGTACAGTAATTCTTGCAAACTATTGGCTAAACTTTCAGCACAAACCCAAGCTTTGAACCTACTGGTGCAAAAAGCAAGTTTTTAATCTATTGGCTGTCAGGTGCATTCCTGAGATTTTTCCTAGATTCTTCTTAGACCTGGGCCCTGCCCTCAGGCACTAAATAGTCTTTCCCTGAAACAAAGTTTTGTAATGGTAAATCTAAGCCTTCACAAAGGCAAGAAAAATAATATACTGCTTTCACATACCTTATATTGTAGTTTTAAATTTTTTGTTTAATTTGTGTGTATGTGTACATGTGTGTATATGCATGTGTGTATGTGTGTGTGTACATGTGTATGTATGTGTGTGTATGTGTGCATGTGTGTGTGTGACTGAGTACAGATGTCCTCAGAAGCATCATATCCTTCTAGAACTGGAGTTACAGATGGTTGTGATACAGGTTGGATTCTGGGAACCAAACTCAGGTCCTCTGCAGGAATAGTAAGCACTCTTTACCACCGAGTTCCAAAGAATACTTCACTCTTTAGTTAGAAAAATTTAGAAAAGGTTTAGAAAAGCCCTTTCAAAAACAAATGTGAAGCTGATGTACAGTTGGAGAGCACTTGCCTAGCATGTTCCTGAAGCCCCGGGTTTAGTACAAGTATCACATAAATTGGAATTTGGTGGCACATGCCTATAAGCCCAGTGCATCTGTGGAGACAGAAAGATCAAGAGTTCAAGGTCACCCTTGACTGAAAAACAAGTTCGAGGCCAGCCTAGGACTCTTAAGACCCAGCCTTAAAGATGAACAAACTAACCAGCCTGAGCTCTGGGGAGGTGACTCAGTCAGTGTAAGTTCAAACACTACACAGCATGCGGATTGGAGTTTCATGTATAATGCCCTGTTTTTTTGTATGTGTGTATGATGTTTACAACCCTAGGTCTGGTGAGGCGGAAACAAGTGATGTGGGAATGCCTTTCTGTGTGCTGTGAATATTAATCTTTAAATAAAGAAGCTGTTTTGAGCCTTGGTGAACACTGTAGCCAGAGACAGGAGCATAGGTAGGAGGAGGGTGGAGTCAGACAGAGACTGACCCAGCTGCCCAAAGAAGTAACATATAAGGAACACAGGTGAGCCACAGGCCACATGGCAGGACAGAAGAGTGGAAATGGGTTGAGCTAAGATGAAGGAGCCAGAGAGCAATGTGCCTAAGCCACAAGGCCAAACAGCATAAACTTAATAAAAGTGTTTGTGTGTTTCATTGGGACTTTGGGTTGCTGATCCAAAGAAGCGGCAGAGGGCAGGTCTGAACTATGGGGATAGACAGGTTCAGAAACCTTATTGTTACAGACAAGTGGGTCCTTGGGGATTGTTGACCATCCAATCTTGCTGATTCTTGAGCCCCAGATTCAATGAGAGCCCTTGTCTCCAAACATTAGAGATCAGCCTCTAGTTTCCATACACACATGCACATATATATGAATGTGTATCCATTCACATGACCACATATAAACATACAGAGAGAGAGAGAGAGAGAGAGAGAGAGAGAGAGAGAGAGAGAGAGAGAGAGAAAGTACACACATATATAAGGCTGGGCATGGTAGCATATGCCTTTAATCCCAGCACTTGGAAGTGGGGATATGTTTCAAATTTAATAAAAACCAGTCTGAGATATCAGAGGGATCTACCCACAGTCAGTCTAGGATGATCAGAGAGTGGTAACTCACATCTTTAATCTCAGCCACAGGGAATGTCTGGGAGTGGTGATCTACATCCCTAATCCCAGCAAGTCTGAGTTTAAGGTCATTTTAGTTTACAGAAGGAGTTCCAGGCTCCCAGGCAGGAAGTGGTGGGGCCATGCCTTTAACCTTAACCTGGATGTGAAACAACTGAGCGAAGAAGGTATTTAAGGCAGGCGTAGGAAGACAAAGCAAGCAGAAGAAGCCAGGAGGAGTGAGGCTGAGGAAGCTGGACTCCTTCTGTAAGGGCGAAGTTCACCACTCCCAGATATTCCCTGTGCTGGAATTTAAGGTGTGAGTTACCACTGTGTGATACTTCTAGAATGACTGTGGGTAGATCCCTCTGATATCGAAGACTGGTTTTTATTAAATTTTGAAACATATCCCCACATTTATCAAATACGGACTGGACATTGTAAATATATTTTTTACTTGGTAATTGTTCTTATTGTTTATAGTTTTACATCGTCAGACTTAAAACCTTTTTATTTAGACAAATGTTAAATAATCTTTTTGTACACTGTGAAGATATGTCACTCTGATTGGTTCAATAAAATGCAGATCAGCCAATAGGTAGGCAGGATTTCCAGGCATAGAGGATGCTGGGAAGAAGAGAGGGACACCAAGCAAGCAGCATGAGCATTACAAAGTAACCTAATCATGTAAAAGAACATAGATTAAAATATATGGATTAATTGAAGTTATAAGGGCTAGTTAAAACAAGCCTAAGCTATTGGCCGATCTTTTATAATTGATGATATGTCTTCATGTTGTGATTTGGGAGCCGCTGGTAGGACATAGGAAGACTAATTATAGGTTGATCCTAAGGTGATAGTGCCATTTGGGAAGATTCTAGAACTTTAGGTGGGGTCTAGCAGCAGCATGTTGATCCTTGATGGCATGTATATGTCCCAACCCGTGGGACTTTGACAGGGTCCCGGTTATCTGTAGGGAGGAAATGGGAGGAACAGGAGACGTGAAGAAGGTGAAGAAGGACTGCCAGTCTAAGATTATGATCTAGTGGCCAATCTTTATTATTTCCAGGCTACTTACATATGCTTTTGCAGGGCTGCAGGTGCAAGGAGAAGGGAGGGTTAGTGAGGGTTCGAAACTTGGCTTAGTGAGGCAATCATGAGCCAAGGTCAGTGTGTTTGTTAGGCAATTATGAGCCAAGGTCAGTGTGTTCCCTGTGGTTTTTTCCAGGGACTGTCCTAATCTAAAGAATGCTCAAGGAGGGAATTCTGAACTTTAGTTGACTCTTGGCTAATGAACCGGCTTCTGACATGTATGTCCCTGAGGCACATATCTTGTCCCAGTTCTTTCTTGTCCTCCATGTGTGAGTAGGTTCTGCCCATGTTCTTACACGTCCTAAGTCACAATGGGCTCAGAATTAACAGTGCCAAGAAGTATGGCTTGAAGTCTATGAAATTGCAAGCCTATATAAATCTTTTTTCCCTTATATTGTTTATGTCCAGTATTTTAAGAAAGATTGTAGCTAGTTGGTCAATGGTGGTGCACACCTTTAATCCTAGCACTTGAGAGGTAGAGGCAGGCAGATCTCTGGGAGTCCAGAGCCAGCCTGGTCTACACAGTGAGTTTTAGGACAGCCAGGGCTACACAGAGAAACCTTGTCTCAAAAAAAGATACTTTTTTTTTTTAATTTATAAATATGTGCCTGTGTGCATTTATGTGTATCACATGGATGCATGTGCTTCTGGAGGCCAGAAGAGGGTGCTGGATTCACTGTAGCTATCGTTTGAGAGTTCTGGGAGCCCTTATCTTCTATAAAAGCAGAGAGTTCTCTTAACCACTGAGCCATCTCTCCATTTTCTTAATAAGTCCTATCAGAGGGTTGACAAGATGGTTCAGCATGTAAAGGTGCTTGTGGCTAAGACTGGTGAACTTGAGTTTGATCCCACCACTCATTTGGTGGAGAGAACCAAC
This sequence comes from Phyllotis vaccarum, assembly GCA_033318265.1. Lineage (NCBI taxonomy): Eukaryota > Metazoa > Chordata > Mammalia > Rodentia > Cricetidae > Phyllotis > Phyllotis vaccarum. The sequence continues at coordinate 15,601,330 of JARWLC010000004.1, read as the reverse complement.
TCAGAAAAGTTTTCCTCAGACTTTTGCTTGCATGCTGTGGGATAAATTAATTCAAATAAGAAATTAATTAACACTTATTTATGTGTATGTGTGTGTACATGCATACATGTGTGCCACAGCAAGTGGATAGTGGTCAGAGGACACGTTTAGGGAGTTAGTTCTTTCCCTCCATCATGTGGGCTCCCAGGATACAGCTCAGGTTGTCATGCTTGACAAACATATGACTTTACCAGCTGAGCCCATGCAGTTCATAAATTTTTGTGTGTGTGTTTTAAAGGAAAAGCTTTTTACTTTTAGCCTGTAGTCCCAGGAGGCAGAGGAAGGCAGATCTCTACAAGTTCAAGGCAAGGCTGTTCTATGGTGAGTTTCAGGTGAGCCAAGTCTATACAGTGAGATTCTGTTTCAAAACTTAGAAAGGAAGGAAAGAAGGAGAGAGGGGAGGAGGAAGGAAGGGAGGGAGGGAGGGAGGGAGGGAGGGAAAGGGTCTTTCCCATATCCCAGTATGAGTCCATTTTACTCTGAGTTCACTGAGATTCTTGAATGTTCATATCCATGTTTTCATCAAGGCTGGGAAGTGTTTCGGCATCTTCTCTTCTAATACACTCAGAGTCCCCTCTGTCTCGTCTCTCTACCTAAATCTTACTTTTTTTTCTGTTTCACCACACTTAATAATTTCCATTGTCCTATTATTTTTTAAAGAACTATTCATGCGTGTATTTTACGTACACGGGCACTTTTGCACATACATCTATGCGCCAGAAGATGCATCAGACAGTTGTGAGCTGCCATGGGGTGCTGAGAATTGAACTCAGGACCTTTGGTGGAGAAGCGAGTGCTCTTTTAAGCAGAGAGCCATCTCTTCAGCTTCCAACCACTGTCCTATTTTCAAGATTAGTGCTTCTTCTGTCCACTTAATCTGCTTTTTCATTCCTCTAGTGTTTTTTGTTTCAGTTACTGCTATTTTCTGCTCTAGAACTCTGTGTGTGTGTGTGTATGTGTGTGTGTGTGTGAGAAAAAGAGAGAGAAACAAATGGGTGTAGCCCAGGCTTTCTTACACTCATGAACCTCCTATAATTCTGGGATTTCAGATTTGAGCCCCATGCCCTGCTATGAAGAGTCCTTTTCTTCTCCTGGTGGCAGATCAGGAGTTTCTGAGTGGATGAGGATGTAAGATTTCCACATGTTAATACCTCCATTCTTCTTCTCTAAATCAGCTGTTCTCAACCCGTGGGAGTTGTATATCAGATCCTGGATATGATTCATATGCACTATGATTCATATCAGTAGAAAATTTACAGTTATGAAGTAGCAAGAAAAGAATTTAATGGTTGGGGGTCACCACGATGTGAAGAAGTGTGTTAAAGTGTCACGGCATCAGGAAGGTTGAGAAGCACTGCTCTAAATAATGCCGGCTTTTTGTTGGAATTAGGTAGATCCTCTTGCCATATCTGTAAGCTTTATTTAGGTATCTAGCAAAGCCTTTAATCTAGAGATAATTGATCTTGTGACTAGCTGCCAATTGGGGGATTCTATGTTCCCGGTGCCCAGTGTATTACAAGGTCTGTCAAACATGGACCATTCCCAAGGCTTTTTTTATTGCTGCATTGTTATCTAAAGTACCATACACATTTGCATACATCTAGCTTGAGTAATATTTCTTTGTTCAGGACAAATTAGTTGCAAAACATGCATGTGAGTAATACAGTGAGCTGTTTCCATGTGTAACTATTTGTTTTGTGAGATAGGGTCTATAGCCCAGGAAGGCCTGAGAGTCAAAGCAATAGTCCTCCCTCAAATGACGGGATTACAGGTAGAAACTGTCAATCCAAGATGAAATCCTCTAGATGTGCCCTCAGGGGGGTGAATTAATACCCTGATTGCCTTTGAGGAGGTCACCAGCATTGACGTGGCTTAGGCAATGGGGAGCCTGAAAAAGTCTTGGGCAGGAAAGGACTCGATTGACCTGAACAGCAAGAACAGGAGACAGAATTTTCGAAGTATTGCAGGAAGGAGGGCCTGCCCGGGAAAGACTGTGGCAGGGGCCATGTTGAAGAACAGCAGCAGTGGAGGAACACACTCAGCCCAGTGTAAGTGACAGTAAGTGACAGGTGTCTCAGGGTTACCTTCCTCCCATTGTTGGGGAGTAAACCCAGGGCCTTGAGTATCACCAGGTCTTCCTCTGTTTGTTTTTTAAAATTTATTTTATGTGTATGGTGGGTGTTTTGTCTACTTGGTATGTCTGTACACTATATGCTTGCCTGGCACCCCTAGAGGCCAGAAGAAGGTGGCAGATCCCTTGAACTGGAATTACAGTTGTGAACTACTGTCTGTGTGGGTGCTAGGTATTAAAACAGGGTCCTCTGGAAAGGGCAGCCGGTGCACTTAACTGTGGAGCAACCTTCCTAGCCCCCAGATGCATTATTCTTTTCTCTTATGGCTTTTGAGTCAGGGTTTGTAGACAGACTTTTTTTTTCTCTGCTGGCCACAACTAACAACATGGAGACTTCTTAATTATGAGAGCTTGGCCTTTTGCTTAGGCTTGTTCCTAAATAGCTCTTATAACTTATTAATCCATTTATGTTAATCTACATTCTGTCATGTGCTGTAAATTCTTTCTCATCCTGTACCTTCCTGTTCACTCACTGAGTATCCTATAGTCTCCAATGTACCTTGATCCCTCCTTCTCTTCCTTTCTCTCACAGGAAATCCCGCCTACACCTCCTGCCTAGCCATTGGCTGTTCATCTTTTTATTTCACCAATCACAGCAATACACCTTCACACAGTATACAAATATTTCACAATAAGGGTTTTTCTGAGTATCCCTGGCTCTTCTAGAACTTGCTTTACAGACTGAGTTAGCCTGGAGTTCAGAGATCTGCCTGCCTTTGCCTTAGTGCTGAGATTAAAGGTGTGTCCCATACTGCTGGGCCCCCAGATACATTCTTAACATAGCTGAAAATCATTAGAGGTTTATGTCTTTGGGTCCTCACCACGGCAGTGTGAGGACAGAACCTAGAGCTTCAATACACACTAGACAAGCTCTCTACAAGTTACATCCTCAGTGGTCACTTTTTGCTTTCTTTGCTTTGTTTTTGAGACTGGAACTTGTGTAGTTTGGGCTAGCCTCAACTCACTATGAGGTTAACCTTGAACCCTAAACCTCTTACCTGTGCAGTTTCAGTGAAATTATATGCAGATTCTACTCCAGTCAGATTCCTTTGTTCATTTTTTTAAAAAAAATTGTGTTTTACTTGTACCGTTGACTGACAATTCTTTTTTGTCTGTTTGATTTTGGGGTTTTTAGTTGTTTTTTGTTTGGTTGGTTTGGTTTGGTTTGGTTTTTGGTTTTTCGAGACAGGATTTCTCTGTGTAACAGCCCTGGCTGTCCTGGAACTCACTTTGTAGATCAGGCTGGCCTCCAGCTCACAGTAATCTGCCTACCTCAGCTCCCCACCCCTAGTGCTGGGATCAAAGGCTTGCACTGTGACCACCACCAACCAGCCTGACAAGAATTCTTTATTTTCTCTGGTAAGGGAAAATTATGGTTAAGACAGGATCTCACCCTGTGGGCTTGGCTGAAACTCACAGCTATCCACAGATTGCTGAAGAGGACAGGAGTACCAAGAAGCCCAGGCCAGCTTTGGCCATACATCTTAGCTTAGACATACATCTTAGCTTAGCTGTGCCACACAGACATGCATACCAGCACACAGACACACATACATAAATAAACTTTTTTCTTTAAAAAAAAATATGACTGGGCATGGTGGCATACATACTCCTTTAATCTCAACACTCAGGAGGCAGAGGCAGGTGGATGTCTATGGGTTCGAGGCCACCTGGTCTACACAGTGAATTCCAGGACAGCCTGGGCTGTTACACAGAGAAACCCTGTCTTGAAAAACAAACAAGCAAAAGAAAGAAAGAAAACAGAAATGGAAAAAAAGAAAGAAAAACACGATGATTCTACTTCCGATAAAAATCTAAAATAGGAAAGTCGTTAGGGCCAGAAATTAGATCCCAAGAAGAATGTGGTGGTGCATGTCTGAATTTTCAGTGTTAAGAAGCCGAGGCATAAGGATTGGTGTGAGTGAAGTCCAGGCGGATTGCATACTAAGACCCTTTCTCTTAAACTTTCTCAAAAACTACCAGACAAAAGCAGCACAAAGTCAGCCTCCCTTCCTCTGAAATAAAAGAGAAAGAGAGAGAAAATGGAGAAGAGGTTATCATGAGCTGGAGGGAAGGGACCAGGGGTTGCTTGTTGCTTAATGAGTGCAGAGTTCCTGGGGCAGAGATGAGAAAAGCTTTGGAAACCGTCATGGTAGTTGCAAAATCCTGGAAATGTGGGCCATGACAAAACAGTTACCTGTAGCAGCACGCAGGCTTGGAGCTGGAGCCCTTCTCCTGCCCTGTCAAACAGAGGAAGCCATTGTGAGAATACTCAGAACCACTGAACTAATGATTCCAATGAGACAGGTAACAGGGGCCCAGCACTCGGGAGGCAGAGGCAGGCCAGTCTCCGTGAATGCAAGTCTAGCTTCATCTACAGAGTGAGCTTATGAGAACCGTGTCTCGAAAAATAAAATAAAACAAACAAAAGAAGATGTAAGTAACTCTGTGAAAAGCACCATATGGCAGCTCACGCCCTTTTCTGGCTCCTCAGGCACCAGGCATGCATTTGTTGCACATCAAACACATGAACGCATCACATTAAAATTATATTTTATTTTAAAAAATGATGAAAATGAAACCAGTGAAATGACTCAGCAGGTAAAGGTGTTGGCTGCCAACCCTGAAAACCTGAGTTCAATTCTTGGGAACCAAAAAAAAGGGGGGGGAGAACTAACTCCTTCAAATTCTCCTCTGACTGCCACAAGCACACGTGTGTTCCCTCAATAAATAATTGTAAAAATTGCTCTTTAAATGATTAAAATACAGCTGGGTCTATAGCTCAGTTGGCAGTGCTTTCCTGTAATGTATAAGGCATTAGATTTGATCTGAAGCAGCAAATTAACCAAGTGCAGTGGCCCTTGCCTATAATTCCAGCACCACCGGAAGTAGAGTCAGACGTTCAAGGTTATTTTGGCTACGTGGCAAATTCAAGGCCAACCTGAACAGCAAGAGTTAGGACTCTTCAAAAAAGAAAGAGGGATGTGAGGAATAGGAGAAAGCTGGGTGTGGTGTTACACATCTGAAATCTCAAGGGAGGATTGACTCAAGTTGGAACCTTGGTCTATACAGTTCTAAATCAGCATGGATGACAGTTGGGGTGTGTGTGGGGGGGTGTTGGCAGGGGTAGTAAGTAATCCAAGGTAGAGGATAATTTTTTCATATGGGCAAGATGGTCACAGTGGTGACACAGTCCTGTCATTCCAATACTCCAGAGGCTGAGGCAGGAGGACCAAGGGTTTTAGGCCAGCCTCTAACTCATAAAACAAGAAGAATGAGCTTCTGTCTGCCTTTGAGGTGCAATCCATGCTCTGTCCTGCACAGTGCTTCTGCTGACATCTTAGCTGAGTGATTCCTATGCCCTGTCTCTGTAGCCTCTGGTTTAATTTGGTCAATGTGGCAAATGATCTCCGGGGACCGTGAGGTCAGCGTAGTTGGCTTCCAACCTTCAGGATGTGTTTTGCCTGTATGTATGTGCAACACATGTGTTTCTAGTGGCCTTGGAGGTCCTTGGACCCCCGGCACTGGAGCTTCAGATAGTTGTGTGTAAACAGAGGCAGACTGTTTACACACAGACTGCCCAGTTCCAAATAAACACACAAACGCTTATATCAATTACAAAATGCTCAACCAATAGCTTAGACGTATTATTAACTAGCTCTTACATTTCTATTAATACACGTTTTGCCATGTGGCTTGTGGATTTACCTGTCCTCAAGCATCTTGCTTCTTGGGTGGGCTTGCTGGCATCTCCCCGACTCCACCCTTCTTCATCCCCACCCTCAGTTTGATTGTCCTGCCTCACCATATGCCAAACAGCTTTTTAAAAATATTAACCAGTTAGCACATATTCACAGCACACAGAAGGATTGTCCCACAGCAATCGTAAGCCACCACATGGGTGCTAGAAACTAAACCCATGTCCTCTGTAAGAGCAACAATCTCTCCAGCCCATCCCTCCTTAACATATGGTTATTCTAATTTGTTTTGAGGGTACAGGGTTGCACATCACCCCTTGGTAAAATGACAAGTGGGGGATGGCTGAGACAGAGAAAGAGAAGCTGAAGATGCTGGGGTCCTTAAGAAGGAGTTGCACCAGCTAGTCCTTTAAAGGAAAATCACCTTCCCCCTCATTTTTTAAGCAGGGGATCTCTGCCTATTCCCCCTTTATTCTATAAAACTCCTGTGGCCTCCCAGAAGACCCTCTAAGCCAGCAGTTCTTAACTGAGACCCTTTAGTACAGTTCTTCATGCTGTGGTGACCCCCCTAACCATAAAACTATGTTCATTACTACTTCATAACTGTAACTTTGCTACTGTTATGATTCAAAATGTAAATACTTTTGGAGATAGAGGTTTGCCAAAGGGTCATGACCCACATGTTGAGAACCACACTGTTCAAAGCGCAAGACTCAGAAACTGAGATGGAAGAGCACAGCTAAGAACATGATGAGGGCAGAGATAAGGCTGCAAACAAAGGACATACAGGAAACGCTGTCTTTATAACCCACTGAAGAAGGAATGGCTTGGACTCAACCCAGCTGCTGAGTGAAAACTTTTCAGGTTGAGGGGTGGTGAGGTGGGTACCTGTGACTCGGGCTTCCCAAAAGACAGGAGGGGTGAAGGAGAAGCTGTGATTTAAAAACTTTCTGAGACAGTGTCTCATACCTAGTTCATTGACCTTGAACTCAAACTTCCTGTAGATTAGGATGACCTTCAACTCCGGACCATCTTGGCTTCAGTTCCACGTGTTGGGATTACAGATGTTCCTTATTCTCAACTGAGCTGTTCTGTGTCTTGCCAAAATCTTATCTCTAGTGAGACAACCCTCTCTGCCAAGCTCCTTTTGTCTCTGTCTTTTGGTAATAGCTACCTTCCTCCACTTCTCAGCAAGCAAACTCCTTGTGAAATACATTTGCCTTCCACTATACTAGGCTATAATAGTTAAGGCTTTGCTTGAATGGCCTAGTTCCGGTGTGGTTTAAATTCTGCCTTAGACTAGCCTAGAATTATTGGAGAAGGAAATGGAATTTCTTTGGAGGTAAATTCCTGAGGGTTTGATAGATTGGTGGTATGGTAGACATGACTTTGACTCTCAGAAAAGTTCTTATAAACTAGGGAGACAGGGCACATGGCTTGAGGGGGGGAACCCTCTCAAAATTCAGATATAACTTAGAGAAATAACGATTCAGATTCCCAGTTACTAATCATAGTGAGTATGTAGCTACAGATTCAAGCCATCGAACAAGGAGAAGCAGGTACATACTCCTGTACTTCTTCATCCTGGGGACAACATTGACTTTTGTTGGAGCTCTTAGATATGCAGGAGAGAAGCTTAAGGGAGCTGGCTCTTTTCTACAAATAAGTCTGAAAACCAATGTCCCAGGGAAGTGGTAGAAATAATTCTGAAGAAGAATTCCAAACCAGTCGGGGGAAGTGTCAAGATCCATCTTAACAGCATGGCTCAGCCTCCCAGCCAGGCATCAAGGAAAATAGCAAGCAAGTCATGGAGACAGTCACCTCAGGGTTTATGATGCAACAACTCCATGAATAGCTGCCTTGAATCTACTCCCATCTAGAAGTCATTCACAGGGCAAAATCAGGGAGATTTCTCCAGTGTGAACGAACCTTCCTTCACTTATACCTCTGGAGTATTTTTCCCCAGTTTGCATAATTTTCCATAATTTGCATCTACCTCTTGGAACTTACATTTCTTTGAGGCTTAGTATCTGAAGAAGTGTTAGCGAATGTTTAGGGCTTCCTGGGTCACACTGAACTCCTGACAACCTCCTTGGCTTATTCCCTTTTGACTGAACCCAGAAGTCTCTTTCAAGGGTGTAACTTGCACAATGGTTTCCCGTAAGGTTCTTTGCATGACTGGTAACATGATGCATGCTTTTTGCAGGGGCACCCATTTGCTTTAGTGCAGAAAAGTTCTAGGCACCCTGCGAAGGGTGATGCTTACAGCAGTCGGCCAGCTGTGTCATCTAGGTCTGGTAGCTTATTTTGTAATCTCCAGCTTGTTATTAAGTTCTGAGCCAATGTCCGGCAAACAGCCAAACAGTAAATGTTAGCTGTTATTATCATTGCTACTAGATTTTTTGTTTGATTTTTCAAAACAGGGTCTCACTATGTAGCCTTGGCTGGCCTGGAACTAGGTATGTGAATTCATAGAGATATGCTTGCTTTGGCCTCTATGTCCAGATTATTGCTACTAGATTTTGTGTGCCTGTGTGTGCATGGTATGTACACATCTGGTTCTGAACATCAACTCCAGGCCTTGTATGTGCTATGTAAGTGTTCTACCACTAAGCTAGTTGCCCTCTGAATTCCATACATGCATGTGCCTGCTCTCATCAGCAAATATATGTAATGGATTTTTTTTTTTTACAAAGTCATCACTCTTTAGCTTTTGGCTAATACTGAATATGCATGCTCAAAGTCACCTTTGGTCTTAGCCAGCTTATGGTAGGTTTGAGGCTTGCCTAATTCTACTTTTCCCTCTAATGGGGTCTGAGTTTGGTCTGACAGGAAGGCCTTTGATCTATCTTGGAATAGATTCTTCTATAAGCTGAGAGATAGACTCTAGCTTCATTTATTAACCTATGGATACCCAGCTTCCCCAGCACCATCTGTCAAAGATACTGTCTTTTCTCCAATGTATATTTGTCAAAAATCAGATGGTTGTTGCTATGTGGGTATATATCTGGGTCTTTTTTTTTTTAAGACAGAGTTTCTCTATGTAGCCCTAGTTATCCTGGAAACTCACTATGTAGACCAGGCTGGCCTCCAACTCACAGAGATCCACCTGCTTTTGCTTCCCAAGTGCTGGGATTAAAGGTTTTTACCATTATACTTGTCTATATCTAGGTCTTCCATTTCAACATCATTGATCCATGTTTCTGTTTTAGTACCAGCATCATATTGTTTTTGTTACCTTGACTCTGTGGTGTAACTTCAAGTCAAGCAAGAGTGGAACTGACGTTATTCTTTTGGCTCAAGATTATTTTGGCCATGGGATCTTCTTCCCATGCATGTGAATTTTAAGACCATTTTTTATTTTTTAATTAAAATTTTATTTTTATTTTTATGTGTATGAATGTCTACATGTAAGTCTGTGTACCATTTTCATGCCTAGTATTACAGAGCTCAAAAAAGGGTCTCCAATCTTTGGAACTGAAGTTACAGATGGTTGTGGGTGGGAATTGAACCTGGGTCCTTTGCAGGAGCAATAAGTGGCACAAGGCTGGCAGGTTCCAGGAATCAGCTTTTTCTTTCTGTCATGTTTGGAGCAGGAGTTGGTGGTCTGTTCTTTGTACTACTGCACTGCATATGTGAACTTCTGGCTGACTGAATATTCTGTAGATGTCTCTTAGGTCCATTATATCTGTGATCGAATTGAACTCAGATGTTTTTGCTTATTTTGGGGGGGGAGGGTGACCCATATATAGGTGAGAGCTAGATAGTGGAGTCATCTCTTACTACTGTGTGTGGGTTTGGGGTTTTTGTTTTGTTGACTTGGAGTCTCATTATGTAGTCTTGGCTGCCCTAGAACTTGTTTTGTAGAGCAGACTGGCCTAGAACTCACAGAGATCCACCTGCTTTTATCTTCCAAATTCTAGCCTGAAAGGTGTGCACCACCTCACCAGATGTGCTGTGTTTAATCTTTTACTTTACATGGTTTAGTACTTGTTTTATGAAGTCGAGTACATCTGTGTTTGATATATAGCTCCCAATATCCTCTTGATGAAGTTTTTCTCTTTACCAGGGGAAGGGACTATTTTAAAATCTCTTCCGGGACTGGAGAAATGGTTCATCTGTTAAGAGCACTGGCTGCTCTCCCAGAGGACCCAGGTTCAATTCCCAGCACCCATGTGGCAGCTCACCCCTGTCTGCAACTCCAGTTCCAGGGGATCCTCCTCAGGCATACATGAAGCAACCACCAATCACATAAAATAAAAATAAACAAGTACAACATGTAATAAAACAACAACAACATAACTATGTATCCTTTTCGCCGTTCTGTTGAGATTTCCGTGTATGGTGATTTCTTATCCGCGTTTGTTCCTGTGTGGTTTACGCTTTCCTGCGGCGCTCAGAGCTCACCTTCTCAATCCTGTCTTTTCAGTGGAGCTGGCTTCCGGATCGTGAGTCCCGTTAGCCCGTCTCTTCTTTTTATTTTATTTTATTTTTTGTTTTTTTGAAACAAGGTTTCTCTGTCTGTCCTGGAACTCACTTTGTAGACCAGACTGGCCTTGAATTCAGAGATCTGTCAGCTTCTTCTCCTAAGTGCTGGGATTAAAGGTCTATGTCATCATGCCCAGTTTGTTTGTTTTTAATATCTAACTTTTGGGGGTTCTTTTAAAGAATGAGGGTTTTTTACCTACATTGTGTGTTTGCTTTGCATAATCTTAATAAAGGCAGGAGAGCTGACTCAGCAGTTAAGAGTGCTTACTGTTTTTGTAGAGGACCGGGGTTTGGTGTACAGTACCCACACTGAGTGGTTCACAACCTCCTCCTGTAATGCCAGTTCCAGGGGATCTGACACTGCACATAGTGCACATAAATTCACAGAGTCACACACGTATACATATTCATTCATTCATTCATTCATCCTCTGCTTACTCATTTGAGATATGAATGTCTGGAACTTGCTATGTAAAGCAGCATGACCTTGAACTTTTTCTTTTCTTTCCTTTTAGAGAGACTTCCTGATCTAGCAGCCAATGCTGGTCTGGAGTTTACCATTCTCCTGCCTCAGCTTCCTGGTTGGTGGTATTGCAAGTATGTACCATCATGCTTATCTCTGTCTATGGATTTAAAAATGGTAGAGCCATGTCTCCAGCCAAGCCCGCTGTGAAATTTTTTTAGCTCTTTCTTTCTTTCTTTCTTTCTTTCTTTCTTTCTTTCTTCTTCTTTCTTTCTTTTCTTTCTTTCTTTCTTTCTTCCCCTCCCTCCCTCCCTCCCTCCTTTCTTTCTTTCTTTCTTTCTTTCTTTCCCCTCCCTCCCTCCCTCCCTCCCTCCTCCTTTCTTTCTTTCTTTCTTTCTTTCTTCCCCCCTCCCTCCCTCCCTTCTTTCTTTCTTTCTTTCTTTCTTTCTTTCTTCTTTCTTTCTTTCCCCATCCCTCCCTCCCTCCCTCCCTCCCTTCTTTCTTTCTTTCTTTCTTTCCTTCTTTCTTTCTTTCTTTCTCCCCTCCCTCCCTCCTTTCTTTCTTCCTTCCTTCCTTTCTTTCTTTTTTCTTTCCCCCCTCCCTCCCTCCCTCCCTCCCTCCCTCCTCCTTTCTTTCTTTCTTTCTTCTTCTTTCTTTCTTTCTTTCTTTCTTTCTTTCTTCTTTCTTTCTTTCTTCTTTCTTTCTTTCTTTCCCCCTCCCTCCCTCCTTTCTTTCTTCCTTCCTTTCTTTCTTTCTTTCTTCCTTCCTTCCTTCCTTCCTTTCTTTCTTCCTTCCTTTCTTTCTTTCTTCCTTTCTTTCTTTCTTTCTTTCGTTCTTTCCTCCCTCCCTCCTTTCTTCCTTCCTTCCTTTCTTTCTTTCTTTTTTCCTTCCTTCCTTCCTTCCTTCCTTCCTTTCTTTCTTTCTTCCTTTCTTTCTTTCTTTCTTCCTTCCTTCCTTTCTTTCTTTCTTTCTTCCTTTCTTCCTTCCTTCCTTTCTTTCTTTCCCCCTCCCTCCCTCCCTCCTTTCTTTCTTTCTTTCTTTCCTCCCTCCCTCCTTTCTTTCTTCCTTCCTTCCTTCCTTTCTTTCTTTCTTTCCCCCCTCCCTCCCTCCCTCCCTTCTTTCTTTCTTTCTTTCTTTCTTTCTTTCTTTCTTCCTTCCTTCCTTCCTCCCTCCCTCCCTCCCTCCCTCCCTCCCTTTCTTTCTTTCTTCCTTCCTTTCTTTCTTTCTTCCTTCCTTCCTTTCTTTCTTTCTTTCTTTCTTTCTTTCTTTCTTCCTTCCTTCCTTCCTCCCTCCCTCCCTCCCTCCCTCCCTCCCTTTCTTTCTTTCTTCCTTCCTTTCTTTCTTTCCTCCCTCCCTCCTTTCTTTCTTCCTTTTTTTCTTTCTTTCTTTCTTTCTTTCTTTCTTTCCCCCCCTCCCTCCCTCCCTCCCTCCCTCCTTTCTTTCTTTCTTTCTTTCTTTCTTTCCCCCCTCCCTCCCTCCTTTCTTTCTTCCTTCCTTCCTTTCTTTCTTTCTTTTTTCCTTCCTTCCTTCCTTCCTTTCTTTCTTTCTTCCTTTCTTCCTTCCTTCCTTTCTTTCTTTCTTTCCCCCTCCCTCCCTCCCTCCTTTCTTTCTTTCTTTCTTTCTTTCCTCCCTCCCTCCTTTCTTTCTTCCTTCCTTCCTTCCTTTCTTTCTTTCTTCCTTCCTTTCTTTCTTTCTTTCTCCTTCCTTTCTTTCTTTCTTCCTTTTTTCTTTCTTTCTTTCTTTCTTTCTTTCTTTCTTCCTTCCTTCCTTCCTTCCTTCTTTCTTCCTTCCTTCCTTCCTTCCTTTCCTCCCTCCCTCCCTCTCTCCCTCCCTCTCTCCCTCCCTCCCTCCCTCCCTCCCTTCCTTCCTTTTCTTTGTTGTAGTGAAGATTGAATCTGGGGTCTTGTGCATGCATGGTGAAAGCCCACGATGGAGGTCTGCTTGAGAAGGGAAAAACTTGACCATAATTCTTTTTAAGGCCATTCCCTATGTATTAGGTACTTGCTTAACCTTCATGCTGTTTCCCCAGCTTTGACTTTTAAACTCTTTTTTAGTCTTAAGTTTAGGATTCTGTCTTATAGCAAAGGCTATGGAGGTTTCTGCCCTGGTGTGTTGTGAGTCTCTGTATTAGTTTCCAGTTCTGGAGACTATAGCACTTTGCCCTGTGCCTTCTTCTTCTTCTTTTGACAAGGTTATATGTCAGGTTAGCTTGGAGCTTGATGTTCATTTAGTTACTTATTGCAGATAAGGCCCTCTGACTGCAGGGTAGATTGGAAGCAGCCTGGGTTACACTATTCTTTGTCTCAAACAAAAACAAACTAACAAACTTGTCAATAAAGCAGTAACACATAAGTAGAGGGGCAGAAAGTAGGGCAGGGGGAGGGCAGGGGGAGGGTAGGTGTGGGTCAGGGAAGAGGGCAGGGGGAGGGCAGGTGGGGGTCAGGGAGGAGGGCAGGTGGGGGTCAGGAAGGAGGGCAGGTGGGGGTCAGGGAAGAGGGCAGGTGTGGGTCAGGAAGGAGGGCAGGTGGGGGTCAGGGAAGAGGGCAGGGGGAGGGCAGGTGGGGGTCAGGGAGGAGGGCAGGGGGAGGGCAGGTGGGGGTCAGGGAGGAGGGCAGGGGGAGGGTAGGTGGGGTCAGGGAGGAGGGCAGGTGGGGGTCAGGGAAGAGGGCAGGGGGAGGGCAGGGGGAGGGCAGGTGTGGGTCAGGGAGGAGGGCAGGTGTGGGTCAGGGAGGAGGGCAGGGGGAGGCAGGTAGGGATCAGGGAGGAGGGCAGGGGGAGGGCAGGTGGAGGTCAGGGGGGAGGGCAGGTGGGGGTCAGGGAGGAGGGCAGGGGGAGGGCAGGTGGGGATCAGAGATGAGGGCAGGGGGAGGGCAGGGGAGGGAGGAGAGAAGGGGAAACTGTAGTGAGGATGTAAAAACAATAAATAAATAAATAGCACAGTGAGTGAAATCATAAAGGTAAGTCAGAAAATGAGAGGCTAGAAGAAGGTGGAAGGATTAGGATTTATGAGGCTTTACAGAGATAAAAAGATGAGACAGGAAAACAGCAAAAATGGCCAGAAAGACAAAGACGATTAAATACTGGGGAAAAGATGAAATTGCTAGATGTCTGTAGGACCATGGGGTCAAGTGCTCAGGCAGAGACTACAAACAGGCAAACCAGTTAGTGAGAGACAGAGAGAGGTGACAGAGACAGCATCACAGTAAGTATAAACCATAAATCCAAGGAATTCCAACACATTCGTTATCATTCTTGAGTATTTGGTAAACATAAAAATAATTTGGCACATAAAACCTTTAAAATCAATAAAAGTAATACACCCATCACCCAGAGACAAATTCTGCTTGTGTTTTGATACATTGTTTTGGTCCAATCTTCCTTGCAGTCTTTTCTGGATTTTTTTTTTCTTCAAGAATTTTATGCTTGGTGGATGGTAGTACTCGCTTCTAATCCAGCACTAGGAAGGCAGAGGCAGGTGGATCTCTGAGTTTGAGGCTATCCTGGAACTAACAGAGTGAGTCAGGCACAGACAAGCCCTGTTCAAAGAACCAAACCAACCAGACATACAAACAAAAAAACATAGGTAAATATTCTTTGCATCTAAGGAACAATTAGTCTTACATTTCAAAGCTTTACCATAATACCTTGAGAATGACTACTATTGTCTTTGTTTTGAGACAAGATCTCACTATGGAGCCCTGGGTGTCCCACTATAAACTCACTAATGTAGACCAGGCTGATCTCAAACTCAAAGATCCTGTTTCTGCCTCCTCAGTGTTGGGATTAAAGGCGTTTGTCACAATGCCTGGGTCTGTCTATCTATCTATCTATCTATCTATCTATCTATCTATCTATCTATCTATCTGTTGTTTATTTTGTTTTTTGGGGGGGGGCAGGGTTTCCTTGTGTCATAGCCCTGGCTGTCCTAGAACTTACTTTGTAGACCAGACTGGTCTTGAATTCAGAGATCCACATACCTCTGCCTATCAAGTGCTGGGATTAAAGGTAGGCACCACCAATGCCCAGCTGTTTACTTATTTTTGCAATGTGGGGCAGAGGGGGGTCTCATGAAGCCCAGGCTGACCTTAGTATTGAGTATATCTGAGGCTGAGTTGAGCTCATGGTCCTCTTGCCTTAATTTCTGATTTCTTGGCGGGCATACAGGTATGTGGCACCATTCTTAGCTACACTTTTCCTTTTGCTTCTTTGGTTTTATGGACAGGGTCTTGTAAGCTAGGTTGCTCTGAACCTAAGAATCACCTTGAACTTGTGATCCTTCTAGGCTTATGCCACCAAACCCATCTTATTTGGTACTGGGGACTGAACTCAGGCCTCTTGAAGGTTAGGTGGACACTCTACAGACTAAACTCTATTTTTTTCATGTTGTTGAACAGTCCTGCTACATATTCCTGGCTGGCCTGGCCTTACATTAATGGCAATCCTACCTCATTCTCCTGAGTTCTGGGACTGCAAGTGTACACCATCAGGCCACTGATTTTAGAGAATTTGCATAATGAAGTAGATGTGGCTTTGAATATTGTTTTTCTTTTATATCATGTCATAAACCTGGTTTCACATTTCTTCATCTGGTAGGTGCAAGTTCTGCTATACTGTTAGTAACCAGTAATGCAGACACTCATAAATGGGTTAATTCCAGCTCTCCATCTTTTTAAAAAGATTTATCTATTCGTGTATTTTTATATATATAGGTACTTTGTCTCCACATTCATTTGCACACCAGAAGAGGGCATCAGACAGTTTTGAGCTGCCATGTGGGTGCTGGGAATTTAACCAGGATCCTTTGGAAGAGCAGCCAGTGTTCTTAACCATCGAGCTACCTCTCCAGCCCCAAGAGAGACTCTATGTTACAAAAACAAAACAACAAAAATCAGTTGGCTCTTGCTACATATTAACTAATCCTGTTTTTAGATGGATTATGAAAATTGACCTGGCTACTAGTCAGATGTAAATAGCCCTGTTCCCTAAAGCTCTAGTTAGCGTTAGCTATTTAGCCGCTAATAAGGATAATATTATACATAGTCTTTAATTTTCACTCCTTAATTACTATGGAAGTTGAGTCTTTTAATAAATATATGTTTATTATTCATACTTACACTTAGGTGTATGTTCAAGGTCACAGACATTTTGTGTGTCCACCAGGTATGGATATTTTGTGTGACCAGGTGTTCTCAAGGACAAGAGATATAGTGAAAATAACCATTTGGGAGAGCTAGGATAGTGCAGAAAATACATGGCTAGCTATGTGTCATAGGTAGGAGCTCAGTGTTGCTAGGCAGTTTGGACAAAGGCCTTTGGATACTAGAAACAAGGGTAAGGTTGATCTTATCTGAAAAACCAGGCTTTTGTTACTCTTTTAAGATGGGGTCTTCAATGTAGCCCGGGCTAGTCTCAGGACTAGCTCTGTAGCTGTGGATGATTTTGAATGTCTGATCCTCCTCTCAAGAGCTAGGATTAAGGGCATGTGCCACCATATCTGACTTTGACTAGTCTCTCAAAAAACCAAGTGACTTTAGGACCAAACAGTGAATAAAAATGTGTTCAGGAGAGAAAATAATGTGCTCAGAAAGGGAACCAGATGTGGAGATATAAGGAGTTGTAATGCTTGTATTATGACCAAAATATGGACTGCAGGGGCTGAGGGATGCTGGGACATGGGCTGGAAGACATTGATCCAAGTTAAACTAAGGAACCTGATATTTGTCCTAAGGAGTTTATTGTCACCCTTAAAGAAGGCTGACTTGGGAGCTGGGGAGGAGGATGGCTCAGTTCAGATGTCCATCACCCATGTGAAAAACCAGGCACATGTCTGCAAGCCCAGGCTTGGGGTGGGGGGGACAAGCAGCCCAGAGCTTACTGCTCAGCCAGTCCCACCAAAGCAAAGCTTCATGTTTAGTAAAGGACAGTAACTCACTAAGTAAATGGAGGTAACAAGGCTGACATTCCTTAAACCTCTGGTCTCCACATGCATGTGCATATACATGCATAAATGTTGCACACACTCCTGCAGACACTCATACGCACCTACATGTGCTCACCCACACAAACACCGCACACAGGTCACACACACATACACAGACACATATAAAGAGGAATAATGAGCTGACTAATATGTGCTTTCTTGTTTCTGAGCTAGGTTCTTGCTATGAAGCCCAGGCTGTTCCTCCTACCTCAGCCTCTCAAGTGCCCAGGATTACAGACATGCCTGGTGTGGATTTTAGAAAGGCTTTTCTGGATAGCCAGGACTGATGGTGAATGCCTGTGAGCCCAGCACCCAGGAGGTTGAGGTAGGAGGATCATGTCATGTTCAAGGACGGCATAAACCATATAGTGAGAATTTGTCTAATAACCCAATCAATGAGGAAGAGGAGGAGGAAGAGGACCTTTAATGTTGGCAGCTAGAGAAGCAGAAAGGCAGTCACCAAACCTTGAAAGAGCCTTTTGGCAACAGAGGTGAACTTGGAAGGGCCTGGAGTATGTGAAAACAGGAAGGGCCTGTTTGTATTCATAGCCATTTATCAGGGGTTGAAGATAGGGTTATGAATATGTTCTTTATGCATTATGCACAGTCATTCTTTATTTGCCTTACTTAAAACTCTATGTCCATTTCTTGTCATTCTTTATTTGCCTTACTTAAAACTCTATGTCCATTTCTTGACTCTCCCCTTAAAGTTCTTAAGTTGTGGTAAAACATAACATTTATCATCTTCATCATTTTTAAGTATACAATTCAGTGTTGCCAAGCCTATCACAAGATTCTAAAAGCAAACTAATGTTTGCCTGCATGAATGTCTATGTGAGGGTGTCAGGGTGGAGTCCCCCAGAACCGGAGTTACAGACAGATGTGAGCTGCCATGTGGATGCTGGGAATTGAATCCAGGTCCTCTGGAAGAGCAGCCAGTGCTCTAACCACTGAGCGATCCGTAAGTCCCCATAACTTTTCTTTTATTGTAGTTTAGTTGAGTTTTATTGAAAGTAAGTTGAAATTTGTAAAGTCACCTTTTAAGCAATAGTGATTGGTGTCTGCTCAATACCTAATATTATTTAATATGATTTTTGTTTGTTTGGTTTGGTTTTGGCTTTAGACAAAATCTTGCTCTATAGTCCAGACTTATCTGAAACTCGCTACGTACACAGGCTGGCCTCAACTTGAAATAATCCCCCCTTTCTCTTTTCCAAGTGCTGGGATTACAAGCATAAACTGCCTCAGCTGTGTAATGCTTCTTAACACATGGTTTCACATGGTCTTCATAAACATCCTTCTAAGGAGGATATTATCTTCAATTTATAGACTGGAAAACTGAGGCCAAGAAGTGTTCTGTGACCCTTTTCTCTAATGTTACCTAGAGATGGAAACTAAAGAGAGGAATTCTCACAACTATGCTACTTCTAGAAAAAGTGCTAATATTTTGTGTTACATGGAAAAATTAAAAAAAAATAAATTCCAACCTGAGAGATTTAGATAAGTGTGACTGGAAAGATCAGCTTTTTTTTTTCTTTTTGAATTAAAGAAGATAGTAATTGGGCTGGAGAGATGGCTCAGTGGGTAAGAGCACTGTCTGCTTTTCCAGAGGATCTGGATTCAATTTCTAGCACACACAAGGTGGCTCACAACTGTCTGCATTTCCATTTCCAAAGGACCTGACATCCACGGAAAAACACCAATGCACATAAAAAATATTTTTTTTTAAAAAAACATAGCAATAAATTCTTATTCTTCTTTTTCCTTTTTAAAGTCTTATTGTGTATCCTGGCTGTCCTGGAACTCACTATACACACCATGCTGGCTTCATACTCTGAGAGACACAGAGCAGTGATTAAAGGTGTACCACTGCAGCTGGTCATAACTTCTTTTTGATGGGTTTATCTGAGAGTGATACTGGAATATACTGGTGGAGATGTCAATAGACTGTTGCAAATGGGAGACAAAAGCTGGACAAGAATTTGGAGGCACAGCAGGCTGTGACCTGGCACCAGCAATCAGAAGTGACAAGTTATATAAACTTCCTAAGCCACATCCTGAGTTAGTCATCTGTCTCACCCCGCCATATCAGTTCTTCCTCCATGCGTGTGTGTGTGTGGGGGGGCGGGCAATACAGTGACGCACAAAAGTTAGAAACATTAATTCAGTAGAAATAAATTGTGTCAGCCAGGTTTACAGGCTTCAAATTTGATCTGTCACACTCCGTGCCTGGTGTTAGGAGACTGATTTTGACTATTTTCCTGCAAAAATATTTGTGTGTGTGGAAAGCCCTCGGAGGCCAGACAGGGACATCAGATTTCCTGGACCTGGAGTTACAGATGGTTGTGAGCTGCTATGTGGGTGCTGGGAATTGAGTATAGGTCATCTGGAAGAGTGGCCAGTGCTCCTAACCAGTTCCAGCACAGATATTCTTCAACATTTTTCTTTATTTATCTTTTCAACAGTCAGTCCTGGCACTGGATGCTTTTCCAAAGGACCTGGGTTCCTTTCCCGGTGCCCATGTAGTGACTCACAACCACCTGTGCCTCTGCAGATACTGCAAGCATGTGATACATAGACACACACACGAGCAACAAATCACCCATACACACAAAATAAAAATAAATCTCAACAGTCAGTCCTGGAAATGAAGACCTTGATTTAATCCCAGCACTTGAAAGGCAGGTGGATCTCTGTGAGTGGAAGGCCATTCTTATCCACATAGTGCTTCCCCAGCCATCCAGGGCTATGTAATGAGACACCGTCATAAAGTTTTTCTTTAATTAATTTGTGTAAGGAATGGGAACATTCATGCTACATTATGCATGTGGACCGCAGGAGAAAATGTACAGGTGTTTTTTCTCTCCTTCCACAGTGTGGATCCCAGACATGAAACCAAATTTGCCAGGTTGGGCAGCAAATCCCCTTACCGTCTATGTTATCCTGCTGGCCCCTGATTTATTTATTTTAATCGTCACTGTCTCCCTTGTTCATTGCCCCATCAACCATGTCCTCTCTGTCCTTCTGAGAGCCAAGTTATGAGTGAAGCAGTTAGGAATCTCTGGAGGCTCCAGATAGGAAAGCAAGAAGATCTGACAGAATTTTGACTGAAATATCTTCCAGATGGTTGAACAGAGAATATCCAAGAAAATTTCTAGGGTTGGGACATAGGAACTTGGTGAACCATCAGATTTGGGAACAGTATTTCTGAATTGAGTACAATAAAGAAAGAAATATACTGTAATAAAGAAGGCTGAAGTACAACCAGTTACTGTAACCTCAGCGGCAGTGGTTGTAGTAGCCAGGTGAAAGGCGTTAAATTCCAGGGACAAAGAGGTGCACACTTGAGACATTTAAGTGGAAGGGTCGGAGCTCCCCAATTCTCCTTTTTGTAAGACAGCCCTAAGTGTTTTATTTTTAAAAATTGCTTTATGGGATAGTTCACTGGTTAAGTGTGCTTTAGAGGGCCTAAGTTCAATTCACAGCTTCCTTTTTTGGGAAGTTCATGATTGCCAGGAACTGTAGCTGACCTTGAAGGGCACCTGTGCATACATTTAACACAGATATATATGCACAGATGCAAATAAAATATAATTTATATTTAAAATATAAATTAAAAATTTATTTTTATGTAGTGTTTTGCCTGAATGTATGTCTGTGTGAGGGTGCCAGATCCCTTTGAAATGGAATTATATACACTTGTGAGCTGCCATGTGGGTGCTGGAATTGAACTTGGGTCTTTCGGAAGAGCAGCCAGTACTCTTAACCACTGAACCATCTCTCCAGACCAGTATATATATATTGGTTTTTCCAAACAGGCTTTTTCTCTGTGTAGCTCTGGCTGTCCTGCAACTCACCCTGTAGACGGGGTTGACCTGAACTCAGAGATCCTCCTGCTTCTGTCTTCTGAGTGCTGGGATTAAAAGTGTGCACTACACTGGCCTGGCTTAAACATTTTTAAAAATTAAAACTTTTTCTTCTAATTTGTGTGTGTGTGTGTGTGTGTGTGTGTGTGTGTGTGTGTGTGTGTGTGTGTGTGTGAGAGAGAGAGAGAGAGAGAGAGAGAGAGAGAGAGAGAGAGAGAGAGAATGTGGTATATGAATGTAGGAGTTATTCCTTTAAGGCACAGTCTCTGAATGAATCTGGAGCTAAGCTGTCAGCCATGGAGCCCAGAAATCTCTTATCTCTTTCATCACAGCCCTGGGGTTACAGGTGAACCCAACAAGACCTGGGCTTGGTATACGGAGTCAGAATCTGAACTCAGGTCCTCCTGGTTACACAAGTGCTCTTAATCACTGAGCCATCTCTCCAGCTCTTTAAATATTTATTTTTCCTTTTGTTTCCTTCCTTCCTTCATTTCCTTCTTTCTTTCTTTCTTTTTTTTTTTTTTCCACGACAAGGTTTCTCTGTGTGATAGCCTGGCTGTCGTGGAACTGGCTCTGTAGAGCAGGTTGATCTCAATAGAGATCCACTTGCCTCTGCCTCTGGAGTGTTGGGATTAAAGGTGCATGCCGCCATCAGCTCAGCTCACACTTCTTTTTCCTTACACTTGATTTGGAGAGTCTCATCTCCTCTCAGGCTTACAAGTTTTGAAGCATTTTGTTCTCTGTGGCCAGATACACCAGTGTAGGAGTAGATTCCTTTAGACAAGTTCAGACACGGGGGAGGACCTTAATGACATTCACTGGATCACCAGCTTCCATAAACTCTAGGGAGCTTCTCCCGGACGTAAAGACATACTTCAGAGGGTGACCCCATTTTTCACTCCAAGGTTTTTACTGGGCGTCGGAGAGGACAGTTTAGGAAACTATAAAGAAACCGTAACAGCTTGAGTGCTGCCTCCTCGGATATTAACATCAACAACTCGACAGTAAAGTTTATTAAATTCATCTCCCTCCTCCCACAAGCATAGATAGATCCAAGGTCAGGAGACAGAAGCGACCAGAGCCATTCTTCACGGCCCAGCTTGCTCTTCCTTATTCCGGCCCGGGTTTCACAAGGAAATTGACGCCCCCATCTCTGGAAGTGGACACCGGTGGCTAAGTGTACCTCCACTTTCTCCTCACTGCCAAGTAGGTGAAGATTATAGCAAAATGAGGCAAAGGCTACGACTGGGTGTGTCAGAGGACTGGTCTGCCTGGGTATTCAGTGAAATCAAGGATTGGGGTAGGGGGTGTTTATGAGTCAACCTGGAGCGGCTGACGGAGTTTGAAAAGGGAGGGAGGAACTGGGAGGAGTGAGGACTTCTACTGGATTACTGGATTTGGGGCATGCTTGGTTCATGGGGGAGGTGCCCTTGAGGATGATCAGTCTGTGAGGAGGATGCGGATGAGGCCCAGGGGCGGGACAGAGACGACTCTTGGCTAAGATTGGATAGCTGCTGAGGGCGGGAGCTGACCTCGCATAGCCTAGGTCCCCAGTTTAGTAATCGGTGATATATATACGGCGAGCCGCGGGGCCCTTCTTCTACGCACAAGTCCTTTCTGTCCTGATTTTCTTCGTCCGGTCCTGAAATCCACTCCATCTTCGGCTCTCTTGGCCCCCACCCCAAGCTCTGAACCTCGTCTTCTGCAAAAGCGAAATGGCCACATCCATGAATTTCTCACATGATTTAAAATCGGAGCTGGTCGCACCCTATAACTTCGAGATGTCGCGGGACTTAAGGCCCTTTTTGGAGGAGTACTGGTGAGATCTCGTGAGGGGGAAGGACCAGCTGCTTTGAGGGGAGTGGAGACAGGGAGGGAATGCCTGTAAGGTTCCCAACGCTGCGGGGGTGCTGGCTCCAAACCCCTCCCCTACCTGTCCTTCAAGGATCGTTTCAGAGACATTAGAGCTGGAAGGAAGGGTCCAGAGAAGAGAAGATGGGGAGGTGTGTGTGTGTGTTTCCCTCCAAAGGGGGAAGGTGGTAGCTACAGCTGAGTAATGAGGTGAAGCGCTGTTAGTTGATCCCAGAGAGAGGACCCGCCTGGGCAGGTGCCTAGGGTCAGCCTGTCCGACACAATTATCACGTTCCCCAAATGTCCTGTCTTCGCTTCCATGAAGTTGAGAAGCCTTTCCAAGCTTCTTCAGGCTCTTTATCTTATCCCTAAAGCTCCGCAGACATGTTCTGTGGGATGTATTTGTTGTTCATTCAACCAGCCACGAGCCAAACAGGCAGAAGATGTTGCTACACTCGCCTTACAACACAGTCTGGATGGAGTCCTGACCGACTGTGGACAGGCAACTGTCATCTGCTCCTAACTTCACTGAGAAAGTAATAATCACAGAGACCTGGCCTATGACCCCTTCCCTGTGCTAAGTACTTTATATCTGTGAATACTGCTAAAGTAGCGCCTCTTCCCCAAATAAACAGGGAAGCCAAAGTGTCACACGGTAGAACTCTAGGGGAGGTGAGTGGACTATCTTCTGAGCAGTACCCACCTGTGAATCTCTCCCTCTGCTCTCTGCCCTCCAGGGTAAGTTCATTCCTCATAGTTCTCATCTATCTGTTGCTCATCATTGTTGGCCAGAACTACATGAGAGCGCGGAAGGGCTTCAGCTTGCAGGGGCCTCTCATCCTCTGGTCCTTCTTTCTGGCAGTATTCAGGTAAGGTGCTCCTCCCTCAACCCATTCCCTGCCTGTTTAGTCCGGATGCCTTCCTTTTATCTCTAAGACTTTCTAAAATCCTCAGCTGCATTGGCCTGTTTTTCTTATTACTTTATTATATCCTTTATTACAATATGACAGTCTCTGTTCTGTTCTAAATCTGTCATTCATTCATTCATTCATTCATTCATTCATTCATTTACTTATTTATGCTTTTCTGAGACAAGGTTTCATTGTATAGCAGCCCAAGATGGCAGTCTCTGTTCCGTTCTATACCATTTATTTATTTATGTCCCCCCCCCAGAAGGTTTCATTGTATAGTGGCCTTGGCTATCTTGGAACTAGCTCTGTAGATCAGGCTGGCCTTGAACTCACATTGATTTGCCTGTCTCTGCCTCCAGAGTGCTGGGATTAAAGGTGTGGGCCACTACTACCTTGCCTATACCTTGAAAGACAGTCTTTCAAGCTGTATTCCAGACTGCTCTAATTGCCACTACGGAACCCAGGGTGGCCTCAGATTCATTGCAACCTTCCTGCCTCAGCCTCCTGGGTTCTCAGAATACAGATGCTAGGCTAATCGATTCCGTTCCCCTCTTACTCATGAAACTGATACATCTAACAAATTTCTCTAGCCTTAAAATATCTTAGCTCCTAAATTCCTCTTCAAAGACCATCGACCACTTCTGGATCCCCTCCTTCCCGTGTTCTTCCCTGTATTGCCATGCGTTTCCTCTGACTCTTCACCCCATCTCAAGAACCCCATTCCTGACTTTTAGCTTCTCCCCTCCTCCATGTTGATTGGCGTTTTCTCAACCCTTATCTACCGGAGGATACTTGTTAGATCTATCAGACTGGCCCCAGGATCTCAAAAGCTGCACCCCCACCCCCGAAGAGTAAGCAGTTTAGAGCTTAGAGAGCTGGTCCAGATGAGAATGAAGTGGGGGTGCTTTCATGCCGGGAAATGGGCCCTCATACCTTTGTGTTCTGTCTCACTTCAGTATCCTGGGTGCAGTGAGGATATGGACCTATATGGGCGCAGTGCTATTTACATGGGGCTTCAAGGAAACTGTGTGCTTCACCAGCTACATCGATGATAGTAGCATAGTCAAATTCTGGTCCTGTCTCTTTGTTCTCAGCAAGGTTGTTGAACTCGGTGAGTGTTCACTGGTGCCCAGTGACTTGCATCTTCCCCAGAGCCTTCCCCCTTAACCATCACATGGTCCTTTCCCGATCCCTAGGACTTAACAATATATTTCCTCCCCCATTCCCTACCCTGAGAATTCCTGCTATGTTTCCACACCCAGGGTAGTGGGTGGTCCCAGAAATGGGTGGTATGCCAGCACTGGGTGACTCCTCATCTCTCAGGAGACACGGCCTTCATCATCCTGCGTAAGCGCCCGCTCATCTTTGTGCACTGGTACCACCACAGCACAGTTCTCCTGTACACAAGCTTTGGATTCAAGGACAAAGTGCCTTCAGGTGGCTGGTTCATGACCATGAACTTGGGTGTTCATTCCATCATGTACACCTACTACACTCTGAAAGCTGCCAAAGTGAAACATCCCAGCATGCTTCCTATGGTCATCACCAGCTTGCAGATTCTGCAGATGGTTATGGGAGCCATCTTTGGCATCCTGAATTACATCTGGAGACAGGATAAAGGATGCCACACAACAAGGGAACACTTCTTCTGGTCCTTTATCTTATATGGAACCTATTTTGTCTTGTTTGCTCAGTTCTTCTACAAAGCCTACCTCAGGCCTAAGAGCAAAACTAAGCCCAAGAGCCAATGAGAGCTGGAAAAAAGATGGAACCTCAGGGTTCCACTTCCCTCCATGCACTAAGGGTTAGATGTGGGAAGATATGATTAGGGTTTCTTCCCTGGATGGTGTCCCCCATGGGACATATACCCCACAGAGACAGGAAGTTATGACAGGCAAGAAATGTCATCCTTGGAATAGGGTGTGCTCTGATCTTTCTGCCTTTAATATGAAGGCCAGCCAAGCTGTAGGAAGAGAATAGGACTGAGGTCCTTGAAATTGAGTTATTTATATTTATATTTAGAAATCTTTCTCTTCTTGCTCTATTTTTTAAATTAAAGGGGTCAATGTCATTTAGAGTTTGTGGACTTGGAGGGGAAAAGTGGACTCTGTGACGGGAGAAGGCTGCTGGCTCATTTGCAGGTGGGAAGGAAGCCTGAAGGTGTGTGGTAGAGGCATACACAAACACTCAATAAGAATCCTAGGCCTGGTAGGCGCTTAATAAACGTCTGTTACAGACTAGAATTTTATTGCTGTTAGAGGTCCAAGCCTCTGAAAGGAACAGTGAAAACAAGCGCTAAAATCATAGGCTTCCTAAATTGCAAAATAGATCCCTGAAAGTAAGCATCGGAGACCAGACCTACCAGTTGTCCTCCCTGGGACCACGAGGTGGCGTCGCAGCACCAGCATAGGGCGAGCCCTGTCAACTAGCTGGTCACACCAAGCTTCATATTCCTTCGCTCCAGGAATCCCTGCTTTCTTCCCCGTACATCCATCTGTCCTTGTGGACAACGGGAATGATGAAGGGCAGGAGGGCTCAACCACAAGTCTGAATCATCAGGCCTTTGACAGTCCGCGCACTTTTATTTGATCTTTGAAAACGGGTTAGGGGAAGTCTGGAGAAGGCGGGATTGGCCAAGGGTGAATTGGCCCTGGGGGAGCTGGTCCCTGTTCCTGGCCTTAGTCCCAGGGGCGCGGTCTCCATTTAGAGGCCAGACCACCCCTCGGGACTGTGAGGGGAAAGGCCCTCTTCGGAGCCTGCCGCCCCTCCCTGGGTGCCTAAGCACCCCTTTCAGACCCTGGGACGAGGGCAAGCCAGTCTAGGCGACCCCTGTCCGGGGACACTGTGAATTTACTGCCCCGCCCTTGGGGATGATCCACAGACCTGTGGCTCACACTGGCCGTTCCACGGCATACTGGCAGGGGCTGAGGTTGGCCGCTGGAGGCGGCCCGGGCACGGCGGGGTAGCTGAAAGAGGCGTGCTGTTTGGCTTTGAGCCGCAGGCTAGCCAGGCTCGAGTTACACGGGTCCCGGTATACATAGGGGGAGGAGGCGGCTGCAGCGGCGGCTGCAGCTGCCGAGGCATAAGGACAGGACACTGCCCCGGAGGACACGGCGGCTGGAGCCAGCCCGGGGGGTGCCCCGCCCAGGCCCTGCAAGGCTCCGGGACCTGGTACCGTTCCCGGAGCAGCGGCAGCCGAGGGCACCATGGAGGCAGCGATGGAGCTGGGCGGTGAGAATACAGGCTGCGAAGTCAGAGGTCCCACGTTGACCGAGTTAAAGGCGAAAGGGAAAGTCTTGGCGGCGAGCGGCGGGGCGAGCGCCTTAGGCGGCCAGTTGCCGTACGAATAGCCGGGGTACACCTCCTCGTAGGGTGGCACCAGGCCCCCGAGCGGGGCTGCGAAGCCACCCTTGCACAGCTCCGCCTGCTGGCTGCGCTCCCGCTTCCGCCACTTGGCCCGTCGGTTCTTGAACCACACCTGAGAGCATCAGAAAAAGGCTGTCAGGACACGGGGCGCCTAGGAAGTGAGCCACTCAGAGTAGGATCGAGTCCTGGCGGGGGACGATCAGAGGTGGATGCCGACGAGAAGGGAGGAACTCACTGAGCCAGGGGCAACCCCGAGAGGAGAAGCCGGAGAGCAGCGGCAGGGTCTAGGGGTGGAGTGTTGGGGAGCAGCTCGGGATTAAAGAGAGACAAAGAGGTCCCCCGGGCCAGGTGAGGAATGGCTTGGTAGGGAATGACAGATAATGCTGCTTGAATGTGGGGATCCCCAGTCGGGGACTGGACCCGACGTGGGTCCCGCACCGCAGGAGTCACCAGCCACTCTCTCCTCCCACCCCCACCCCCGCGGGAGCGAGGTGCTTGCAGGTGAGGGCTGCGGGTCAGGCGAAGCTATACCCGCACGCGGGCCTCGGTGAGATTGGTCCACACGGCGATCTCTTCGCGTGTGCTCATGTCAGGGTAGCGATTCCTCTGGAAGGTGGCCTCCAGCTCCTGCAGCTGCTGGCTGGTGAAGTGCGTGCGCTGCCGCCGCTGCTTCTTCTTCAGGGAGCCGTCCTCGGGGGAGCCCCCCGGCAGTGAGACCGAGGCCTTTTCCGAATCTGGGGGGCAGAATGAGGCAGGTCATAGGGAGCTAGGGTTTATTCGGATTCTCTGGCTCTGGGACCTCAAGGAATTCCTCCATCTCCGGCTGGTTCCCACCCAGATTGACACTCTGGATCGCACACATCCGTCAAGGCTAAATTGTTTTCTCCTCCACCCCCAGAAGGGGGCGCGCTCACCACTGTGCTCCTGGCCCTTGCAGCCATGTTCCGGGAGAGGAGGGTGTGGAGTGCCTGCGTCTGACAGTGACAGAGCAGGGCTCCGAGCCTCTGCCTCGCTGAGCAGCCCAAACTCCATGGAAGAAAGGCTCTAGAAGAAAGAGAAGACACAGATCAAATTAATAGAGGTAAAAACCAGGGACTTACTGCCACCCTGATGTGGTGGTGCATGCCTGTGATCCTAGTACTCAGAGGCAGGAACAGGAAGATCATCCATGAGTTCGAACCTAGCTTACCCTATATTGTGAGCATCACTGTCAGCCAAGATTTACACACAGCAAGACCCTCTCTCAAACAAACAAAATAACAACAAAACCACGGAGTTATCAGGCTCCTAATAGGGTTCACCCCACAACATTCTTGCCTCTTTAATCATTCACTGGCATCAAACTATTCTGAATGGTGTAGTCTAGAACAGAGTGTGGAGAGATGGCTCAGCAGTTAAAAGCGCTGGCTGCTCTTCCAAGGACTCCACGTCGATTCCCAGCACCCGCATGGCTGGCGGCTAACAACTATCTGTAATTCCCTAGGCACTCCGAGCACAGACATAGACACCCATACACTGAAAATACACCTTCTTTTTTGTTTTAAGAGAGTTGGGAAGAAGAAGCTGAATGAGAAAAGGGTGTACACTGAAAGGTTTTATGCACAGATTCTTTAAAGGTTGAGCCCGTGTCAACCGTGTCTACCGCCACAGCTCTTTCATTTGTTTGTTCGTGTGTTTGTTTGTTTGAGGCAGGATCTCATGTAGCACAGGCTGGTCTTAATCTGTGATCTTCCTGCCTCTATCTTTAAATGCTAGTAGTACAAGCCTGTGTTACTATGCCTAGCTAAGTTTCAGTTTTATTTATAAAATTTTTTTGAGGGGAGGTTTTAAGACAGGATTTCTCTGTGCAGCCCTAGCTGTCCTGGAACTCCTTTGATAGACTAGGCTGACCTTGAACTCACAGAGATCCACCTACCTAGACATGTACCTCCTGAGTACTGCTAAAAGGCATGCACCAGCTTTAAAGGTTTTTTTTTTCTTTAGTTTTTTAAAAATGTAATATTTGTTTGGAGCCAGGTGTGGTAATAAAGATCTATAATTCTAGTACTCAGAAGGTAGAGGGTCTGGACTTCAAGACCAACCTTGGCTACATGAGATCTTGTTTTCTGTCTCAAAAAAATAAGGGATGAGGCTGGCTGTAGCGGCCAAGCCTCTAATCCCAGCACTCAGGGGGCAGAGGAAAGCAGATCGCTGTGAGTTCCAGGACAGCCAGGGCTGTTACACAGAGAAACCTGTGTTGGAAAACAAACAAAAGGGGCGATTTGGTTGGTAAGAGCTTGTCATGCAAGCATGAGGAGCTTCACTTAACATCACCCTGGACCCTAGCCCTGGGGAGGCAGAAACAGGAGAACTGAGCAGCTTGCTTGCTAGCCAGTCAGGCTGATGTGGCCAGCTCTGACTTCAGTGAGAGACTCGACAGGATGCAGAATGATTGAGGAAGACACAGATGCTGATCGCTCTCCCTACACATATGTGCATGTGCACCTTCATACACACAAATATGTGCACAAAGAATATTTGTTGGATTTCCAGTAGAGCATCTCTAATATAAAAGCTCTGAAACTGCAGGTGAAGGAATGGCTCACTAATTAAGAGCATTGGTTGCCCTTCTAGAGGTCCTGAGTTCAATTCCCAGTACCACCTAGTGGCCCACAACAAGCTGTAACTATAATCCCATAGGGTCTGGAGCAGGCATACATGCAGGTAAAATACCCAAATACATAAACAAAATAAAATAATTAAAAAATAAACCTGAAACTGGAAACATACACCCAAACTTGGAATTCAGAGAATGTCAGGTTTCAGACACCAACACTAAAATTTGGGATGACCAACCTGGCTCATCCATTTCATAGGTGGACCCTATGTGGACCAAAGTGACTCAGCTAAGTCACTGAGCTTATAAATTGTACAGTTAGGACCTGAACTAGATCTGTGGGTTCCTAAAGAGGCGTTTGCCCCCTGCTGAAGCATCACAAGGATTTCACTAGTATTCCAGCATGGATCTCTTTAGGTCTGCTTCAGCACTGGGGCAATTCTGCTTGTTTGGGTTACTTATATTTTCTGAAAGGGTTTTGTTTTAAAAATCATTCCATGTTAAAACTAAGTTTGGAAACCACAGGGAGAGGTTGGAGAGATTGGCTCAGTGGTTAAAGCACTTGTTCACGCAGAGGACCAGCATTCCACGGTGAATCATAATCATTTGTAACTCCAGTTCCAGGAGATCCAGTATCCTTGTCTTGTCTCCATACAGGTAAAACAGTCACACAAAGTAAAAATAAGCAAACTTTAAAAAAAAATCTAAAAATTAAAAAGGAGAAGAAGAAAAAGCCACAGGCACTTAGGTCCCTCTGGTTCTTTGCTTTCTAAAACATCTTACCTCCTGGTGGTCATCCCTCCATCCCATGTCTAGCCTCTCACACCATTCTAGGCACTATGTATGGATTCCTTTAGACACATCCTCCAAAACACCACACACACACACACACACACACACACACACACACACACACACACACACACTTCCTGCTAGGATTCTTATCCCAAACCTAGCTAGACCTTATCAAGGAGCCTTTCTGGGTCCCTGTGGAAGGTTCCCTTGCAGGGTCCTCCTTCTGGTCGGCTCTCCCAAGACTTCTTCTGGGAGGAAAGAAAAGAGATAGTATTGGGCTCTTGACTTCAGGAGCATCTTGGGCAAAAAACACAAACTAGGATTGAAGGAGGGAGGTAGGTGTGTGGGAGTGCATGTCTGTCTGTCTCCAACACCTTCTTCCCATCATCAGGGACATAGTGCAGGCTGCATGGGGAGGCATTAATGTGGTGGATTAGCCCAGATTGAGATGAGCATCACTTGGCTGATCTGAATTTATTAAGAGCCTTTCTCAAGGGTGTGCAGATGGACAATGGCCTGTGTTTGTACATGGTAATGCCCCTTCAGCCAGCTCTGAGAACACAGCTGTGCCCCACCCCAAGCCAGGTTGACAGTAGGACAGAGGTCAAGGCAGAGGTTGAAAACAATCCTTGCTCTCCTGCTGGCATAAGCATTGTGCTCTTGAACTCTGCTGGGGTTAGAGAGGCGAGAAGGAACCTAGAAAGGAAGGGGAGAGGTCAGGCCAGGGGTAGAAATGCATTCAGTTTACCTCCTTTCCAGGTCTCAGGGCAGGAGCTGGAGGCCTGGCATTGTAGAATTTAGTCCTGACAACTCTCCACTGGAATGGAGACGGTCTTGGGACCTGTGACCGTTTGGCCAACACTTCTTACAAATTTCTGGAAAGATATGGAAGGAACTTGGAGCTGGAAATTGAGGAGCTCAGCAGCCTGCCCTTCCTTGAGATTCAAGATGACCTTGAAATTTAAACCATGCTGCTGACTTTTACAGGAGCCACAGAAGCAGCATAGAGCTGGGCTGAAGGACAGTGAGGCTTGCCTGCAGGAAAAGCTATGTCCCTGGCTGGCCAATCATCCTTCCAGTCTGTTTTGGCAGCAGATGCCTAGTTTTCCAAGCTACCCTTCCCCTGGCATTCCATACCTGGGTCTTAATTTCTATTTCGGTAGAAAGAGGCCGGGGGAAGAGGCTAGCAGCCGGAGCAAGAGACAAAGCTGAGTTAAAGCTGTGTGTTCTCAGAGATGGGCAGACACATGTGCGGACCCACGGGCCCTGACTTAGACACAATGAGCACTTGGACTTGAAGCTAGAGACACAAAACATGAGCTCTCCCACACATGCTCTCCCACATTCAGGCAGACAGACAGACTGTCACACAGTCTCCTCTCTCTCTGACAGGGACAGCTGCCTGGGCTGTTTTGGAGCTCATTCCCCTCCCCCTCCCTGGCCCCTCTGAACCTCAGCTCTCAGTCCCAGGAGTTCAGAACTCTGTGTGGGGGGAGGAGGAGGAGGCCAAGGGACCAAGCAATAATGTTCTTCATTTAGTGGCTGTTGAAGAGCGGCTGCTTGACTGAGTAAGAAAAAGGTACCAGAATGCTGGAGCTAGGGATATCGGGTAGGGAAGTGATCTGTTGTGGGTCAAAAGACCTAGATTTGTGTCCCAGTAACCCCCAACTTCTATGTATCCCTGACAAGATAGTCCATCGTCTCTAAGAGGGAGATCCTAATCCCTTCTCTGCCTGCCTTCATTTTTCTCTTTCCCCTTCACATGAGGAATTGTTATGTAGCACAGATTGGCCTCAAATCTATGATCTTCTTACCAGCTGCTAGACTTACAGTTGCATGCCCATGACTCTGCCTTCATTATTAGATCATCTATCTCTCTGTCTGGTTTTTGAGAGAGTCTCATGTAGCTCAGGATGGGCTTGGGCTCATTTATTGCTAAGGATGACCTGCTGCTTCTACCCCCTAAGTGCTGAGATTAAAGGTATGTGTCACTACCATACCTAGTTCATGTGATGCTAGGATCGAGTCCAAGGCCTCATTCACTTTAGGCAAGCACTCTACCACCTGACCTACAGCCCTAGCTCCAGAGTCTAGCCTGGGCTGCTTTCTGTCTCATGACCCTCTTCTCTCATCCTCATTAGCATCTGCCTACTGACAAGCATCAACACAATAGGCCAGTATTGTTACAAGGTTCAAGTAACATATAACTTATATACAAATAAAATTCGGAATATTCTTCTAGTTCCTTCCAGGGGCTGAATTAGTCACTGAACTAGAATGGAGACTAAAAACTCACCCTTGCTCACTTGGCTTACCTCCCCAATCTCAATGAAGAAACCACCTTGTGAATACTGGTGAGATACTGCATTTTAGTGAGAGATGCATCGCTCCAGTCCTGAACTTAGAACACACAGAATAAAGAAATATCAAAACAGGCTAAGGGATGAAAGTAGGGAGCCACAGTCATCAGGGACCTGGTGAAGAAATAATGAAACCGAGTGAGTCTTGACTGAGTTTACTACAGTGAGAGGGGCTGGGGAAGACTCTTTGGCACTGCAGAGATGAGTGTGCACACAGCCAGGATATGAAGAGATGAAAGAGAAAACTCAGACCTCAGGAAGGCAGCCTCATGTCCGGGTGGGCCAGTCAGGCAAAGGCTGGGGGCGCCAAGTTCTTATCTGAGTTGGAGACAGGCTGACTGAGGATTAAGCTCCCCGAAACTGCTAGAGGTCAGGAAGCTGGAGAGTTGGCCCAGGGGCCAGAGACTTCATCTAATTCGGTGGACAGGGAGGGATACCCAGTAGTGTGGAAGCTACATGACAGGTTGATGCTGGCCAAACATAGCCAAAAGATAATTGTAGTGATGAATCTTGCTCGAAGAGGGTGTCTGTCCACTCCTACTCTTTTGACACACTTCAATAGAGATGTAAGGTCCAGACTTCACTGGCATTCATGGTGGCTAGCCCAGGCCTAGGGTAAATAGAAGTGCATGGATGTTTTGATTCCAAAGTACAATAAGTCTGTCAGGAATGAGCAACAACAAAATATTCAGGAGACATTAAGGCAAAATGCAGATCATAGGCCACGGGGGTTCCCAAGGGACTCATGGTAAGTAGGCAACTAGTCATGGAACCATGTATAGTCAGTCCAAAGGCCAGAGGAGTAGATCCAGGCTGGAAGAGCCCAAGATAAGTTGAAATAACAATGTCTGAGGCAGGAGGAAGAGCATGGAAGGACTGGGAGAAACTTCTCATCTTGCTGGGAGTGGATGATGAGGGGGAGAAGCACAGCTGGGATTGTGGTCCATGGATCTGCTCAGCAAATAGCGAACCGGGAACAGGTGAAAACCAAGATCTTAAACAAGTGCAATGCCATCCCATAGGCCTGAGACCAAAGTGAATCCCTGGAATTTCTATTCACTAGGGATACACGGCAGCCAGACTCTTGTCTGCTGAACTGCAGTGTGCAAAGGGGAACAGATGTCTCTTAATTGGCTCATAGCTTCAGGATGAAGCTCAGCACCTCAGGTGGGGGCAGAAATGATGCACTGAAGTTATCAAACGGGTGGTGAATCGGCGATCAGAGAAACAATCATGCATGCTTCTCAGTGCTTCCTTCTTTTATCAAGAATTACATGTGTGCTAAGAGGGATCTGTAGTCCGCAAACTTTAACTTGCTTACGGTCTAGGGAGGCAAACAGGAGATATGATAGGAGAATGATCATAGCCAACCATCAGGTTGTGGGAGATCAGATATGGGAACCCATATAAAGAGGTATCAAGTGTTGGGGCTCAGAGAATGTAGGTACTTGGCTGATATGGTTGTTGCCTCTAAACAACCAGAACTGTTGGGAGGGTTTAAAGGACAACACAGAACCTCATTTGATCAAAGGGGGACATGAAGGACAAACAGGAAGAAGGGCTTAGGCTCAGGGGGTCCGTGAGGAGAGACAAGTCCTGGCTAAATTTATACAGTCAAGGCTAAAGCGTTCTTGGCTTTTCTGTGGGGAAAAAAAAAACCCAAACAAACCTAATTTCAGGGTGTGGTCACATATGCTTGTAATTGCAGCACTTAGGCTGAGGCAGGATCAAATCCAGTGTGGGCTATATAAGATCGTATAGGAAAATAGAGGCAGGATGTGAAATGATAGCAACTAATGTGAACTTTCTTTGAGACCTCTAGCTTGATTTCATTTAATTTTCCTGTGCTGAGGATTGAAGCAGGTCCCTTATACATGCTTTGCAAACACTCTACCACCACAAAACTACCTGAGGCACATCCCTAACGGCTCTATCTTAATTTTAAGACTTCAAATTGAGTTTGCACCCTATTTCACAAAGCATATGCGTATTTACAACCCCAGTCTTAAGGTGACATCATCACATAGGGAGGTAGGCCACAGGTAGCCTGTCATTTTCCTCCTCCTGAGCTGCCACCCCAACTCCCTGCAAAGAAGCACTGCTACAAGCTTCGGGACTGCCAATAGCAGGTGACATACAGAAGAAGCATCTTTGTGACCTTCACTTGCAGTGGTAACTAGACTGGATCGGGCTGGGGAGAGATAGGAAATGAGAAACGGGGATTTATAAGGAAGTTTGAGACCAGGCCTGGCAGCGTTAGGGAGGCTGAGGGTGGAAGATTCCAGTTCAAGGCCAGTCTGAGCTCCATAAGGAGATCCTGTTACAGAAAACCCTCAAAATTGAAGATGGTCTTGAGGAAGGAGGATGGGGAAGGAGAGACAGGAAGAGGCTTGCAAACCATTTAAGTCTCTCTTGTCATCACTTTTAATCCTTTTTCTCCCTGCCACCCTTATAGGTCATTGTCGGTAACTGCGTGAACCATAGGACTTCTAAAGCTCAGGACCAAACAGGTCCTTTTGGCTACCTGTCATCTCCCTCTCTCATACTGTAGCAAGCATCAATTAAAATGAATGGGAAGCAAAGATCTGACTGTTCCCATCCTTCACTCACTGTCCTTCAGCTTCAGCCCTTTCAACCTGCCCTCCCTTCCTGGACTTAGGTCCTGGGCTCTCATTGACATTCCTGAGCAACGGACAGGCAGAGTGCAGATCAGACTATTTGGGAGAGAGGTAAGACATATGGGGAACTCCTCATGTTTCCAGAGAGGGACAGGCGTGATGGCTGACATAGGAACTCCAAGGAAGATGTTCCATCTGTCCTTAGGAACCTGGCTGTGGCTGATCAAGGATGTGATCAGGTCACTCCAAGGCAGAAGGTTCTATAGTCACGGGGATTGCAGGCTGGGCAACATAGCGGCAGTAAGACTTCTTCCGGTGACATGATTGACATGTTTCATTTAACTCTCAAAGGCCCCTGAGTGGCAGGAATGCCCATCCCTGCTTATCTCCGAGAAGGCAGGAGATTGTCCTAAGCTGCACAGAACCACGAGGTTTGCGTTCTGCTCTTTTTCTTGCCTTGCTCTCCACACAGCAACCATTAGTGACGACAAGCACTGTTCCCCTGAAGCCCTGAGAGATTCCATTTTACTTCCCACCACCTCTATTGCTCTCGTGAAAATGAACTCTGGAAGTTAGCTATCCACTGTACTAGAGTTCTCTCCTATTTAGCCTAAGTTGTAATTCTCAAGCTCGGAAGCCACCTCCCCCAACATCTCCAGTTTCAGGATTTCAGCCAGCAGATCATTTAGGTCTTTCATTGTGTCGTGGATTTTCACTCTGTTTCACCTAAACAGTTGATTGGTCTTTCCCAGCAGCTCTGGGGTCTCATTTTGCTAACCATCTTCTCTCTCTTTGGAACCCAGGACTTTGGGCATGCTATGCAAATCCTCTCCCGCTAAGCTACATTCCCAGTTCCTTTCTCTCTCCTTTCTAGGTCCATAACATCCTTGCTGAGAGCTACTGATCAGTCATGCACTCAGCTACATGGTTTCATGCAAGAGTGGAAGAAAGTTTTTTTTTTCTTTTTCCAATCATTTTTGTTATGCTTTTTTCTTTCCTTTCTTTTCTTTTTTTCTTTTTTCTTTTTTTGGTCTTTTTGGTGAAAGCCGGACTTTGAGTTTTCAAAGAACCAACTGTAATGCCTTCTTTACTTTTCCCTTAACATCATGGAGTCCTTCATTTCCCAAATAGTTTCAGTGATTTTTTTTTTCTCTCAAAGTAATGGAGACACAGGCCCCTAAAATGTACATGAGAATGTGAGGGGAGTTGTTGAGGCAAGGTCTTCTCCAGTACCTAAGTACACGTGAGGACAGAGGAATGTGGAGGTGGAATGTGAAAAGTAAGAATTATATTCTACTTATAGGTGGAGGATAAGAAAATTAGACTTTTAAAGATTACTAATTGTCAAACAGTGCTTTGCCCTTATCCTCTTGAAAACTCGCGCCCCAGCTGAGTTGCCCTGTTCCTGTGTATAAATTCGAAGTTCCCTTCCGCTTAATCGGGCTCTAGTTAGAGTTGGAGGTCAGGGAGGGTGGTTATTTTATTGGCCCAGAGGAGTTGCCCTTCCTCGGTCAGAATGAAGCAAAAGGAGCAGTTGAGACATCCTTCCTGGGCCAGATCGAGAGGATGGCACCGGCTTCATGTGGGACCACAAAGTGGATTTCATCTGTCTCCTTTTCCCTTGCCCCAGGAAGGCAGGATTGGCTTTACGAGAGGGCTACAGTTTTCTTGTCTGTCGATCAAGGAGCCTTGCTTGAGTGTGCTAACAACCAGACTAGGAGTATGAGGACGTCTGGTGAGCTGTACTGGAATTAGGGCTAGAAAGGGGGGGGGGGAAGAAGAAGGCATAACAGTTGACTCTGAGTTTGTGAGGGAACTGAGACTCTCAGGGGCTTGTGAGTGGAAGGATGTTCGCTGATCTGCTGCCAATGCACCTTATGGCTTATTCTTTCCTTTGTTGGTCTTGATTCTTTCCTCAAATTCGGACTGTGGAAGTCTATTGATGCCCTGATCTATCTGAGCTAGAGCGGGGTTGTCTTGAAGAGGCACCTTGCCCCAAGGCCATGCTTCATCCTTTACTCTCCTCCCTGTTCCCTCCAGGTCCAAGCGGCGGGACGGGCAGAGTGAATCAAGTTTGCAAACTGGGAGTTGAAATTTCAGGAGACCCCCCCCTGAGCCGACCCCATATTCAGAAACCGCAGCTAGTCAGGCGCTGCCGGGTAGATGGACGTGCCAGTCAGCCAGGGACATTCTGTTCACTATTGGACACACATTGTCTGTTCCGGAGAGACCCACTTTGCCACCCCAAACATTCTGTCCGCTCCAAACCCCACGTGCCGCCGACATTCTGTCGGATTCCGAGGCGGCTCCAGATCTGTACCCTTTCAGATCCCAACGCCCCAAGACAGGCCCGTCAGTTTTGTAGCGTTGAGCTGGCAGACTCGGCCCTGTAGCTCTTAGCGGCCACCTGACCCAGTAGCTACTCTCGCAACACGGCTCCTATTCCAACCCAGCGGAGCAGCTGGGAAGAAAAGCATGAGCTACTATGAGCACCCCTACTTCCAGCCGCTGGAGTCTGTCTAAGCCTGGGCCAAGGGGCGCTGGGCGCCGCCAGTTGCCCTTACGCTGGGCGACCGCCACGCTGCCCTCTCAGCTGACCACGGTCTCTCTACCCCTATCACCTTCTTCTGGTCGTTTGCCCCCTTCCCCTAGACACCAGGGTGCTTTCTGGTAAAGGTTTCCAAACTCCCTGCTCTGTGATCCCTGCAGTTCTTCGGCTTCTCTCCGGGTCCCCTTAATCTTCCCGGTCCCCAGGTCCTTCCGCGGAGTTTCCCTTCTCCCTTGTCCCAGCCTGGGGGCTGCTGTGCGCCTTTCCAGTCTTGACCTGTACCCCAAACACCAGAGATCAGCCGCCCTACGTTCCCTTTTAGGAGTCCCGGGGCCAGTCTTGGCTCCCCGGTCCCCTGATCTCCTGTCCCCCGCATGGTCAAGCACTCACAGTGAGTCCCGCAGCAGGCAGACTCCGGGTGGTGGTGGTGGCGCGGCGGTGGTGGTGGTAGCGGCGGCGGCGTTATGGAGCGCAGGCAGGGGCCAGGGGCCAGGCACCCTGCCGGGTGGGGGCCGCCCCCCTGCTCCGGGGCGGCCGCTCTACTGGGCGCTCCCAGGCTAGCGGAGGAGAGAGTGAGCCTCACTACGTAGTGCCACCCCCCGCCGGCTCCCATTCACTTTATGGCAGTCCAGGGCGCCCCCAGCCCGCCGCGGCTTTGCCGAGTGCCTTAGGCCCCGCCCCTTTCCAGCTGCGCCGCCCTGGCTCCTCCCTTTCCAGCTGTGAACCTTTCGGCCCCGCCTTAGTGGGGAGGGGTCCTGCCGGCGGGCAGCCAAGAACTCCACCCTCTGGCCAATCCGATGCATTAGCCAGCAGCAGAGCAACACCCCCTCCCCACGTGGCCGGGACCGCGCTCCAGCTGGGACGCTCCGGTTCGACTAAGACAGCAAAAGTACGGTGGTCGGCAGAGCGGCCCGAGTCCTGCCCGGTTGGTGGCGAATTGAGGCCTTGGGTTCTACTTGGCGCGACATGAAGCAGTGCCTGGGGAGAGGGCTGCAGGAGCGCCAGGTGGGACAGCGAACTCGGCCGCCAAGTCTCAGCGCTCACACTCTGCTGCCTCTTGTTTCGCCGATTTTCTCCACTTGTGGCTGTCTGTCTTTCCACTCTTTGTCTCCGTTCCAGTCCTCGGACGTCTCTCCTCTTTCCTTCTGACGGCCGCTTTGCTCCCTACTCTGCCACTTTGAAAGGGTAATTTCTCTTTTCAAGACCAACCCTTCCCCTTTCCGTCATATCTCTCTCTTCTCGGCTATTTTTTTTTTTTTCCTCCTCTAACAAAGATAACTTGGAGAAAGCAGGATTTGGAACGAGAAAAAGAAATACAGCTTCTTCTCTCACCCCATGACCTTGGACAAGTAACCAGGATGCTAACTCCACCCTTGACTAAAATAAAAGGATCGTTCAGTGGCCTTAGGCTGGGTGCTCTTCAAGGTGGGAGCGCATGGCCTCTCATTCTGCACTATCAGTTTGCCTGGGCTGTGCTCGCTCAGCTTCAACGATTCTGTTTTTCCCCCACACCAGATTCAGTTCTGTGGGTAAGGGGTAGCCTTCACGCTTTTTGATTAGGTACTTGTGGGGGGACAGGACAGATGTCCAAGGAATATGATAAGCTGGGTTCTGTGGAGCCCCTGAGAGTCCTAAGCCCTGTGCACAATATACTCCTACGGTGAATCTGAGCATACATATCAATTTTTAAAAATCCGTTAGTTATCTTTATTGCCCTCAGGAGAAAGGACAAGCTTCCTACGTTGGCATACTAGACCTTTAGGATATGAACTTGCCTATCTCCCTTTCCATACTTCTGTAGCTCTGTGATTTTGGCTAGCCCTAAACTTTGAACTGTTATCCTACCTTTGCCTGTACTGAATGCAGTGTTTACAGATGTGCAACAAGACACTGATCTCTGCTCTCTGACTTGGTCCTCAATTCTTTAGTCCAAACACTTCTAGTGTTTCCTGACGACAACCAATCATATCTGGTACTAACTTCCACGTAGGTCCTGTCTTGTCTGAGAAGCCTTCCCTGAGCTGCCAGACAAGTCTTGCTCCCATGACTTCCAGGTGTATGTTCTCTATCATTCTATCTCTATCCCTCCATTTTCCATATTGGAGGGATCAGCTGATGTATTGTCTTTTATAAAATAAAATTTAGAAGAGCAAGAACCATTTCACAGGCATATAGAAACTCAATAAATGTATTGAGATCAAGAAAGATGTGTTTTATCTGTTAAATGATATGTAATACTTATGAAGGACAGACAGATCGTCTTATCTGTCATCCATCTATCTGTCTGTCTATCTATCTGTATCTCCATCTTTAATTCACAGCTACATGCTTCTAAGCTGTCTAACATCTAGAGGCATGTGTGTGTAGGGCTGGGAGAGTAGGAAGTTTCAGTTCATTTATTGGTATTCCTATTGTTTCTCCAACATGAGACAAGCCCAAAAGATCTAGTCTGAGTTTTCAAATGAAGAGAAACATGGGCCAGAGGCACTATAGAATGAGGTGTTTTGGGATGAGTCTTCTTCACCTGACATCTTTAGGTCCTTAGGGGCATCAAGATTGAGACACCAATGCCTAGGTACAGAGAGATATTGGATGATTCTTCATGCCAGCGGACTTCACTTCTGATGGGTTAATTTAGATGACCATGATCCATGGATGCCTTTGGATGCCTGTTTCAAGACCGCAGTCCCATGACCTTAGATATGGAACTTCCCTGGATGTGAGTTGTCCATAAATGGGAGGCAGTAGAGAGAGTTGCTTTGTTAGTGCTTTTCTGCAATTCTGGATTCTATCAGCAGATTAGCTGGGAGTTCCACCATTTATTCTACAGGCAGAAAACCATCCTCCTGTTCTCTTTTCACACATTCCCATGTCTAGATGCTTTTAAAAAATGTGCATAAGGGTGTCAGATCCCCTGGAACTGGAGTTACAGACAGTTGTGGGCTGCCTTGTGGGTACTGGGAATTGAACCCAGGTCCTCTGGAAGAACAGGCAGTGCTCTTAACCACTGAGCCATCTCTGCAGCCCCTCTATTATTATTTTAGCGCACTCTGTCATTTGAAAGGAGAGGATTTTTAGCATTTCTTTTAAAAATGGTTTCTTTTGCCAGGTGTTTGCACCTGTCTTTAACCCCAGCACTCAGAGGCAGTGGCTCAAGGACATCTAGGGTTACAGAAAGGCCTGGTCTCAAATACTAAAACAAAATTATGTGTGTATGAGCCCAAGGCGTTGGATCTCTCTGGAGCTACAGTAGGTAGTGAGCTGTGTAGACGATGGGAACTGAATTCAGGTCTTCTGGGAGAGCACACTAAACTGCTAAGCTCTCTTCAGTCTCAACTGTCAGTATTGCTAAGACAAATGGGAAGTTTTCATTTTCCTGTCAATGATGTGGACTGCAGGTGTGAGATTAGGTCCTCATACACCACCATCCACCCAATTGTTTGTTAAGATTTGTTCAAGGCTTAATAGGAAGGACTGAACTGAGAGTCATAGTCCTATGTAGTAAGGTATGAGGTATAAGGTATAAGGTATAAGGGCCTGGAGAGATGGCTCAGCACTCACATGGCAATTCACAACTAGTTTTAGGGGATCCAAACAGGCACAGTAGAGGTAGGCAAAACACCCATACACATAAAATAAGCATTTTTTTTTTCCGACATAGGGTTTCTCTGTGTAACCACTCTAGCTGTCCTGGAACTCGATTCGTAGTCCAGGCTGTCCTTGAACTCACGGAGATGTGCCTGCCACTGCCTCTGAAAGTGCTGAGATTAAAGGGGTGCCCCACCACACCGCCCAGATTATCTATCTATCTATCTATCTATCTATCTATCTATCTATCTATCTATCTATCTATCTATTATCTATCTATCTATCTATCTATTATCTATCTATCTATCTCTATCTCTCTATCTCTATCTATTATCTATCTATCTCTCTATCTCTATCTATCTATTATCTATCTCTCTCTATCTCTATCTATCTATTATCTATCTATCTATTATCTATCTATCTCTCTATCTCTCTCTATCTCTCTCTATCGCTCTATCTCTCTCTCTCTCCCCTGACTGGCTGGGTAGGTGGATTAGCACACTTGGATCTGTTGTTCTTTGCTATGCACGGAGCCAGTTTTCTTCAGTAGAAGTCTTTTCCAGTTCTAGAAAATGAGGATACTTTAGTTAGATATCCAAGATTTCTAATACCATTTTCTCTATTTCTGGATGGTAGAAATGGAGTAGAAAATGCAAAATCAGAGTTGGGATGAGCCAGGCACACACACCTATGAGAAGCCAAAGAGACAAAACGGCATGGAATAGATTGCATGGATTCAATTTAGGAGGGGGAGCCCTAGAGTTGCCTGGAAAGGGAGTAATCCCTAACGTTCAATGCCGGGATAACTTTGATAGGATGTAGTTGGGGCTGTAGAAACGCCGGCACAAGCTCTGAAAACGGACCCCGCCCCCTTTTCAGCAAATCGTAGCCTTCCTCCCCGGGATGCCCAGCAGCCACTGCTAAACAGCGCGCTGCAACCGAACTCTATCTAAACCCCACCTCTCTAACCGCCCAACACTGTTTCTCATTTCTTATTGGTTTATATAACTGTCAGTCAGAGAACCCTCGTATCCGTTGGCTGTCCCCGTACCTACTCTTCCTCCCTTGTACTCTGGTCTGGTCTCTTTGGGCACTCCACGCCCCACCCCCGCAGCTAGTTTCCTTTCTTGGATTGGATATCTGGAACGTCACTTTTCAGGAAGCCACACTCTGATTGGCCGAGCGCGGCCGGACTCGCTCAGTTACCAGGCAGCGGGCTAGACTGAGGCTAGGTACCACGTCAGTGAGCTGACAGGGAAGGTAGCCGGCTCTATCGCCCGTCCCGGCCCAGTTATCCCGGCCTGCAGTGGAGTCTCACCCTGAAGTTAGGATCGACTTCCAGAAAACAGGCTCCTTCCCTTGCCTCACTCGCCGCCAGGGCCGGGAAAGCGTCTGGGGGACGCCTCCGGGGCCAGGCTGGACATGAGCTGCGGCTGCCGGTACTGGGACTAGGCCCCGCCATTTTGGATCCGCTGACAGGTCAGCGAAGTCTCTTCTTAGAGTTCCAGCGTCGTGCAGGCCACCCGGCGTCGCCATAAGAAATAGGGAGCAAGGATCCTTCAGTGGGGCCAAGCGGGCTGGGCGAAGGCGTAGGGGATAGAAATAAACCTAAAGAATTGATGTGTGTGTGTGACAGAGAGTTGGGAGGTGTGCAGGGGCCAAAGGTCAGGCCCTTGTCTCCGGAGGGGTGTTTTCACCTCCCTTTGTGACTTCGGATGTCAGAATCATTTCTGGTTTTCTATGCTTAATCTAGCCCCCAAGTCTGCTTTTTTCGGAGCTTTCTGCCTTCTAAAGAATGCAGCCTTCAAAACTGAAAGCAAAGCTAAGGATGCTTTTTCAGGCCTTTGATCATGAATATTTCCAGATTCTGTAAACTGTCACTTCTGGGTGATTACGTCCCAATACAACTGAAGTGCTTCGTTATTTTTGAAAGATGAACCAGTGCAGTCTGGATTAGGTAGTTAGAAGGCACAGAAGAGTTGAGGTCAGAAGCCTGGGGAACTGCCTGCAAGATTTTGCTTATACAGGACAGCCCAGCTGTCATCGTGGGTCTGTGTGTAAACACTTTTTTTTTTGAGACATGGTCTCTGGCTGTCCTGGAACTCGCTGTGTAGACCAGGCTGGCCTTGAACTCACAAAGATCCTCCTGCCTCTGCCTCTGTTGGGATTGAAGGTGTATGTCACTACCATTCCCCGACTGTAAACACTTCTTTTGGTGTGTGTTTGGGGTAGGCATTTACACACTGTGACTTCTTTGCGCTTACCCTAAGGATACCAGG
Organism: Phyllotis vaccarum; assembly: GCA_033318265.1. Taxonomy (NCBI): domain Eukaryota; kingdom Metazoa; phylum Chordata; class Mammalia; order Rodentia; family Cricetidae; genus Phyllotis; species Phyllotis vaccarum. Next base: position 15,557,753 of record JARWLC010000004.1, on the reverse strand, counting down.
TTTAATTACAAGGAAGCCACTCTATTGTGATACATTTGATTGAGTGCCAAGAGGATTTGAATACTGATAAAGTTTGCCACTAGTAATCTATTTTTAGTAGATTAAAAGACTAGATGTAAAGAGCTGGAGATGTAGTGCATTTGGTTGAATGCTTGCCTTGCATGCATTAAGTGATGAGTTCAGTTCCCAGCACTTCTTAAACTGGGCATGTTGGCACATACCTATAATTCCAGTATTTGGAAGGTAGAAACAAGAGGTTGAGATGTTCAAGGTCATCCTCTGCTACTTCTAGAGAGGACAGCCTGGGCTAAATGAGACAGTGTCTCTCAAACAGGCAGACAAGTCATAAGAGATGTTCTGCTGTTTGCGGTAGAGTCAAGGAAACAGAGTGAATGAGGGACACAACCCCAAGAATATAGTTTATGGCTACATCACTAGTAATGAATGACCTTTGACACTGCTTTGTTATAAAGTGGTAGAAGTCCATGAAAGGTAAAGAGTACTTTAGAAATGAGAAACAGTGTAGTAATTTTTAGTGCAGAAACTCACATGCCTATATACCAGGCACTAGAGTAGGCTTTGTGGAGGATAAATGGAAAAATCTGCTTTGGGATCGCTCAATGTACACATGGTCTTACAGTAATGGGGATGGGATGTTTGGATCTTACGTATGGTAGCCAAGCGTCTACCACCGAGCCATATCCATAGCTTTCTTTAAGTTGTTTATTTTGAGATGTGGTCCCTCTAAGTTGTCCTGGTTGCCTGGAAACTTGCTCTGAAGCCCTTGAACTTGTCATCTTTTCCAAGTTGGTGGGTTTTACAGACCTGCAATGTGAGGTCTGGCTGTATACTTCTGAAAAGTGGTGACATATGCTAGGTATAGGGACAGACATTTATACTATCATTACTTTTAGTGTTGAGGAAGAGTATTTTGAGTTTAAGACTAGCCTGGCCTACACTGTGAGATCCTGTCTCCAAAAAAAAAAAAAAAAAGCAAAGTTAAAAGAAGAATCTGCCTAATTCTGTTCAGTAGCAGATATTAGTTCAGTAAGTGGTTAGGCTTTGTGGCTTGGCCTGGCCCTGGCAGCTGGCCTTACTTTTGCATGTAAGTAGAAACAAGGTGGGGCACTGTCTCCCGGGAATGGAAGGCAAAACTATCTAAGATGATACAATCCTTGAACCACGTTTCTCTTACTTCTCTTTGCTCTCCTGAAAATGAGTGTGTATGCATGTGTGTCAGGAAGAGAAGGAACAGTGTTTATGATTTGTATGTATAAATTTAAAGCAAATGGGATGGGAATGGTGCAGAACATTGCTTTTTATGAGATTCAGACTCTTCCAAAAAAAAAAAAAGGATGTATCTCAGTGATAAAGCATTTACCTAGCATGTGAGACAGAGGTCCTGCATTTGGTCCTCAGTGCTGGGGCCGAAATGTAATTTTCTGAGTAGGAATAATGCCACCCACATAAATTTTCTTTAAGGTTGTTCTCAAACTTCAACCTTCTTTTTATTAGTGGATGTAGGCAGACTATATAGTGTGTTCCAGTCGTTTTTTGTTTTTTTTTTTTTTTTGAGATTTGAGACAGGGTTTCTCAGTGTAATATGGCTGTCCTTGAACTTGCTTAGTAGACCAGGCTAGCCTCAAATTCAGTTTCTCTGGCCTCTGCCTCCCAGACACAGATTAAAGGTGTGCGCCACTACTGCCTGCCTCATATGTTCCAGTCTTAACAGTGAAGCTCATTGGCACTATGGGAATTAAAGTTGGGGACACATTTTAGTAGTTGGTGCCACTTCCAGTTCCAACTTACCATACTCCCTCACTCCCCCTAGTTCTAGAAGTCAGGCTCACTGCTGCTTTACAGTAATAATACCCAGTGGGCAGCTCGACGGAAGAAGACACAGCTCCTGCTTGTGAGGAGCTACTTTTTATAACCATGGTCACCGAAAGACCATTGATTGATCACACTCTATCCCTGTGAGTTGAGTGTCACTGATTAGAATGATTGGAGGTCAGATTCATGGGGTTGTTGAGTTGAAGGGAGAAGAGAGATCCATTTTACCTTTATGCTGGAAGAGCTATAAAATAAATGTAATAAATTATTGTTCCTCTTTTTTACATTTCAACTGCATTTGTTTAAAGGAAAATAGAGTGTTATGTTCCTCTGGAACTCCAATAGCAGTGAAGATGACCATACAAGTGATGATTTATTCCAGATAGTGAATGTGATTGGAGAAGCAAAAGTATAATCAGGGAAGTATGAGGACAAATCTTGTTGTTGTTTTGTTTTTCAAGACAGAGTTTCTCTGTGTAGTCCTGGCCGTCCTGGAACTTATTCTGTAGACCAGGCTGGGCTCAAACTCACAGAGACCGTCTGCCTCTGCCTCCCAAGTGCAGGGACTAAAGGCTTACACTATTACGGCCTGGTTGAGGACACATTCTAAGCAAGCATTGTAAATTTGAATGCATGTCAGGCAAATAATGTTAATGACTGACGTGAGTCAGGTGGAAAATGTGTAGGAGGTAGCAGAGCCCTAATTCGAAGGCCCCTAATTTGAAGAAGGTGTCCACTGTGTGAGGACTTGAGCACAGTGTGACTAGCTTTCCTATTTTTTAGTACACGGTGATTCTTCAAAGAGAAGATGGCAGGCTTGTGGGTCTGTCACTGCTGCCCCAAAGCACTCAAGCTACTTTCCTTTGTTCCACTCAGCCACTAGCCACCCTTACACCCTAAGATGGGCAGTTTTGGACAGGTTAGTGGCTTTCCCTTATGTATGGTTCTGGAGACAGTCTCAGAATCTCCACAGAAGGTGATGGCACACAGAGCTAAGGCACACTGGGCACCTGATTAGCAGGTTTGAGAGGATTTTCCTGCTGTGCCTGCCAGAGCCGAGTTCCTTTTTCCTGGTTTGACTTTCTATAACTTCGACTCTTTCTATAATTTTCTTGTTCAGTAATTTTTTGTGTGTGTGCCTCTTCCCTCTATGCTCAGTAGTGTGTTTTGCTTGCATGGGTGTGTGTGTGCGTGTGCCCACGTACCTGCCTTGTGCAGGTAGAAGTTATTGGGAATTGGATTCCCTGCAACTGAAGTTACAGATGATTGTGAACCACAATATGGGTGCCGGGAACTAAACCCAGGACCTCTGTAATAGCAACAAGTGCTCTTAATTACTGAGCCATTTCTCCAGCCCACCACCCCCTTTTTTACTGAGAGAGGGTCTCTGTGCAGCCCAGACCAGCCTTGAGCTTGTGCTCTCCCTTACTTAGCCCTCCATTGCTGGGATTACAGGTGTGCATCGGTGTTCAGCTGAGGTTTGTTTAAAAAGAGTTGTGTATACAGTGTTATGGGCTGACAAAACAGATGTGCTCATATCATCTAGGAGAGTGAGTTGAATAAGACTTCATGAGCTTCGTATGACTTCGTATGATTTTATGACTGTCACAAAAACAGATGTTTAGTGGATATTGACAGCATTCAGTGCCATGCTGGTGCCTTACAACAGACCCATTCACTTTGCAATGGAGAATGTAGTTCTTTTTGTTTCTGTTTTTTTCCTCCTTTCGGATAAGGTCTCAATGTTTAGTCCAGGCTAGCCCTGAACACTTAATCCTTTTGTTGATTACCATATATACTACTGTGGGAAACTGCAAACAGAGTCTCAGGAAGATTAAGAAATATGGTTAAGGATTATATAGTTCGTGGTACAGTGCTCACCTAGCCCGTATGTAGCCCTGGTTTCAATCTTCAACATTGTGGGTGAGAGAGAAAAAAGAAAGGAAAAATGAAAAAAAAAGTCTTGGTTATCGTCATTTAGGTACAGGCAGTTAAGACTGGAGCTCAGGTCTAGGTCTGTCTTGACTCTGAATATTCTTATAACCAAAATCAGGCTGGCCTCAAATTCACAGAGATAGGCTGGGATTAAAGGTGAGAGCTGCCACTCCTGGCTTGATTGTTGAATGTTAATGTGAAATGAGATAGTTTACAAAAATGTACAAGGAGGAAACATTCTGCAAAGAAGGGAATAGCATTTGTGAAGGCAACGAGGGAACAAACCCTTATTTGAAAAAGAAAGACTGAGCTTGGTGTGTGGGCATGCCTGCAAATCCATAACTCAGGAGACTTGGGCACCAGTATCTTGAGTTTCAGGCCACCTGGGATATAGAGCAAGGTCCTCATTGAAAACAAACAGAAGACCAACAAGCCAACAAAAAATCACCCCAGACCATCACCCAGACTGAGTCTGCATGTTACTTACCCATGCTCTGTCCTGTCTCACCATACCTACCCCTTGCCAGTTTTTAAAAACAATTTTAAAAAATCTTATTTCACTAAGGTCTAGACCTAGAAGTGGAGTTGCTGAGATAAAGGATATGAAGTAATTTAACTTGACATGATGATCCGGAATTGTTACTCACATTGATTGTATCAGTTTAGATACTTTTTAGCCACTTGGTCTTCACTAAGGTATTGTCAGGTTTATTGTGTTTTTAAGATAGTATCTTGTTCTTTAGTTAGTCCAGTCTGGTCTTTAACTCAGTATGTGACATCCCAAGCTGGCCTTGAACCCGTGACACCCCTTTTGCCTCTACCTCTCAAAAATGTTGGAATTAAAGGCATGCATCACCAATGCCTGCCTTAATAATCTTTTCATAGTAATTTGTTTTTTTCTACTTTGTGAAATACCTGTATTACTCATATTTCTTGCTAACTTTTTTCTTTTACATTTTCATGCACATTTTTCATGTGTCCGTGTTATGTGTCCTCAGACAGAATTACTACTACATTGATATACACATACATAGCTTTATCTTTTTTTTTTTTTTTTTTGAGATTGGCTTAATTCACCTAGTGTGATGATCTCCAGTTGGATACAGAATTCTGCTGATGATACTACTCTGTTCTTTATGATTGAAGAAAATCCTGTTATGTGTATTTATACACCACTTTCGCTTTTCTTTCCTCTGTTGCCTGTCACCTAGGTTGGTTCCGTAATGAACCTATTGAGAATAGGGCTGCAGTAAACACTGATGTTCAGTGTCTCTGTGTTATGTTGTCTTGAAGTATCCTTAGGGTTAAATACCCAGGAGTGATAGGGCAGGTCATATGAATGATCTATTTTTAGTGTTTTGAGAACCTCCATATTGACTTCCATGTGGCTGGCTGGGCTAGTTTATATTTCACTAGCAAGGTATAAGGGAGATTTTTATTTTTTAACTTTATTTTTTTTTAAGTCCTGCTTGTCTTGGATCTCACTTTGTAGACCAGGCTGTCCTTGAACTTAGAGATCCACTTGCCTCTGTGCCCAGCTGTATTTCATCTTTTGAGAATTGTCTGTTCATTTTACTAGCCCATTTATTGATTGGATTGCTTGAAACCTTTTTTCTCACTTCTTTGTGTGAGCATGTGTGTTGTACATATTTGTGTAGGTACACATGCATGTGTGTCTTTTGGGGGCTGGAGGTGAATGTCAGGTGTCTTTTTCCGTCTGTCTCCACCTTAATTTTTGAGATGAGAGACTTTCACTGGATCTGCTCATCTATTTGGTTAGCCTGGCCATCGAGCTCCAGGGATCCTCTTGTCCCCTTTCCCAACACTCAGGTTACAGGTACCTGCTACCATGCTCTTTTTGGGACTCTGTGAATCTGAACTCAGGTTCCTGCTCTGGGGTTGTTTATTTCTCTATATTTTAGATGCTAGACCTTTCTTAGATGTATAGCTATTTAGGACTTTCTCTTCTGTAGGTTGTATCTTACTCAGTTGTCTCCTTGGCTGCTCAGAAGCTCTCCAGTCTCATGAGGTCTCATTTATCAACTGTTGGCCTCATTTCCCTAGAGACCAGAGCCTCACTGAGAGTCCCTGTCAATACCTATATTCTGAGTGCTTTTCCTCTCGGGTTCAGAGTTGGAGGCTTTCATCTGTTTGAAGTTGTTTTTGTTTTTGTTTGTTTTTTTGTTTGTTTTGTTTTGTTTTTGGAAGATGAGAGACAGGGATCTAGTTTCATTCTTCTTTGTATAGATATCTGGTTTTTTCTTTCTATCCTTCCTTTTTTACTCCCCCCCTTCTTTCTTTTTTCCCAAGACAGGGTTTCTCTGTGTATTCCTGGCTGTCCTGAAACTTACTCTGTAGACCAGGCTGCCTTACTGGAATTAAAGGCGTGTGCCACCATGCCTAGGCTGGTGTTTTTCACGACTTTCATTTCCTGGGATTCCATTTCTATAAGCTATAAAAATTAGTTACTTAAAAATTTTGTTTTGAGCTGAAGAAACAGCTGAGCAGTTAAGAGCACTTGCTGCTCCTATAGAGGACTAGGTTCAGTTCCCAGCATCAACATGACAGTTCACAACTGTGTAACTCCAGTTCCAGGGGATTTGGAACTGTTCCACAGACATACAAGCAGACAAAACAACAATACACATAAAATAAAAAATAAAAAAAAATAATAAAAACCAAACCAACCGGGAAGTTGGTGTCACACAGCTTTTAATCCCAGCACTTGGGAGGCAGAGCTAGGCAGATCTCTGAATACAAGTCCAGTCTGTTCAAACAAAGTGAGTTCCAAGACAGCCAGGGTTACACAGAGAAACCCTGTCTCCAAAAACAATAAAACAGAACAAAATTTTATTTTTAAAAAAAATTTATTTGAAGTGTATTAGAGTTTTGCCTGCATGTATGTTTGTGCACCTTTGGTGTGCCTATGGATGGTTGTGAGCCATGTGGGTGCTGGGAACTGAATCTGAGACAGGGTCTCTCTGTGTAGCTCTGGCTACTCTGGAACTCACTATATAGACCAGACTGACCTGTCTCTCTGTCCTGTGTGCTGGGATTAAAGGCATGTGTCACCATAGCCAGCGTTAGGTGCCTTATTTTGTATTTATTTATCTATATGTGTATCTACAAAATATATTAACTGTACTTCTCACATGAATGACTCATAGATAAAACATCAAAGTACAAATTATGGAAGAATATATAAAATATTAATTTATATAAACATATAGAATGATATTGTATATTATTTAAAGGTACATATCAGTGAAATGTTAGGAAATGTTAGTTTTACAATAGGAGCCATGGGCAGAAGCAAGGAAGATAGGATTGGAAAGTACTCAGTCTTTCTTCCCTTGCACCACTAATCTGGATCTGGTTATTATATGCTATGCTAAATATCATATGTTTAAAAAGATAAAAGTGTACTGTTTTACATGGTTTTTTTTTTTTACATAAGTAGTGGTAGAAAGTCATATACTTTTTACTTTTCAACAGTTTTGAACTCTTTCCCTTTTTTTTTTCTTTTTAGACAGTGACTCATAACATAGATAAGGCTGGCATCAAACTCACTTGTGAATACCAATGTTACTTGCATTAGCCACCATACCAGACACTGAGGAAGTGGCAAATTTGTTGTTACATACTCCTTGGATATACTCTATGCTAAGAAAAGAAGTGGTTGGGTTTTGGGGGGGGGTTGGGGAAGAGTCTTAGGAACCCAGGTTAGTTTCGAGTTTGCTATGTATAGAAGGATGCCTTTCCTTTCCTTTTGCCGCTACCTAAGTCCTAAGTGGTGGTGGGGTTGAACCTAGCTTCTACATGCTAGACAGGCATTCTACCAGCTAAACTGCACCCTAGTCTTCCAAGAAGAACTTCTATTTTTTCAATATTTTTCACTTGGGAGAAGAATTAAATATCTTTTCTAAGTGATATTCTGGGTAGCATAGTCAATCTATAGTGTAGTTCCTGTGGGAACAGTTATAATACTATCTTAGCTTTCAGAGATTCATAGAGCATCAGCCTTACAAAAGCATCTACTGTAGTCTTCTTGCTGGAGATTCCTGCAGTAACTAAGTAGATGTGATGTTTTAGAACTTGTAAGTCATCATGCCAGTTTCCTGTAGCTGAACTGGCAGAATGGATGAAGTATTTAAGTTGACATTTAATTGTGATTCCAAACTTAAAAGCACCCCCCCATTCACCCAAGGCAAGGTCTCACTATGTAGCCTTGGGTGGCCTGAAGTTTACTGTGTAGCTTAGACTGTCCTTGAACTGACAGATCTGCATGCCTCTGTCTCCCAAGTGCTGAGATGAAAGGCACACACCACCAAAGTGGGCTAAAATTGTTCTAGGAACCTTCATTCTTTTATTTCTTTTGCTTATTTTAAAGAAATTTTTGTTCTTTTGTGACAAACACCTGTAATACCTGCACTCTGGAGGCAGAGGCAGACAGATTTCTGTGAATTCAAGGCCTGCCTGGTCTACAGAGTAAAACTATCTCAAAAAAAATTATTTATTTTTTTAAACAAAGTCTCATGTATCTCAGGCTGGCCTGGAATTCACTATGTGGACTGAGCTGGCTTACAGAGCCAGCTGCATTGTTTAGTTTAGAATTGTATCTTGAACTTCTTGGAACTTCCAGAGACATTTAGGAAAGTCAGGTGGTTAGATTTATAACTTAAGATGGATTTAATCTTAGTATTATAGGTGGATATAATATATATATATATATATATATATACTGGAAAGTCAAGTGACATTTCTCACATTGTTAGGCTAATCATGTGAAGTCTTTGGGTGCCCTAATTAAGTGCTGGTAGTTCCTCATTAACAAAATGAAGGTAAGTGGTCTATCACTAAGTTATCTTCCCACCCCTTTTTATATTTTTATTTTGAGATAGGGTCTTGATAAATTGCCTAGGCAGACCTTGCAATTTCAATCTTTCTGTCTCAGCCTTTCTAGAAGATGAGATTACAGGTATGTACCTCCATACATGGCTAGCTGATTAAATAATCCCCCATCTTGGACTGGAGAGATGGCTCAGTGGTTAAGAGAACTGTTGCTCTTTTAGAGGACTCAGGCCAGCACCCAAATGGTTGCTCATAACCAACTGGAACTCCAGTCCTAGGGGATCTGATTCCCTCTTCTGGCCTGTGCTGGCACTGAGTATACACATGGTGCACAGACACAAACTAAACATTCATATGTACATAAAATGAAAGGGGAGAGTCAGGCATTATGGCACATGCCTTTAATTCCAGCACTTGGTAGGCAAAGGCAGGTGAATCTCTGAGTTCAAGGTCGGCCTGGTCTACAGAGCAAGTTCTAGGATAGCTGCCAGGGATACACAGAGAAACCCTGTCTCATCCCCTCAACCCCTCCCAAAAAACCAAACCCAAACCCAGCCAACTAAACAAACAAAAAAATCCTAAAGGGGGAAAAATTAACCAATCTTTTCTCTTCAACTGTTGTGGTAGGTTTGTCAGAATGGTGGATAAGAACATTTACATCATTCAAGGAGAAATTAACATTGTTGTTGGCGCCATCAAACGAAATGCACGATGGAGCACCCACATACCACTGGTGAGTGGGGAGTGGGCGGACAGTCTGGTCACTGAGCTACTGTAGGGATCTCATCTTTGATTAAAACAGCAATTAACTAAGAACAAGAATGAGTGACTGTGTGTGTGTGTGTGTGTGTGTGTGTGTGTACTTGTGCGTGCGTGCTGTGACAGACAAAAGGGGACGTAAAGTAGAATACATGTGGCATGAAAGCAGAACAGGGAGCCGGCTGGGTGTGGCGGTGTGTTCCCATAATCCTATCCTTGGGAGATAGAAGAAAAAGAATCATATGTTCAAGGCTAGCTTTGGTTACATACTGAATTCAAAACTTACTTGGGCTACTTGACACCCGTCTCATCAAACAGTGCCATCAACTGGGGACCAAGTGTTCAAATATCTGAGCTTTTGAGGGACATTCTCAGTCAAACTACCTAAGTAGTGAGCTAGTGAAAGGCCTCTCAAAGGCTTCATTAAAAAAATTCAGTGACTTACTGATTTTTGCTTCTTGTGCATTGGTGTTTTGGCTGCATGTATTTCTGTGTGAGGTGCCAGGTTCCCTGGAACTGGTGTTACAGACAGTTGTGAGCTGTCATGTGGGTGCTGAAAGTTGAACTTGAGTCCTCTGGAAGACCAGCCTGCAAGTGCACTTAAATGCTAAGCTATCTCTCCAGCCCTGCCACAATTTTATAAATCTATTTTTTTTATTTGTGTGTGTGTGTGTGTGTGTGTGTGTGTGAGAGAGAGAGAGAGAGAGAGAGAGAGAGAGAGAGAGAGAGAGAGAGAGAGAGAGAGAGAGAGAGAGAGAGAGAGAAGAGAGAGAAAGAGAGAGAAAGCTTGCCTGCAGAATCCAGAAGTTGTCAGACCTCTTCTAGAGCTGGAGTTACAGGTGGTTATGAACAGTGTGGGTTCTGGGAATCAAACTCAGCTGCTGTACTAGCTCTCTAGTTCTTTTGTAATTATAAATTAAGTTGATATTTGGGACTACTTTAGTATGCCTAGAAACATCATAAAGACTTCTAATTTCCTAGGACTATAATTAGTTATAAAAGCCATTCAAATTAGTTTAGTTATGGATGGTGATGATAATTTGTGCGATAGAGTCTGTAAGCTCCCACATACAAAGCAAGTCATATCTTGCCAATCAGATGAATAAGAAACTTTGTCATTATGGTTAGATCTCAGGAAGTCCATATATTCATAAATGGCTCAAGCTTGCCCATAGAAGGATTTCTGGATAGTAGATAAAAGCCAGCATTCTTTAGGAACTTGTGAAATTTGGGGGGAGGGTGATGTGTAGTAAGAGGTTTCTGGCCCGGACTTTCTGGTCTAGTCTCATGGCCCAGACTTTCCCGCGTAGCCTGGTGGCCAGGACTTTCAGACCCACAGTCCCATAGACCCATTGAAACACACAAACACTTATACTAATTGTACGCTGATTGACCTGGGGCCCAGGTATATAACTTGCTAGCTCTTACTCTTAAACTAACCCATGACTCTTATCCTGTTCAGCCATGGGGCTCGGTACCTTTCTCAGAGCAGCATAGTTGTCCTCTGCATCTTCTGACTTCTCTGTGGCATTTCTGCTCTGTTCTTCCTGTTCCCAGAATTTTCTTAGTCTGGTAGCCCCACCCATACTTCCTGTCTACCTTTGGCCAATCAGCACTTTTTATTAAACTCATAGGTGGGACAATTATTTACAATGTAACAATGTAATTCAATTACAGGGGATGGATGTTTTTGTTTCCAAAAGGAGCCCTCCCACCAGCTATTCTTCCTTTGTATAAAGGGGATCTGTCCACCGCTGCTGTCGTAGACTCTTGCTCTTCTCTCCATCTCTCCAGTTCTCCAGCTGCTCTAGCCTTGCTCATGTCCAGTCACTTTCTTTTCTTTCTGCTCTGGATTCCTCTTTCTCTTATCCACAGTAAAAACTCTCACAGAATGGTCATGTCAGCAGTTTTTACTGTGCCCCTCAGATATAACTTTAAAGTTAGCTGGTTGTTGTTGTTGTTGTGTGTGTGTATTTGGAGAATTGTATGAACAAATTTTGGTACAATTATAAAAACAAGCTTAGTGCTTTCTAACTAGTATTCTACCTGCTAAACCATCTCTCCAGCCTTCCAATCAGTATTTTGGAATAAATGTCAGAACATTCCAAACATACCAAATGGTTTATTTATTCTTGCCAACTTAGAAAATTCTAGTATATATCTGTATCATGTGTAGATATGAAAAAAAAGTAGAGACGTGTGTGCTCCTGCGTGTACACAGTCATATAAATGGTGCTGTTGGCTACTTTTCAGCATCTGTCCCTTTTTGTTTGGGAAGATTTAAATACCCTGGGCCTTCTAGGCATGTAAGATAGGCATACAAATAAAACATTTACTGACAATAAATTATACGTTTATTTAAAAATAATCCCTTGGGAGCCGCTGAGATGGCTTAGAGGGTGGAGGGGCTTGCCACCAAGCCTGATGACCTAAAGTTTGATCCCCAGAACATAGTGGAAGGAGAGAAACAGTCTCTTCAAGCTCTCCTCTTCACTTACATGAAGGCCTGTAAGTGCCCATCCATATACCTACACAGATAATGTTTCAAAATTCTTTGATATCATATAGTCTACTTATTAAATATGGAAGCAGACTTACTTAAAACTTCTGAAGTAGATGTACTTATTTATTAAGATGTATCTATCTTTACATAAAGAATTAAATCATGGTTGAGTATTTGGTACTGCACGATGTAGAACACTGTCCTTGTTTTTCAGAGTTGATAGCTATTTTGATTTAATTTTTATAATTTTTTCCTTCTTGCTTTTTGAGACAAGTTTGGCTCTCTAGGACTCTTTCTATAGACTAGGCTGGCTTTGAACTCACAGAGAGATCCGTCTGCCTCTGCCTTCTGAATGCTGAGATTAGAGGCATGCACCACCACTGCCTAGCTGATTTTATAATTTTTAATGCTGACAGGCTATTGTGCATAATATGTAGTACAAAAAGGCAGGAATATATTTAGGAACATTTCAGAAATTATTAGAAATTCTTCTTTTTCTTTTTTTCTCTTTTGTAATAGTAAGCCAAGACTCACGATTTTTTAAAAAATGAATATTGTCAGTAACACAAACAGCAATTTTTAAAACCAAACATTTTAACATAATACATACATAATACAATACAAAAACATACTAATTTTATACCAACATGCTGAGGAATGACACTAGAAAAAAATTTTAATTTAATTTTTTTTTCATATCTAAACCTACATCATGTTTGTAAAGGAGTAGAAAACTTTGTATGTACAGCAAAAGTACTGCAGCTCATAAAACACACCAGTTTGACACGTCTGAGCTGATGTGTTTCAGGCAGGCTTATTGTCTCTATCCAGGAACATTTTTCTGTTGCTAAACTTTCAAGACAACCCCCGCCCCATGTTCAGTTACGTTACTTCCGGATGGGCTGTGATTCACAGAAGACCCTGGGCTGAGGCCAGTGAGATGACTAGATGACTAGATGACTAGATGACTAGATGACTAGAGTGTGATCCCCAGGATCACATGGTGGAAGGAGAGAACCAAGTCCACACGTTGTCCTCTTACCATTAGGTGTGGACCAGGGCATGCACTCGCATGCAAAATAAATACTATATAGTAAAAAATGTTAAAGAGAATGAAAGAAACTGATTATAGATCAGCTTTGAAGAACTCATTTTAGGGACAGTCACAGTGTCTCTGAAATAGAAGAGTGAGGAGCCATGGCTAAGTTTCTTTTCCTCAGAAGGAAAATGTACTGAATTTTCTGGTTGAATTTAGAAAAAACGTTTTGATCTTAAATTGTCTCTTTCCTGTTTTGGAACAGTTTTTTTTTCTCTTCCCCTTGCCCTGTGATTCTCCAGGATGAAGAACGGGATCCTCTGCTGCACAGTTTCAGTCATCTGAAGGAGGTGTTAAACAGTGTAACAGGTAAGGAAGGCTCCACACGTAGACAGAATGACTTGACCTAATAAGATGTACATGTGTTTGATTACTGCAGGTATAGACAATTTTCATAGAAAAGATCATATAGGGCAAATAAATGTAAACAAAAGATCGTATTGTGAACACTTCAGGCTTTGTAGGCTGTATGCAACTCTGTGGTTGCTTATTTTTGCCTGTGGAGCTCGCTAGTCATAGGTAAGATGTACATGAGAAGTATATGTTTTCTTTTTTAAGAACTACGTAAGTCAGATTTCGCTCATGGATAAAGCTTGTCAATCTCCAGTTTACTGCTTTCAGTTTTCATTATTTTTCAGTCTTCCTATGTTCTCAGAATCCTTTGTCCTTTTATTCTCCTGATCAAATTAACTTTATGTGTTATTCACATTTAGAATTTTCAAAGCCATTTCCATATTTATTATCCTGTTAACTTTTACAGAAATGTGTGAAAGAGGCATAATGTCCCTTTTAATGAAAGAAAGTGAAGCACAGAGAAGTTTAAAGTGATTTATCTCAAGGCCCAATGATGTAGCTCAGTTTGTGGAATGGCTATCTCCCATGGATAAGGCCTAGATTCAGTCCCTAACACCCCATAAAGCTGGGTGGGGTGGATGCATCTTGTCTGTAATCATGGGTCTTGGGAGGAAGAGCTGAGAGGTTTAGAAATTATATGTATACCAGTTTTAGACCACCCTGCACTATGTGAGATCCTATCTCAAATGAAAAAATCAAACAAAAACCAAATAATATACCTAAAGTGATTTAGCTCATTCTCAGAGGTGGAATCAAGTAAATTTTAGGCCTGCTTTAGTGCTCTTTCCCATGTTGTACATTACTTTGGTACATTTAATTAGAGGGGACTGTATATACAAAGTGTGTTTTATCATGTATGTGGGAGGAGAGGGTGATGGAAGAAGAAAATCAGTGTTTGTGTGGGTTTTGTTGTTATTTATTGTTTTGGTTTGTTTGGTTGTTTGTTTGGTTGATTTTTTGAGAAAGAGTTTCTCTATGTAGCCCCGGAACCCAATCTGTAGAGCAGGCTGGCTTTGAACTCACAGATTGCCTGCCACTGCCTCCCGAGTGCTGGAATCAATGGTGAGCACTGCTATCACCTGGCTCCCCTTTTGTCTTTAAGGCAATATAGACTAAAAGGGAACGCCTCAGAGCTGTGTTCCTGTGTTGATACTAAAGGGCTCTTATAATGTTGCCTCAGAATGCTGTTAGGCAGTGGTATATCTCAGCCCATAATTGAACAGTATTTAGACTTCAACAAATTAAACAAACAATAAACAAAAAAAGTTCCCCATTTTATGAGAAACTCAGGAGAAAGTTTGGCGAACATTTCTTAGTTGTTTTTCCAAACATGGACTGACATTATCTAAAAAAGAACACATTTCACTTAATTAAAAAAGATTTCAAATTTTTATTTTATAAGCCAAGTGTGGTGTCTTCCACCTTAAAAGCACGCAGGATGTGAGAGAAGGAGGGCCCCACAGTAAATACCACAGATAAACACTGAGACTGTCTTCCTTACATCACATTCACCATTCAAGGTACTTTTTGTAAATACTGACTTCCAGTAGACTCTGGGCTACAAAATGAGGTTTTTGTCTTAAACAAGCCAGAAGCAAATTAAAAACCTAGACATAGTGGTACAGATCTTCAGTCTTAATATAGGAGCCTGAGGCAGGAGGATCAAAAATTTAAGACTTGTCTAGGCTATAGAAGAGTTCAAGGCCAGCCTGGGCGACTTAATGCGACCATGTCTCAGAACAAAAGAATACAAATGAAGATCAAAGGTAGTGCACCTACCTGGGATTCACACAGTCCTAGGTCCACGTCCTAGTGCCAAACAAACAAAAAAGAACTAGTTAGAAAGAATAAATCTAGGCAATGGCTCCGGGTTAGCATGAGTTCTCCTGGTGTTCACCTCAGCTTATGAGCACATGTAACCCCTTGAGTGATACCGATCCTGGCACAAGATTTTTCCTTCCTTTTTAAGCAGAGGAGCCTTTACATACATAAGTGCATACATTTTCTGTACAAGGAAATAAGAACCTTATCTCCAGGTATTCTCACAGGTATATATCTTTGGAAAATATTTGTAGTTAGTATTTACACAAACTGTGATGACTTCATTTCCTACAGTTAAGAGTATAGAATTTGTGTATTGTTACTTTGACAAAAAAAGTATCAGTGAAGGGGACTTGATTGTTCCCCCTCAGTCATTAAGGCTCTTAGATCCTTTTTCAGAGGGTTCCTCTCAAAGAGTTAAAGCAGGTGTGTGGTTTCTGTAAGGCCTTTCTTTAGGAGTGAAGAAATGTTTTATGGTTGTACAACTTTGAAAGTATATTAGAAACCACTGAGTTGTATACTATACAAGGACAAATTTTATGGTATGTGAGTTGTAGCTCCAAATGTGTTTTTCTTTAATGTAGTCAGAGTTTTATTGTGCCGCCCAGGTTTGCCTTGAGTTTCTGGACTCAAGTGATAGGTTGCTAAGCTTCTGAGGAACTGGGACTATGAGTGTGCACCACTGCACCTAGCTTTATTGTTCATTAAAAAGTCAAATATAAGCTACAAAATTAATGAATTCACATTTCTTAGGGCTGGAAGGAAGCCTTTGGGTATAGTCATGGCCAAGCTTTGGACCCATTGCCCAGCAAAGGCAGTGTAAGGCAGCCTCTTGGCCACTTTGTCCTTTTATGTCTCTCTCATTAACTCAAGGAAGCACATGGCTTTTATATTTAAATTTATTCAAGCTGTAATCTTTGACATTTGAGTTAGCTTTTAGTACAGTTTTGCATTTATAGTAATATATATTATGTATTTTCTCTATCCCCAAAGAATCCCTTTTAATCTTTTCCGGATGCAAATTTCAGGCTGTCTTGTCCCATCTCCCCTCTCTTGCTCTCTTTCCCCTCCCCCCACAGAGTGTGTTTGATCAGGTGTGGCAGGAATATCCACTGTCAAGCTGCGCCCTTTATATTAGTCAATATTATCCTTCTCCCCCCCTCCCTGTCTGTCTGCTCCTTTGGGCTTTCCCAGTTGATTTATAATTTTGGAATTCTCATCGGAGTCTGTAATACAGTTTGTTCATTATTTAACCAAAACCTGTTTAATGAGCAGAGAGAGGCAATGTAAATGTTAGACATGTTGCAGTGATGTACCTTTGTGCTTCTCAGAACGAGTGGGTAGTTAACTCTGTGCTGCCTGCAGGGCTGGGGGTATCCTGGGCTTAGGGGCAAAAGGGCCACTATGGGAGTGGGTAATAGCTTTTGTCCCTAAGTGGCCTTTGTTTATTCCCAAACTCTGCTATAGCTTAGATTTCAATGATACATTTCCTTTCACCTTTTTAGGATTCTTATGGAGTTCTGGCAAAATATAGAGTTATGTTCAACCTCATGACTAGACCTATGGTAACATCTGTGGCATGGAATGGGGGCATAAAAATGTCACATATCAGGGTTCCTGGTATTATCCTCGGTTTTAGGTCTGAAAAGATGACAGTTGAGAAGCATGAGTGTAACTGACGTGGTCTGTGGCCTTTGGTTAAGTCTTTGCAAGCCTTAGTAACCTTATCTAGTACAGTTTGATGGAATGAGCTTTGTTCAGTAGTGATATGTGGTGTTTGGCTGTGCTTATTTTATCCAAATTTAAGCTGCCCCCTTTCTTCGTCTTTATGCATGTTCCCCGATATGTATGGTTATATATGTGCACACATATTTTTACAGAAGGATTCTTTGCTAGAAAAATCTTGTATTTACAGAAGAAAGAAATATTCTAAAAATTTCACAACAAAAATTTCTTAAAGGATTTTTTTTTTTGTGGGGGGAGGTACAGGGGATTGTATTCATGACCTTGTACATGTTAGGCAAGTACTCTACCACTGAGCTACAGCCCAGCCTTGTTTTTATTTATTTTATTATTACAAAGTCATACTATATAGCTCAGACTGGCTTCCAAATCACAATTCTCTTACCTCTACCTCCCAAGAGATGGGATTATAGGTGTTATTTGCTACCAGACTCAACTGGGACCATCTCTTAATGGCATTAAAGCCTTCAGGGCCAGGCTTGAGAAAGACTTTTTTTAGTTTTGTATGTGCGTTCTCACCCCTCCCCGCTGTGTGTGTGTGTTCCGAGTTAGTTCCAGTCTTTTTTTTTTTTTTTTTTTTTTTTTTAAGGACTTATGTGCTGTTTTGATTATCAGATTATCAGACTGTGGAGACCAATATAAGCACCATGGAATTATTCTAGTTTTCTGAACATTTTCTTATTCATTCTCTGACTTAGATTATTTCTTTTCCTGACTTAATTGGGTTGCTTCCTGCCAGTATTTCCTGAATATCTGCTATGAGCCAGGCCTTTTCCTTAGGAACTGAGTCTATAATAATTGAGAGAGAGTGCAAGAGAGTGAGAAGCAAGTGAGAAGCAAATGTGTTCCTGTAGCTGCTGGTGTTGCAGGACCCATGGCTCTGAGCACTGGAAGGTACTGTAGTCTGTTCTATTTTGACTCTTAGATATGGAAAGGAGAATAGTCTGCACACCCCCCCCCCCCTTGCTATTGCTGTTTAGCACTGGGTGGTCTTCCCAGGGCTGGGATTACAGCTTGCTGTCACCAATTTGGCTTTCTCATGTTAAAGCTTCTGGTCAAAACTTAGATGTTTCCAAAAACATCCGTGGATTGCATAGAATACCTCTTAGGGATAGAATGCTTCTTTAACTGAGCTAACTGGGATAGCAGGAACCAACATACTTGAATTTAAGAGAGAGAAGCAGGTGCCTGGAGAAAGTGAATGTGTTAGGAATTTATTTAAATATAGTTTATCTTAGACAAACACACCTGTAGGGTACAGTCTGTCTCAAGATTTTTGAATTCAGAATCTGAGCTAGGAGGTTTGAGTACATCTACCCTCCAGAGGTTTCAGAGAACATTTAAACAGAGTCTGGAAGCCAACCAGGAAGGAACTATGACTTAACACCTGTCTGGCCTAGGCATCTTAGAAATAGCTGCCTAGGTAGAAAAAAACAGTTCAAGAATGCTCATACCCAGGTTTCACTTGCAAGAAGAGAGGAGGTATAGGGAAAAGAGATTTTAGGAGTCCTTGTCAGGAAAAAGATTGAGCTAGATTTATTTTCTATATTGATTGAATATATATACTCAATTTTTTTCTATGGGTGTCCACAGTTTGGTGGAATAGCAGAATGAGTAATATATTGTTAGCCAGTATATGAAAAGTGATAAACAAGTCATTGACTTTGTTTCACTTGGAACTGAAGTGAACTTTTTGTTTCGTTTTGAGGTAAGATTTTACTATTTAACCCTGGTTGATGGAATTCACTATGTAGATTAGGCTAGCTTGGAACTCAGATGCTGAAATTAAAGGCATGTACCACTGTGCTTGGCTAGAGTTGAACTTTTGAATTGTCCAAAGTATAACAGACAACTACTTCGTTTTTCTTTAGAAGAAATTAAAGAACCAAGTTTGGCAGACAGATTTATATAAAAGACTGAATATTGGAAGGGTCAAAGTTGGACAAATGTATGTACTTCCTATACCCCCTTCTTATTTTCTTGGTTTATAATAGAATATAAGACCATATATATTTATGTATGTATATAACATAAGATTGATGATCATGTTGGAATATGAACTTGATAGCTGATCACAATGCCTATAGTTCAGCTGTTTGGGAAGGTAAAGGCAGGATTACTGAAGTCCAGAAGTTCAAAGCATGATTGGTTAACAAAATTAGTCCTTATTAAAAAAGGATATGAGACTGTGCCTCTCAAATAAGGTGGAGATAGCCAGGCAGTGGTGGCGTATGTTTTGCAGCACTTGGGAAGCAGAGGCAGGCAAATCTCTGTGGGTCTGGGGTCTACAGAGTGAGATCCAGGACAGCCAGGGCTACAGAACACAATGAAACCTTGTCTTGGGGTAGGGGTGAGAGTGGAGAATTATAGATGATAGTGGCTTTTGGCCTCAATGTACCTGTGTACCAACCAGAAATTCATATATATACATGAACGTGGACACACGAGAGGGAGAATAGATACCTGGATATTGTAGTGCATGCTTGTTATAACATGGGAGGCTGAAGCAAGTGGATCACGAGTTTGAGGCCAGCCTGGTTTATATAGTGAGATCCAGGAAAGGATGGATTCATGAGATCCTGTCTCAGAGGGAGCAGTGGAGGGAGAGAAGAGAGCTCTGTATAGTCTTGTTTCTTGTGGGTATAGCTTTCCCTTTGCTTTTCGTAATACCTGGACACACATAGCATCAGAATCAAGTATGGCTGGTAGGAATGCATGTTTTTTTCTCTATCATGAAGAGAAAAAATGGTAGCTGTTGTATTAGGTTTCTGGCCCGGACTTTGTGGCCTACCCTGGTGGCCCACTCTTTCAGAACCACAGTCCCATAGTCCCACTGAAACACACAGACATTTGTATTAATTGTACACTGATTGACCTGGGGCCCAGGCATATAACTTGCAAGCTCTTGCTCTTAATCTAACCCATGACTCTTATCCTGTTCAGCCGTGTGGTTCGGTACCTTTTCTCAGAGCAGCATAGTTGTCCTCTTCATCTTCTGGCTTGTCTGGCAACTCTGTGGCATTTCTTCTCTGTTCCTCCTGTTCCCAGAGTTTTCTTAGTCTGGTAGCCCCGCCCATACTTCCTGTCTGCTTTTGGCCAATCAGCACTTTTTATTAAACTCATAGGCAGGACAATTATTTACAATGTAACAACATGTAATCCCACTACAGGTAGCAGAAGTAGTAATAATAGCAACAACAACAATAATGCATTATTAATATTTTAGTTCTCAAAAACAGAGGCAAAGGTGCCAGAGTACGTTGTAGAGTAGTTTGTAGGCAATATAGCGGGAGGTCTATGTTAGGTGTCAGAGTCATGGGGGCTGCTTTTTTTGCCCTATGTCTTCCTTAGCACATCTGCCTCTTGAGGCTTGATATGTCTCCCTTGGTATATGCCCACTTTGCTGTGTCAGCAATCAGTTGAGTTAAAAGAGGGAAAGCCAGCGGCTCTTTGGTTTTTAGCAAGGAGGCAAGTAGATTCCCTTTCTTCCACACCCACTCAAACTCAGAGCAAATGCCAAAAGGATTTCAGAGAAAGCCAAATGTTTGAAATCCAATCAGTATGTAGTCTGAAGGAGTTAAGATAGTGAAGAGTTTCTTTTAGCCCTCCCCTCTACCTGCCTCAAGTTCATAGGTCCTTAATTGACCACTCCAGTTTCTGAAATGGTATAGGGTATGTTTATAGAAGGAAGGAATACTGTTTTTTTTTTTCTCTTGATAGCTATTAGAATAAATTTAGATACATAGCAAAATACAAATCAGAACCCTTTAGCTCAGATCACCTTAGAAGCTTGTGGTCAACAGGCAGCTATTACCTGTTTTTGTTTGTTGTATAACCTTTCAGGGAATCTAGATGGACAAGGGCTTCTGGATGCCTACTGGCAGGCTTCTCACTGAGCATCTCTTCTAGAACACCAGCCCTCTGTTAACACTGCTGCCACCGTAGGCCAAGTTATGAAGGGCTGCCACATGTGCACAGAACACAACTGGCCTTTCCTTGCTCCACGCTTGTTGAGCAATTACTTGTCGGTTTGTGGAAGTCACATTATTGCCTCAAGTTTCTGGCCTAGTGTGAACTGTGGGTATTTTAGAACTAGCCTGATAGACTGTACATCAGAGAGCAATAAACTGGCATTGGATTTGGTGGAAAGGCAACGCCAGATGTCGTGTAGGAGGAGAGGCTTTCCGGAGTCACCACACAGCTGCTTCCTCACATGCTGTATCTCAGAATGCAGCTTCAGAACTGCAGGGGGACACTGGCTAGAGAGGTGGTAAAGGGTCACAAAGACTTAGGATTGGCCTTGGAGTGAGACAAGTTTTTAAAAATAGGAACAAATAAAATTTTCCTGATATTGGTAAGATTTTTCTATTAGTTATTCTTGTTTTTAAGTAAAATAATTAATTGGCAGAAAAAAACCTGGAAAAAAACCCCTCATTCCACATAAAGGTTTGTTTTCTTTGAGTAAACAACAGATTTAAGAAAACTGGCTCCTGTAACAAGTCTTTTTCTGTTCTGCCAGCCAGCTCCCAAATAATGACACAGAGACTTCTTATTAATTATGAAAGCTCTTTCTATAGCTTAGGCTTGTCTAATTATCTCTTATAGTGTAAATTAGCAAAATATTTATAACTAAATATATGTATTTATAACTAAATTATAACTAAATAAATTAACTCATTTATACTACTTTACATTCTGTCACGTGACATTATGTCTCCTGGTTTCTTTTGCCCTCAACTCCTCCTCCTTTCCCTACCTGAAAATCCCCCCTATACCTCCTGCCTGTCTATTGGCCATTCAGCTCCTTATTAAACCAATCACAGCAATATATCTTCACACAGAGTACAAACATCCCACAGCAGGCACCTGGGGCTGGAAAAATGGCTCAGTGGTTAGGAGCACTTGCTGCTTCTCTAGAATTCAATTCCCAGCATCTACATAGCAGCTCACAATTGTCTGTAACTCCAATTTCAGGGAATACATGGCACTAGGCATACATGTGGTACACATATCTATGCATGCAGACAAAATGTACATATACATAAAAAATAAAAATCTTTTTTTTTTTTCTCTTTGAGACAGGGTTTCTCTGTGTAGACCTGGCTTACCTAGAACTTGCTCTGTAGACCAGGCTGACTGGCCTCGAACTCACAGAGATCCACTTGCTTCTGCCTTCCAAGTGTTGGGATTAAAGGCTTGTGTCATCACAACTGGCACAAAAATAAATCTTTAAGATGAAAAAAAAAAAAACCCTGAAATCAAGTTGGCTTAACAAAACAGGAACTGAATGGTGTCATGACTGTCTTTCTGAGAGCTCGGAGTGATATTTTCAGATTGCTTCTCATTAGTGGATTATGATGACATACTAGTGGGGTGTGAGGCATCTTATCTCTTCCCTAATTTTAAGTAATGCATAATTTTGTTATTATTTTGTGTGGATGGGGATGTTATAAGACAGCTTTGTAGAGTCAGCTTTCTTTTCACCTATACCTGAGTTCCTGGGACCAAACTCAGGTTGTTACTCCTTGTAGCAAGTGTTCTTACCTACTGATTCGTCTTGCCAGCTCACCTTCTAATTATTATTTTTATTTTGTTAAGTTTTTAAAAATTCATTCATTTAGTGTGGTTGTATGTATTGTACAGGTGTGGGTGCCATAATTTGTGTGTCTTGTCTCAGTTTTTATTTTTTCAAAATTAAAAAAAATGATTTATGCATATAGGAGCTATCTGTGCACTATGTGTTTGTTTGATGCCCACAGATGAGGGCATTGGATCCCCCAGTATTGGAGTCACAGATGGTCGTGAACTGCCAGGTGGGTTCTGGGACCTGAACCCAGGTCCTCTGTGAGAGCAGCAATTGCTTTTAAGCAGTGGCTCATCTCTCCAGCCTCTGACGTTATTGTTATAGAGAGCTGGCCATTTATCTGGGACTACCCACATTCTAGGTTTATCTGTGCCATTAGCTTGTCCTCCTCCTCCTATACTCCCTGTGTTCTAGAAGTTAGGGCTAAAGGCTTGATTCAGGGTAAACATTTTTGGCAAGAATATTTCCTTTTTTGTTTGTCTTTTTGAAACAGGGATCTCACGGAAATCCTCCTTTTTCAGCCGTTTGAGTGCTAGATTGTCTGCCTAGCAAGAGTATTTCCATAGATTGCACATATATTTCATATTGTATCACCACAGGAGACATACTGTAAGGATCTGTTTTGCTCTTGTTGTGAGAAACAGGAACTCATATAGCTCAGGCTAGCTTTCACCTGGCTATATAACTGAGAATGACCATGAATTCCTAATCCTGGCTTTCCTTCTCAAAAGCTGGGCTCTAGTCATGTACCAGGGTGTGGGCTTGTTCTGCTATTACCGCTAAGTTTCCTTATTTGCTTCTGGTGCTCCTGCTATAGCTCTTCATTGTAAGATAGGTTAGTTTTCTCTTTGCAATTAGTAAGTAATCCACGAGCTGATGATAGAAACATCCCTTTCTCTAACATTCTTTTATCTGATGATCATCCATGGAAGAGTCATTATGATTTTTTTTAATTCTATCATTCTTTCTGCATTTACTAGTTGTCATTCTCTGTGAACAACTGCTCTCCTCTTTACTGGAAAATAAACCAAGTTCCCCTAGAAAAGCGTGGTAAACACTTAATTCTTTGGTTTTTAATGAGTATTCACAGCAGGAAGTGCATATTAATAGTGACCATTATTACTGTCAAATTTGTTCTTTGCTTTATTTGACTTACAAATATTTAATTAGTCAAAGTTTACAATTAATCAGTCATTACTAGTGTTTAATTGTTTGGCCAATGGAACCATCTTCAAATTGGTTACTTTTTCCTTTTGACATGACTCCTTTGAGTACTTTATGCTTTCTGATAAAGCAAGTCACATCAGTGGGGAGATGAAGTAGAAGCTATTGGTGTAGCACGTGTTATTAAAAGGGCAAATATTTTATTTCATTGAGAGCATATATTATGGGGCTAAGGAGATAATCATTTTGTAAAGTCCTTGCCATAAATGTCTGAGGATCTGAGCATGGCTCCACAGGACTCAGGTAAACAGCTATTCATAATGGCAGAGCTCTGGATTTCCAGCTCTGGGGAAGAGGAGACAGGATTCTTGGGCTGTGATGGCTGGCCAGGCAGTTTAGCCAGTTGTTGAGCTTCAGGTTCAGTGAAAGACTTTGTCTCAAAACACAAAGAGGAGATTAGGCTGGAGAGATGGCTCAGCGGTTAAGAACACTGGCTGCTCTTCAAGAGGACCCAGGTTCAACTGTAACTCCACTTCCAGGGGACATGACAACTTCATACTAATGCACATAAAGTAAAAACAAAACAAACAACAAAGAGATCAAAGACAGTACCCAGTGACAACTTCAGACATCCACACATGCACATATACAAACATATGCACAAAATGAAAGATGGGCTATAGTATAAACTGCCTTTCTATGGGTAATAGTCAAAGAGTTTGGAAGCCTGGCAGTGAGAGTTTGATTTGATTTGCCCTTGTGCCAGGGCTGGATTTGCAGTGTTATTTCTTGGGCAAGGAATCCAAGACAGTTACCAGGATGCCCCTCCCACTATTTATTTCCTTCTTTTCTTCCCACTGGGGCTGGGACCAAGGCCTTGGACATGCTAGGCAAGCGCTTGCCACTGAACTGCACTCCCAAACTCTCTTATTTTCTTTTTATTTGTGTGAGGTACCAGAGCCCCTTAAAGTTTGGGGACCAGGAGGGTAATAAATCTGAATTTCATCTCTATCAGTTTACTTTCAGTAAAATAGTTCTATTTAGATGGTAGTTTCTGGATTACTCATTTTTTTTTCCAGGCAGGGATTAATTTCAGCCCATTTAAATTGTTACAGTCCTAGAGACAGTAGAAATAAATGCTCTTCCTTGAGGAAATAAGAAATCTGGCTGTAATTATGACTGATGAGTCACTTGGTACTTTGCACTTTATTCCTTTTTTAAATGGTGAGCTGTATTTAATATTGCCATTAATACTGTATTTAATATGCCATTTTTCTCAGTCCTGTAGTGGGTCAAAGTAAGAATCATTTGTGTTCAAACTACAGAATGCCATCTCCAGGAACTCTCAGCAAAAGTTTGTTTGTGTGTCTGGTCAGTAAATACTTGAGTGCTGACTGTGTGTCAGAAACTGAAGTTCTGGAAGGGGTTTGCTTTTCAAGGGAAATGGTAAAGTTCCTATTCTCCTAAAGCTTATGGGCTGGTGAACTAGAGCCTTGAGAAGCTCTGGGATCTGTGGACAACTGGAAACTGGTTTGAAGTCTGTCTAAGATGGGACCTCAGGAAAGTGTGAAGTCTGATTTGTAGTAAGAAGTTCCAGGATGGTCAGGAGAATAGTCGTGGTCATGGGATGCCGTGGTACTGTTTGATTCCAGCTCCCTCCTTTCTCAGCCCTGACTGCCCAGCAGAGCAGCTGCTTTAGGACAGGGGGCGTTTAAGTCTGCTTAGTCCATTTATATTTGATTGGTCAGTCTGAACTGGCTGTCATAATGGCATTAGAGGATAACATTCACAGCAGATAGCTTTCCCAATACAATTTAGCTTTGTATTTGAGTCACTGAAGCCTTGGACTTCTGAAGTTTCAAGTTTAGGGCATAAAACAAAGATTTTAAGAGCTATTTAGTGGAGGTGCCCAAAGAATGAGGGAAGTTCAAAGTTCTTTCATCTAGCTGAGGCCTAATAGTTCTAGTTACACAGAGGAACCCTGTCTTGAAAAGCCAAAACCAAACATGATATTTAGTATTTCTTTAGCCAGGGACATCATATTGGCTGGAATTACTGATTACCAAAATCAGTAAGTCATTTTATCACACATTTATCTTTTGCATCCCAGAGAGAAAACACTTAGAAGTTGCCTTTGGCAACTTTGAGATCTCAAGGACAGTGCTACCTACCTTTCTTAAGATAAGTATTTCTAGAACTTTCAAAGGCTCCAAGATGTAGTGAAGCAGCAAAGCAGTTAAAGTATATAATATCTCTCTAAAAGATCCAGAGTAGATGTGGAAGAATGAATGCGTTCACTCAAAGGCCTCTGGGCATTGTAACTGCCCCTATAAGCAGGGAGAGATTGTGGGCTCAGGATGTAGCTCAGTTGGAGAATGTTCTGGCATATGTGATGTCCTGGGTACAGTCCCTAGCATGGGGATTTGGAGTAGAGGGTAGGGGATGGGGAGAAGGAAGGGGAGAGAGGGATGGAGAGAAGGGAAATTCACTATGTCCCTTTCTTAAGACTGTTAAACTGACCCCTCCCCCCCATGATTAAATTAAACAATGGACCCAGAGAATTTAAATTTCCCACGAGTTTCATGCTAGGGGAAGGTAAAGGCTGAAGTACTAATGCCAGCCAGAGGAGGAACTTGCCTCCCAGGAAGAAACTGTACATAGTTCAGAAAGTTTATCAGACCATTACTTTGTAGAACAGACCAGAGCTAAGACAGTGTAGGGCCAGTGTCCGGTGGGATCATCCCATGACCAGGACTGCTTAATTATGATAAGATACCATAATCAAAGCAGCTTATAGAAGCATTTGTTTTTGCTTTTAGATCCAAAGGTATAGTAGCAAATAGCAGGCATAGCAGCAGGCGCAGGAAGCTAGAGGTCACACCATCAACCTAACACATAAAGCACAGAGTGAACTAGTATTAAGGTGAGGCTTTGGACTCTCAAAACTGAGCTGCCGCTCTTAAACACCCCAACTTGTACACTATTGTCCATTTCAGTGTTACCTTATTTCCCCCAACATCTTATTAAACTCTGAACACTTGGTGCTTTCTAGCCCAGTGTTCTAAACTCTCCCATAATTGTCCCAAAACAACGTGCTTAGTTCTATTACAGCAATGCTTCACTCCTGGTACCAATTTATGTGTTACTCTATTGCTATAATAGAACACTGATCAAAAGCAATTTGAGGAGAAAAGGATTTATTTTATCTTGCAGCTGTCAGATGATATTCCATCACTTAGGGAAGTCAGGGCAGAAACTTAAGGCTGGAGTCTGAAGGTAGGAACTGAAACAGAAGCCGTGGAGAATGCTTCTTACTGATCTGCTCAGCCAGTATATTTTTTATACCGTCCGGGACCACCTGCCTTCAGGTGGCACCTTAAACAGTGGGCAAGCTGGCCCCAAAGTCATAAAGATCCTTCTGCCTCTGCTTTCCAAGTGTTGGAATGTAAGATGTGTGCCACAATGCACAGCCATGACACTGACATTCTTATAGTTCATACATCTATTCTCCATCTACTCTGTTTGTTTCTCTCACTTCCCCCCTTTTGACATTTTTCATTTTTTTTTTTAATGTTTCCTCTCAATTAGATTCAAGTTAGGAGTATTTGGTATGATTCTACATGTCACTGCTAATACAATGACCCTTTGAGGTTGTTATTTTTATAGTGACCATTTATAAGTGATCCTAGTTTTAATCACTGGATTAAGTGTTACATTGATTCTTTATTATATAGGTACTACTTGGTACTTGGAACTAATAAGTCATTTACAGAGTGGATTTTAAGTAGTCTTTTCTTTTTGGGGGAGGCAGGGGATGGGATCTCATCTAGTCTTGACTAGCCTCAAATTCACTGTGTAGCTAAGGATGACCTTGAATTTCTGATCCCCTGTCTCTGTGTTACACCTGGACCATGATGTCTGATTTATGTATTTCAGGGATTGAACCAAGGACTTTGTGTATGCTGAGGAAGCACTTTACCAACCAAGCTATGTCCTCATCCCCTTTCTTTTCTGTTTTTTTTCTTTTGGGAAATGGAGACTTACTATGCTGCTCAGGCTGCTTTTGAACTCATGATCCTCTGTTTTGGTTTTCCAAGTGCTGGGATTATAGTAGTACATCAGTGTGCCCAGCTGTGATGCTGTTCTTTTGGCAGAAAAAAATTTAGTGGCTGAACATCATGGAGAATCATGGGTCAACCCCTCAAGGTTTTACAGCTCTTTAAAACACTGTACAGGACCAAACAAAACATTTTTACAAATGATAAGACAGCCTTAGAAGCAGCCAGAGTAAAGTTAAATGAAAATTCAAATCCTAAAAGTGAGACTTCACCAGAGAAAATAGAAAAGCTGATGGAAATAGGCGCCAGTGTTGAACTATTACTCAGAATGTCTGTTAAAACAAGTATTCACACTGACCACACAGCACTGAAGCTGGTCCCTGTGAAAGAGCTTCTTAGAGAATATGCTGTACCGAGATGTGTAGCTCAGAAGCAGAGATGCCTTCTGGGTGAAGCCTGTCTTTGCAGTTTCTGGCTTTAAATATATAACTGGCAAAAGTCTTAGAAATGCAGCTGTTTCTCTCTGGACTGTGTTGAAAATGAATGACAGGCCAAGAGCTACATAGTTTGGAGGTTTCAAATAAGATTTGGCTAGTGACTGGGAAGATAGATCTAATGGTTAAGAGCACTGTCTGCTCTTCCAGAGGACCCTGGTTTGATTCCCTCACAACCACTATAACTTCAGTCATAGGGGATCAAATACCCTCTTCTGGGTGCACATAGATGCAGGACAACATGCAGGCAAAACACCCCTCCATAGAAAAATAAATAAATAAAAAATAAATATTTGCTCAGTTGGGCATGATGGGAAACTTGACTGTGCTAGCATCCATTACCCAATGCTTTTTTTTCTCTACTCAGCCAAAATAATTTGGGATAGGGAGCCTGACGTGGGAGAGAAGCACTGAGAATACAGAGGCACTAAAATAGGAAACAGGCCAGGTCTCGTTTGGACTTTCAGTGAATGCATTAGAAAGTAGGATGAACTGGGGTGAATGGAACACTCCCATACGTTATTCATTGGATCTGTCTACTCAGAACTGAAGAGTTCCCCTATAATAAGGTGACTTGACAGACTGGTCTTAGTGGGTTAAAGTGGAAGAATATATTAAGTGATGTGTCTTGGCTGGCTAGCATCAACAAAGTTATTTTTAACTTCCCTTTCCAGTCTTTTTATTGTTCATGCACTCTTACTAGCTACTATGAGAGCAGTCAGAATTAGCAACTATCTAAAATGAAGTTCCTCTTGTCTCCCCAGTCACTTCCAAAATAAACAGGGAGTAATACTGTCCGCATTTTGTCTCACTTTACTCTGAAGGCTAGCAATAGAGGAAGCATGGATTAGTGTGTGGTGATTTCTAGGCTCTGCCCTCTGGACAGATTCCCCTTTGAGAGCTCCCGCTGAGTGACAGGGCCATGCGGCAGGAGGGCAGCTGCAAGTCTGTCATGGGCAGGTTTGCGTAAATATAGCAGGAACAGGAGTCAGTGTGGGAGATGGATTGTTCTGGGCAAGGAAGTGTTGTCTTTCCTCTGAGAAACAATTTCCTGTACTTCTGGGACTTTTGCTTTTTTCTTCTTTTTTACCCCCTGAGGACAGAAGAGGAGTTGGCAGGGGTTGGGTTCACTTGCTAAATTCTACCTCTGGTTGTCTCACTCTTCCTGCATTTGAAGTTGAGTATAAAAATCAGATTTCAACAAATTAGGAAACAGACCCCAGTAATAGCCATACCCATGACTTAACTTTATTTTTACAAGCTTAAATCCCTACCTGCTTAAAGTCTCTTTTAAAAAGTAACCATTCTTTCTTTAAACCAGACAGGTTGAGAGGCAAAAATAATCATACAAAGAAAATCAACTCTATTGAGAGTCAGACATGAAGCACCAGCTGGCAGGAAACAGCTGGGATGTTTCTCGGAGCTGGATCTACCACAGAACTTAACTCTTCAAGCGCTTTGTTAGCTGAGCTACTAAGATGGCTGCCTTCTTACTAATACTTTGTAGAAAACTAAATGTACTAGAGGTTATATTTTACAATCGGACAGAATTTTATGAACTATAAATCAATTTTGCATTTAAAAAAATTCCTGGCTTAGAGCATAGCTTAGTTGTAGAATGCTTGCCCAGCATGCCTGGAAAGCTGATTTTCAGTCCCAGCACCATACTGAGAAGCTGCTAACAATGGCACACCCTGTAATCCTAACACTGGGAGGTAAAGGCAGGAGGATCAGGAGTTCAAAGCCATCCTTTGCTTTAATAGTAAGTTTAAGGCCAGTCTGGCTTTGTGAGACCTTGCCTCAAAAAACAAAACCAAATCAAAACCAAATTCTTTTAGGTAGACTTATTTTAGAATAGATTTAGATTTGTAGAAATGTTGTAAAGAAGTTTCCAAAGGGGCTGGAGAGATGGCTCAGCACCACTTGTTGCTTTTCTCTGAGTAATCTTGGGTTCAATTCCCGGCACCCTCATGACTCTCAGTCTCAGGGGATCCAGTGCCTTCTTCCGGCCTCTGTGGGTACTACACACACGCACAGTGTGCAGACATATGTGTAGGTAAAACAGTCATACACATAAAATAAAAATAAATATGATTATAACAAAAAGTTGTCATATGCTTTACACTTAGCTTCTATTATATATCTTACATTAACACAATACTTCATACAGTAGTTCAAGTCTATGCTTATTCTAAGGGCCGATTCTCTTCCAGAATCTACCTAGCACCATAGCCTCTTCATGGCTGTGACAGTGTTTCTTTTTCATGTGGATATCAAGATGTCCACAAAATAGACTGTGCCTTTTAACATATTTCCTTTTTACAGTTTAAACTTAGGATCCATCCAGGAGGGATGGTGCACACCTTTAGTCACAGCACTCGGGAGGCAGAGGTAGGCAGATCTCTGTGCCTAGTCTATGGAGTGAGTTCCAGGACAGCTACGGCCACACAGAGAACCCTGTCTTAAAAAAAAAAAAAACCAACCACCACCATCAGCAGCAAATTCCTCAGGATCTACAAAGATTAAGGTCTGAATAGTGTTGTTAAGAACATGTGTGTGTGTGTGTTTCAGTTCCTTGGGTGTATACACTCAAGAATGGAATTGTTGGGTCATATGACGTTTCTATGTTTAACTTTGTGAGGAACTGCCAAATGGTTTTCCTTGGCTTTGGAGCCATTATTTTACATTCTCATAAGTGCAGAAGGGTTCATTTGCTCTACATTCTCACCAAACTCGGTTGCTTTCTTTAATTACGATAGACAAGGTACTCTCTACCTCAGAGTTATGTCCCTAGCCCTGTTAAAAAAAAAAAAGATAACTTCCCAAGCTTTTGAGACTGAATTGAGCTTTGGTAATAAAGCTTTTTCCAGCTCTGGGTTTCCTGGCAACATCTTTTTTGAAGTAACTGGGCTGCTCTTTGGGGCCCAGTGTTTTAGATTTTGGTTTTTGTACTTAAAAATTAAGAATGAGTCTTGTGGTTAAGGTATAGCTCCGTTGAGGGAGCACTTGCCTGTTATGCTTGAGGCCCTGGGTTCAATCTCCAGCATTTAAAAACAGCAACAGAAGACAGTTTTCAGCAAGTACAAGGATCATAGGGGGTTGAAATCTGACGTTTCTGCAAAAAACAGAAAAAGACAAAGTTGCTGGGCCAAGGCAGAGGCAGGTGGATCTTTGTGAGTTCCAGGAAAGCTAGAACTACTGGAGCTACATAGTGAGATCCTGTCTCCACACACACAATAAAAGGTGTCAGTGTCTTGGGGTGGGATGTTATTTATTTCTGATTTGTTCTGCCATTAGATTCCTAGACCACATTATAGGCTGAATCATGCTAACTATGCAACAGTGTCAGTTTGTTTATAGACATTTTATCTGTCTGCCTATAAAATCAGTGCCTTTTTCTCATTGGCAGTGCAGTACTGATGGGGCATCAGACACATATGCTAAGCTCTATCACTGAAGTACAGTTCTTGGCCCCAGAGTAACCTAAAGAGGGAGTTCATTCCTTTTCTCTTTTCCCTGATGTGGGATTTTTTTTTTTTTAAGGTCCTGTCTCAGTTGTTACTGCCATTTGTATGTGTGTGGTGTGTTGTATGTGTGTGTGTATGTGTGTGTGTTGCCAGAGGCCACACCTAGGACCAAACACATGTGTTAGTGCACTCATTCCACTCTTACTATAGGTTATATCCTTAGCCTTCCAGTACTACAGCCAGTCCAGCCAGATATGGGGTTGCTAAAACAGGCAAGGAAGAGTTCAAGGCCAGCTGAGTTTGGTTCTAGGCTAATCGGGGCTACATGGTGAGACCCCGTCTCCAAAGAGAGAGGAGAGGGAGAAAGAAAGAAAGAGGACACACTGGAGCTACTGGCTTCTTGCTTTTCTCTAGAAATACTTTTTCTGGGTTTTTTGCATTATTCTTTTCAATTTACATGTTGAATGATAGATTTTCTAGCCTTTAGAAATATTGTTTTTAAAGTACTTAGTATTTGCTATGTAGTTCCATACAGTACCATAAATCAGAATATATTTCAGTATTTAATGCTACTATTGGTTGTTTTTGTTTGTTTGTTTAGTAAATTTGAACCAGTTTCAAAGTAAGCAGTTGGTAGTTCTGAAATATCTTTCCACCCATCAGTACATATTGGTGTTGGGTTACGAATGTATCCTAACCATTTGATCAAAGTCAGGCTTTGAGTAAGTCAGGTGTGGTGAATGACAGGTATGTCTGGATTTGGTCTTGGGAGATTCGGGGATGTGGAAAGCATAAGAACCACTACCCATCCACCCCCTTTCTGTAATGTACTGTGGTCTGTAATAGGTTGAGTTGTAACATTCATTAAACCACTCCTCACCTTCCCTGTTTTCAAAGCTTATCAGGATGAGTTTGATTTAGTTATTTGGAACCAAAAAGGCAGTTTGTGGAGCTTGGTCTGGAGCTATGTAGCTGTAATATATCAGAGATCAGACTTAGGTCCCAGTGGGATTATTCCTTGGCTTTATTTGCCTGGAAGTATACACAGGAGCCAAGTGGTATGTATGGAAAGCTTTGCCGGAATGCAAATTGAACACATTTTGTTGGGACCTGTAGGGGATTTTCACTGCTTCATAATTTTTCAAAGGTTTGTTATACAGCAGACAGCTAGCTACTGCCTCTTCTTTAAATCTGTAAATCCCCCTCTTTTTCCTGTTCTAAAGGTCAGATTTTTTTTGACAACTGTGTGCAGGAACAAGATTTGCTAAATCCCTTCATTTTTATTCATACAAATATCAGAATTCAGTGAACATCAGTTATCCAGCATTTAGAGGTAAGGAAAACTCAGGGAGAATCTTGTGAATTTCAACTTAGTGTCAGGCCTGTGTCTCTAGGGATAAATCTGCTTCCTCAACTTTACCCCGTAACTGATCTCATAAGAGACAGCCCTCTCACTGTGGCTTCCTTGTATTCGGAAACCCATCTTTAATTAACCCCATGTCTGTAGAGCTAGGAGATAGATAATATAATTAGCAAGAAGATAATTATTTTTGTTTTGGGCTTTTCTCAAGGAGTCTTTTTGACTATGACAGTGTTTAGATTAGTGTTGGAAAAGATAGATAATTCCTTTCAATGAAGCCATTTCTTTATCCTTTCTTAACTTTTAGTGATACCTTAGGCTCTGCTCATTTTTAGTTTGAGGATGATTCTTTCTCATTATATTTATTTGTGTATGTATGTGTCTTTGTGTGACAAGAGTGTTTGGGCACACGTTCTCCTGTAGCAGTGATATGTGAGGTCAAAGGATGACTTGTGAAATACTGTTTTCTCTTTCCACCATTTAGGCCCCAATGACTGGACTCAGGTAGGCAATCACTTAGTCCATGAGACATCTCACCAGCCCAGATGATTCTTTTTTATTTAACAGTTCATCAAATACTCATATTATCATACAGTATAGTTTTCTATCCAACTTGCTTAGTTTGATATGCTGTCTATTACTGTGTAGCAGGAATATGGCAGCTTTTTTTTTTTTTTTTTTTTTAGTATTTCAAAAAGTTTCTGGGAGTCAAGAATTTGGGGGCTGCTTGGCTAGTAGGTAGGTTCTTTAGGATACCAACCAGGGAGACAACCATTTAAAGGCAGCACTGAACTGGAAAGTTTATTTCTAAGCTCATCCTAGCATTTGTCAGAGGTCTCGCTTCTTCATAGTGTTGGCTTCTCAGTAGGACTGCTAACCACATGGGTGTTGGCTCACTCCTAGGATATGGTCTAGGGGAGAGTGAAAACAGAAACTTAAAATGTGTGTGTGTGTGTGTGTGTGTGTGTGTGTGTGTGTGTGTGTGTGTGTGTGTGTATTTGTTGCTGGAAATCAAACTTAGGACCTCATGCTTACATGCTAAGCACATGCTTTATCACTAAGCTATATATCCAGTCCAGAAGCCATACATTTTTTCATTGTTTGAGAATTTCATACATTCATATAATGTTTTGATTAAATAGAACTTCCTCCCCAGTTTTCACCCCTTAATTCCCCATGTGCTGGAATTAGAGGTGTGTGCCACTATACCTGGCTTGTGTGCTCTTTAAAAATACTTATTTTTATTTATGTGCCTGTGTGTATGTATGTACATAGTAAGATAAATTTAAAATTACATATGTTTACTGGAATTTAATGATATATTTTGTGGGTTATTTTTTTATTTAGTGTGTGTATGTGTATGGGTGCGTATATATAGTGGGAGGTGTGTGTGTGGAGACAATTTAGAGTCAATTCTAATTTTTCATAGTTGTAGATCAGGGTTATCCAGCTTGGCAACATGCACCTTTACCTCCTGAACCATTTTGCAGGCTCTGGAGTTTCTAGTTTGTGAATATTATATTCACCTTACACTTACCTCTTTCTCTGCCTCTTCAATGGAAATGTCTCTTGTCTCTGATATGAGCCATGATATATACTGCAGTGTTAGTTGCTCTATCTCTCTTGTAATCTCAGCCTTAAACACAAGTAAAAACTCCCTTTTTCTTTAAAATAAGCCTGGCAAATGTGATCTACCCATTTTTCTCCTTTTTTGGTAGACTCACTTCCTGGCATCTGGTCAAGGGAACCATCTCCTCCTAAGAGTCTTACATTTGGATTTAGATAATTCTTAGCACCCCTTCAACCTATTTGCCACTGAACCTTTAAATTTTGGTGCAAATGAACTAAACTGAACAGTTACAGGGATACTGTGATTCTTTTAAATAAAATACAAAATGACATGGTTTTGAGATAGTCTCATATATTCCAAGCTGCCCTTGAACTCCATATGTAGCTGGGCTGACCTTGAACTTTTGTGCCTTTATGTGATGTGATGCATGTACCCATTTTGGAGTGTGCATGTGTTTACATATATGTGTTTGTGTATAATAGAAGCCAGAGATTGGCTTCAGTTGACTTCTTGATTGCTGTACATGCTGTGTGTGTGTGTGTGTGTGTTTATACACACATGTATATGTGAATGTGAGAGCCCATGCACATGTACAGATCCCAGAAAAGGATGTTTGATGTCCTGCTTTATCATTTTCTCATTGAACCTAGAACTTGCCTGGCAGCTAGCAAGCCCTTGTGATCTTCTTGTCTCCACCCTGGGGTTACAGGTGCACATATAACCTTACTTGGTTCAGGTACTCAAGCTTATTCAGCAATTTCCCCATTGAGCCATCTCCCCAGCCCCATATTTTAAAATTAAAGACTGAAGAGTGTATGTCTTATAACCAAGGCTTGCTTTAAACCTTATGAAACCGAAAAAACTGACATTCACCTTCCTCCGTTTCCAAAGGGGTGAGGTTA
The DNA here is from genome assembly GCA_033318265.1 of Phyllotis vaccarum. Taxonomy (NCBI): domain Eukaryota; kingdom Metazoa; phylum Chordata; class Mammalia; order Rodentia; family Cricetidae; genus Phyllotis; species Phyllotis vaccarum. The sequence continues at coordinate 15,522,259 of JARWLC010000004.1, read as the reverse complement.
CAGGTGTTTTCTCTTCCTTGTCTTGTTTATGTTGTGCTTAATATTAATCCCAGGGCTTTGTGCAAGCTAGGCAAGCACTCCACCAATAGGAATTTGCCCAGTTTGAATTCTTTTTGAATATTATCAAGGAGCTCCGTAATCGAGATTAAAGTCTTCTTTTTATTTTTCTCCTCCTCCAATTCCTTCTGTTTTCTTCTTCTTGACACTGGATCTCACTACATAGTCCAGGCTGGCCTCTAACGTAGAGTGGTTGGAAGTGCTGAATGCTACCAGTGTCTTTCTTAAAAACCATTTTGACCATTTCTGTTTAGGGGTGTGTATTGCCCTAGGAATTGAACCCAGGGCCTCCTTTATGCCTGGTAAGCACTATATGAGTTGAGCTTTACTCTAGCCTGCTGTGAGAATGTTGATTCTTACAGAGGAGTACTCCTGCATCACCTAGTTCATTGAACTATAGAAGTGACAGGTCCTGGATGAGTCTTTGGCTCAGGGTGTTCATGGGGGCAGTGAGTGTGGAGAATAGGCAATCCAAGATGTAAGGAGGGTAGATGAGGACAAGGCTGACACCAGACCTATAAATACCTTAAGGCCTCATTTAGTGCTTTGAAATAGTAATTAGGTCACTTTTATTGTCTTCTCCAAGTTGTTTATTGGTTGGCTATGAAGACAAGGCATTAGAGCTTCTGGAGAGAGTACTACTGTCTTTGACTCCAGAGAACTGATAGTGGGCTAGGGGTGTAGCTCACTTGATAGAACACTTGACTGGCATCACAAGGCCATGGGTTCAATCTCTAGCACCTCAGAGACCAGGTGCATGCTTTTAATCCCACCACTCAGAAGGTGGGGTTAGTGGAGGCAAGAGAATTGGGAGTTCAAAGTCATTTTCTACTATATAGCAAATTCTGGAGTCTTGACTAGCCTGTAACTCAGCTGACCACAGTTTTCCAAGTGCTAGGATTACAAGCTTGCACTACCGTACACAGCTCAATTCTCCTGTTATAGACAGAAAACAGCTCTTTGTAGTGAGGTGAACGGAGTGATGTTATGTGCATACGAGTGCAGGAGCCTCAGAAGCTGCATGGATCATCAGATTTCCCTGAATTTTGAGTTGCAGGTGGTTGTGAGCCACTGAACCCACTGAACACGGGTAGTTGGGACTGAACTTGGGTCCTCTGCAAAAGCAGTATGTGCTACTGCTGACTTATCTGCATCCCCTCCTAGATTTTTTTAAAAATGAGGTTCTAGTTTCTTATATTTTCTTTTTTGTTTTTGGGGTAAGGTGGGAGTCTTCTTGTTTTCTTGTTATTAAAATAAGAAAGTTGACCAAATGATTTCTAAAATCCTTAAAGCTGTAAGATTCTAAGGATCTGTTTTCCTCTGTCATACAACTTTTGAAATATTTTCAGGAGGATTCTATTCCATATGACTGTCATTACAGTGTACTTATAATGGAATTTTTGATGTCAAAATATTACATAATATAATTTAAAAGGGAGATTATGTACAATCTGTACTTATGTGCATTTGGAGGCAGCCTAAAGCCCACATTTCCTTTTGTGTGTTTATTGTGCACGGTGAGCATTCTGAATCAGAAAATCTAAAATAAAAACAATGCCATGAAGTCCAAAAATGTTTAGCAATGACTTGCCACAAGTAGAAAAGTATGTACCTGACTTCATGTCATAGGCTGCAGTAAAAATACTCAAAGTATTATATTGTATAAAACTATCTGCAGGCAATATATTTTATATAACATATATTAGGACACAACTGAATTTTGTGTTTAGACAGTGTGCCATCTCCAAGATATATTATTATGTTAATACAAATGTTCTAAAGTTTGAAAAAATTCAAACATTTCTAGTCTCAAGTACTTTGAATAATACTCAATTTACAATAACATTATTTCAAAATATGGTTTCAGTTATTCTCAATAAACTAATATATTGCTAAAAGAGTAAAACAAAGCATATACCAAATAGGATGCATCCGTAGTCTAGCCAAGTTTTTTTTTTAGCTGATTTTTAGTCTGTGTTCTTTAATCTATTCTAATTAGCTTGACCTACAGAAGAATAATAAGGCCAGAGAGATCATGGTTTGAGCAAATCACATAGTTCATTAGCTGAGAAAGCTAGAATCTGGGTCTTCCGATTCTTTGTCCATATGACTGAAATGAGAAAATGAGGGTTTGGAAACTGGAAAGATAATTCAGAGTTTAGTACATTTGCTGTTCTTTCAGAGGAGCCGGGTACCATTCCTATCATCCATATTGGTGACTAACTAACCGTTAGTAACTCCACTTACAGGGAATCTGACACCCTCCTCGGGCCTCCATAGGCACCAGGCATGCATATGGTATACCTAGATACACATAAACAAAGGTCATACACATAAAATAAAATAAAATAAAATAAAAATAAAAATAAAATAGGGATTTGCTTTGTTATTTTTTGAAAGAAAATAAGGATCTGGTTTTACTTGGCAGTTTTATTTCCTTAATTATGTATTTTAAATTTTGTTGTTTGTTTGGTTGGTTCTAGGATCAAACCCAGGGTCTTGTGCATGTTACATTCATGCTGTACCACTGAGCTACACCCCTAGCCCATCCAACCTTAGCTATTTGTTATTAGAACACTGGCTACAAATTCAGCCTTTTCTCCTTTTTTATAAGGTGATGGATAAGACATTCAGTTTTAAAGCCTAGTAGAAATCCCAGCCTAAGGATGGTTTTATTTTTTTCAGATGACAAAGAATTGTAGAGCCCAGGTAAGTAAATTATAAGCATAAAAGTTAGGCTAAAAAAGGGTATGTGTGTGTGTGTGTGTGTGTGTGTGTGTGTGTGTGTGTGCATGTGTGTGTGTGTATGTGTGTGCATGCACACGCTTGTCTGTGTGTGTGTATGTAGGTAGGTAGATGAAAGGGGAATGGGTTGATACAAACATGCATGTATATGGAAGCCAGAGAGAAACCTCAGGTGTTCCTCAGTTTTTTGAGATACAAGTTCTCACTGCCCTGAAATTTGTCAAATAACCTAAGTGAGTCTCCAGAGATTCATCTGTCTCTTCCTTGTCAGGTTTGGGATTACAAATGTATGCCGATATCCCCAGCTTTCTTTATGTGAGTTCTGGGATTAATTGAAGTCCTCATGTTTGCAAAGCCAAGTGCTTTGCTGATTAAACTATCTTCCCAGGCCTTCTCTCTACTTCCTACTTTTCTTGTGTGTGTGTGTGTGTGTGTGTGTGTGCTTATGTTGGTCTGTGTATATGAGTGCAAGTGTCTGTGGAGGTAGAGGAAGGGTGTTGTATCCCTTGGAACTAGTTACAGGCATTCTGAGTCACCTGATATGGATTCTAGGACCTGAGCTCAGATGCTCTGCAAGCAGAATGGTTTTTTGTTTGGTTGGTTGGTTTTTTGTTTATTTATTTATTTTTTTCAGAGGCAAGGTTTCTCTGTGTAGCCCCAACTCTCTGAGAACTTTCTCTGTAGAGCAGGCTGGCCTTGAACTCAGATTCACCTGTCTGTGCCTCCTGAGTGCTGTGTTAAACGTGTGAGCCATGCACACTGTCGTATGTGTTCAGTTGCTGAGTGATCTTCTCTGCTCTTTTCACTTTATTTTTGAAACAAGGTTTCTCCTGGCCAGTCAGTGAACCCGTTTCTAATGAGCACTAGGGTTCTAGACACAGACCACTACACCTGTATTTTTCATTGGCCCTGGTCATCCAACTCAAGTTCTCACCTTGGATAGTAAGCATGTCACAAAATGAGCCATCCCCTTGACAGAACCAAGCCTAGGTTCTGCTTCCAGAGCAAGTTGGAAAACCATGATTTGAGAAACTTTGTTTTATTTGAAGCTTTAGTTAAAAAACCTGATATGCTGGTTTTGTGTTCCTCTGACAATATACTCCAAAGAAGCCAGTAAAAGAGGAAATATCATCTTGTCTCACAGTTTCAAAGGTTTCAGGCCATGATTTCTTGGCTAGTGTTTCTGAGTCTGCTGAGGAAAAGCATCACGGTGGAGAGGGTGTAGTAAAGGAGGCCTGTTTTTCCTGTGACAGCTATAGTGCAGACAGTGAAGAGGAGCCTTGCGGAAGATGTCCCACCTTTCAAGGCACTCTCAGTGACTTACTTCACCTCCTAATGGACCATTCAGCTATGAACTCATTAGTGGACTAATCCATTGGTAAAGTTAGTACTCTTATAGCTCAGTCACTTCTCAATAACAATGCCAGCTGAGGACCATGTCTTCATCACATGAGTATCTGGGGATATTCCAGAGCCAAACTGTGACACCCATTAAACTAGGCCTGGCTATTAAAGAAATAGTTCTGTACTGACATACAGGTTCACAAGCAAACATTAATTGAAGCAAGGTTTGTTGAAAGCACCAGAAGAAAGTAGATTGTCTTACAGATAGATAGATTTGAATAGTCTTTCTATGATTCCAGTCTCTCTCTTTTTTAAATTTCTCCTCCTCCTAAATATTCGTGTATTTTCCTATTTAGACCAAAAGGCTGTCAAAGGGGAAGAAATGACTTTTAATAATTCTCTTATGTGAAGAATTTGAAGTTATTTTGTAACTTTATAAGCTTTTGAATTATACTGGGTTTCCCCAAAGAACCCTCTAATTTTTTTAAAGCTGGGCAGTGGTAGTGCAAGGCTTTGATCCCAGCACTTTGGGAGGCAGAGGCCGATGTATTTGAGTTGGAGGCCAGCATGGTCTACAGAGCGGGTTCCAGGCAGCCAGAGCTACACAGAGAAGCCCTGTCTGGAAAAACAAAATGAAAACAAACAAACAGCAAAGCACCCCTCATTTTTGTTTGTTTGTTTGCTGAAATAGGTTCTTGCTTTATAACCCCAGCTTTGCTTTCCTGTAATTTACTCTGTGGCCTAGGTTGGCCTTGAACTCAATCCCACTGCCTTATCCTCTTGAGTTCTAAAATTACAGGCATATGCTAATAGAAGACTATAAGAACACCAAAGTTTTGTAAACAAAATTTTCAACAAGTAACACAGAATTCCATATATATTACCCTTGACTACATAGAAAGTTTGAGGCTAGCCTGAGCTAGAGACCCTAGATATGGGTTTAAAAATTTTAATATAAATTAAATGAATAATAATCAATAAAATGAATATGTAAAAGTAGACAGTTATAAAATTTTAATTTTTTTACTGTTTTATGTGAATGTTTTGACATCATGTATGTCTGGATATCACATGGGCACCTGTGGGGATATGATACTAGAGGACAGATCTACCTCCTCCTGTCTTTTGGTTTTTTTCCCAGACAGAGTTTTCTGTGTAACAGTCCTGGCTGTCCTGGAGCTTGCTTTGAAGACCCAGGCTGGCATTGAACTCCCAGAGATTCTTTTGCCTCTGCTTCCCAAGTGCTGGGACTAACAGTTTGAGCCATGGCTTCTTCTGCCTGCACCGTCTTTCTATGCCTGCCTTAAATACTTTCATTGCTCAGTTAAGGCATGGTACCACCACTACCTACCTGGGAGCCTGGAACTCCTTCTGTAAACTAAGATGACCAAGAATGCAGATTGGATTAAGGGCATAGGTCACCACTCCTGGGATATTCCCTGTGCTGGATTTAAAGGTGTGAGTTACCACTGTCTGATCCTCCTAGACTGACTGTGGGTAGATCCCTCTGATATCTCCAACTGTTTTTATTATATTTGAAACATATCCCCACAGGCGCTTGATGCCTCCTAAGAAGGTGTTATTCCCCCTGGAAATAACTGGAGTTGCAGGCCCTTGTGAGCCACCATGGGGGCTGGGGATTAGTTGAACTTGGGACCATTGCAAAGTCACAAGTGCTCTAAACCACTGAGTCTTCCTATTTCTCCAGCCTTCTTTTTTTATTTTTTAACTTTTTACATCTGTTTGTTTTATAGTTAAAAAATTGCCATAGGATATAAAAATTAAAAATAAGGGCTGGAGAGATGGCTCAGCAGTTAAGAGCATTGGCTGTTCTTCCAAAGGTCCTGAGTTCAATTCCCAGCACCCACAGAGTGGCTCACAAGCATCTGTAATGGGATCTGGTACCCTCTTCTGGAGTGCAGACAGAACACTGTATACATAATAAATAAACAAATCTTTAAAAATAAAAGTCTACCAAGTAGGTAATATATTAATTATTTTTGATATTTTTATTAAATATAATGACATCATTGAAGGGAAGAGGGAGTAACATTTCCTATCACCTGCATGAATATGGTCAGTAAATAGAAACTGAGTCAGATTGAGCGTGTTCTCAATGACTTGGCAAGTGCCTTGAGGTCTGGAAGGTAAAGGAAGGTTAGGCTTAGTGGGATATCTTGACAGTTGGCTTCTTTGCTGGCTGCGTATTATTCTTCAACAAAATGGTTTTGGTCTCAGAAACTTGAGTGCCTTTCACTGGCTTCAGAGAGATTTACAATCTGGATTGATCAAACTGATTAAAGAAGGGGCTGGAGGTGTTTCTCATACATGTGCAGCAGCCGTGGCTCAAGCCATCTCTTCCCACCAGCCAAAGCCTCTGAGTTAGACCATGACAGCAAGGTGGTGATGGGGTGGCGCTGTAGTCACACCAGCAGTAGGAAAGAAGCTGTAAGGTACATGATTATTATGAGTGTGTACGTGTCTGTGCATGGGCATGAGCATGGCTGTAGACACCTCAAGGGTCAGGTGTCAATCTCCTGGAGCTGGGGTTACAGACAGTACTTAACCACCCAGTGTGGATGCTGGGAACTGAACTTGAGTCCTCTGCCACACCAGTATTTGCTGTTAACCACCAAGCCATCTCTTCACCCCAGAAAGTCAAGTCAGGTGTTTGTCTTGTATAGGAGCTCAGATTCTGAATCAAAACAAGTTGAATTAACAGTGCATGGATCTAAACCTTAAAGTGACTGCTAGTGGGCATTCACTGGTCTTTGAATTACTTTTGTTTTAAATAATGACATTAGCATTTAGGATATAGGAGGCAAAAAGAGTACTTAGAGTTTATGGCACAAAGCCTTAGTTGAGGAATGACTTCATTTTTTTCTAATTTCTTTGTACCAATGACTAAATTTCAACAAAGCTCGGTTATTTGATTTACTTCATAGCTCTTCTGTGGTCTTGATTGTTCTGAAGAACTTTGCTCATTGCTGTGAGAAGACAACACCAAAGTGGCTGTCCTTACATTTCACTTTGGTTTTGGCTTTTTTAGTTTTCTTATTTTATATTAGACTAATTAGGATAATGCTATAAAATATGAGGGGATCAGTATTGTAAAAAAAAAAAAAATCATCATACTTAATTGTGCACCTTTTCTTCCCTCTCTCCCTCCTTCCCTCCCTTTTTTTACCTTTCCTTCCCTCCATCCTCCCTTACTCTTCCCCCTCCTTTTTCTTCTTCCTCTTCTTTATTTTAATTAATTAATTAATTAATTAATTAATTAATTATTTTTAATGTGTAGCCCTGGCTGTCCTGGAATTCACTGTATAGACAAGGCTGGCCTTAAACTCACAGAGATTACCTGCCTCTTCCTCATGGTGCCTGAACTAAGAGTGTGTGCCACCACTACCCGGTAGTTGTGCATCTTTCTAAATACAGTAAAAATATTCAATTAAACATTTCAAAGTATTAATTATTTGGTATGTGAATTATATAATCAAATAAGTTAATAAGAAATGCCATACACATTTTAGGGAATTCCTTGTCTCATAATGATTGGTCTGAGTATTATTTTAGTTTTATTTTAAAATTTTTCTCCTTATAGGCTTTGCATGTGTATTGTTTTCCAGTGTTGTATTTTTGTAGGATTTCTGTGTATACAGATGTGTGTGCTTCTGTGTCTATATGTGTTTCTTGTGCTTTTTCTTTGCCTATTTTTGTTTGTTTTATCCTATTTAAGTTTGCTTTTATTTTACCATTATTTCTAGATTACTGTTTGTATTCTGATGAAACAGAGAAAGAAAGAGTGTGGATTTGGGTGGGTGGGGAGTTAAGAAAGATCTGGGAGGAATTAGGGAAGGCGAACTATAATCAGAATATATTGTATGAACAAAAAGAAATGCCAAACCGAATCTAACCAATAATGCTAATGCCTGTTGTTCTATTGGTTGTGGTGGCACCCAGCAGCAGGATATGCTGAAGAGGTGGAAACAAGAAGATCACAAGTTTGAGGCTAGCCTGGGCTACACCTTTTAAAAGGGCCTGTAAGGTGGCTCAGAAGTTAAGGCATATATTGTGAACTGAGTTTGATTCCCTAGAGCGCTCAAGGTTGTATTCAGAAGTTTCTGGTATGGCCTATCCCCAAAGTCCTGACCCATAGTCCCTTGGTCCTAAAGAATCACACAGAGGCTTATTAACTAGAGCTGTTTGGTCTATGGCTAAGGCTTATTACCTGCTAACTCTTATATTTAAATTAACCCATATTTCTTAATTTATGTTTAGCCATGCGGCTTGGTCCCTTTCTGCTCAGTGCAGCATTCTCATCCTGCTCCACTCTGCATCTCAATGTAGTCTGCTTTTCTCTTCTGATTCCCAGAATTCTTCTAGTTGCTTGCCTCTTCCTGTCCAACTACTTGACTAATCAGCATTATATTAAACCAATGGGAGTGACAAATATTTACAGTGTACAAAACTATAGTCCCACAGCACAAGGTAGAAGGGGAGAACCAACTACAGAAAGTTATCTTCTCCCCTTTACATGTGCACTATCACAGAAAATAAATAGCAGCAAAAGTTTTGAATGGTCCTGTTGGCCCATAGGCAAAGTCTAAGATCATCCTCAAAGGATGGAATAGTTAATGGTTCTGATTACTGGTCTGATTAATGGTCTAATCTGCTAAGGAAGTAAGATCATCAGTAATTTTTCAAGGGAGGAGGTTTGGGGCAGGACATCACTTAGTTTAAACACAATCTTAAACCAGGTATAGTGACATGCTTTCTAGATGTGAGTTTGAGACCAGCCTGGGCTACATAGTGAGCCACCCCCTCAAAAACAAACAAACAATAACTATAACAATTGGATGATGTTTTTGCTCCCATCCCCCAACCGGATACTGAGCGCCAACTATAGACATTTTTGGTTACTACAAGTCAAGGAGATGTGTGAGTGCTCATGTACCAATACATGTAAGTGAAGGTCAGAAAACAAACTACAGGAGCCACTTCTGACCTTCAATACATTAAATCTTATTCAAGACTTGATAATTTCAATTTTCATATTTAGATCTTTTATCCATTTTGAATTATTTTTTGATACCTTTACAGTTGAATTATAGTAACATTATTTCTAAATAAATTGCATTTAATTTTTTTCATTTTATTATTTTATGTGTGGGAGTACTTTACCTTCATGTATGTCTGTGCATCATGTGTGTGCAGTGTCCTCAAAAGCCAGTACACAGTGTTGGAGCCTCTGGAACTGGTGATACAGATGGTTGTGAGCCACCATGTAGGTACTGGGAGTTGAACCTTGATTCTCCAGAACAGCAGCTAGTGCTCTTTACTGCTCAGCTGTCACTCCTGCCACAAACTGAGCAAACTGTATCTTGAAAGTTTCTATAGAAAGTCCAGGGAAGCCAAACATGGTGGTACACAGCTGTAACACCCTTCACATGCATATGGATGTCTAGTTACCCTCTATTTTTATTGAGATTACTGCTCTTTTTTCCCCTTAAACAGTCTTAGTCTCCTTGTCACAATCAGTTGACCATAGTGACCTTAGGGTAAAACTGCTTTACTTGAGTGTTTGTTGTAGCCCAGGCTGGCTTGCAACTTGGCAGTTTTCCTGCCTCATCCTCTGAAATGCAGCTACATTCCTGGCTGAAAAATCTTATGTTTGTTTGACATAGGGACTCATACAGCCCAAGCTGACTTCAAACTCACCATTTAGGCAAGGATAACCTTGAACTTTTGGTTCTAATGCCTTGACTTTCAGGTTCTCTCACACCTGGCTTCCTGGCTAGAAAGTCTTGATGATTCTCTATTGGTATAACTATTATGAATAGTTCAGAGTGTTTTCATATGGATGCTGTTGTGCCTGAGTAAGAAGATGCTAAGGGTTAAGGTGTTGGAGGAATTCCTGCAGAGCTACGGCTGGTTTGATTCTAGAGTGTTCGTTAGTACCTAGGCTTCCTTAATCTGCCCGTTGTGGTTGCTACCTTTTATCTCCAGTACTTTCTGTGTGAATCTTGTCTGAGAGTTTTTTAAAGGTGCAAAGCCTGTGCAAACTCAGATAAAGAATACCTTGGGTTTTCTGGATTGTTCCTCCACCAAGTTTGCATGTGTGGATTGTTATAAATCCTCAAACAAATTTATGAGGTAAGGTTGAGTTTCTTTTCTTTCCTTGTTACAGATGTAGAAACTGAGGCTTCAAGAAGTTTATTTACTATGATCACATTAAAACTAAGATTTGAATCTAGGTTTTTATGACTTCAATGTCACTGTCTTTAGAAAGAATGAGATCTTCACCTACGTATGTGATTGAGTTCTAAGAGAGAGAAACGATGGGGCTGGAGAGATGGCTCAGGGGCTAAGAACACTGGCTGCTCTTCCAGGGGTCCTGAGGTCATTCCTAGCATCCACACAGTAGATTATAACTGCCTCTAACTCTAGATCTTGGGGAATCTGATGCCCTCCCTCTTCTGCTCCATTGACACCAATCAAAACACCCAAACTTGTAAAATAAAGAATAATTTTTGTAATAAAATAAAGCTGAGCATAATGGTACATATCCTTAAACAAAGTACAGCAAGGCAGGCAGATCTCTGAGTTCAAGGCCAGTCTAGTCTACAGAAGGAGTTCCAGACAGCAAGGGCAACACAGAGAAATCCTTTTTCAAACCACCTCAAAAAAGTATAATAATGTTTTTTAAAGGAGATGTTAATCCATTTCCTAGGGCAATTATATTATTATTATTATTATTATTATTATTATTATTATTATTATTATTAGCAGCAGCAGCACACGTGTCTGATAATAAATGGAAATTCTACATAGCCTCTGAGGAGAGTCAGTTTCCATCTTTCAAATAATTTACAGCTTAATGTCAGCTAAACTTAGTAACATCTCCCATTTGTCCATGGCAAGGATATTCTTGGCTAGCTTTGCATGGTCATTATAGGCCTTCTCATAGACTCTTGAAATGTGATGTGGCTATCAAAATGTCAGCACTTACCTGCTGTCCACACTTCAGAGACCTGGTTTAGTTTGCAGGTCAGTGACTTAGTAAATGAAGAAACAAGAACAGCTTTACGTCTGATCCAGAATATATGCCTTAGGGGCTAGAGAGATGGCTCAAGAGATGAGAATATTGGCTGCTCTTTCAGAGGACTTGAGTTCAATTCCCAGCATCCATATGGCAGATCAAAGCCATCTGTAACTTTAGTTTCATGGAATCCAACACCCTTTTCTGATCTCCAAGGACACCAGGTGCATATATGGTACACATACATACACACAAGCAAAACACACATAAAAATAAACAAGTAAATCTTAGAAAAGAAAATCAAACGAACAAAAACTGAGCCTGCTGAGATGGCTCAGCCAATAAAGCCTCTAAGCTAATGACCTGAATTTGATCCCTGGAATCCACATGGTGGGAGGAGAGAGCTCTGACCTCCACACTCATGCCATGGTACCTCATCCATCCCACCCTCACCACATAGATAGTTCAAATTTAAAATATGTGACAGATATATTGAATCCTAATATTCCAACATTTAGAAGTCCTTTATTTTATGATTCTCTGAAAAATTTTTGTATTTTTAAATTTTATGGTGCAGAGGATCAAACCAAGAGCCTTCCACGGTTAGTTCTTCTAACCCTGAGCTACACTTCCGGTTTTAGAGTAAAACAAAAAGGTTCCAGTTCTAGCTACTGTAGCTATTAGTCACAGTACTCAAGTAGGCAAGGGTTTTGTTTGTTTTCTTTTAGTTTTTTGAAACAGGGTTTTTCTTATGCTGGGATGAAAGGCACGGGTCATGGCCGCCATCAGTACCCGACACTGTGGCTCTTTTCCGACATGTTTTCTACTATACTGGGAATAAGATTTTCAGTTCTATTGTAGCCTGTACATTAGTACTTCCTGCTGGTCATAGGTGCCAAGGACCTCACTTCCCACAGCTCAGTTCCTCAGATGTCTTGTCAGATGTCCTTTTAATGTATCTAATTATGCTCCTTAGTGGTTAAGAACTTTCATGTTATGAGTTCAACCTATTTATTTATTTTTCTCTCCCACCAGATCCTTGTTCTTTACCAAATGCTAATCTTGGGCAGAGATGCTTTCCTTTGTTTACTCATCCTGAGCTGTTTGGCACTCATGAAATGTGAATATATTTGGGTCCCACAAAACACCCCAGAAATGTGTAGCTTATAAAAGACGCAAGTGTTAAAATGCTGTTTGTGCTGGGTAGTGGTGGTGATACCTTTAATCCTCGCACTTAAGAAACAGAGACAGGTGAATTCGAGGCTAGCCTGGTCTACAGAGTGAGTTCCAGGACAGCCAGGGCTTCACAGAGAAACTCTCTGGGTTTCAAACAACAACAACAAAAACCCAACTAAACAAAACAAACAAAAATGCTGTTTGTAAACCAGAATTCAAGCTTAATTTGAGCTTGTATCCAGAGGACTCTGGGGATGTATATGAAGCAGCAGAGGGAAGGGGTTGTTGAGGGTATAACTAAATGTTAGAGCACTTGCTAGCATGTAGATGCCCTTGATTCCACCTCTAAAACTTAGGTTATGAGGGGTGTGGAAATACAGTCCAGTGGTTGGTGCTTGATGCCATGTTAGCTGTAGTTCAATCTCCAGCCAAGCAGGGGAGAGAGGAGGAGAAGGGGAGAGAGAGGAGACAGAGACAGACAGAACAGGAGACTGAAGCAGGAGGATTGCAAGTTCCTAGGTAGCCTGGGCTGTACAGAACTGAAGGCCTTTAAGGCTGTCCTGGGTTGTATGTGAGAATCTGTCTTAGGGAGAGAGTGGGAGATGGGGGAGGGAGGGTGTTCTAGTGGCAGTCACAAACACATTGTATGACAGAAGTTTTCCTGGGGAAAAGCAGCACACATCTATTCATCCTAGACAGGAATTCCAGACCAGACCAAAGTATGGATACCATCTGTCCTGGCTAGTTTTATGTTAACTTGACACAAACTACAGTCACTTGAAAGAAAGAACGAATGTCAATTGAGAAAATGCCTTCATTAGATCCAGTTACAGGGAATTTTTGTTCTTTCTTTTTTTAAAAAAAGATTTATTTATTGTGTATACAGTGTTCTGCCTGCATGACAGAAGAGGGCACCATGTTTCATTACAGATGGTTGTGAGCCACAGTTTAGTTGCTGGGAATTGAACTCAGGACCTTTGGAAGAACAGTTAGTGCTCTTAACCTCTGAGCCATCTCACTAGCCTGGAAATTTTCTTAATTAGTGATTGATGGGAAGGACCCAGCCCATTGTGGTTACTGCTATCTCTGGGATAATGATCCTGTTGTTCTTAGAAAGCAGGCTGAGCAAACCACTAGGAGGAAGAAGCCAGTAAGCAACACTCCTCCATGCCTTGCATCAGCTCCTGCCTCCAGGTTCCTGCTCTGAGTTCCTATTCCAACTTCCTTCATTGATGAACTAAGATGTAGAAGTATATAAGCTAAATAAATCCTTTTCTCCCTTTTGGTCATATAGTCACCCAAAACTAAGGTAGCAGTAGTAACGTTAAACTAAGACACCAGTAAAGTCCAACTTAGTGAACCCAATGAGTTTATTGGGGTTACTTCAGAAATATGGGTTGAGGAGTCACTTACAGGAGTAGAAATGACTCAAATACAGTGTATTGCCAGAGCCCTCTGGAGCACCCTGCACAGCCTGCAGGCTTCCCAACAGGTTCTAGATGCTTCAGTTGGACTGAACCTCTTTTAGGTAACTCAACTGGTCTCTGCTGCTTCCAGGTAGCAGGTCTGGGGTAACACTATTTGCAGCTTATGCGGTTTGGCTTCTCTTCTTTCCAGAGGGACTCTCTGCTTTTATTGCTTACTCTGTCAAGGAGGGGCCTAGTGAATCTGGTCAGTTTCAGGGACTTCCTGAAGTTCCATCTTACTAAGGAGCTTCCCTGTAGGATGGATGTTCAGTTTTATAGGAAACTATTAAACACACTTAGTAAGTAAAATGGTCCCCATAGAACTTATATGAATCAAAAAAATTAAAATACTGCAAATTTCCTAATAGAAGAATGAGTAAAGGCTTGACTATTTTATTATAGAAATTATCTGAGTAATCAACAATGCAATGGTGGGGGTTGGAGGCTATGGAGACATGGCTCAGCAGTCAAGAGTATTACTTTTGGAGAGGACCTTAAATTAGTTCCCAGAGCACAGATCAGGCAGCTCCACAGCCACCTGTAATTCCAGCCTCCTCTTCTAGCTTTCTTCAGCACCTGCACTCAGGTACACAGACCATTCTGAGAGTGAGTTATAAATTGGAAAGTAAATTGTAAATTGGCTACTTCTATTAGAGCTGAATTTCTATGAACCAACAAATTCTGTCTAAGGATATGCCCAAAAGTAATTTGTGCGTCTTTACCGAAAGATGCGTTTGAGAATGTTTTTAGCAGTGCAACAGGAGCTTCAAAAAAAAAGTAAACTATCCAAAGTCCATCAGAAATAAAAAAGTTAAATAAGATGCAGTAAGTATATTCTTATTGTGAAATATACTTTACAGCAATAAAGTGGGCTATAGCATATTATAATGCATAGGCATTTTTCCCATGTTGGTAAATGTTTCCAGTGTGGATAAAAGGAAGCCAACATAAAACAAATTGTATGATATTACTTATATAGACTAGAACCTCAGATGTAGCTTAGTGGATAGGTACAAGTCTGTGGGTTAGCCCTCTAGCACCAAACAAACTAAAGAATTGTTTATATAAATGTAGTCAAAACTGTCCAGTGATATTAGAAGCCACATTCATGGTTTCTTTTAGAGGCTTTGCAACTAGAAGAAATCATGATTGAGTTTTTTGGATCCAGTACTTTAAATTAGAATAGTAAAAGTGAAGATTCATTGAGTTGTATACTTAGGATATTATATATTTCAACTTAAACATGCTCTTAAAGGAGCTGGAGAGATGGTTCAGTAGTTAAGAACATCTACTGTTCTTGCAGAGATTCAGGTTCAATTCTAGCATCCATATGGCATCTTATAACTGTCTGTGAATCCAGTTCCAGAGGATCCAATCTTCTGTGGATGCCTAAACATATATGGTACACATACAAACACTCAGGCTCATACTTAAGATTAATTTTTTTTTAAGAAAGCATTTACTGATCTTCTAGAGCATTTGCATTCATCTGAAGGCTCATAACTGTCTGTAACACAAATTTCAGGGGAACTGTCACCCTCTTCTGACCTCTATGGGCAACTTATATGAAGTGCAGTATATGCATGCATATACACACACACACACATACACACACACAAAGGAATACACATACGCAAATTCATATATACATACACATAGGCATATACACATGTTCATACATACTTAGGGGGGAATACACAAGCATACATACACATACGCAAACTCATATATACATTCATACACACAGGCATATACACATATACACACACACTAAAAAATAAATCTTGAGGGAAACCTTTTTCCTTAAAAAGAATATTTCTCCCTTGATGTTCCTCTTAGGAGTTCTTTCTTAATTTTCCTTAAATTATGTTTTCTCTGTTCAAAACAAAGAAGAAGAAAACAGAGAAGGGCTTGTATTTGGAGATTCTGAGCTGGGCTCACTCATTAGCTAAAGGATTGCCCAGAGTTAAAGGCCATCTTGGTTTATGATAGTGAGTTCCAAGCCACCTTGGACTATAGATGAGTTCTTGACCCCATTCCTGGCGAAGAAATTATTTTCAATTTTAGTTTAGTTTATTTGTATTTCTAGTTTATGGGAAAATCTCCTACTTTTGGTTCTTGGTTGTTGTTTTTTTTTTTTTAATTTAGGAGAAATATGACCAACTGTATTTTACATCCAACATACAGACCTCATCTTCTTTGTTGAGCTTGAAGAATTATGCTGGAGACTGTGGAGTGGAAAGGACACCATGTGGATGGTTAAGAGGGTTTAGGGGAATTTGTAGTTGATAGAAATGATGAACTGGAAAGGTGATAGTGTATCTGTATTCTTCATTCAGATGAAATCTATGTTTATTGTTTGATGTCAGAATAAAGAGTGTTAATAGCTGAAAAGAATCTTGAAAAAGTGGAAAAAGTTATTGTGTGTCATGCTTTTTGTTCCCAAGAGATTGCATTTTCAAGCTAGCTTCCTAAGATGAAATTGAAGCTGTATTGCCTACTTGGTTTAATCCTCATTTAGTTGTTCAGCTCTTCCTATTGATATAATACACTGCATTAATATTGCCTGTCTGCCATGCCTGTAAGCTAAGATTCTTATTAATTTTATATTGGGTTTCTGTTAGGTCATTTCTATCACTGGCATCCCCTAAATGAAATATGCATGAAGATTGGTGTTTCAGTGGATATAGTAGATTACCTGGGACTAGTAAACTTGGAGGAGTATTAGCCTAGAGGATCTTGGAGATTTCACTTAACTATAAGGGGGACTGTTCAGTTTGTGGTCCCTAAACCAAGACTTTTCATTACTGACCACAGCCGCATTTGCAGTGAGACTGAGGAAGAAGTTGGTTTTCTATTTATTAGAGGTGACATGGCCAGTGGGGCAGTGGCAAAGAGGCCATGTTGCTCTTGCTAAATATACATCCCTGACAGTTGGATAATAGGTTCCAGGAAGTTCAGTGGAAAATTAAAACAAAGCAACATTTATAGCTGATTGAACTTGAAAAGCCATTTTGGTATTGAATGGCAAATATGTGGACTTCAGCATTCCTAGTGCCTGAGGCATCCTGCTGGATGGTCCTGTCTCATGTACATGATGGCCTGGGGACTCAGCAGTGTTCAGGGTGCTCTCCTTTAGAGGGTGCTTTGAAGAAAAAATGCTTGCTGCCAGAAGTCTCCATTGCATAGACTTATGTAACATAAACTGCCTGTATCTGGGAGTATCTTTCCTCTCTGATAGTTAGAGGACCTTCTTGTTAGAAGGACTGGAATGTCTGGCAAGAGACAGGGAGCTCATATGTGCTATAAATACTCTTAGTCACCTAAGGAGGCTGGAACTTCAAGCAGATTATTGTGATGTGTTCACATGAACTTAGCACGGTACCACTTCTGATTAATGTCCTAACTTGTCCTGAGGGTCCTGGCATAAACTTAAAGTAAAGTCAACTCTGCTATGAGAAAGCTTTGGATTCACATGTGAGATAAGACGCTGTAGGACATGAGAAGTGAAGGAAGAGTTACCGGGACTGTGGGTTGAGGGACTCGCCTTTTTTAGCTGTCAAGAAAACTCTTTTGCGTGTTTGTTGCATCTGTTACAGGGAATCTTGGTGACTGACTTGTAGTCTGGGAAAGTTTAAATGTTTTATTTGGAATATGGTAATCCCATATGAATTATGAAACTGATGGTGTTTTTCAGCTTGACTTTCCTCACAGATTCAGCTCTTCCCATGGTACTCTGCACCTGGTATTGTCCTCAGAGTCACAGAGGAAGACCTGTCTTCCGGTGAAGTGACTTGGTTGTGTCCTAATAATGTTTTCTCAGTCTGCATAGTATACTAGCACCATATCTGCTTCTGAGCCTATTTGAATCCTAAACCATGTGCTGACCTGTGGTACACTCAAGGTTGCTTGGGTGGGTTTTTCTTGGTAGGCTCTAAATGGGGAGATTAGGGCCAGCCTATGAGGAAATGCTGGTTGGCTCTGTGGTGTCTTAGAGATGCACTTCTTCCTAGTGTGTGCTCGCTTTGGCAGACCAAAACAGTAGCTCTGCACATGAATCAAGAGTGACCCAGCTGGCCTAGCATTTTGTATACACTAACAAAGAATTGAACAGTGAACAAAGGAAAGGTCTCATGACTTGAAAGTGCATTCCATGTATGATAGAAGTTGGGTTATTTTTTCACCTTTATGGAAGGGAAGCAATACTCCAGTGAGAAGTTTCATGTTCTGAGTACACACAAGTAAATCTATATTGCGCTTGGTATAGTACTCTTTTCCTGAAATAGGAAAGTGATTTATGAGGTGTGGGCTCTTATGTGAAAGAAAACAAAACCGGCTGCTATGTGCCCATAAAATTCCTGTGCCATCTTGGTGGTATGGGTTACAAGAAGAAGATGAGCAGGCCCACTGCCCCCCCCCCACATACTGGGGCTCAGCTGCCCCAAATACTTGTGATATTGAAGGCTATTTATGACCTCTTTTGGACTGGGATTCACTACTCCTCATCCTGGTAGGTGAAGATTTGCAGGCAGAACGTAGAAGCCCTCATTAATCTTCCTGGTCTTGTTGAGGATATCTTGCCGACTGGAGCTACTATTGAAGAATGGATTGGCCTTTTCCACTGAACTGCAATAGCTCAGATTAATATTAATCCCTTTAATGCCACAGTTCATGATATAGTCATTAGGTGACTTGGAACTAATCCTATCCACCTAACTAGTGTGATTTATTAAATACACATAGAGATCGAGTCTGAATACAGCTAGTCAGAATCAGCAGCAAATAAATACCTTTGTGCATCTGTATTAATGCTGGTTGATTGGGGCACAATTGTAGGCTGACTGGGGAGAAACAGGGCCAAAGGAAACTGCTCTCAGAATCAGTAGCATTTGCTCATTCTACCCCTTAATTTACACAGCAAAACTGATATCAACTCATGCAAGAGAGTTAGTGTCATAACAAATATACGAAAAACTGAAGACAGGCTGAAATTAAGAAAAAGATTCCTTAAACTTTGAATGATTTTCTCCTATTCTACTTTACTACCCCTCCCCTGCCGTGTGTGTGTGTGTGTGTGTGTGTGTGTGTGTGTGTGTGTGTGTGTGTGTGTGTGTGTGTGTGTGTGTGTTTTCCAGGCTGAATCTAACTAAACTCATTTGTAATCTTCCTAATTATGGGGATGTTCCACCATGCCCAGCTTCCTTCCTTTCTTCCTTCCTTCCTTCCTTCCTTCCTTCCTTCCTTCCTTCCTTCCTTCCTTCCTTCCTTCCTTCCTTTCTCTCTTTCTCTCTTTTTCTTTCTTTCTTTTTTTTTTTTTTTTGAATAATGTCTCTGTGGTGTCATAGAGATACACCTTCTTCCTAGCATGTGCTCGCTTGGACGGACCAAAACAGTAGCTTTGCACTTGAATCAAGAGTGACCCAGCTGGCCTAGCATTTTGTATACACTAACAAAGAATTGAGGCTGGCCTCAAACTCATAATTTTTCTGCTTCAACCTCTCGAGCATTAGGGTTACAGGCATGAACCATCACTCTTAACTTTCTTTAAAGTTTTAAAAGTAACTATTCAAGGCAGAACATGGTTCTGGTGATACAGACCTATACTTCCAGCAAAGAGGCAGAGGCTAGAAGGATCCTGAGTTTGAGATCAGGCTTAGCTATATAGACTAAGTAGATGGCGCAGTGGTTAAGAGCATTTGTTCTTGCAAAGGCTCCAAGTTCAATTTCCAACACATATGGTGTTCCACAACTGTCTATACCTCCAGTTCTAGAAGATCTGACACCATCTTGTGACCTTCTCTAGAGCCAGGCACATACTTGGCGCACTTACAGTCAGTTGTGAAGGCAAAACTCAGACACATAAAAATAAATCTGAAAAAAAGTAGCTTTTTTTATTTGTTTGGGTTTTTGTTTTGTTTTTTGACAAGGGTCTCACTGCAGCCCTGGCTTGTCTGGAACTAGCTATATAGACCAGGTCAGCCTCAAACTCAGAAATCTACCCATCTCTGCCTCCTAAGTGCTGGAATCAAAGGTGTGTGCCACCATCATCATAAAAGTAACTATGATTGAGTTTTCTGTGACTTCTAAGGTTAGTAGTAATAGGTCCAGGCACTGTTCACATTGGGTTTATCTTTCACCTTCCATGGCTTCAAGGCTTGATTTTTTTTCTTTTTGAAAGGGGCAAGAAAGTAGAGCAGCCAGGCCTCCCTTATGATAACAATTCTCTTCTCTGGTGTTCTTGCCCAAGCTAGCAGAATCATAATTTCTTTTGTAAATAATTGAGGTTTATCATTTTTCTTTCTCAAACCTCCTTTTCTTCCCCCTCTTTGCTCTTTCAGCAGAGATAGCATTAATATGGAAAACATCTACCTAGCTGGCTTCGTTTAATCAGGCAAGTCTGACATTTGTGAAACCTCTCATTAACATTTTCCCCAAAGAGCACAAAATGGCCTCCCATCCATATACAGCCACCTCAAAGTTTAGGCTGTTCTCCATAGCCATTGGCAGGCTCTTCTCAGGCCTATGTTACTTCTCTACACTCTCATATCTGGCCAACAGCCACTGGTCACATGTGTGGGGACCTTCTGTTCAGGTGTTGCCCCATTCCTTATAAACATTGCTTTTTACTAGTTTAACCTGGGAATAACAAGATTTTTTTTAAAATTTATTTAATAGGAAGTTGGGGTGTATATCTATTTCTTCAGTACTTCCACATGTCCTTTTACAACTAATTCAAGAACACTAGTTGATAGCTACCATATTTATAATATATTTTACCACAGCATAACTAACAAAAGCAAAGACACCTTGTCCCTCTCTGCCCTCCAGGAGCTTATAAACATCAGTTAGCTATCAATAGAATATGATATAGCAGTCTATACTAAAGCAATAGCATTCTAGGGGAATACCAAGAAAGAAAAGACAAGTTCTGAGAGTAAGAAGTTAGGGCTAGTTCCTTCGTTGAAACTGAGAACATGAACTGTACAGAGCCAGCCTTAGACTGAGGAGGGTCTCAGTTTATTACCATCAAAACAAGACTTGGCGTGTTGGTTATTTTTGTATAGCTTGTCAGTGAAGAGCATACAGGGAAAAGGGACTTACTTTGATTTTAAAGACTTCCAGCCACTGCATTTGCCTCCATTGGCTTTATGACCATGGTTAAGTAGAGCCTCACCATAGCAAGAGGGGGAAAGAGGAGGAAAATGGTTACTTAATAGCAGGCAGGAAGCAGAGAGGGGATAAGAGACTGGGAGTCAGATAAATTCAAAGACCTACCTCACTGCCTCCTCCAGAGATGTACCTCCTAAAGTTTCCTGAACTTTCCACAGAGGTGCCATGCTGGGGACCAAGCAGTTAACAAATAAAACTGTGAACGATGTTTCCCATGTACATCATCACATCTGTATATCGTGAATCATCCACTAGGGAGTGACTTAGACTCATAGTGACAATAGTATGTCCTGTTTTACCACAAGGTAGTATGCCTCCTTTCTTCACTCCTTTTTCTACTTTATTCAAAAGCAAAGTCCCATGGTACTTTGTGTTTCGTTTGTTTTCGTTCGGTTTTATTTATTTTTTCTCGAGGCAATATTTCACACAGCTCATGTTGGTGGTGAAACTGTCATGCTGAAATGTTTCATCTTGGCACCCTCTCCTAATTGAGTACCACTATAGCCAGCTTGTGTGCTTAGATTATGCTCTTGGGTTTAAATTCAACCCCCTTTTCTTCCCTCTGGACTTTTGTTTGTTAGTTCTCTTGCTTTTGACAAAAGATACAGACTGCTTACACTTGGTAATTTCATTTGTCCTCTTTCTCTTATGTTTTCCTCACATTTTAGTGAGTATTCAAAAAGTATTAGAAACAGAACCATCTAGGTCTTGTGTGAGCCAGAATTTTAAAACTGTGGGGCTGGGGATATAGCTCAGTGTTAGAGCAAATGGTAAGCACACAAGCACCAAAACAGAATGCAAAACTGTAATATTTTTCTGCTCTACATGGAGGCACAGCCTTTGGGAGGTCGAGACAAGAGAGTCACCTGAGTGGAATAATTCAGGGCCAGCCTGGGCATAGTTTTAAAACAAAACAAAATGAAAGAAATATATGTCTAGGTTACCAAGTGGCCTAATGATCAGAAATCTTAGTTACTGCATTTCAGAGGTAGGTCATTTCTAGGGACTTGGGAAGTGACTTAGTCAGTCAAGAACTAACTACTTAAACATGAAAACCTGAGTTCACTTCCCAGCAGCCACATAAAAATCTGTGCATGGTGGTATGTACTTGTAATTCTAGTGCTGGAGTGAGGTGGGGGGGGGGCACACAAGCAAATCCTTGAGGCTTTCTGACTTTATCAGTGAACCAAGTTCCAGTGGTCTCAGTGATAGACTTTGTCTCCAAAAAAAGTGACAGCTTCTGAGGAATAACATTAAAGATTGACATCTGATCTCCTCCACATGTGCCTCCTCCCCCCAACCCAACAAATTAAAAATAAAGTAATTTTTTTGTTTTATTGTTTTCTTTGTATAGCCCTGGCTATCCTGGGCTAGCTCTGTAGACATCTGCCTGCCTCTGCCTCCTGAGTGCTAGGATTAAAGGTGTGCACCATCACTGCCCAGCATAGGAGAATTTTTTAAAAGCTTATGTAAATATAGGGAGAGTTAGTATTTTTATATTTGACCTTTCATCTGTGCTTTTCTATATAAAGAGTTCTTTAGTGATTTCAGTAAAAATTTTAAGTTCTTCCCCGTTTATGTCTATTTCTTATTAAGCTTATTCATACATATGCATATAATTTTTAAAATTATTTATGTGCCTGTGTGTGCTTGTGCATATGAAGGCAGTGACCATGAAGTCTGGCAGAAGGCATCAGATTTCTGGAGCTGGAGTTACAGGCTGCTGTAGTTACCTGATGTGGGTCCTGAGAATCAAACTCAGGACCTCTGGAAGAGCAGGAAGCTCTTAACTGCTGAGCCATCTCTCTAGCTTTCTATTTATACATTTTGGTGGCTAATACAAATAAAGTTTTCTCCATTATAGTTTTATTTTATTTATTTATTTTGGTGAGGTTTTGTTTAGTGGTCCAGGCCTAGAATTCTTGGGCTCAAATGGCCTTCTGCCTCAGCCTCCTGAATAGTTGGCACTTCACACAACGCCTCTGCTCCCAGCCAAAGTAGCTTAACTAATACTGACTAATTCCTCCTGTACTCCTGTAATGTAGCTTATAATATGCCCGGGACAAAGGAACTACCAGCTTTGTTTTTAATAAAGCGCCAATGGCTTCGACTATCTATTGCTGTGTAATACTTGACTCTAAAATTTAAATGTGACTTAAAACCACAGCCATTTTATTATAGCTCACAATTCTTTAGGGCAGTTTTTCTAATGGTTCTTCTTGGCTTCTTTTGGTACAGCACCTCCATCTTCAGGGCTCTTTCCTCCTGTCTCCTTTCTCCTGCAGAGTCAGCTTTGTAAATGACAGTTCATATCTCCAAAATGGGAGGACCAAAGCTTCTTTAGTGCATAGGCATGAAAGTCATAGATTGTTGTTCCCAGATTTAAGGCCTACTTCTTGTGGAGGTGTTCCTTATCTAGACTAGGCTTTGGAAACTCTCCTAATCATTTGTTACTTGCGCTTCCCTTTTTCCTTTATTATTTTTCTTCCAGGTATCCACCATAGACACTATTGTAGTCTAGGTTCCTTAAGCATCTTTTATCAGGTCAATTTTCAGTACCAAATAGTGGTATTTGTTGTTAGGAGAAAAAAGTCTGTTTGAAAAAGATAGCAAAGGAAAACTTTTTTAGTGTGTCCATCTTCCATTTGCTATCTTGGGTGAAGCATAACTCCCATGGACAGAAATAAAGAGTTCATTTGAACATAAAATAGTAGGCAAGGAAACAGGTGTAGATGTGCTTTGTTGTGAATTCTGCCCACTCTCCAGGAAGACAACCTCCCCCTCTCCTCCCCAGCAGAAGTCTATCCCTTCTTCCATTACAAATCTTAAGATTTCCATCCTATGCTGGTCCAAGTAGAAATGAGGGAGAATATACTTTTTCTTTTTTCACGTAGTACATTTTCTGTTCTGAGCTTAAGTGTGCACCAAGTAAAAATGTATAGTCTTCCTCCCTTCCTGTCCCTCACTTAGTCTGAAGGAAAGCAGCAGGTGATGGAATGCATAAAGGATGGGGTGAGAGACAGAGGGGAGGAGTTTTTTCTTATACACTATGGATGTTGCTCAACCAAATGCTGTGAAATTGAGTCAGAGCCACAGCATGTGTTTCAATTTTCCAGGGAATTTCCTTTTCCTAACTGTAGGTTTAACCCTTTCCATAAGGCCTCTCTTAGGGCTCTGCATCTCCTGCTTATTTCCTGCCAAATGGCTATAGAGAAAGGCATTGACTTTGAAGTTAGGTAGACATAGGTTCAAATCCAATCTCTAGCAGACATACCTTACAGAGTTCTTTTAAGAAGTAAGTTAGATGATGTATAAAACGCCTACCACAGTGTATTCATTGCACACAGTATATACTTGATGCGTGTTCGTTCTTATCTGTAGTCTACCTTCTGCAGTTTTTTTCAGACAGTCTTGCTGTGTGTATTTTTGAACTTTCAGTTTCCCTCTGCCTCAGCCTCCAAAGTGGTGAGGTTACAGTTGTGTATGCCCTCTTTTTGCAGGGGAAGGGGTGTGGCTCAAGAGGTTACCTCAGTGCAGAACATCAGAGCAGAACGATGACAGCTCTGGGATCAGGGCTCTGACTTACTCATCAATGCTATGGCTGTAAACTAGGGTGTTTTTTTTTTTTTTAATGTTTTATAACAGTTATTTATTTTAATGTTTTTATTACATTTATTTATTGTGTGTACATGTGTTGAGATGAGAGGAAAACTTGCTAGAGTTGGTTCTCCTTCTACCATGTGGGTCCTGGAGTAGACTTAGGTCGTCAGTCTTGGTGGCAAGTGTCTTAACCACTGAACCCCAAATCAGGTGGTGCACACAGGCCAGTAATCCTGAACACTCCAAAGCCAAAAGCTGAGGGATCACAGTTTAGGCTCAGGCTCTCCTGGATGATATTAGATTACATCTCTAAACAATAAAAGGTAAGTTAGATTCCAAAGGCACCTGGGCTCACAATATGTACAATTAAAAATGAATTTTAAAGCCAGGCAGTGATAGTGCCTTCCAGAGGCTGGTGACTCTCTTGAGTTTGAGGCCAGCCTGGTCTACAAAGTGAGTTCCAGGATGGATAAGGCTACATAGAGAAACTCTGTCTCAATAAAACAAAATAAATAATGAATGGAGGAAAAAAAAGTTGTTCAAGAGGTACTGAGATGGCAGCCCAGCCATCTGTGTGAATCATAATGGTGGGTTGAGAAACCAATTGTTTTTCTTCTGTCTTCATTATTATTCAAAGTAGGGAGCCTCATCCCCAGTGTTCCTAGCCTTCCCTCCTTTTCCTTCCTTCCTTCCTTCCTTCTGTGATACTGGGGGCCGGAGGTGGGGGGTGTCAAACCAAGATCTGTACTCATGTTAGACAATTTCTCTACCACATGTGCGCACACACACACACACACACACACACACACACACACACACACACACACTGTTCCTTTTTGTTTTTCCAGGTGTGATTAACATACAACAAAACATATAAAATTTTTATTTTAGTTAATAAGTTTGGGTAATTGTATAAACCATATAACTACTGTTTAATAATCTTAAGAAAAGATACAGTTGGACATGATGATGCAGGCCTGAAATTCCAGCACTCAGGAAGCCGAAGCAGCAGGATTCCAAGTTTGGACCACCTTAGGCTAATGAATTCTTAACAGGTTTTGGTAACATAAAGAGACTTTGACTCAAAAATGGTATCAGAATAAAAGGTAGAGAACATTTTCACCATTCCCCAAAGTTCTCTTATGTCCCTTTTTATTCACGTGCCACAAACTGTATTAAAAAATCTAAATCTTTTCACAATAGATTTTGTTTTGAGATTTTATATAAATGAGGTGATTTATATGTAAGTTTAGCATGGTTTAGAACTTCAGATATGTTATTAGATCAGTATTTTGTTCCTGAACAGTATTTAATAGTAGATATACCAAAAGAAAATATCTAATCTCTTATTGAAAGCTGTTTCCATTGTTTACAGTTTAGGGTTATTGGCTCTATAAATATCTATCTGTCATCTGTCTGTCTGTCTATCTATCTATCTATCTATCTATCTATCTATCTATCTATCTATCTATCTGTCATCTATCTATCTTTCCAATTTATCTATCATCTTTGTTAGCCTGTTTTTGTTTCTTTTGGGTAAACACTTAAGAGTAAAATTACTGGGCCAGAAGGTTGCATCTGTTTAATTTTAAAAGGAACAGTATTTATGACTCTTCCTCCCCTCCCAGCTCTCTATCTTTTCTTTCCCGAGGAAGCAAGCTCTTTAATTTAAGGATTTGGCAGGAAAGAAGTCGCATCATCAGGGTCTCTGTTGCCAGAGCACAGTCGCCTGAATTGGACACTTAAAAAACTGAAACAGGTGTTTGAAACCCTATTCCAGCCTCTGTATTTGATGCCACACACCCCTCCCCAGAGGCTGAGGCTTTGCCAGCAGAACTCAGGGCGAATCAAATGTATGTTGGATTAGAGACTTTTATGAGTCAAGGACTCTAAGTATATAGTAGCCTGTTTTGTTTAAAGAGGTTAAAGAACATTGTTGTGTAGGAAATAGTACTTAGTGAGGGGCAGTTGGCTGTGTGCAGGTAAAAGGTCTTCTTCCTTTATACTTGTTTGCTACCTCTACCTTTCAGTCTCCAATTTGTGTGCATTTGAGTCAGTACTCTCCCTACTAATGTAAGATTGCCAGAGGCCCCTTAGCCAGGTAAGCATTGGTATTCTCTATGTCAAACATGGAGATAAAATATGCCTTAGTAAATTGTTTTTGTTGTTGAGATTATGTAGCTCTGGCTGTCCTGGAACTTGCTATGTAGACTAGGCTAGCCTTGAACACAGAGAGATTCCTTTGCTCTGTTTCTTGAGTGCTGTGATTAAAGACATGCACCACTACACTTGGCCCATTTCTTTATTTTTAATGTTTTTGTTTTAGCTAAGCTTTTGGATTATTTATCCTCATATGCCAATATTTAAAGCAGGAAGCTGAAGGGAGGGTCTGAATTCCCAAAGCTAAATGATTTAATGTATCATGTTCAGTGAGTTGAAACCAATAAGAATGTGATTTTACTTCCTCTCTCTCCTTCCCTCCCTTCCTCCCCCACCTTTTTTTCTTAACAAAATCTCATTGTGTAGTTCTGGCTGTCCTGGAACTGTGTAGACCAGGCTAGCCCGAAACTCACACCCATTTGCCTCAACCTTTCTGGTTTGTAACTGCTTGCTTGCTTCTCTCTCTGTCTCTCTCTCTATCTCTCTCTCTCTCTGCTTTTTCCAAACAGTGTGTCACTCTATAGCTTGATGTCCTAGAACTCACAGAGATCACCTGCCTCTGCTCTGCCTCCTGAGTGCTGGGATCAAAGGTGTGTGCCACTATACCCAGATATAATCTACTTTCTTAGAGGGCAGCTTCAATTGAGGATTTCTAAAGAAGGTTCCCAACTCTAAATCTTTTCTTATACTGATTTGAAGAGTCCAAGAAGGGAAGAAATAGACTTTCCATGCATACCAATCTGACTTTCTCCACAGCCCTTGAGAGGAAAAGCATTTCGGAATTGAGTTCCTCTTTTATTGGCATCCATTCCCTTTAGTGCAAATAGAATGTCTTCAGGCATTAGTCTTAGAGCTTGCTACTGGGCCACGTCATGTGCATACTGGCCTTAAACAGTAAGCAAGGATTCAAAGGCTAAGGTTATCTCAACCATATTTTGTTTTCATTAAACTGTTAACTAAGCTAGATTTTTTGATACATAGTTATTTATGTGAATTTTAAGAGTGGATCTGTGTAACTGCCACTACAGACAGGATATAAAATAGCTTAGTTACCCCAGAGAACTCCCTCTGTCTTCCCATTATAGTCACACTCTTCAACCATGATCTGTTCTATCAAATGAGCTATGTCCCCTACTTTATTTATTTGTGTGTGTGTATATATATGTGTGTAGTATATGTATATATGTATTCATATTCATGTGTGTACCCACATCTGTGTGGAGGCCAGAGGCTGATATCTGGTGAAGACACCTTCTGCTAGGGCAGGTCTCTTATTGGAATCCAGAGTTTGCTAATTTGACTAGGCTCTGAGGATCCCCTGTCATTAACTCCTGAGTATTGAGATTACAGGCAGGCTTCCATACTTCCCTGACAATGAGGAAGTGCTGAGATCTGAACTCATGTCCTCACCTTTGCTTAGAAAGGGTTTCACTGAGTCATCTCTATCTCTTACGTTTGTCTTGGTTTTGTTTTCTGTTAGTTTTGAGACAGGGTCTTATAATGTAGCCCCAGCTGTTCTGGAAATCAGTATGTAGACTAGGCTGGTCCTGAACTCACAGACATTTGCCTGCTTCTGCCTCACAAGTGCTGGAATTAGAAGTGAGCACCACTGTATCCAGCTGTTTTTATTTTTGACCAAGTTCAGTTTTTAAGTCTTACTATGTAGCTCTGGCTGTCAGTATGTGTCAGACCAGTAGGCCTTGAATTCAGAGACTAAAGGTATGCTCCACTGCCTGGCACAGATGATGTTTTGATTTACTATCTGAGTTTACTTGGCCTTTCCCCATGCTTTTTTCTTTTTCTGAAAGGTTTGTAGGCGCCCCCCCCCCCCCCATGATATTTTAGTCGTTTTGAGACAGGGTCTTGTTGTGTAGTTTAGGCCTTGACCTGGCTATGTATGTAGCCCATGCTGGTCTTGATCCTGCTGCCTCTGCCTCCCAAGTGCTGGGATTATAGTCATGTACCATCATGCTCAGTTCTTACCAAGATCTTGGCTGAACTGATGTTTGTTGAAATGAGAAGTTTAAATATTTTTGCATTTGGATGTCCTGTTCCAATAGTTCTCGTTGAGTTGTCTTTTTATTGTCTTAAAGTCAAAATATTTCCCAACTTTAAATAATATTATCCAGTGTTCCAGTTCTTTAGTCTTTCTAATCAATTTTAACATAACCTTGTCTATATTTACAAATAATCTTTTTAATAAATCCAAAAGAAATGCACTGAATATGCAGATCAGTTTGGGAAGAAATGGCATCTTTTTAATGCCGCCTTTTTATGAAGATGGTATGTCAGTCCATTTATTTATACCTTTTTTATTTCTTCTATCGGAAATTGTGGTTTCAGCATTCAGGTTCTGTAAGTGTTGTTTTAAACTTATACTTAAATATTTACTCTTTTAATTATTAATTTTATATATTTGTTTTACATTCTGACTGCAGTTTCACTCCCTCCTCTTCTCTTAATCCCTCCCCCATCTCCTCTGCTCCCACTCCCAATCTACTCATCCTCCATTTCTCATCATATACCCCTGCTGTCCTCCAAGTGCTGACGTAAAAAGTGTGTTATTACAAATTCCAGGGGTGGTGGTGCACTTGGGAAGCAGAAGCAGGGGGATGTCTGTGAGTTCTAGGCCAGCCTGGTGTACATAGCAAGTTCCTTGACAGTTAGGAATGTTACACAGAGAAACACTGTCTTTAAAAACCAGAAAAAAAGAAAAATTAAAAAAAAAAATGTGTCTACTATAACTCCTGGCTCTGGGTTTACTTTGATTGATTTGAAGTATTCATTGTTACCATATAGAAAAAAGATCTATTTGTGTGTGTGTGTTGATTTAACCTGTCACTGTGCTAAATTTGCTTATTCTGAAAGATTTGTTTGTAAATTCTTTGAGGATGTATATGTATATTTAGCTATGCTAAAAAGGTTTTATTTTTCCTTTAGTTTTTTGTTTTCAGGACAGGGTTTCTTTGCATAACCCTGGCCATCCTGGAACTTACTCTGTAGACCAGGCTGGCCTCAAACTCACAGAGATCACCTGTCTCTGCCTTAAGAGTGCTGGGTTTAAAGGCGTGCACCACCACATCCAGCTTTTAATTTATATTTTATTTCCTTTTCTTATACTGACCAGTACTTCTAGGTCTATGGCAATCATCATCTCACTCTGTTCTCACTTTAAGGTGAATGCATTCAGTGTTTTATTCTAAAGTATAACACTAACTACCAGCTTTTTTGTGAGTGTGAATGCGTGTTATATTTTGTCAGTTATCTTCACCAGTTGACATGATCATGTACTTTTCTTTTTTAGGATGTTGATATATTAAAATGTTTTCCAGATTTTGACTCAGCCTTGCACTCTCAGGATAACCACACTTAGTCCTGGCATTTTTCTTTCTCTTGGTACATTGTAGCCATCATTAGCTAACCTACTTCTTAAATGAAAGCACAGGGTGACATTGAAAGGATCATCAAAGGCAAGAGTGACAAAATTATAAGGAAACATTCTGGAAGCTCTACCTTTCAGAAGAACACAAATTTAATTAATAGACAAGTGATAAAGCAGTACCCATCTTAAGATATGCACATTCTTCGTCTATAGATGAGTTAAACTCTAAGATAAGTTCATTTTAGCATTTTATCCTGTGGAATTGGCTTTGTAGGAACTTAGTCAGTAATAGAAGGGCTAGATTTTAGTTTTTAAATGAGCCCACTAGGAATCTTCACTGTCACCTTGACTTCATCGATTTTCCTAAGAAAAAGGAGAATTTCTGGGCGTGGTAGTGCACACCTGGGGAGGCAGAGCTGGTGGGTCTCTGTGAACTCAAGGCCACCTGGTCTACAGAGTGAGTCCAGGGCTCTTAACTGATTAGCTGTGGTAGGATTCAGGTGTCAGCTGATAAGATCCGAGGATGCTTATCCAGGGGCCCAGGCTTCTGAATGGGGAGTGGCCAACCCCATGATAAGGGGCGACTGGGACCCTGGGTGCCCCGTTTTGCTGGTTCCTGACTGCTGGAGAGACCAGTTTGGCATCCATCGTCTATTGCTCGGATACCCCAGTCCCTGTTTAGGTGCCACTATAAGCTGTTACCTGTATCGTGAGTGTTGGTTTATATTTTAATAAATATTAATCTTGGATTGGTGCATTTTAAGAGAAACTCTGTCTACAATTAGCCATCTCTCCAGCCCCCAGGAACTTCTTTTTGACAGAAGTAGATGTTGAGCTCTAGATTCAGCAATGACTGCCATGGCCACTGGAGAGGCTCTGGCAGAGATATCTTCTGCCACTTCTGGTTATGCATAGCAGGACATCTGGGGAACTTTTGATTTAAAGGTTAACGTCTTTGTGCATGTGCAGTTAATAGACAAGCTAGAACTACAAAAAGTAATCCCAGTGCAATGTTTAGATGAGCTTCTAAAGTGGAGCTTCTCACAGTGTCTGTTGAAAGGCTGGTGGTTATCTGTGTGTCTTCTCTTGTTGCCAAGAACCACACCTGAGATTTCATAAAGTATAATAAAATTAATTATGAGATAAGATAGACTTATTACTGGCTGGGTGCTAATCTGTCCAGTTATTAGTACTTTCTCTTTTTTTCTGTCTATCTCATTGTATACCAAGCAGTAGTTTGAAGACTGTTTAGGTTTGCAGTTTATACTTGGATCAGCAATATTTTAGGGAAGAAAATAAAATTTTAATGGACATTCCAAAAAATATTCCAAGTCGTAGAATATTATAGCAAAAACAAGCCCTAAAATATTTCATAAGAGAGATAACTGAGATGATATAATTTGTATGATGACAAAGCCTGTTGGTGTTGGAGCTAAGACTAGAAGGACCCAGGCAATCAGAGTAGCACTTGGACCCTAGGTCTGCAGCTCAGCAGCTGTGTCACTGGTCACTTAACTTCTCTAAGTGTCTAATTTTATCAAATGGATAAATTAAAATAAACCAGATGTGGTGGTGCATACCTTTAGCACTCAGAAGGTGGGCAGAAGCAGGTGGATCTCTCTGAATCAGAGGCCAATCTACATTGTAAGTTCCAAGCCAGTCAAGGATGCATAGTGAGACTCTGTCTAAAGAAAACATTTCAAATTCACTCTTCATTGGGCTGTGCCTCGATGATTAAGAGAACTCATTGCTTTTTCATTGTGGAATAGTTATACACTGTGTGAAGATGTATTGCTGTGATTATTATAATAAAAGGTTGAACGGCCAATAGTTAGGCAGGAGAGATACACAAGATTTCAGGCAGAGAGAACTCTAAAAAAGGTAGCGTCACTAGATAGACACAGAGGAAGCAGGATGGTCAGTATGGAGATGAGGTAATGAGCCAGGTGGAAGAACGTAGGTTAAAAATATGGGTTAATTTAAGCTATAAAAACTAGTTAGGAACAAGATTAAGTTACGGCTGAGTTTTCATAATTAATAATAAGTCATTACTTGTGGGCTGACAGTCCTGACAAGAAAGTACTGCTGCACCAGAGAGCTCAAGTTCAGTTCCTAGCACCCAGATCAGGCAGTGTGAAACCATCTGGAACTCCAGCTCAATGGAGCCTGATGCCTTCTTCTCTCCACCAGGAGCATATATACATATATTCACAAATAAACAAAAATAAAAGTAGGTATTTTTAAATATACAAACTGATATAAGAAAGGTAGAGGGTCTATCTATTCTTCAATTCTTTAATATTAACTTAAAAAATAAGCTATTTAACAGTGTAGAGAGGACATTAGACTAGGATTCTGGGGCTAAAATAACCTAAATATGTTATTGTGCATATTGTACATTTTATGTATTGTACCCTATATATACATGAAGTGGGAAAACTGATACAAGGTGCCTATTACAGGGCCTGGTTCATAGTAGTACTTATGATAGTTGGTATTATTTCCTTTTGATTAATTCTAATTCTATATTTGTTTGTTGTTTGTTATGTAGGACTTTCCTATGTAGTTCAGGCTGGCTCTCCTGTCTCATCCAGAGTCCTGGGATTTTTATTTTATTTATTTTTATTTAATTATTCATTCATTCATTCATGTTTGGTTTTTTGAGATGAGGTTTCTCTGTCTCTGTGTAACTGCCCTGTCTGTCCTAGAACTCGCTTTGTAGACCAGGCTGCCTCAAATTTAAAAAGATCCTCCTGCCTCTGCCTCCCGAGTGTTCACACTCCCACACCTAGCCAGACTCGTAGATATTAAAAGAAATATAAGTCAAAGACAAATACCAAGATAACAGATAACTGATGGCTGACATTTATGATGTACGTTGGGATTACTCTATTAATTCC
This sequence comes from Phyllotis vaccarum, assembly GCA_033318265.1. Lineage (NCBI taxonomy): Eukaryota > Metazoa > Chordata > Mammalia > Rodentia > Cricetidae > Phyllotis > Phyllotis vaccarum. The sequence continues at coordinate 15,489,220 of JARWLC010000004.1, read as the reverse complement.
TGTCCATTGCAAGGTATTCATATATCAGAGAAAGAAGTTGGCTTCTCTGTTTCTTTCTAGATCATTATTAGTCCTGGGAGAACTTGACAGGATTGTATTTAGTGCAAGGGCTGTAGCTGAAGCTTCCAGAGCTTTTCCTGGCCCTTTCTTGGATGGACTGTTCATGGCCTTTTTAGAAGAAAGAGTGATGATAATAAGAGCAGCCACTAGTGGTGCCTCGTGCCCCGCCACACACCCAGTATATGCTTACCTTTTCTCTGTACAGTCTTTTTTGTAGATAAAAATGAGACTTCTAAAGGATAAGGAAGTTTATAGCGAGTGAAGCTACAATGAAACTCAGGTCCATCTAACGCTAAAGCTGTGCCTCCTTTGAAGCTCCAGCAGAAGGGCTTTCTGGTATTCTTTCTAGATTGGTCTTCCTAAGGACTAGATTACTTGGATATTATTTAGAGTCTTTCAGAAGAAAAGTATCATGATGCTGCTTATCGTAGGCATACTGAATAATTTCACAGCCAAGGAGACATGTGACAGCATAGAGCAGCAGCCAGAATTCCTGTCCTGGAGATCTGTTCATCTTAAGGCACAAACAGTCCAGTAAACAAAGAGTGCAGATTAGGTAGAGGATTCTTTGAAGGTGACTGACTCGTGTTCTGAGATTGGAGAAAACAGTTTTAAGGATGGGAAATCTAATCCTACTAGTGAAGGGGGGTCTGGGGTCCTCCTAAATCAATACGAGTTCAATTTCTGGTTATTCAGGGCCACAAATAGGAGAGGCTCAAAGGCCCCTTTAACCTATGGCTTCAGGAGGCACACTTTTGGAGATGACCTGGTGTTATTATTTTTATATCTCAACATTGGTGGACCGAAAGCTTGACATTAAAACAGAGAAGTCCAAAATTGCCCTAGTGTCAATCTGAGAATCTGCCAATGTCCCCCAAGTCTCCTGTCTTTGCAGATGATGGGTGACTTGACTAAAGGGGAGATGGACCCTAACACTGTTCTCTCAAGTCAGAGCTTCTCCTCTCCTTAACAGGCTGTGTCAGAGCCTCCATGTGGCCTCAAGCCCTGCACTTAGACAAAAGAGGACTCTCCTAGCCTATGCTCCTAGTGGTGACTGTCCTCCCAGGGAGGGGCGTTCTCAGCTGCAGTAGCCTTCTCATTTGGCCAGCATTGGGCTGACACATTCCTGAGCCAAAATGCACACATAAGCTGCTTTCCCTGGTAGTGAAGCTCTTCACTCCTGAGTGACTCTTATCAGGGGCAGTTGGGCATTCTCAATTGGATTACGCTGACAAGGAAAAAGGCCTGGAGTATATTATTTCAACACCATTTAGCTTCAGAAATGCCTGTCTCGACCCTTTTGCCCTCAGAGTCTACTTCTCTGTTCTTGCTTTCTGTAGGGCCATCATCTGCTCACATCATAGTTTCCCTTCCTGCAAATATTGACCTAGGTTTCTCGAGGCAGAATTATTCACAAGATGGATCACATCCATCAAATCTGTAAATCACCCCATGATAAAACCAGGAGTCTTTTCATTTAACCCTTGACATTTCTATATCCAGAAGACAAAAGTATTTGAGTGCAACTGCTTCTTGGTTTCTGTCTCTGTTGGCACATACTATCTTAGGAGCTGATAGGTCCCAGGAGGCTGAAACAGCAGATTGCCATACATACTCTGATTGAACATGAGGGATTCTTCAACTTAGACACTTTGGGGTTAACATCTAAAAGTCTGAGGATTAGAAGTCATAAATTTATATTGCCTTCCTATCATTGGTAGTTTATCGACCATGTTCATGAGTCATCAGCCCACGTCAGGAATGACATAAAAGCTCATCATCACTAGAGATCTGCCACAAAAGGTTTTAAGATAAGCAGTAAAGAAAGGGGGCCCTTGTATATACTCTGCCTGGGCCACCTTGTCAAGCCTTGGTTATCCTCACAAGGGCACAGCTTTTCCTGTGGAGAGAGTAGAGAGTACACACAGCAGTAACAGGTACTCTGGTGAATCTCTGCACCCAAGTACTTACTTTTACTGTTTCCTGCAGTTGAAGAGGGCTGCCCTGCACTGCGTGAGGTCATATTTAGCCTTTACTTTTAAAAGACAAGGGGCTCAGTGCTGAGGAGTACTTGTTTCTCTTGCAGAAGACCCAGGGTTTCCAAAAACCCACATAGTGGGTCACAACCATCTGAAATTCCAGTAACGGGGGATCTGTCTGACCTTCTTCAGACCTCAGAGGGCACCAGGCTCACAGGAGCCCAGACATACATGTAGGCAAAACACTCATACACTAAAATGAAAATAAAACCTAAAGACTGAGACGATAAGACAAGTGTTTAAAGGTAGGGCACACGGGAATATTATACTGTCTGACCGTACAATGCATGAATCCTGGTTGGGACAGGCTGGCTCGTTGTGGGCGGCCCTGCTAAGTGACAAGAGTAGCTTCCTGCTAGAGCTGCTACCTATCACTCTGTGTAAGTCCTGTTCCATTGTCTGCGAAAACAACTTCAGTTTGCCTCTGACATCAGCAATAACTACATACGACATTAAACAATTTTCAGGAAGTTGCTGTGCTGTGTATCTGTAGTCTGTAATCAGGGGGCTGAAATTAGATCCATTGAGCCTGCAAATTTGAGACCAGCCTGAGCACTGTAGTGAAACAGGTCACACTTAGATTATTTTATTCTCCAGCTCTAAGAAACAATACCACCATCTCCATTTTTCACTAATAAAGAAATAAAGGCTCTCAGAGGTTGTCATGCCAAATGTTATACAATAAATTGAAAACATTGAATTCAAACCCAGGTCTTGTTAACTCCAAAGACAGGATGCATAAACACTGCTTTAAATTCTTAAAAAGTATACCAAACAGGACTGGAGCAATGTCTCAGCGGTTAAAATCACTGGCTGCTCCTTCAGGAGCCTGGGTTCAATTTCTAGCACCGACATGGTTGCTCATTTGCTCATAACCATCTCTAACTGCAATTCAGAGATTCTGACATTTTTACAAAGACAAATGCAGGCAGTTAAGAGCTGCTGTATGGATGCTAGGAATTGAATCCCGATCCTCTGAAAGAACAGCCGGCACTCTTAACTGCGGAGCCATCTCTTCAGCCTCAATACCAAGTTATTTCTACAGGTTTGCTAACTATGACTAAAATGGAAAATAAAATTTTGTATCCTAACTGCCCTAGGATTTTAGCTTCTTCTGTTCCTCTCCTCCTCCCCACTGGCTACACACTGTTATTGATTGGAATATTGCCCTATGAATTAAGCCTTAGGTTTGTCCAGGTTCACTCCTAATCCAAGAGGGAGAACAAGGGCCCTTTAACAAGGCCAGCAGGCTAAATGAGGCCCACGGGGACTGTCCTGAAACAGCAGCTTGAGGACAGACTGAGCCATCTCCCTCCCTGGAGCACAAGTTTGATGTGTGAGCTTTAAACAGTAGTTCTTTCGTTCTAGAGGGGACCCGTGAGCAATTCGTCTGTAACATGCAGAAGCTGCTGTAGCCCTTCCTCTGCATGCACTATTACCACCAAGCCCAGAATCAAGCAAGCACTTCCAAAGCCCAGGAGAAATTAAAAACTTGTGTTGCTATACTTTACAGCATGCTGGCCTACCCCAGCTTTATACAGCCATTGTACTTGGAGCAGCTTTTTCAATCAAAATTCCTCTTATATAGCAGCAAAAAGAGAAGACACTTTATAAGTTTATTATCAGTTACTACCCTGTCAGGTACCTACAGAGGACTTAATGGGAAAAAGAGGAAATAAAAGAGAATTCCAACTTGACATTAGCAAAAGCTGTAGTTAATGAGTCTCAGAGGTAAATACCCAAAGTGAGTATTATTATTATTATTATTATTATTATTATTATTATTATTATTAGCATATCAGGCTGCTGACAACCGTTCCACATTCCTTAAGCATTGTAAAATCCTACTTCTTTTTCTTCTGCAGCAAAAATGGTTACTACAGCAGCATGTCATGAGTGAGGTCTTAGTTTTACTTAGAAGTCTTGACTGCTTCTGCTATCCTCATACTAATGGGCTCAAGAGCTTTATAATAATGGGCATTTCTCATTTTACCTATGGGGAATACAGAGACATCAAACTGTGATGAACTTAACAAGTGTCTGTAAGGAAATAGTAAACATGGCTCATGGGAGCAGTCTTTTGAATAGTCAACACTTTACTTTGGAAAGTACCCAGAGAAACTTCCAAGACAGCTGAACCTGAATGTATAATCCTGAAAGGTTTGAGGAACAGTGCCACAGAACAAGGAGCAAAAGCTAGACCTGGCCAGCACATGCTCCATCAACAGTGTCCATTGTCTGTCTCTCTTACCTTATCCCACTTCTGTGTAATACAAAAAGCCGTGTTTTTCTGGTAGTGTTGTATTCAGGCCCAAAGTGTACTGTTAATATTTTGACAGCTACATGTCAAATAAGAAAATTCTTTATGTTTGGATATAGAGAGGTGAGTCAGAGGAAAGAGCACTTGTGTCTCTCGAAGAGGACCCAGTTCACATGTTGGCTCACAACCATCCCTAACCTCTAAGGGACCTAAACCCACTTTTTACCTTCCCAGGCACTAGGCACACACATGGCACACATATATACACAAGGGAAACACTCATGCAATAAAATCTCAAAAATGTATTTTAAAATATTTTTAGTTGTAGGCCAGCCAAGACTGATTAGTGAGACCCTTTCTCAAAATGAGTAAGAATAACAGACAGGAAAGACAGCCGCGGTGTCTCATGTCTGTTGTCCCAGCACTTGGGAATTGAAACAAGAGGATGAAGAGCCGGAGGCTGCTCTAGGCTAATAAGGTCTTGTTTCAAGATGGAAAAAATCTTGATAAGTCTAAGGTTTGCTAAAGCGACATTAAGTATCACACCAAAACACAATCCATAAAATAAATATTGATAAATTGGGTTTGATTGGATGGTGCACACTTTTAATCCCAGGATTTGGGAGGCATGGGCAAGTGCATCTCTGTGAGTTCTAAGACAGGAAAACCATGTCTCAAAAAAACAAAAAATAAAAAAGCAACAACAAAAAGACAAATTGGGTTTCATTAAAAGTAAAGCTAGGCATTGCAGGACAGGCCTTTAATTCTAGCATGAGGGAAACAGACAGATCTCAGGTCTATACATAGTTCCATGACAGCCAAGGCTATGTAAAGAGACCCTGTCTAAACAAGAACAGCAAAAGCCAAGACAGAAACATAACAAGATCATGTCTGCTGAATAGACATGTAAAAGACTGGAAAGGACCATCTGCAAGTAATTGTGTCATCACTAAAGGACTTGAACTTGGATAAGAAATCTCTAAATCAGTGATTCTCAACCTTCCTTTATAATTGGTGACCCCCAATTATAAAATTGTTTTTGTTGCTCTTAACTATACTTTTGCTACTATTATGATCATAATGTAAGTATCTGTGTTTTCAGGTGGTCTTAAGTGACCTGTAGGTTGAGAACCACTGCTCTAACTAGGCAGGTGTAGTAAACTGGAGAACTTGATGTTCTTCAGCCAATGAATAAAGAAACTATGATACATGCATGGAGAATAGAATACTGTTCAACAATAAATAGGGACAAATCACTGTATGCGAACAGCTTGGATAAATATCTCATGTATATCAAACATGGGCATGTTTTAGATGACAGTCCAAGGTAAACATAAGGCATTTGTGTTCCTGAAGTAGTAAGAGAAAATGAGGTAATACATTGTGCAGGTGTATGTGGAGGCCAGGCCTCAGGTGCCTTGTGCTATTGCTGTCTACCTTAGTTTTTGAGACAGAGTCTCTCATTGAATCTTTTTAGCTAAGCTGGCTGGCAGGGCCACAGGAGTCTCTTGCCCCTGCCCCTAGCACTGCAGTTAGAGACTTACAAGAGGTACTGGAGGTCTGAACGTAGGTTCTCATGCTTAAGCAGCAAGCACTTACTTCAGAGTCACTTAGCCATTTCCCTAGCTTAACTATATACCTTTCAACATGCTCTTCAAAAGTGTTATGTATTCCACCTTTTCTAAGTGTAGTTTGTCTACCTTAATGCTTATTAATGCACACATGCAGGCATGCACACATTTCTCGTTAGGGGTTTGTTTTTGTTTTTTATGTAAGTTGTCATCTCTAGGTGGACCCAGTGGGGAATGAGAAGCAGGTTTTATACAGCTGATGTGATCATTGTACAGACAAGCTTAGAAAATGCTACTCAACGTGCCAATTAATTAAAGCGTTAATCTGGGAAGCAGCCGGTCCAGAAAATGTTTGATCAGAGAGACAAAAGGTAGGAACTGAGTAGGGAATGCCCTATATTTGCATGAAAATAAAGGTTCATAAGAATGAATAGAGAACGCGCGCGGCACACACACACACACACACACACACACACACACACACACATACACACACACACATACACACACACCTATTTTCCCTTTGTCTCTAAAAGTGGGATATCCTTGATCATTTCTCTAAAAGTTTCTGGCCTGTATAGGAAAACTAAAAGAGAGCTAACTCTGAAAGCTAAAAGTACAGTAGAGTGTAAAGGAGCAAACAGAACCCGCAGCAAAGTCCAGTGGGTAGGAAGTCCAGGGCAGCGTGTCTTCTTGACCTGGAATGAAATCTGTGCGGCAATTAGGTAGGATAGACATGTGCTTTGGGGCGCTTTAGACCATGTAGATCCAACTCTGCTTATTGTGTAATTTGAGGCCAGTCATTGTCTTATCTACACTTTCTTTTTCTCAGAGACTATAGTACTCCTTCATCTCAGGACAGTTAGTTTTCTGTGCTCTCTGAGAGGGAGGGAGGAGAAGCAATGAGTGGTTGGGACCTTCCAAGATTATAGATTATCTCTATAAATGGAGGCTGCATGACCATTTGCTTATTTTAGGCTTCCTTTTCAGCAAGGAACTGTGAACCAGGTTTTTTCTCACCCTGAAATTTAAAAAAAAAAAAGTTTTCTCTTTTTTTTTTTAAAGATTTATTTATTACGTATGCATTGTTCTGCTTGTATGTCAGAAGAGGGCACTAAATGTCATTGTAGATGGTTGTGAGCCATTGTGCGGCTGTTGAGACTTGAACTCAGAACCTCTGGAAGAGCAGTCAGTGCTCTTGAAACTGCTGAGCCTTCTCTCCAGCTCTCACCCTGGAATTTCTTTAGTCATATTCTCTGTACCTGGGTTAAAGCTTACTTGTGTATCACTGAAGATGATGAAATGAACATGGGAAATTGACTCATAATATTTGGTTATATTAAATAAGTATTGTTGATTTCTATTTGTTTATTTTTGTTTGTGTTTTGAAACACAAACCTGCTCCTCTGGTTGGCTTGGAATTTGCTGTATAGACCAGGCTTGCATCAAATACGTGGTAATTTCCCTACTTCTGCCTTCTGAAAACTGAGATTATAGGCATGAACTGTAATGCCTGATGCCCAGCTATTAATTTCTTGATTGTGATCAAGGCCTAGGGATGTAATTAAATGGAAGAATAGTTGCATAGCATATGCGATGTCCTGGGCTTAATCTCCAGCATCAACACAACAGTAATGCAGTAATAACAACAAGTCTGATAGTCTGGGGCTGGAGAGGTAGCTCAGCAGTTAAGAGCACTGGCTGCTCTTCCAGAGGATCTGGGTTCCAATCCCAGCACCCACATGGTAGCTCGAAAGCATCTGTAATGGGATCTGATGCCCTCTTCTGGCATAAAAGCGTACATGTAGATGGAGCACTCGTGCAAATAAAATAAATTGTTAAAACCAAAACTCTGATAGTCTATATATGACATAAAACTCCCCTTTTAATAATTTTACCGTTAATTTTTAAAATGTGCTTTTAAAAACTTTTTAATCTTTTAGAGCCATACACTAAAACTTTTACAGATAAAATGGTAGTGTCAGGAACTTCATTCAAGGTCTTTTAGGAGAAGGAGGGTTGACCCAGCTATGAAGACTCTAGCTTCATTCAACAGACAAAACTGACCTTTTGTCAGAGTTAACTTTTGTTAGATAATATCTTTTTTTTTTTTTTTTTTGATTTGTGTTTGTTCCTTTTACTTTCAGAACTCTCAGAGATTGAGCCAAATGTATTCCTTCGTCCATTTCTGGAAGTTATTCGCTCTGAAGATACCACTGGTCCTATCACCGGCCTGGCACTTACCTCTGTCAACAAGTTCCTGTCCTACGCACTCATAGGTAAGCCTTAACTCCCTTGGATGTCTCTACCACTCTATTTCCTGCTTCTGTTCAGTTGCTTAGGCCTTAAACCAGCTAGTGACACCAGACATCCCTTTCCTAGTACATGGCAGGAGAGAAGAGAGGAGATTGTCTGGGACTTTGGTTTCTACCATCCTTTGGAGACTTAGGGGTATGGTACCACTGTGGTTTGGTTTGCCTTTATTGAAGATTACTTTTATCTATGTGTATGGGGGACTAGGGATGTGGCATGTACACAGAAGAGTGTTCACATGGAGCTCAGAGGAAAATTTGTAGCATGGATTTTCTTCTTCCACCATGTGGGTCCCAAGGATCAAACTCCAATCACTGGGCTTGGCACAAGTTCCTTTACCCACTGAGCTGTCCCTCTGGCTCTGTTTTGCCTTGTTTTCCAAATATAATTTATGCTTATTGTAAGAAAACAAAAAATACAGAGAAATCTGAAAGAAGAGCTAAGAGTCTCTCCTGTCATTTTTCTTTTGTAAGATTCATTTACTCATTCTATGCATATGTGTGTATACTTGAACATATATGTAGGCACCATGTGAATGCAGATACCAGAAGGGTGTCCAGAAAAGGGTGTCTGGTTTCCCTAGTAACAGACATTTATGAGCAGACCAATCTAGATGCTGGGAACTGAATCTGAGTCCCCTGGAAGAACAGAGTACTCTTAACCAATGAGCTATCTTTCCTGCCTGATTATCCTTTTTAAAATGGTGGAGTGAAGGGGATTTGTGCTATGTATGTTCTGTATTTCACTTAATAGTGTTAATTTGATATATACAATATAATTATATAGCTGATCAAACAGACATATATATATATATATATATATATATATATATATATATATATATATATATTATACATATGTGTTTGGTCTTTTTGAAGGTAGAGTCTCATGTAGCCCAAGCTGACTTCAGATTCCTTATGTAGAAAGAATGAGTATGAACTACAGATTTTCTTGACTACACCTTCCCATACTGTGATGATAAGCTTGTGTCATCTAACCCAGTTTTATAAAATGTTAGGATCAAAGCAGGGGCTTCATGCAGTCTAGACAAGCACTCTATATCTTCAGCCATCTTTAATCAAATTTAAGTATGTAATAGTTTAGGTATATCCACAGCATTGTGCAACGATTTCTACCATCTATTTTTGAAACGTTTTTATTGCCCAAGCAGAAACTTTAATTAGGAAATATAACTCTCTAGTTCTCCTTCTCATCTACCCCTGATATAATGGTGTCTTCTATTTAATATTAACATTATTCCCTCTTGAAGCCATTATAAATAATACTGAAATAAACATCTTTGTTTCGGTGGCCTTATTTACAAATTTTATTTCTGGGTGAAATATTTCTGAACTTGGAATTTCTGGTGTAAAGTCTGTGCATATCACATTTTTATAAGTGCTACATGTTATAGATTACTTCCCCAGTAGATTGCATCATTTACATTCCCACCAGCAATGTTTGAGTTTCCATTCCTCCTCGCTGTCTTCAGCTCTCATTATTACCAGTTTTCTTTTTTGGATGTGTGCTGCTTTGGTGGGCACAAATCTGTATGTTGCTTTTATTTCATTGAGATTGAACCTTTGAATTTCCTTTGTCTCTTTTTGGATTTAACAGTTGATATAAGCTCTCTGTAGAGCAGAAATAACAACCCGTTATCTATCGTTGCATTATAAAGTTTGTTCTCAATCTAGACTTATTATTTCACCCAATCTGCAGTAGATCTCTGATTTCTTTTTCAATAGCAGCACTTGAACCCAGGGCCTCGCTCTTGCTAGCCAAGCACCTCACCACTGAGTTATATCCCCTTCAGTCATTTTATGTAACTTGTGCATTTGGGGTTTTTTGTTTTGTTTTGCTTTTCAGTTGGTTTGTCACTCAGAATTTTAATTTTATTAAAAACCCATGTGAAAGAGTAAGAAGCAAAGCCTGTCGTAGTGGTGCACACCTTTAATCCCAGCACTCGGGAGGCAGAGGCAGGCAGTCTCTGAGTTTGTGACCAGCCTGGTCTGCAGAGCGACTTAGAGGACAACCAGGGCTACACAGAGAAACCCTGTCTGGAAAACACACACACACACACACACACACACACACACACACACACACACACACGCACGCACACACGCACGCACGCACGCACGCACACACACACACACACACACACACACAGTGAGGAGCAAAGAGAACAGGTGGGCCATGTTCTAGCTGGCCAGAAGCAAATGGATGACCTTTAAGTTCAGGGAGGGAAAGCTCTTTCTCTTTTCTAGAGAATCTGATTTGCATTCAGGATCCTGAGCAAGAGTCTTGGGTGTGTCAGCCTCTCAGGCCTGCTAGACTCAGCTTCCTACTTTTCCTAAAAGAAATCAGGCCCAGTTGCTGCCAGCCTTGTCCTGAGCACCACCTGCAGGTCATGTCTTTTCCCAGCCTCCAGCAGCTGCCCCTCTGACTTTCCCTTTGATCTTTTCTCCTTCCTCTGTCCCTTCCTGGACTTGGCAGACAGGCTGGTCATTGGAGACCTCAGGCCAGCTGGTCAATGGAGCTTCCTGTGGTGGGAAAGAAGGATGTTGAGAGGTGATGATTGCTATAAGCATGAGAAAAGAAGCAGGAAAGAATGTACGAAAGCCAGAAAGTAAAAGCAACTCTCTCTCTAAAGCTGGCTTCCAAGTGACCAGAAAAAGAGGATGTTCTGGATTCTCAAAGAATACAAGGTCTACTGATTGAACCGGCAAGTCACCCTTTGTGCCAGAAGCCCCCTAGCAGAAACCCAGCCCAAGGCTTCTGAGATTATTTCTGCTCTCATTCTAAGGACTGGCTCTTAGTTTGGTCCCAGCATATGTGCCAAGCCAAGTACCACTGGCTGTCTAGCCTGCCAGCGGGCTCGCTAGCTGTGATTCGAAGGACCTGTCACTACTATCTGCCTTTTTGAAAAATGGACTTCGCTACTCTGTTCAAGCTGAAGGATTGAGAATACAAAAGGGTCAAAAGAATTTAAATTACTTTATTAAGAGATTACTACAAGAGAAGAAGAAATAGACTTCCAGGAGCTTTGAGATGTGAGCAAGACTGCTATTCACTCATGTTGTAGAAGAGGCAGGCCAGAAACCTCTCCTAAACACTCAACTCTGACATGTCATTCAATACTAAGAAAGACCTGCTTTCTTATGGCCCTGGAGGCCTAAATAAGGACGACTTTCAGGCGGAGTTGTAAGAGAGAATTTAGGCAAAGGCCATAAAGAATGCTGCTGGAGAGTAGCAGACACGGCCTTTCATTACCCCATGGCCACAGACCTCAGTAAGGGCCAAAGGTAATGAGAAACATAAGCAAGCCAAGGTACATCCACACAGGTGCCTCACCAAATACACCAAGTTCGTGCGGGACATGTGTGCATGGAGCTCTCAACGTGTCCAAGGACAAGCGTGTGCTCAAGATCCTCAGGAAGAGGAAGCAGAATGAGCTGAGCAACGTCCTGGCAGCCATGTGGAAGGCTGTGGCTAAGTAGGACTGATACGCCCCCACTTCCAGTAAATGGGGCTACCATGTGCAAAAAAAAAAAAAAAAAGAATGGGAATTTTCAGCAGGGCTGTGCAGCACCTTTAATCCCAGCGCTCAAGAGGAGAGGCAGTGGGATCTCTCAAGGAGTTTGAGGACAGCCTGGTCTTCAAAGCAAGTTCCAAAACAGCCAGTTCTGTAATGTAGAAAAACACTATTTAGAAAAACAAACAAACAAACAAAGGATGGAATTTTCGGTGTTGAATGAAAGAGACATAAGAGGATGAGAGGAGAAGCTGGGTAGCCACATTGTGCTCTGAGTCCTCAGCTTGTCTCTAAAGTAGCCCTGAGTACTTAGAAGAGGGACAAAGAGTCTGGCACTCAGAGAATAGTACCAACAAAGACAAGAGAGAAAATGGAAACAAAAGACCTCTGACTTATTGTTGTAAGAGAAATGTTCATGTTTCTTGTTGATCCCCCAGGCTTTAGGCTCAGGAACTCCACTAATTTCAGGTACCAAAACAGGGAAAGTTGCCAGGTGTGACACACACCTTTAGGCCCAGAACTTTGGAAATAGAGACAGGGGATCTGTGAGTTCAAGGCTAGCCTGGTCTACATAGTGAGTTTTAGGCAAGCCAGGGCTACATAGTGAGACTTTGTCTCAAAAGGAAAAAGAGTGGAAGGGTGGGAAGATTTGTCTCCTGACTTATACTCTTACCTCCACAAACTTCATCTTCCTGAGCTTTGCCATGTGCCTGCCTTCCTTACTTATCTCTGTAAGTCCACTTTCCAGAACTAAGCAGTAAAATGGACTCTTGAGAAGCAGCCTGGGACTGGAGCCAGTAGACCAGGCAATTCTGCAGGACTCTGAAGGCATTGTTGGAGGTGGCTCTTAGCCTGCTCCTTGGGACTCTGAACACTGAGCAGAAGCAGAGTTTATCCCTTGACAGAAATTTCTTTACTGCCCGCCTTTCACCTCTTATTTGTAGCTGAAATCTTACCTGCCTCCTTTCCCCAGCCTTCAGTTCTATTCAGCTTTTTGTTTTTCTCTCCTTAAGCCTGGTTAGTTAAAGGAGAAACAAGATTTTTTTTTTTTAAAGAGCTGGGTGTAGTTGGCACATGCCTTAAAGTTTCAGTACTTGAGAGGTAGAGGAAGGAAGATAAGGAACTCAAGGCCACACTTATCCATAGGGAGCTTAGGGCCAGCCTAGTCTACACAAGACCCTACCTCAGAATAACAAAACTAAATTGCATGCCTTTAATCCCAGCACTTGGGAAGCAGTGGCAGGCAGCTCTCGGTGAGCTTGAGGCCAGCCTGGCCTACAGAGTGAGTTCCAGGACAGGCTCCAAAGCGACACAGAGAAACCCTGTCTTGAAAAACCAAAACAAACAAACTGAATAAATAAGTGAAAACAAGTTACTTGGAGTAGGTGGCAGGGTCTCTATATAATCCTGGTTGACTTCAAACTCATCACTCTACTTCCTCAGCCTGTCAAGTGTGTGTCACCTCACCTGGCCTTGGTATCAATGATGTGGTACCCAGATAGAAGTACTGGTGGTGCTTACCATCCATCTTTCCCTCATTCCTTAATTCAGTTGCACCAGAACATACAACTCCAAAAACAACCAAAGAGAAGTTATATTAAAAGATGAAAAGAGAGCCAGGAGGTGGTACCTCACACTTTGATCCCAGCACTCTGGAGATAGGCAGGTTTCTCTGTGAGTTCTAGGATAGCCAAGACTATTACACACAAAAAAATCTTTCCTCAAAAAAGGTAGAATGGGGGAAAAGGACAAGACATAAGAGAAAAACTACAACCTCGTCATTCAAAGCTCTGACTACCTGCATTTTGTTCCTGTTTCTAGGCCCTTCCACTATAAACTGGTAGTTTAGCACTAGTGAGTCCTCCAAGTGTGTCCCCAGAGCAGCAGTATTAACTTTACCTGAGATCTTAGACCCTTCTGTATATACCTAAAGAAATCAAAGTTTCTGTAGGTTGAGTTGGTAAAGTACTTGCCACACAGACACGAGGAACTGAGTTTGGAGTTCCTAGCACCCATATAAAAAGACTGAGCACTGTAACTCCAGCCCTGGAGAGGTGGAGACAGAAAGTTCCCTGAGGCTTGCTCACCTCAGTTGAGCTGCATGGCTGAGCTCTAGTCGGAACTGTCTCAAAAAAATAAAGTGGGAAGCAATTGAGGACATTGATCTCTGACACACACACACACACACACACACACACACGCACACGCACACGCACACGCACATGCACACACACACCCTACAGAAAAAAAGCTAGAAGTGAACCCGGGGCTGTGTGCATGTTCAACAAATATTACAGGTCATTTTGATATATGAGACATGCTTTTTGACTCAGTAAAGTTGTGCAAAGGGGCTTGTTAAAGCCAGTTATGAGTAAAATTCTTAGGTAGCTCAAAAAAGCTACCAGTAGGGGACTGGTGAGAAAGCCAGAGTCTCTCCAAACAAGTTTTAGATAGTCCATCTTCCTCTTTTCCTGTATTCTTCACATATTTAACCTGTCCCTTTTTGTTGGAGCAGATCCATCTCATGAGGGCACAGCAGAGGGCATGGAGAACATGGCAGATGCTGTCACTCATGCCCGTTTTGTGGGCACAGATCCTGCCAGTGATGAAGTTGTCCTGATGAAAATCCTTCAGGTAAGTGGGAGGGAAGAACAATTAGGCTAATGGTGAAGGGCAGCTGCTGCTGGCTCTACTTACCCAGAGTCTGCAGGCAGCATGAAGCTGTATTTTGACTCCACTGAGACTTAGAGATTCATTCTGTTTCCAAAGAGCTCAGCTATCCAAAGCAAAAGCTTTTCTAAGGAAAATAATTAAGAACCTTAAATGAATTTGTATCAAATACCAGAAGCCCTTAATACATTTGCGTCTCTGGTAGACTCATCTGTGTCATCCTTCTGTTAGGTGTGTGGCCTAGAGTTAGAGTTATAAACTTGTATCATGACCATGCTGAGCAAAGAGAGGACTCTCAAGCATGTGGGAGTCTCTGTCAGGTTGAGGGCAATAAGGTCAGCACTTACATTTTCTGTCTTTTGTTTAGTTTTGTTTTGTGAGGCAGGGTTTCTCTGTGTGGCCCTGACTGTCCTAGAACTTGTTCTGTAGACCAGGCTAAGTTGGAACTCAGAGATCTGTGTACTTCTGCATCCCAAGTGCTGGCATTAAAGGCCTATGCTACCATGCCAGCTTATTTGTTTAGTTTTTAGTTTGTAATTTTTTTTTTGCTATTTTTTTTTGGGGGGGGGAGGGTGGCAGGATCTCATATAACTAAGGAAGAACTTAATCTTAATTCTTAATCTTCTGCTTTGATCTCCCAAATGCTAATATTACAAGCATGTGACATTGTACCCAGCTTTGAGGTCAGCGTTCTTGGTAACTTAGAGAGAGACTGTGAAGTCAGGCATGGTCATGGATACTCTTAAGATCACAATTTCCAGCCCAACATGGACTAAGAGCAAGGTCTTATCTCACACCCAAACCCAAACCTGGAGGTAAGAAGACGCACACCACTAGGCTAGGCACGCGCCTGCCATACGTGAGGTAGTAAACTGTGTGCCTTATAAGCATACAGATCTGTGTTAGATTCCCCAACACATGTAAAAAGCAGGGCAGGGTGGTGAGTATACTTATAATCCCAGGGAAGCAAAGACAGGAGAATCCTGGGGCTTTGCTGGTCAGTGTAGCCTAATCAGTGAGCTCCAGATCAGTGAGGGACCTGGCCTTACAAGAAGTTTGGGAGCCAGGTGTGGTGGCACACACATTTAATCCCAGAACTTGGGAGGCGGAGGCAGGTGAATCTATGTGAATTTGAAGTTAGCCTGGACTACAGTGTAGTCAAGGACAGCCAAACATACACAGAGAAACCTGCCTCAAAAAGCTAAAAAGGGGGGGGGGGGGTGATGGTGATGTGAGAATGTCTTTCTGTATGCTGTGAATATCAATCTTTAAATAAAAGAGCTGTTTTGACCCGTGACAGGCACCATAAAAAAAGTAGGAGGGAAAATCACAACATAGGTAAGAAAAGCAGGGCAGAGTAAGACAGACCAAGCCAGACCCTCCCCCCCCCCAAAAAAAAAACATTAAAAAAAAAAACACGCAAATAAGCCACGGGCCACATAACAGACAGATCAATAAAAATAAGTTAAATTAAAATAAAAAAAACTAACAATGTGCCTGAGCCATAGGCCAAACAACATAAACTTAATATGAACATCTAAGTCATTTTAAGAGCCAAAGCAACTGCGGGCGGCTAAGGGGTCTAAGGCTACAGATCTGTGAGTCTAGACCTCTGGCCACTCAAAACCAAAAAAACCTCATTACAACAAAAGGGGGGGGGGGCTAGACCACTTTTTTGCAGTTGATACCCATGTCATGCTCTCGCCTCCACAGGTCCATAAACACATAAACACATGAACATGCACACAACATAAACACTAGTAAGAATAATGATAAATTTACCCAATAGGTGCCTTTTCTACCTTCAGTTAAACTTTACTCAGCCTACTTTGTTCATCACAGTGTCCTCTTTTTCTTCCTTGTAGGTTCTCCGAACTCTGTTGCTAACCCCAGTGGGTACTCACTTAACAAATGAATCTGTATGTGAGATTATGCAGTCTTGCTTCCGGATTTGCTTTGAAATGAGGCTTAGTGGTAGGTGCTTGAATACTAGCTCTCACCCTCCTGGGGCCAGTATCTGGTATCTGAGTATGTATACAGAATGCTGTCTCTCAACCCCAAAGAAACAGGATTTCTCCATCATCTACCTTGGGTAACTTTAGGGGTTTCGATATGAAGCTAGAGTAGAGATCTTAACCCATTGTTCCCAGGCAGGAATGGGGATGAGTTCCAAAACCAAATCTCTAGTAGGGTTTCTGGGATTGACACCAATTGATAACTCAAGAAAACCCATCTAGTTGTCCCCTTTTCTTGACTCAGTAGTACCACCTAGTGGTCTGGTAAAGTTACAGCTACCAGGCTGAGCTGGAGCTGGTTTTAATAAGTTTGGCATAATCCTTGGTAAACACAGTTTGGAGGGGAGTCTGCTCTGAGAAGTCTCCTGATAATAGCACAGCAAGTAATGACACCTGTGTTATTTGTTTTTGCCTGTGCAGAGTTATTGAGAAAATCCGCAGAGCACACTCTCGTAGACATGGTGCAGCTGCTCTTCACAAGGTAAACCTGCTGCTGTTTGCTTCTGCCTGGCTGCCCAGGCCTCTGGAGTCTGCCTGCTTCCACACAGCCACTTTAGGGACCTGGCCAACCCCACAACCACATCAGAGGCCACTGGGATTATAGATAGCAGTAGTTCACCGGGCCTGGGGTTACTGAGCAAGGGAGAAGAAAGAGAGAGCTGTTGTGGCCTCAGGGAGGCAGAGGTTATTTAATCTCTCCTTCCCAAACTTGTGTCTGTTTCTGTGCAAGTAGCATCTGGGAGAGGGTGCCTAGAGAAGATGCCAAATCTAAGCAGCCTGGAACAGGTTGCCAGAGCTCAGCCTGACTTCTATAAAAGAAGGCCAAGGCTGGGGCAACCAACAGTTGTAAAAGCTGATTTATTGGCCTTTACCTTGGCTTGCCTGGAACTTCCTGATTTTAGCACTTGGAAGACCCCTAAATCCCAGGGAAACCATAATCTTTGATTTCTTCAGGAAGGACTCCTTCATTCTAGAGCTCAAGAAGCCTTTTTGTCCTAAATTTAATTGCCTATTCTATACCTCTTTTCCAAAGACTCACTGGAGAAGAATTGAAGCAGTGCCTTTTAAACCCCCCAGTGGGATTTCTCTTTGCTTTCAAGCTTCATCCCTATTTTCTGCACATTAAACTGCCTTCAGAATCTGTTTCTTACCCCTTGGATTTATTGCCTTTAAAACACCAACCTGACTTTACCACTTTCCCTGTGCCTATCTCTTGACTCTCAGCAGGGCTGTCCAGGGATAAAAAGACCCTCCATACTCCTGAGGTTGCTTAGTTACCCTGCTCCAGTTTCTGTTATCTATGTTTTACATATCTTAATTTCTATAGCTCTGAAGCTCTAAAAGGGATGAATTAGCTTTTCTCTAACTAGGTTGTCATAAGTCTAAACTAAGAGACGAGGATACTGTGGGCCAATACAACTTTGCTGTGACTGGTATAAAGGAGAACATTGTCATTATCCCCAGTGACAGTCATGTTATTCTCTGTCTTATAGGTTACCTCAGTTTAAAGAAGAGCCCAAGAACTATGTGGGGACCAACATGAAGAAGGTGGGATCTGAAAGTTCATCTGTTGTCCCCTGTCCAAACCTCCTTTGACTTCTAGGCTTCAGTGCTATGGAATACTATTCATTGCTCAGTATCAAAGACATGCTTTTGCATAGATGAGTCTACTTGAAATCTACAAAGAGCTGTCACTCCTGTAGTCAGAAATATACCTCTCCTTCCTTGGGCTTTCATTTCTGACCCATCTTTGTTGACCTACCATGTATGCTGATGAGCCAGTCCTTAAGGAAACTAGACGAGGCTTACCAAGCTGAGCTAAAGATGTATGTTGACAAAGATGAAAATCTGGTCATCCTCTTGTGGCTCAGTCTTGTCAGCAAGCAAGAGTCCTAAAGAGCCCTTCCTAATGCTGAATAATAGTCGCTGTCAAAAAGATCAAGTCAAACTGTACTCCAGATCAAAGGGTTCTCAAACTGCTAGGAAAAGAATGGTGGTCAGGATGGCCTCTTTCTGTCTTAAACTGAAACTCTGGACTTCTCATACCTCTGATGGTGTTCTGCCTATGGAACTGACCCTTGGCTACTAGGCGCATGCACCTGACCTGCCCCTGTTCCCTCCCATTCATCCCCATTCCTGCCCTGTGCCCTGAGTTTATTTCACTCTTTTTAAATCATGCGTTTGCCTGTCTTTCACAGATTTCTCCATGTCTCCTCAACAAACTGGAGCTAAGTAGTGGGGAGCAGACCAAAGCCCTGAACCAGTTAGAGAGGGTACTACTCTTTAAGAACCTCAAGGTCTCTCTCCCTCTCCTTTCCCCCATTTATTTATTTATTTATTTATTTATTTATTTATTTATTTATTTATTTATTTATTTATTTATTTATTTATTTATTTATTTATTTATTTATTTATTTATTTATTTATTTATTTATTTATTTATTTATTTATTTATTTATTTATAAAAATAAGTAACACTGGGTTCTATTACATTTGTTCAGAGTACAACTTACCCGCTCTAGTAACACAGCTTGGCTTTTAGAGAGTTCCATGTGTTTGTAGCTTTACAGTACTGGGAATTCTCCTGGGATTTTTGGTTGCCTGGAAGCAGAATTAAGTTTTGAACATCACATAGTAAGCCTAGAGAGCCTGGGTTCTGCTCTCATCATGTGGGGAGGCTTAAGACTCACCATTTCTAGGGAAACTACAGAGACCTCAAGCATGACCCTTCCTTCTCCCTTCTCTGTCTCAGAGCTGGTGTAGAGAGCCTAAGCATAGTCCTTAAGAAGATCTAGATATCTGGCTGTGTTGGTGGGGAAAGGTGGTACATCCTGTGAGGGTCTTTTATTTCTTGGTTACATAAAAGAGATCATTGCAAGGTTTAAATCTCATAAGTTGATAGAAAAGAACTGGGGACCATGGAAGCCCAGGACACTAGAAATTTTCTAATATCTGCAAAGACATGCCCTGTTCTTTAAAATTCTAGATGTTAGTGAGTTTAATAGAAGAGCATAAGCTAAAGTTTACCTGACCCTTGAAATATCCTTGTTTTTGAAAGAAGATAGGGAGAGGAGAAAGAGATAGGGATGTCTAAGTTATCTATCATTCCTGTCATTGAAGATAAAATTACCGTGTGTGTGTGTGTGTGTGTGTGTGTGTGTGTGTGTGTGTTGCATGTGCATGCAACTCTCTTCCTTGACTAGTGTACATGTTGCCATGATTATTTGTCTAGGCCCTGTTATTATTTTTATAAGGCTACTGCTGTCTTTTGGAATATAGAATTGTATAGATAATAGCATAAGAGTTCCATAGATACCTGGTACCTGCCATGTGCCATAGGACAGGGAATATTGCGACAGTGAGGCCTCTGTGAAAACTGCCAGCCTTCAGGCTCCTGCAACAGTCAGGAAGCCAGGAACACTCACTGAAACTCTTAGAGTTACCTTTGCAGAAGACAGAGTGGAAGATAGGAGATCCCACATCCTCGTGTGGGAAGAATGTGTATTACTAGCTGTCATTGTCAGCAGAAGTGGGACTGATACAGAAGAGCCTTCTGAGAGGAGAGTTACCTCATAAACCTTTAGACTGGAGCTAATGGCCAGGAAGGCCGGGTGGTCCTTGTTTTCTTTCGTTGACCCTTTGGGTTTCTTGCTCTCTAGCTTATTCTTCTCTCAGATCAGTTTTACCATGAGTGTGATCTACCTAAAGGCTATCCTTCTGGCTCCTGTGTGCTCACAGAGGCTCAGCTTTAGGTGTATGACTGTGGTGTTTTAGAGGTGGAGGCACAAGAATATGAAGCCAATGAGAACTGGAAGAAATATTCAGTTTGGGGGCCTGGGCCTCTCTCCTTTTTTAGGAGGGGATTTGGGGAGGGAGGGAGGGAGGGAGGGAGGGAGGGAGGGAGGGAGGGAAGGAAGGAAGGAAGGAAGGAAGGAAGGAAGGAAGGAAGGAAGGAAGGAAGGAAGGAAGGAAGGAAGGATTATCTAATTTCTTAGTAGGTGATCTGAGTCTATCAAAGCTTTAAGAGTGAGGGAGCTTGAAGAAAGGATTTTATCTCCAAGTATCAGAAGAGATTGAACAAATCCTTTAAAATTGCAGCTAGTGGTGCTGGGGATGTAGCTCAGTTGTGAGAGAGTTTAGTGGCATATACAAAGCACTGGGTTTGAGCTGCAGTACCAGTCAGTAAAGTGGAATAACATATGCCTGTATAATCCTAGCACTTGGGAGGTAGAAGCAGAACCCAAAGTTCCAGGTCATCCTTGGCTACATAGTGAATTTGAGATCTGTTCGGGAAACGAGAGGTCCTCTCTAAAAATTAAATAACATAATAAAGTAAAATAATCAAAATGCATGTAGGAAGAACAACTGCAAAAAAAAAACCAAGAGGTTTTATTGCTATATTGCAATTGGGAAAAGCAGCATGGCATGGTCTTCCATTTTTAATGCCTCAAGTAAATTGGAGTGTCACTTTCCTTTTAAAAATTAACTTTTTAATGCAAAAATTCCAGAATGAAAGTTGTCCTTATAGTCTGGGCCCCAGTACATGCCTTAGTGAGAAAGCTGTGAATCTGGATATGTTGGAGTGGATACTCATGCTTGGAAAAGAATCAGAACTAGGAGCTGCTCCACAGAGTGGCTATGGCAGAAAGTCAGTCCATAGACCTATAGGCACAGCCTGCCTTACCTTCAGCAAGAGGCTCTTGCATCATGTATACAATCCAGGACCCATGGAGCAGTGTGACAGCTGGTTGTATTGATGACTAACTAGTCCAAAACCAGAATGTTACCGTCCATGTGGAGTCCACTGTGCCACTCCAGAAAGCTACTAATATAGGGGCACAGGTATATAGTCTGATGGTTTAGATTATCTAACAGAATATGGGGTATAAGTTGTTTTCTAAAGACCAGAAGGACTAAGTGCTGAGATATTTCTAGGACTGGCATCTTTGTTTAAATTACCCTTAGTCTGGATACTAACAATGTATGGTATTTCCAGCTGAAAATGAGAGCGGGAGGCATGAGTGACACATCCAAGTGGAAGAAGCAGAAAAGATCCCCTCGGCCTCCACGTCATACAACCAAAGTCCTACCAGGTTCAGAGCTGTCTACCCCAAACGGAACCACCTTATCCTCTAACCTTCCTAGTGAGTGCCCTGGGCTGCTGCTTTTGATGAATAGAAGAGATCCTTTTTTCTTGGGGAAGGGATTTGAAATGAAAAGCCAATAACTGAGGGGCTTTGGCCTTTCTTTAGAGAACAAAAAAGAACAGGTCAGACTGTAACCATTTAACAGTCTTGCATGACTTCAGGTCAATCCCTCTTCAGAGAGATTCTCACCACTCCAGAGCATTTATAGATGAGCGTTCAGTCTAAGAAGCTAGACCTTGGTACTGTAGAGGATGCTTAACTCACAGAGCCTTTCTTTCCATGTCAGATAGCATGCCTTTCATTGATGTGCCCACATCCATTTCCTCTGCAAGTTCAGAAACTGCCTCAGCAGTGGTCAGTCCCTGTACAGACAGTGGCGTGGAACTGTCCTCCCAGACCACCTCCAAGGAGGACCTCACTGACCTGGAGCAAGCTGGCTCCCCAAGGGAAAGCACAAGCACAGAGCCTGGGAGCAGTGATATAGGAGCTTCTGATCAGCTTGACCCTCAGGTATGACTGGAGCCCCTCTTCAGTTTTTTTACTGTAGGAGCTGACTTATCTTTTGGGTTTTATACCCAAGCCTTGTCTGAAAAGAAAGTTGGGCCAAGCATGGTGATACATGTCTTTAATCGCAGCACTCAGGAAGCAAGTGAATTTCTGTGAGTTCCAGGCAAGCCTAGTCTACAAATCGAGTTCTAAGACAGCCAGGGTTATACAGAGAAACTCTGTCCCAAAAAAACAAAACAAAACAAGAAAGAGGAGAAGTAGGAATGTTGGGATCCAGAGTTTTCCTGTTTCCCAGAATTATTTTTGCTCCCCAGAAAGCACGCATCATGACTTGTCGTGAACAGGGACACATGAGATTTATCAAGGTGTCAATATAGGTAGTATTTGACAAAAGGGAGGGAGATGGCTTTTCAGGAGGTAATCATCTAAATTCTGAGCACATAAGAGCTTTTGCACCTGTAGAAGACTGTCACCCTAGATCAATGTTGCCTCAGATGGCCCTGGGCCATCTCATATAAATGTATAAATCAATGGTTCAGGTCCATTGCAGACAGCTTGGAAGACCTAACTTCAGGGGAATACGTTATAAGTTGTTCTTGCCTCATCTCTGTTCCTGTATCTTAACTGCTACTGGTCATAGCAGGAAGAGGCCCAGGTGGAAAAGACCCAGTCAGTGTCTGTGGAATCTATTCCTGAAGTGTTAGAGGAGTGCACATCCCCTGCTGACCACTCTGCCTCTGTCCACGACATGGATTATGTCAATCCCCGGGGCGTTCGCTTTACCCAGTCCTCCCAGAAGGAAGGTAGGTGCTCTCTGGAAGGCTCTGCCCCATCCTGTCAGACAAACATTCTGAGCCTAGGCCAGTCTCGATGAATGTGACTTCCACCTCTGAGCTCCATTCTCTAGACAGGAAATGGAATCAATCTTATAAAACTATTGCTGTGGATAGAACCCTTCTGAGTCATTGACAGGAGGACTTGGGAGTCTATAGGAATAGAGAAGGAACAGTATAAAGCTTGGAACTTTTTAATAAAAATCTTTGATTCTGATTTCATCCGGTAAGAGATGGGTAGTAGATCCTTCTTATGGGAATTAATTTCTGAAATTGACACATATAGGGGCTAGAAGATGGCTCGGTGGATAAGATTGCTTTTCTACAAGCATGAGGACCTGAGTTCAAATCCCTAGCACCCATGTAAAGAGCTAAGCATAGCTGCATATGCCTGTAGCCCCACCATAGGATATGCAGACATGTGGGTCCTCTGAGTTGGCCAAAACGGTGAGTTTCCAGTCAAATGAGAGACCCTGTTTAAGACAGTGAAACAGAGCATTAAGAGGAAGACACCTGACAGCCTTCATACACACATGCTCAGGTACACACCCGAACACCACACATACATTGACTGTATACATACACACGGCATCTACCTACCTGTGCACGTGTGCACACACACACACGCACAGTTTTTCCTCATGGATAGTAACACAGATCCAAGTATTACTGAGCAGCTGGATATACCTATCTTAGTGATCCTGCTCTCTTCTTACCTTCCCAGGAACAGCGCTGCTTCCTTATGGTCTTCCTTGCATCCGTGAGCTCTTCCGCTTCCTTATCTCCCTCACAAACCCACATGACCGCCACAACTCAGAGGTTATGATTCACATGGGACTGCATTTGCTGACAGTGGCTCTCGAGTCAGCCCCTGTAGCCCAGTGCCAGACCCTCTTGGGTCTCATCAAGGATGAGATGTGTCGCCACTTATTTCAGGTAGGACTAGATTGCTCAGGGCTGGAGAGATGGCTCAGTGGTTAAGAACACTGACTGCTCTTTCAGAGTTCCTGAGTTCTATTCCCAGCAACCACGTGGTAACCCATAGCTGTGTGTAACTCCAGTTCCAGGGAACCCCTACACAGACATGTAGGCAAAACACCAATGCACATAAAATAAGAATAAATAGATCATTTTTTAAAAAGCAGTTGCTCAGAAACCTCGGCTATTTTTTGAGATTGAGAAGCCAGAGAATCTTATTACTATCCTTATTACCATTGTTACCTTCCTTTCAGTTGGCCAGAGCCACAGTAAAAGGATTCCGGTAGCTCTCCAAGGAGTTGAGGAAGTAATGGCTCAATTGAGAGCTCTGTCAGAAGCCCAGGTGTGGTGGCATGTACTCATAATCAGCACTCAGGAGGGAGGGGCAGGGAGATAATGAATTAAGATCATTCTCAGCTACATATCGTCCAGCTGAGCTACATGAGACCCTGTCTCAGAAGACCAGAAGCAGGTCAGCATGACAGCTCAGTAGGGAAAACCATGTGCCATCAAGCCTGATGTGCTGAGCCTGATTCCTGGGACCTAGAGGGTGGACAGAGAGGACCAGCTATCATGGGTTTTCATTTATGTCCCTGTTCCCTCTCCTACACACAAATAAATAAGTGTAAAACAACATTGTGTTAAAAGCAAACAACAGAAAACAGTGACAAAAGAGTTCCCTTAGAGCACAGGCCCCTATGGCAGCTTCACTGGTCTGCTCTCCTGTGTCTTTTTTGGTTCAGTCATACTCAGTCTGAGAAATCTCATGGCTTCTCACTCTCTGATCCCTAGCTACTTAGCATAGAGCGCCTGAACCTGTATGCTGCTTCCCTACGAGTATGCTTCTTACTCTTTGAGAGCATGCGGGAGCACCTCAAGTTCCAATTAGAGGTAAGTTTCTTGATCTTGGAAGTAAAAAACAGGGAACTGTATGGTATCATCTGTGGGACCTACTCAATCAATCAGTCATGCTGTAGATACAGATTTTTATTTATTTTTCTCTCATTCAATACATTCCAATTGTGTCTCCCCTCCCTCCACCCTTCCCAGTTCCTTCCACATCTCCCCTGTTCCTCAGATCCATCTATCCCTTGTGTCCCCCAAGATAAGAGCAGACCTCCCAGGGACATCAACTAAACATGGCAAAACAAGATACAATAAAACCAGGCACAAACCCTCCTATCAAGGCTGGTGAGGCAACCCAGTAGGAGGAAAGGGGTTCCAAGAGCAGATGAAAGAGTCAGGCATCCTCACTCCCATGCTCAGGCATCTCCCCAAAACTCCAAGCCAAAAACTGTAAAATATATGCAGAGGACCTAGTGAAGACCCAGGGTCTGCAATTGCTACTTCAGACTCTGAGCTCCCACGAGTCCTGCTTAGTTGGTTCCACGGTCATTCTCCTGGTGTTCTCAACCCTTCTGGCTCCCACAATTTCTTCACCTCCTCTTCCTTGAGGTTTTCCAGGTTTTGAAGGGAGGAACCCAATAGAGACATTCAACCTGGGCCTCTACCTGATGTTTGACTATGGATCTCTGCATCCGCTCCCATCAGCTGCTCTAGGCAGCCTCTCTGACAACTGGACTAGGCACTGACTTACAAATATGGCAGAATGTCATTAGGAATTGTTTCAGTGACTTTTACCCCCAGTCCTGTTTGCTTCTACCCTAGGCTATCAGGACTATCCAGCTTCAGGTCCTTGGCCATCTATGCAATGTATAGCATGGGTTCTTTCTCGTGGCATGGACCTCAAATTAGACCAGTCATTGATTGGCCATTCCCACAAGTTCTGTTCTACCAATTCCCTAGCTCAAAGGTTTTGTGGCTGGGTTGGTATCTCAGTCCCAGCACTAAAAGCCTTGCCTAGTTATAGAAGATGTCCAGTTCAGGTCCCATAGTCTCCATTTCTAGGAGTCCTCACTAGGGTCACCTTCATAGACTCCAGAGAGTTTTCCACTGCACTAGGTTTCCACATCACCTCCCCAAATGCCCTGCCAGTCTACTTGGCTCTCCTTATACTCTTTCCCTCCACCCCCACCACCTGATTCTCATCCCTATGAGTGCCCAGTTCTGTAGTAGAGAGTAGGTACTATCACCTTGACCTGGAGGTGTGGCCTTTAGACCTTGAAGCCCCAGTATTCAGGGCATAGCTGGAGGGCTACCAGTGTGAGAATCCAAATATGAGGACTGGCAGGTGATCTCACCCAGAATGGGACAGCTTTTCTGCCTGGGAGTTCCTGCAAGTCAAAGCAGCGTTGCTACTAAGTTTCCAGAATAAGATTAGGCTCATATAGGCTGTACACAAAAAAGGGCAAAATTGCTGGGCAGTTGTGGCTCACACCTTTAATCCCAGCACTTGGGAAGCAGAGGCAGGAGGATCTCTGTGAGCATGAGGCCAGCTTGGTCTACAGAGCAAATTCCAGGACGGGCTCCAAAAGCTACACAGAGACCCTGTCTTGCGGAGGGGGGCACTTCTTTGGGACTTGGAATAGGAATAGAACCTTGTCTTCCATTGTGGAGACAGAGAGGGAAAGGGCCTTTCAGTGTCTCAGTATAGGCCTCCTGCGTGGGCTTTTCACCTCCTCTTTAATGCTGCCGCAGTCTCCTCCTCCCATCCTTGCTCTTCCCAAGTGGTTGTCACTGTGCTGTTGACAGATGTACATCAAGAAACTCATGGAGATCATCACTGCTGAAAACCCCAAGATGCCTTATGAGATGAAGGAGATGGCACTGGAGGCTGTTGTGCAGCTCTGGCGCATCCCCAGCTTCGTCACTGAACTCTACATCAACTATGATTGTGATTACTACTGCTCAAACCTCTTTGAAGACCTCACTAAGCTGCTGTCCAAGGTGCTGAGCACTATTCTGGCCTCTAAACACTCCAAGGGAACTTCCTGGATGGCAGCGGGGACGGTATAGATAGATGGGAACAGGAAGGAGAAAGGCATTTTGTCAGCACAATGGGGAAGTCAGAAATTTCTGAATTTTTGGAAACATAATGAGGTGAAGAATATTCTAACCTCAAGTCTAATAGTTCTGTTTATTTTCCAGAATGCCTTTCCTGTGTCTGGTCAGCTCTATACAACACACCTCCTGTCCCTTGATGCCCTGTTGACGGTTATTGACAGCACTGAGGCTCACTGTCAGGCCAAAGTCCTCAACACCCTGACCCAGCAAGAGAAGAAGGAGGCAGCCAGACCTGGCTATGAGGCGGTGGATGGCACACAAGAAACTAACAGTAGTTAGAAGCATCTTATTGTTCTCTCTCTCTCTCTCTCTCTCTCTCTCTCTCTCTCTCTCTCTCTCTCTCTCCTCCTTTGCCCTCTTTACTGTCTTCAATTTGGCCTATCAGAGCTGGTGCCTAGTATAAGAACATGCAGCTCTTTTTGACATGGGACTCAGCCTCTGCTTCACTCCATACCTATAAGCTTTCATTTCTTTTCCTATAACCAGCTGAGAGAGCAGCCAGTGATGGGAAACCCACAGGTGTGGCCTCAGATGCCCCAGGCCTTCATCTTCCAAGTGGAGGATGGCTGTCAGCAGAACATGGGAAGCCAGGATGCAATGATGTGGAAGAAGCTGGTGACTCTGGGGGTAGGTACTTAGTGTCCATGGCTCTAATGCTTTTCAACTAGAGGGCTTAGAGAGAAGGAGGGGGGGCGGAACTGAGTGGTCTAAGGCCATATCTGAAAGAACCTAGCAGTTCATCTTGATTTAAACACCAGTGAAAGGAAAGAAAACAGAGCCCTAGAAGGTAGGATTTCTAGCAGGTAAGAGACTGCAGAGAAGAAAATTTTTGAAACAGCTCTGTTTTTTCTGGGGAGAGTATCAGTAACCTATCAAAGATCTTATGGGTTTCCCTCCTCCTTCTATTTCTAGCTGACAAAAAGTTTTCCAAGAAGCCACCTCGATTTTCCTGTCTTCTACCAGATCCACGGGAACTAATTGAAATTAAAAACAAAAAAAAGGTACATATATATCTATACACACACACACACACACACACACACACACACACACACACACACACACACACACATTGCCAGTGTGTTTAGCTTCTGCTCATCCTTGTGTGGGTGTCCTCGGTAGAACTGGCTTTAGCCCCAGAGGATGAGAATGGGGATGATTTTGGCAGCTCATTATACAGCTCCCAAGGCTGGTCACTAGTTTCTTCTGAGATGCAACAACCTCCCCTGCTCTTTCCTTACTCCCAGTCTGTGTTATTGTTGGCCCTGAGCAAAGGTACTCCAACAGCCAACAGCCAGACACTCCCAGTGAGATGACAGAAGCTGGCATTTGAGTCAGCAAAAGTTATTGATCATCTCTAGGTCTAACATGGTGATTTGTAATAAAAGAGAGTTGATATATATTCTGGTCCTTAAGTAAAGTACAAATAACTATTTTTTTTCTTTATTTGATAAATATATTTATTTTCTTTATAAGATAAAATTCTGATCATTTATTGCCCTAATTACCCTTTTTTCTTTTGTCTTTTATTCCTTCCCTAGCAGCAGCAGATATCAGTTGTAAATAGCTTTTTGAGTAGGGGTATAGATTTTGGTTTTCTTAACATAAAAACTTCTAGTTAAGTCTTTTCTTTGTCTTATTGGCTGACAATGCATTTGATTATAGGTTTGAGACTAGATGTACAGAGAGCAAAGAGATGCCTTATCCTTCAAACCCAGGGCCTTAGGAGCAAGGCCGTCTGAAAAGGAAGGGGACTCTAAACCCAGCCATAATATGATGCTGGATGTCCATAGATGCCAGAGATGGCTGTAGAACTGAAGAGAGGGCCTCATTAGCCTGCCTCCTCTCTGGCTCCCTGGTCTCATTAGAGAGGGAAGTTGCCCTGGTCATCAGGAGCATCAGAAAGGAGTGGAAAGGAGCCCTGCAGACACTTCCAGAGAGGTGGGAAGATGGGAAAAGCCAAGGCCAATACAACCCAGTCTCAGCTATGGAATCAACTAGAACCATGTCTGAGGAGCTCGTTAGATGAAGAGCTGTAGGCTACACTAGAGTCTGGAAAAGCCAAGGCCAATACAAGCCAGTCTCAGCTATGGAATCAACTAGAACCATGTCTGAGGAGCTCGTTAGATGAAGAGCTGTAGGCTACACTAGAGTCTGGCCTACCAGTCTGTCTTAGGACACAGCAACTTCTCATGCCTTAGTCTCTGTCTCCTAGCTGCTGATCACGGGGACAGAGCAGTTCAATCAAAAACCAAAGAAGGGGATCCAGTTTCTACAGGAAAAAGGCCTCCTTACCATCCCAATGGATAACACAGAGGTGGCACAATGGCTCCGAGAGAACCCTCGGCTAGACAAGAAAATGATTGGAGAGTTTGTGAGTGACCGCAAAAACATTGACCTGTTGGAGAGTTTTGTGAGGTGAGGAAGAAATGAGATATCTATTGCTCATGCCTGAGCCTCACAAAGAAGAAAGGGTTATGGGGAAAGGAGAAAGGAAAGAGGCACATGGCCTTCTTAGTCTCTGCCAGTTCCTGCCAATGACCAGCTCACATAATACTCTTGCCTCTTCCCATTATGTGTATCTGTTGAACCTGAAAGGGATGCAGGCTTTAGGATCCCATCCCCTGTGTTTCAGTGGAAAGCCCTGAAAAGTGGCATAGAGCAGGGTTCTAAAAGGTGAGGTGTTTAGAAAAGTTTTGCTAATGTGGTAAGTGCTAAAAGTTAGGGATTTGGTTAGGAATGACCAGGCTGTACCACCCTTCTGCCAAGAGCCATCAGCCTCCTCTGTTCTAGTAGACTGATGAAGATTAACAGCTTGACCTGTGAAGCTTCCATGATACCAGCCTCTTCATTGTGTTTCCTTTCTCTGTAGCACCTTCAGCTTTCAGGGTCTGCGGCTTGATGAAGCTCTCCGACTCTACCTGGAAGCTTTCCGTTTGCCTGGGGAAGCACCAGTTATTCACAGGTTGCTGGAAGCATTCACGGAGCACTGGAGGGTAGGTCTAGTGTCAGAAACTCAAAGATCCTGACCAGTTTGAGGGCTTCTTTATTCCCTTAGCAAAAACCTCAGCTATTGCCTCCTAAGAAGGTTGAGAGCCACACCAGTGGACTTTCCATGGAGCAACTTCTGTTAAGGATTTAGCAAGAATTTGGCCATTTTCTGGGTGATACTGTCATTTGTATACCATCACTGACCAGTGGGGTTGGTGTAGTGAGGATTTAATTGGCTAGAAAAGGACATTGACACAGATGGAGTCTTTCTTTTTCAGAGTTGTAATGGCTCCCCGTTTGCCAATAGCGATGCCTGCTTTGCCCTGGCCTATGCTGTCATCATGCTTAACACTGACCAGCATAACCACAATGCTCGCAAACAGAATGTACCAATGACCCTGGAGGTAAGCTTGGGCTCCAGTCAAGACAGAGAAGATCCAGCACAACTTTAAAAGTAGAAAGAAAGATGAGGGAAGTTTCCAGTTTGTATGGGGGTCAGGGTTCTGTCAAGGGACTCAGGGAGGGCTGACCAATTCAGAAGAGGGGTTGGGATGGAGATTTGTTTCCAAAGTCCTATTTATCACAGACTTAAGGAGTCCTTAGGTGGTATACAGCATTGACACAAGGGAAAATGTTCTGGTCTATCTCTAGGAGTTTCGAAAAAACCTAAAAGGTGTGAATGGAGGCAAGGACTTTGAGCAAGACGTCCTGGAGGACATGTACCATGCCATCAAGTGAGTATATATGGAAAGTAGTATAGCATCTCTGTTAAGGAGAAATGTGTTGCTTCCTTTTTCTGTTTTTAGAGTCACATCAGAATGTAGACCTCACATACCCTGGAATTAGCTTTGAGGCTTAGCTGGGAAGCCTCTTCTGTGATAACTCATTTTTTTGTTTAAAGAAGCCAGAACAATAAGACCCCAGAATTCCAAATTTAGGGTCCTTGCAAATTGGCTCTCTTATGTGTATGTGTGTTTACAGGCATGTTTGGTATCAGTAATTGAACCCAAGGTCTTACATAGGCATTAACAATGTGTTTCTTTGCAGAGCTACATCTCCAAATCAAACTATTCCTCTTAAGTGAGGTATCATGACCCTATTTCCTGAACCCAAATTAACTGGTTTTCCAGGAGAGCTCACAAAATACATTCTCTGGTTTGTAGAGACGTTAAGACCAGCACTAGAGGGAAGGCTTGAGTATTTTGAGACAGTCTCAGAGAACTCAAGACTGCCTCACACTTGCTATGTAGCTGAATCTGGTCTTTGAACTCCTGCTCTTCCTGCGTCAGCCTACCAAGTGCTACCATATATAGATGGTTAGTTCCCTATAATAAATCAGAAGAGGTGGGTGTTTATACCCCCACCCAGAAAGAATGTGAGAGCTGAAGGCTTAGACACAGGACTGAGATTAGGAATGCATTCTCTCTCTCCCCCTCACTCAAGTGGTGGGGTGGAAACAGATGACTTAGCTGCAATTGTAATAACCTCTTATCAATGGAAGATGCTGTATAGGTGAAGCCCCTTTCCTTGGTTTAGAAGCATGTTCACAGGAGTGTGTCTAGCTCTTCTTTTCCCTTCTGACAGGAATGAGGAAATTGTGATGCCTGAGGAACAGACAGGCCTAGTCCGTGAGAACTATATGTGGAATGTGCTGCTTCATCGAGGTGCTACCCCTGAGGGCATATTCCTTCGTGTACCTCCTAGCAGCTATGATCTTGACCTCTTCACTATGACCTGGGGCCCCACTATTGCTGCTCTCTCCTATGTCTTTGATAAAAGCCTTGAGGAGACCATCATCCAGAAAGCCATCTCAGGCTTCAGGTAGCCCAACTTTGGCTTTAGTCTTCATATCCTTCTATCTCACCAAGTTAACACAGCTTGCTACCCATGCCTCTTTGAGTCCTGGTTTTACTTTCTCAGAATTGGATGTCTCCTGATATTCTGGAGGGAGGCTGGTGCCTGGGAAATCTCACTCTTAAACAGACTGGAGTTAGTGGGGTTTTTTTGTGACTTAATGGGGAATAATAACCAATGAAAATCTGCTTAGGAATTTGGGAGGGTTGAGTGGCCTTCCAGTGACTGTTTCTGTCATGGGGGTGACATTACAGGAAGTGTGCCATGATCTCCGCCCACTATGGCCTCAGCGATGTGTTTGACAATCTCATCATCTCTCTGTGCAAGTTCACAGCTCTCAGTAGTGAGGTGAGTGGCAGCAGGAACTGTGTGTGTTTAGAGTCCCAAAGGAGAACAAGCCTCAGCTATGGAGGCTGCACTACCATATATACCCTCTTGAACAAGCTTAGGCCATTTCTATCTTGTAAGTTCTGAAATGAAAAGATTGTCACCTCATGTAATGAGATCAGGGAGGAGATACCATAGGAAAGACCTTCATCAAGTTAATCTTTCCCACTAATATTAGAGAGATTTGAAGCAAATCGAGCAGAAAGACCCTCAGGGACCCATAGGCAGAGAGACCTGAAAGAGCCTCCTCTCCAGACCTGAACTAAGCCTCTTTGCATCTGCCTTTTCAGTCTGTTGAGAACCTGCCCAGTGTATTTGGAAGCAACCCTAAAGCCCACATTGCAGCCAAGACAGTGTTCCATTTGGCCCATCGTCATGGTGACATCCTTCGGGAGGGCTGGAAGAATATCATGGAGGCTATGCTGCAGCTCTTCCGAGCCCAACTTTTACCCAAGGCTATGGTGGAGGTAATTTTTTAAAATTTATTCTGTGTCTTTTACATCATGTGTATCCTGATCCCATTCATTTCCCAGTCCTTTTGCATCTATCTGCCCTCTGATCCTGTACCCCCTAGTAAAACAAGATTTAAGAGAAAAAGAGAAAAAAGATTTTAAAGAGAAAAATGAAAAATTCTCATATGGAAGCTGTAGTGTAGCACAGGGAGTCATATCATAAACCCCCTTGTCCATATATCTTTGTAGTTGGTCTGATTGGGGACCTCTGGTTTTGACTACAGCATCGATGCTGGGCCCTCACTGAGACTCTTCTCGGGTATCCTATGACCACCCTGTGTTATAGAGATTCTGCAGCTTAGGGTCTGTGGATGGGGTTCCTTTCATGTGCTCCAGCAGATCATACATCAAGTGGGTGCTGGGGCAGGCCAGGCCATAATCTCCGGGTTCTGGGCCTGAGCAGGTGTTGGTCCACCAGATGAGAAATTCTTGCAGGATGTTCAGCATTAACAAGGCAAAGACCTAGCCTTCTATGCTGTGTACGGAATAGCACTAGACCTGATCCTTTCTAAAGCTCACTAAGAGATTCTCAAATGTCATACTACAGACCTTGGAGAAAAGCTGTGAAGGAAGATTGGGAGAAACCATTGTCAGGTACCTCTTGAAGGAGACATAGTAGTATATGGACTGTCTACAGGAAGAACCCAGAAAACTTTGCTTGGGCCAGAAAGCACAGGAATGTAAATTATCTACAAAAAGAAAAAAAAATTTTTTTTGAGACAAGGTTTCACCAAGTTGACTAGGTTAGTCTTGAACTTGCTATGTCGCTTCTGCCTCAGTCTCCTCAGTGCTGAGACTACAGTCATGTCCGACTATGCTCAGATCATTTCTTTTAATTATTTTTTTAATTTATATTTATAGGCATTTTGCCTAAATGTATGTTTATGTACCACATGCATACCTAATGCCAATGGCAGCCAGAGGAAAGCATCAGATTCCCTGAAACTGGAGTTATAGATGATTATAACCAAACTCGTGAGTGCTAAGAACTGAACCCAGGTCCTCTACAGTAGCAGTATGTGCTCTTAACTTCTGAGCCATCTCTCCAGACTCTTAGAAATAAATTACTCCTGGTCTGTTTTCCAGGTAGAAGATTTTGTGGATCCCAATGGCAAGATCTCTCTACAGCGGGAGGAGATGCCATCAAACCGGTAAGGGCAGCCTCACTGGCTAGGGCCTTGGGAGAGGAGGTAGTCAGAATGTTGGAACTCACCAGAATATGTGTTCTTTTCCTACAGAGGAGAGTCATCAGTACTTAGCTTTGTGAGCTGGCTGACACTGAGTGGTCCTGAGCAGTCTGGTGTACGGGGCCCATCTACAGAGAACCAAGAAGCCAAGAGAGTGGCCTTAGACTGTATCAGGGTAACTGCCTGTCTGTTTCTCATGAGAAATCCTACACTCCTTCCTTCTAGGAAGATGGGACCCTGTGAACCGAAGAGTATAATCATCTCCCCCCTTCCCCTGACTTTAGAAATTCTCTTTCCTATAGCCTTTGTTATTTATGTCTCCTCCTTCATTCTTGTGTCCCCTCTAGCAATGTGATCCAGAAAAAATGATCACGGAAAGCAAGTTCCTCCAGCTGGAGTCGCTGCAGGAGCTCATGAAGGTACACGATGAGGAGAGGTCTGAGAGGCAGCAGGGTAGTGGTGGGTCTCAGTTCCTGCGGGACAGAGCTGGTGCTGGCTTCCTTCATTCCTACTTTCCCGCTGCTGCCCTCTAGGCTCTAGTCTCGGTGACACCAGATGAAGAGACATATGATGAAGAAGATGCTGCTTTCTGTCTGGAGATGCTGCTGAGGATTGTGTTGGAGAACAGGTAGGAGAGGGTAGGCTTTAGACAGACTACATACTGAGCTGGTGCCAAAAGGCTGGAAGCCGTCTTGCTCAGTGGCCTCTGGGAGCAAGAAACATGGAAGCTCTGAACAGAAGTGGGGAGCTTGTGCTTTACTGCTTAGGGCCCAATACCAGTGAACTATAAAGGCCGGGAGACTCATTACCCAGTGGCCTGTTCAGATGATACTACCCTTACACTTTATGATTTTTAGGGACCGTGTGGGATGTGTATGGCAGACTGTTCGAGATCATCTATACCACTTGTGTGTTCAGGCGCAAGATTTCTGCTTCCTTGTGGAGCGAGCAGTGGTAGGGCTGCTGCGCCTAGCCATTCGGCTGCTCCGGAGAGAAGAGATCAGTGGCCAGGTAAGAAAGTGCTTATAGGAGGGTAGGCAAGTATGCAAGGCTATGGATGTGGCCTACAGCAGAAACTTTAGCCTGTAACTTTAGCCCAGTGACTAACCTCATGGCTGGTAGTCTATCAGGGGGCATTGAGGTTGACTGGAATGATCTAAATATGAATTCTGCTTTAGGGCTGGGTTGCTGCTGTTTCCTAGCAATACTCTCATTTTTTATCTATTTTTTTGTTCTGGAGCCGGGGGTGTTGAAGTTTCTTATTCTTACATTTAGAACCCTAAATGTAAAAAACTAGAAAATGCAGCTGGGTAAGATCTCGTGGTTCAAGTATAAAAAATTAGTACTGAACAATAATTAGGTTCAACAGTCACAGATCTGTACACAAATCCATGCTCTCACATGATCATATGATCAATTGGAGGTTGAAAGTAAGAAATGTAATTTTAGGGCTGGAGAGATGGCTCAGCCATTAAGAGTACTTGCTGCTCTTGCAAAGGACATGGGTTCAGTTACCAACACCTACATGATGGATCCAACTATCCATTCTCTTATTCCACAGGATCCAATGCCCTGTTCTGACCTCTCCAGGTCTCAGGCACACATATGATGCATATACATTCATGTAGGCAAAACACATAGAAGGAGGACAGTACAAGCAGACATGGTGGGTACATACCTTTAGATCCAGGGGGGCAGAGACAGCCACAGCCAGATCTCTGTGAGTCTGAGGCCAACATAGTGAGTCAGGGCTGTGTAGAGAGCCTCTGCCTCAGATAGGTAGATACTCACCTGTATAATACCAGCATCCAGGAAATAGAGCTAGACAGTGGGCTCTGTCGCAAAAAAAAAAAAAAAAAAAAAAAAAAGGCAGGGCTTTGGCAGCACAGGGCCTTGGTTTGTGTGTTTACAGGGTCAAGATGGGATCTCACTATCTAGCTCTGGCTGTCCTGAAATTTACTATGTAGACCAGGCTATCCTCAAACAAACTCACAGAAATCATAGCAGGACAGGATTTTAGTTTTCAAACTTGAGATGTGGAGGCAGAAGTTAATTAGGAGTCCAAAGCCATCATCGACTTCACAGTCAATTCAAAAACTAGGCTATGTAAGACCCTGTCTCAAAAGAACAAACATAAAAGCAGTACCACTTACAAGTATTCAAAATAAAGTGAATTCTTGGACACCTTACAAAACATATAGCATTTATATGCTAAAAACTAGAAAATGCAGCTGGGCATGTTGGCAAGTGTATTTAACCCCAGCACTCAGGAAGCAGAGGTAGGCAGATCTCTGTGAATTCAATTTCAGGCCCTAGGGTTACATAGTGAGACCCTGTCTTTATAAATGAATGAATGGATGGATGGATGGATGGATATATGGATACATACATACATACATACATACATACATACATACATACATACATACATACATACATACAAACAAAATATTAATCAGAGACCCCTGAATACATCAGGAGGGCCACACCGTAGGTTAGAAGACTCGGTATAATTTAGATGCCAGCTCTTCCCTCAACCAATACATACATATGTAATGCAGCTTTCTTTTTGCTTGTTTTTTTGAGACAGGGCTTTTCTGTAGACCAGGCTGGCCTCACAGAGATCTATCTGCCTCTTCCTCCTGAGTGCTGGGATTAAAGGTGTGCGCCACCACCTGCTAATGCAGCTTTCTGTAATATCCCAGCAAAGATTTCTGTGGACCTAGAGAAACTTATTCATTTGCATGGATGAGTAAATAGGTATATGCACAAGTGTGTGTCGCAGGTGTACATGTGAAAGGCAAAAAACAACTTGCATTCCTGGGATATAACTCAAGTTATTGGGCTTGGTGTGACAACAAGTGTCTACCCACTTAGCCATCTCACCAGCCTCGGTTTTGTTGCTGGTTAGGTTTGAGGTTAGTTACATTTGAAACAGTCTCACTGCATAGCCCTGGTTGGTGATTTTGACTCAGGGTCTCAGGGTGGCCTCCCAGTCTTCTGGCCTCTGCCACCCTAAACTGGGGTTACAGTTGTGCTCCATAGATGGCCACTCTAGCCAATATTAAACTTCATTGTAGTAATGATGGCATAGGATTAGGGGCTGGAGCGATGTCTTCAAAGTTAAGATTACTGGCTCCCCTACAATGGACCCCGGTTGGACCTCCAGCACCTACACAGTAGCTGACAACCCTATCTCTGGAGTTCCAATTCCAGGCATCTGATGCCCTCTTCTGGCTTCCGTAAATACTACATTGGTGCACAGACACACATACAGACAATACATACAAGCAATTCACCCATACACACAAACAGTTTTTAAATTTTATAGTATAGATGAAATAGACAAATAACACTACAGAACAAGTAGATGATCCAGAAATAGACTTACACAAATATCTTCAACTGGCTAGTTTGGAGCTGTTTTACTTTGGGGGTTTTGTTTGGTAGGTTGTTTTATTGGTTTTTGATTTTGAGACAAGGTCTTTTTATGTAGCCCAAACTGGCCATATTCCTGTCTCAATCTCCAAAGTAAACTCTTGACTTACATCTTTATTTTGAAGATAATTTTGATAATTTTAAGGACATAAATGAGGGCTGGAGAGATGACTCAGTATGGAGAACAGTGGCTTTTCTTACAAAGGCTGTGGGTTTGGTTTCCAGCACCACATAGTGACACAAGTATCTGTAACTGTGCCCTCTTGTGATCTCCTTGGGCAGCAGGCATGTAATGGTACATATAACATTAATGCAGGCAAAACAGTCATAATCATAAAATAATAGTTCTAAAAAATGAAATATATCAGTTATAAAACCTTTAGACACATAGGAAAAAGTCATAGGATCTAAAACTAAGTATAATGTGGTTTATTAATTTATTACTTTTTTTTTTAATCAAAAGCTTGAGCACAAATACTATACCGTCAGGGAGGGACTCGAGTTCTCCTTTCAGACCTGGTCACAGTCTAAAATAAGCTTATTTTGCTTTTGTGTATAAACCTAAATTCTTCCTTTGCCTAAGTGTTTATGCTCCAGCTACAAAGTGGAGCACTTAAAGGTACAGAAAGATAAATAAGGCCTTCCTGCCGTTGTTACTGTACAAGCATCTGAAGTGACAAAGAGCCTTGAAAATAACAGGAAGCAAAGAAAACCTACAAATATGGGGTGCCTGCCCCATAAACTGCTGCTACTGTTTGTTGTAATTCATAGGACCCTACAGAATAGGTCTGTAAGGGCATAGGGCATGAACTGACTAAAGATTTAGCTAGTTTTTAGTTTTTAATTTTTTTGAAATAGGGTCTCACTGAATACTGGCCTGGAACTCACTAAATGACCAGGGTAGCCTCAAACTCATAGTGATTGCCTGTCTCTGCCTTTTAAGTGCTGGCATTAAAGGTGTGTGCCACCACCCACTGTGCCCAGCTCAATAAGTTTTCTTTTTTAACTTGATATTAAAGGCATCATCTATAAGAGGAAGGATTGATAAGTTAGACTTTACTAATGCTCAAAACTTTAACTCTATGAAAGTGTGGTTGAAAAAAATGAAAAGTTATCAAGCAATAGAAAATGTTTACAAATCATATACTTGAAGAAAGTCTAATATCAAAATGCAAACATGGGAAAAAGATATTTCACAGGTGATATACAAACAGCCATAAGCCCATGAAATAGCATTTGCCATTAGGAAAATGTGAAAATAGCACACATCACTATGTACTTACTAGAATAGCTAAAATTAAAAGTGATAATACCAAATTCTGGCAAGAATACAGAAAAACTATATTATTCATACATTTCTTGTGGGAATAAAAAATAATGTAGCTACTCTTATGGCAGTTTATTATAAAACTGAATATTCATTTACCATACAACCCAGAAAATACATTTTTGGACATTATCCCAAAAAAATGAAGGCTTATTTTAACTTTAAAATATGTATGTAAATGTTCATTGAAGCTGTATTTATCAAAGCCAAAAGCTGGACTCAGCCTGATGACTTGCAGTAAGAGAATAGACTATAGTACAAACATACCATGGAATGTTATCCAGCGACTCAGCGCAATAGACCTGATGTGTATAGATGTGGGTAGATTGGGAAGTCCATGTTTAATTGATAACTCCATCTAGATAACACTTTGGAATTAACAGAATTTTAGAAGTTGTGGACAGGTTGCTAAGTGTTAGGAATGGCACAGGAGAAAAGAATTGGAAAGTGGCTATCAAGCAGCAGCATGGCACCCACGGTGTAGGAACTTGTGAGGAGACAATCCACGCAGGTGACAGGAATTGTGTAAAACTCAGTACACACATGGTACACATGAACGCAAATAAAATTAGGGAAAACCTGTGGAAACAAGTAGATTATTCCTAATTCTGTCCTTGTTGCCAAGGGCAACAACTTCTGGATCAGAAGTTGGAACAGACTGGACATATATAAATAAGAAAATGAAGAATATAAGGAATATAAAAATACCAGTAGAAATAATGAAGCATGGCCAAGGGTGTAGTTTAGCTGTGCTTGCCTACTACGTGGAAGGCCCTGGGTTCAATTCCCAGTACTCCAAAAGAAAAGAAGTCAAGAACAGATCAGCAACAGTGGAGTCCAAGCCAAGCTCTCCTTGCTGGCCTAATGACTAATGGGAATGATTAATCAGGAAACTATATCTATGTCTACCCCACTTCCTACTCCTTATCCCATCCCATCCCAGGTCCTGCTCTCATTGCGCATCCTGTTACTGATGAAGCCCAGCGTGCTGTCCAGAGTCAGCCACCAGGTTGCATATGGGCTCCATGAACTCCTCAAGACCAATGCGGCCAACATCCATTCAAGTGATGACTGGGCTACCCTTTTCACATTGCTGGAGTGTATTGGCTCAGGCGTGAAGCCTCCAGATGCTCTACAGGCCACAGCCAGGGCTGATGCTCCTGATGCTGGTATGCCCTTTCCCAGGAAGATGCTCACTGGCAGATAAGCAGTTAGAACCCAGGAACGGCTATGGGAAAACAAAACACATGTTATTACATTCAGCAGATTAAACACACCTACCTGGTTTCTGCCATCTGCTTCTAGATCTTCCTGTGCATATTAACTACCTACAGACTAGATAGCATGAAAGCAAGTAGGCAGTGAAGAAGGCTATCAAGCCAAGTTTCTACTGTCCTGAAGACCATTTTACAGAAACCTATGTCCTTTGCCACCACCTTTCTATTGGTTGCTATCAGAAGCCCACATTAGCTTGCTGCCCTGTTTTGTCCAGGCCACCACACCTTTCTTCAGGATCTGTGATCCCGTTCCTTGTCCCATCTCTGCTCTTACTCTGCCTTTTCCTGGTCTGGCCTAGGAGCGCAGTCAGACAGCGAGCTCCCATCCTACCATCAAAATGATGTTAGTCTCGACAGAGGATACACTTCTGACTCTGAAGTCTACACTGACCATGGCAGGCCTGGCAAGATACACCGATCAGCCACAGATGCTGATATGGTCAACAGTGGTTGGTTAGTGGTGAGTCTACTACCATCCTAAGCCTGACAGAAAGATTCAGTTTTCTCAGACATCCGAGGCCCCTTAGAGCAGGGGCCCCAGCTTGCATCATATATATTTTACAGGTGGGGAAGGATGACATTGATAACTCCAAAGCAGGAGTGGGGTTCAGCAGGCAAGGCCCTTCACCCCTGGTTAATCAATATAGCCTCACAGTGGGCCTGGACCTGGGACCACATGACACTAAGTCCCTGCTCAAGTGTGTGGAATCACTGTCCTTCATTGTTCGTGATGCTGCTCATATCACCCCTGACAACTTTGAACTCTGTGTCAAGACTCTCCGCATCTTTGTAGAGGCCAGTCTGAATGGTGGTAAGTCATCTATTAAAGGGACAGTTGAGGAGTGGGTCAGGTGGAGAGGGGAGAAAGGCAGGGCATCTTTGCCCTTAGGCTGTGGGAATGTGACGTAAGTCTCACTCTGCTCAGGGTGCAAGTCCCAGGATAAACGTGGCAAGAGTCACAAATATGACAGCAAAGGGAACCGCTTCAAGAAAAAACCCAAAGAGGGTTCAATGCTCCGGCGGCCCCGAATCTCCAGCCCACATGCCACTCGGGGTGGACACAGTGATGAGGAAGAGGATGAAGGCGTGCCTGCCAGCTACCATACGGTGTCTTTACAGGTCAGTCAGGACGTAAGTATAGCACCCTTTACTACTTCTACACTTGAGATTCAGAACTTGAGTGGGAAAGTCAGGGAAAGTCAGACCTCAGAAGAAATATCCACTGTGTACTGGCCATCCCCTCAATCTCCATCCTCACAGTGTTCCCCTTTATCCAAAACCACCTGTCAGTCTTTGCTTACAGTGCATTTGTTCATTTGGAGACACTATGTAGTTCTAGCTCACCTGGAACTCCCTATGTAGACCAGGCTGCCTCAAATTCACAGGGATCTACTTGCCTCTGCTTCCTGTATATTGGAATTAGAGGTGTGTGTTATCACACTTGGCACTAAATTAAATTCATATTTTGGGGGCTGGGGATTTATCTCAGTGGTAGAGTCCTTGCCTAGCATGTGCAAGACTCTTATTTCAGTTTATATATTTAACAACTTCACTTATTTACATAATATATGCACATGATACAGGGTTCAGAATATAAAAAAGACTGATAAGATTTAGCTTCCATTTATTTCTATATCCAGCCAGAGTTCCCTCTACTAGAGGCAGCTACATCTCTAGCATTTTGTCTGTCCTTCCATAGTTATTAAGAGTCTGTTCAGGCTGCCTGTCTCTGACTAGATAAATGGAGAAATAATTGCCTTCAGAATAACCTTAGAAAGATTATGAAAAGCCAGGCATGGTGGTGCACACCTTTAATCCCAGCACTCAGGAGGCAGAGGCAGGTGTAACTCTCTGAGTTGTAGGCCAGCCTGGTCTATAAAGGGATTTCCAGGACATCCAGGGCTACACAGGGAGACTCTGTCTTGAAAAAGAAAGACAGAGACACAGGGGCAGGAGAGAGCGCTCATCAGTAAAGAGTGCTCACTGCTCTTCAGAGGACAGACAACCCAGCTTCAGTTCCTAGTCCCATCTCAGGTGGCTATAACTGCTTGTAACTT
Source organism: Phyllotis vaccarum (assembly GCA_033318265.1). Lineage (NCBI taxonomy): Eukaryota > Metazoa > Chordata > Mammalia > Rodentia > Cricetidae > Phyllotis > Phyllotis vaccarum. Next base: position 15,447,298 of record JARWLC010000004.1, on the reverse strand, counting down.
CAGTTCCAGGGAATCTAACACTCACTGGCCTCTGTAGGCATCTGTGCACACATGTGTACCTGAAGTCACATGGGCAAACACATACACACACACGCACACAAATTTCTAAGAATAAGTTAATTTAGAGACTATGCAGTTAAGGGCAGTGACTACTCCTCTAGAGGACCCTGATTCAGTTCCTAGCACCCACATGGAACTTCACAACATCTGTAACTCTAGGTTCAGGGGGCTCTGATATCTTCTGGCCTCTGTAGGCCTCGTAAATACATGGTGCACAGACATACTACAGGCAAAATACTTATACAGTATAAAATACAAATAATTAAATCTTAAAAAGCAAAAAACAAACCCAAAAAACAGAATAAATACATTCTGGAGGCAGAAGCAGGCAGATCTCCAAGTTCAGAGCCAACCTGTTCAACAGAGGTCCAGGATACCACAGAGAAACCCTGGGGGGGTGTGTGTGAATTTTTTAAAAATAAAACTGATGAAAAAATGTGCTAAATCTGGCCAGACACTGTTGACCATGGAAGCCTCGGAGTCTGAGGTTTGCTTTGTTTTTTAAGTTTATCATTGTATGTGGGCATGTGCACCATGGCATGAGAGAAAAGGTGCTTCTCTGCTACCTACGCATGGCTTCCTGGATTCAACTCAGGTTACAAGGCTCACATAGCAAGCACTTGTTCCTGCTGAGCCATCTCACTAGCCCCAAGTTTGCCTTGTTTTTAAGATAAGATTAACAAGGGCAGTTGACATGACTCATGAGTGCTTGTTGCCAAGGCTGGTGATCTGAGTCCATCCCAGAACCCACATGATGAGAGAAGAGAACAGATTCCTACAGGTTGTCCTCCACTACATATTGTAGCTCACACACTTAAAATCAAGATAAGTATTTTTATTATAATGAGATTAATACAATAACTCTATCAGCAACTGTGAAACGGGATTGAAAGTGTCTTTCTTGAAGCCAGAGAGATGCCTCAGCAGTTAAGAAGAGGATCTGGGTTTGGTTCCTCCCACCAACATGGCAGCTCACAGCAATCTATAACTCCCACTGGGATCCAAGGCCTTCTCCTCTCCATGGGCACAGCATGCACAAAGAGAACCCCATAAAGATAAATTTTAAAACTAAAAAAATAGAAAGTGTTGTTCTCATTGCAACCTCATGTTATTAAACATGGTGCACATGTCTTCTAAAGGCTCCTCTATTGTGAGTAACTCTTGACTTCCTTACCGTGAGGAGCATGGCCAGGACTAGAGGAGCATGGCCAGGACTAGAGGAGCATGGCCAGGACTAGAGGAGCATGGCCAGGACTAGAGCAGTGAGCTCAGGCTCAGGCAAAAGAAGTTGTGAGAGCAGTGGAGTATGGCAGAGTATAGAGAGGTTCTGGCCCGGTCCCAGGTCCCAACCAGCAGCCCCCAAATCATATAAGTCTTATATTATTTACATGCTGTCTGGCCTATGGCTCAGGCTTATTAGTTGCTAACTCTTACTCTTAAACTAACCCAGGATTAGCCACATGGCTTTAGTGCCTTTTCTCAGAGCTGCATGCATTTTCATCTTTCCTCTGCGTCTGCCTGGCATCTCTGTTCTTCCTCCTCCCAGAGTTTTCTTAGTGGTAGCCCCGCTCATACGCCCTGTCTGCCTTCTGGCCAGTCAGCATTTTATTAGACCAACAGGAGGGACAAATATTTACAATGTATGTGAGCATAGTCACACAGCAGCATAGCTTGTGCTGAGGGTCCCTTGAAGACTCAGACAGGGATAGCTGAGGAGGGAGGGAAAGGACCCCACAGAACAACCCTATTCACCAACTACACTCTTTCACACCCCAGTTGCTGGACCTCATGCACACTCTGCATACTCGAGCAGCCTCCATCTACAGCTCATGGGCAGAAGAGCAACGCCACCTGGAGTCAGGTGGCCGGAAGATTGAAGCTGATTCACGCACCCTCTGGGCCCATTGCTGGTGCCCTTTATTACAAGGTAAACCTGGGGAGGGATGCAGGGTAGGACAGGTGACATTGAAGCTTGTGGAGCACCAGACCAATGCCTGGAAGATCCTGACCCTGCTCTCACTCTCAGGCATCGCCTGCCTGTGCTGTGATGCCCGGCGCCAAGTGCGGATGCAGGCTCTGACGTATCTGCAGCGAGCACTTCTGGTACATGACCTACAAAAGCTAGATGCCCTGGAGTGGGAGTCCTGCTTTAACAAGGTAGGACTTCTTACGGCTCTTAAGAGAAAGTTCAAATCATAAGGCAGAAAGAGTCAGGCAACATAAAGAGCTCCTGCTATCCACCTGCATCAGATCTTCTCTGCTGTTCTGTGCCCATCCACCCAGACCCAGCTTCTCTGGGGCAAGGTTGTCCAACCGATTGAGCTATGGTAACACTGGATGTTTACCTACAGGTGCTGTTTCCTCTACTGACCAAGCTGTTAGAAAATATCAGCCCTGCAGATGTTGGTGGGATGGAGGAGACCAGGATGAGGGCTTCCACACTGCTCTCAAAGGTACTGCATCCACTTACTCTCTCCATCCCTGCCTTTTCCCACAGAGAAGCCAGGTCTTCCCATAGGTCCCAAAGATGACATTTAATGCTCAGAACCCAGCTATTTAGGCTGCTCAGAGACTTGGGGGTCTGGATTTCAGAGGAACTTCTAATTAAATACTTGCAAGTTGGGGCCAGCTTCCCTTGACTCTGGGGATGACCACAGAAGGCCCCTCTACTTCGCTTGGCTAATAAAAGGGGCCGGCTGGTGGGCTCCAGGTCTTTCTGCAGCACCTGTCTCCACTGCTGTCACTGTCCACCTTTGCTGCCCTGTGGCTCACCATCCTGGACTTCATGGACAAGTACATGCACGCAGGTTCCAGTGATTTGCTGGTATGTTCTGCCTTGACCCAATTCCCATCGACCACTTCCTCTTCCACATGCTGAGATTTGCTGTTTGCCCTTCATGGCTGCCTCCAACTTACCTATTCCATGCTGCTGCCTGCAGTCAGAAGCAATCCCCGAGTCTCTAAAGAACATGCTCCTGGTAATGGACACAGCGGAGATCTTCCACAGTACAGATTCAAGAGGAGGCCCCTCTGCCCTCTGGGAGATTACCTGGGAGCGAATTGATTGCTTTTTACCACACTTACGTGATGAACTCTTCAAGCAGACTGTCATCCAGGGTAGGGATCTGGTCTAATCTCACAAGGAACCCTCAAAGCTGAATGGGCAGACAGATGGCCTACTGGTCATGGTGGTACATGCCTCTAGTCCTCGGTGCTTAGGAGCTGAAGACAGGAGAATCTTGACTTACACCATCTTCGGGTACATGTGAAGCTAGCCTTAGCTACCTGAGACTGTCCCACGGGGTACTGGTGGGATGGGGGAGCTGCTAGGAGCCAGCATTCTGTAGGAAAGGAAGCACTGAGAGTTGCCATCTGGATTATCTTCCCAGACCCCATGCCCATGGAACCTCACAGCCAAAAACCTCTGGCCTCCACCCACCTGACTCCTGCTGCTGCTGATCCCAGGATGCCTAGCCATCCACCTTCCCCAGAGATACCCTCAGAAGTGTGTGTTTGTGGTGAGTTCCTCAGAGACAGTCAGTTGGAAGAAACCTAGAAAGATGCCCACTGCAGTTGGGGGCTGGGAAACTGGAAAGAAGTCAGTGTGAGAATGTTTGCCTGCTGGTCCTATGGGAAACAGCAGAACCAGCTACACTATGATGAGGTTCCGAGGCTGGGAGGAGAGGGCTGCATCAATACACAAAGGTCTATTGGATGTATGCAGCATCCAAACCAAAATTGACCTGATGGAGGCCAGGTGTACAGTGAAGGTAAAAGGTAGAGACAAAGTAACTGCGTCTGGAAATGAGTTGGGTTGTGTTTTGTTTTTAATATTGGCAGATGAATGCATTTTGTTAGACCTTATATCTTTTAGGAACCAATTCTATAGTTTGTATTTAGAGGCAAAATTGAAATTCAAGTTTTTTTATTTATGTTTTAATTTATTGTTTTACTTGTTTTTTTACATGATATGAGTTTTAAAAGGAAGTTTCCAACAACTTCACCTGAGAGAGGAGTTGAGGGGGACAGAAATTTGAGAAATCCACTAGGAAGCTTGAGAACTGTCTCAAGCCAACCAGCAAGTCTAACTGCAACCACCTTTGCTTTCCCTGCAGAGCTGGAGAAGACTGAGGGTGCCCGAGGCACCAGCGGCAGCTCCCCCGGGTCACCAGTGGCCTCTAGCCCCAGCAGACTGAGTCCTTCCCCAGAGGGACCTCCCCCACTGACCCAGCCCCCACTAATCCTACAGCCCCTGACTTCTCCGCTGCAGGTGGGCGTGCCACCCATGACTCTACCCATCATCCTCAACCCTGCACTCATCGAGGCCACCTCCCCAGTGCCTCTCTTGTCCACACCCCGTCCTGCAGACCCTATACCAACCTCTGAAGTTAACTAAGGCAGGTCCCTCGGAGATCAGGACCATTACTTCCCATCAGGCGCTCCAAGCACTGCGTCTAGTCTCAAGGGCCACAGAAATCTTCAGGCCCAAAGCAAGCTGCTGTTGCAACTACCTGATGGGAAAATGAGAGCTTTGATAGTTCCTGCTGGGATCCACGTCTGGCTTTGAGACTCTTCCTCTGCTGTCCATTCCTGTGCCTCCAAGCCAAGAGTAGACACAGCAGAACCTATAGCCTCTGCCTTCAGCTTGGCAGCCCTGGGGAGGCATGGAGAAAACCCTGCTGTGCCAACTCTGCAGTGCCTGCCATGTGCCCCCTGCCATGTGAGGCATTAAGAGCCAAGCCCAACCACTCTGCACTTTGTTCCTCTCTCCATCCAGTCCCATCAGCCCTGGGCCACCTCCAATTCTTCTTCCTTCATTAAATAGTTGGTCAGTTTGGAGTTGCTTGGCACCATGGAGGGTGTACAGGTAGGACTTGATGGGGGATATGCCCATAGGAGCATGTACATATGGAAAATAACACCAATGGGCTTTTATGATGTAATAATAAATGTCTTAGTACTGGCATTTCCTACTCCCCTGGTTTTCTTTTGTGTTGGTGTCATGGCGCTGTGATGCTGGATACCCTGTTCAAGACTTGCTTGGGCCTTGGATAAACAGATAAAGTGAAGTTGAACTCGCCATCATGAGGCCTGATCCACCTGACCACCCCCACCCTATCCTCCAGCCAACAGCCAGGGTCTCTCCACTCACCACTGCCATGAAGCAGTTTCAGAACTGCTCAGGGACAGAACCTTAAGAAAACCTGCCAGGACCATATGGCAGGGACGTCAGAGCAGTGTGGCTGCCCAGAAGTCTTTAAGATGAGCCTCGTGACCTGAGAGTACAAGGAGTCTATGAGGCTGGACAGCTGGAGGGCCATCTTGCCCACACAGGCCACAAGCTATCAGTGTGACTCCAAAGTGCAATGTGTACTGTTTCCTGCCATACAGCTTCCATAGACCCCCGCCACTGAAATGTGACTGAAGGGCCTTTCCCCTTGACCTTTGCATCTTGGTAAGGCAGGAAGGACTGCATGGGGCCCAGAGGCTGAGCTTAGCTGCCTGGGCTCCATCTCCAGCTCTGGGAAGTCAAACAGTGCCATGTCTCACTTTGCCAGGTGCTTCCTACACCTAGGGACAGACCAGCTGGCCTTCTGTGGCACTGGGGACTTCCCCCTCACACTGATGCCCAGATGTCTAGGCAGCTTTTCAGTACCTAGGCTCTCCTTTGATCAGCACTTGCATATTGCCACAAGTTGGGGCCTCTACTTGCTCAGGTATAGGAAAGAGCACATGAGAAGTGAAACTACCTGATATGAGGAAATATCCATAAAACACTAGTTTCTCAGCCAAGTACGGGCCAGGCCTGTTTCCACACAAATCATCATCCTTGCCCAACCCTGCCTCTTGGAAAATTGGGCACAAAGCACTCAATGGGTGATGTAGAAAGGCCAGTCTAGAGCCAGCTGGACACCAGGGTCTTTGCCTTACCCATCTCTCCTCTCATCTGGGACCCACGAGCTCTGCCCTGAAAGCATCTTACATTTCCCTGTGAAGGATGTAGGTGTCTGCGCAGCTCAGGTGGAAAAGTATTCAGGCAGTAAGGAGCCAATGAGCACCACAGACCACAGTAAGCATAGGCAGCAGTTTACAGCCATGCTTCTGGGAAAGGCTTCCCCAGTGTTAACAACTCTGTTCTGGCAGGGGAGGCCTCCTCAGCAAAGTTGCTACAGCTCTGCTCTGGTTTCTCAGAGTGTAACAACTCTGCTTAGTGGGGGAAGGCTTCCTCTGCTGAAGTGTTACAGCTTTGCTTCCCTCTGCTGCCTCTGTTCAGAGAGTGTGATCTCTGTCCAGGCTCCATCACTACTCCAGCAAAAGATCTTCATCCAAACTTCATTCAAGAGATTTATTGGGAGGGAATGGTCCAGGAGAGGTGGCTGCCTCAGCCTGGTGTGGGAAAGGGCAGCAGACTCAGGGCTTATATAGGGCTTCTTGGGGGCGGGGCTCTCTAGGGAGGATACCTCCAGGGCGGGGATTGGTCAAATTTTTTAATCCCTGATTTGGTTTTGGTTTCAGGGTCAAAATGTTTCTTTCACTGGCTCTGATTCTAAGGCCAAAGTGTGTTTCTTTGGTGCTGGTTTCAGAGTCAGGGCACATTTCTTTTTGGTGCTGGGTTCAAGGATAAAATATTTTTCACTGGCTCAGATCTTGGATCCATAGCGGGTCTCTTTGACTGGCTCTGGTTTCAGAGCCAGGATGGGTTTCTTTGGCTGGCCACTTTTTCCTACAGAAGGAAAAAGACAGCTAGGGTCATCGACTGTGTTTTTCTAGATCAAATATAGAAACATCTATTCACTGACAGACCAAAGAAATTATTCCACCCAAGCCTAGCCTGAGAAACAAATGAGTTAATTGGAGTGAGTCACAGGAGCACAGATGACCCAGGTATAGAAGGCTTTTTTTTTTGCCCCCCCCAACCAGCTCCCAAACCAGAGACTTAATATTAGTTATGAATGCTCTGCCTTAGGCTCATTTCTTGCTAACTCTTATAACTTAATTTAACCTGTTACTCTTATGTTTTGCTTGGATCTTCTGGATGTCCTGCTCCATATCTGACTAGCTGGCAGCTACATGGCTGGCTGGCCCCCAACATCTCCTTGCCTTCCTCCCGCCTCTCTTCTTTTTGAGCCTAAATTCTTCCTCCTACTTAAGAAAAAATACTCATCAGAATTCTCTTCTATTATAAAGAAGAACAGCTGAATCATGAAGGCAAAGATGGTATCAGAGGAGGCTTCAAGTCTGACCAATAAGAACAAACAACTTGGTGGAAGTGACAGGATCCTTGGAGAAAGCCACAGCCTAGTCTGGAGGAAAATGCTCATCTCCCTTAGAGTTCTATAAGAGTAAATTTAAAAAATAATCATATACCCATGAAGTCTCACCAACATGGCTTCCTGAATGGAACAATACTAATGGATATACTAACAAGGAGAGAGCAAGAGAAGTGGTCTTTCTCAGGGACAAGCTGGTTGGTTCTCCAACATCGTGGCCAGTTCTGAAATCATACATATGCAAATAACACTAAGAATGTATTTATGAATTTATGACTAAAGAGTGTACGTGTGTGTATGTGTGTGTGTTCATAACAAAGAAAAAGACTGAATTTGAGAGGGAGCAAGGGAGTACATGGGAGGAATTAGAGAGAGGAAAGACGTAATTATAAATTTTTTAAAAATTCTGTTCTTTTAGAATCAGGGTTTCTCTGTGTAGTTTTGGCTGTCCTGGAACTCACTTTGTAGGCAAGGCTGGCCTACGACTCAGAGATATGCCTGACTCTCTGTTGTAGAATATTATTTTAAAATGTGTTATGTTTGTTTACACTGTAGAACATTTGTTTAATGATGCAAGGATGTGTTGCATTTGCTTAACTCTGTGAAGCTGTGTTACTGTCCCTGTCTAAAACACCTGATTGGTCTAAGAAAGAGCTGAACAGTCTATTGGCAGGAGAAAGGATAGGCGGGGCTGGAAGGCAGAGAGAATAAATAGGAGGAGAAATATGGGAGGAAACCAAAAAAGAACAAGAGAACACGGAGAGGAGGACTCTGGGAACCAGGCACACAGCCACACAGCCACCCAGCCACCCAGCCACCCAGCCACCCAGCCACTCAGCCACACAGCCACCCAGCCACCCAGCCACCCAGCCACACAGCCACGCAGCCACGCAGCCACGCAGCCACACAACCAGCCATGTATTAAGAGTGAAAGTAAGATTTACAGAAAAAAAGAAAAAAGCCCAGAGTAGATGGGATTGTTTTTCTACGTATTTTTTAAATATTTATTTTATGTGCATTGGTATTTTGCCATGGATGTCAGGACCCCTGAAACTGAAATTATGGGCATTTGTGAGGTGCCCTGTGGGTGCTTAGAATTGAACTTGGGTCTTCTGGAAGAGCAGTCAGTGCTCTTAACCACTGAGCCATATCTCCAACCCAGGTAGATGGGATAAATTAAAGTTAAGAAAAGTTGGCAAAGTGTCTTTCTACAAAGTCCTCAAACTCACAGAGATCATATGCCTCCTCAGTGCTAGGATTAAAGGCATATGCCAGCATGTCCAGCCTTCCAGTCACTGTGCAATATCTGAAATTTCTAGTCACCCATGCTCCTCTTCCTGACCACTTAATTTCCTCAGCAGAACTTAGAAATGATATATGTCTACTTTATTTCCATCTGCAAGCAGAGACATTGCTTTTCTAGAGTTGCCCTCACTGTTTATTGGCAAATGGATGGGGCAGATTTCTGATGCATCTTCCCTGGATCAGGCATTATACAAAGACCAGGTGCAGAAACAGAAATCCTAACATTGAAACTGGACAGCCAGGCAGTGGTGGCACACACCTTTAATCTCAGCACTCAGGAAGTATAGGTGGATGGATCTCTGTGACTTCAAGACCAGACTGCTCTACAGAGTGAGTTCCAAGATATCCAAGGTTATACAGAGACCTGTCTGGGGTGGGGTGGGGGAGTAAATGGAATGAACAGTGAAGGCGCATCTTAAACCCAGAGAGATGACATCAACTGGCAACTATTTAGAGTTAGCTGACAACTCTGGGCCATATGCATGGGGGAATTGCTGGGAGAAGTATTACAGGTGCATACAGACTCATCACAGTCTCTCCACATGTTACAATCTGAAAAGGTCTATAATAGAAGATTTAGGGGTTCAAGAGATGGCCCAGAAGTCAAGGGTGCTTGCTGCTCTTAAAGAGGACCCAAGCTTGGCTTCCTGCACCCACAACCTTCTGTAACTCCAGTCCCAATAGTTCAGTGCCCTCTTCTGGCCTCTGATGTGGGATTCACACACACACACAGTACACATACACATTAATAGAAATAACAAAAATAAGTCTGCCACGGGTTTATTTCAATGTTAAGATGTTTAGAGCCAATCAGAACTTTTAAACTAAAGAGGTTCAATCTCTAGAAGGCTATGGAGGACTGTTGGAAGCCAGGCAAAGCCTGCTGTCAGAGTGTTGTTCATGGGTGCTCAGAAAGGATAGTCATGAGCTACTGTAACTAACACAGGTGCACCAGACCAAAGCATAGCACATCTTTGTCCACTTAGAGTCTGTACTGTGGTAATAATATATTGTATATTTAATAAAAATAGTCTGAAATATTAAGGACAAAGCCATCCACAGAGCCCAGCCATGAAGGTCAGGGGATGGTAACACATGTCTTTATTCCCTTCATGTAGGAGGTGGATCTCTGTGAGTTCAAGGCCTAACAGCCAGGCAGTGGTGGCACACACCTTTAATCCTAGCTCTAGGAAAGTTGAAACAGGAAGTAAGACAGCTAGTGGGAGGGGATAAGGAAGGAGTTCAGCTTCCCCTGTGACTTCCCTTGAGGGTTGAAGATGGAGAAACTTGGAATCAGAGGATTGGTGGAGACAGGCCTGAGGAGTTGGCTGGGTGAGAAGTGGCTGTGGTTTGTTTCTCTATCTCTCTGATAGTTCAGTTTTTCCCCAATATCTGGCTCTGGGTTTTTATTATAATACTAAATAGAATTCATGCAATATCTGGTACTTAACATGGGGCATGAACCTATGACCCTGAGATTAAGAGTCTCATGTTCTACCAACTGAGCTAGCTGGGCAGTAACTCTGGTCACAGTTGCTCCAGCCTGTGCTGGTGGCTGCAAAGCCCCAGGAAAGTGGTTTTTTTTTGCAATTTTTTTCCCAAAAGTAAGACTGGGCAGATGTGGTTACAGAAGTCTTAGAGGCTGGACCCCAGTTACAATGGAGGACCTGGTAGAAGAATGAAGCTAAAACCATTAAACCATGCAGTAGAGCTAGAGAAATAAAAATCTCCCAAGTCCATTTCTAGTGCAGAGAGATTATGCTAATGTAGAAAAGCATTATTTAGATGATGACAACACCCTGGCTTTATGCCAAATGGCAGCCTTGAATGATTGGAATAGAATTGGGGAAGTAGGGAAGAAAATTGAGCCCTTTACAAAAGTGATCCAAGGACGAAAAGAAACTTTTACAGATTTCTCATAAAGATTGACTCATCGGTAAACAGAATGGTACCAGATTCAGAAGGTATGCAAATAATAATTGAGTCTCTGGCTTTTGAACGTGCTAATTCAATGCAAAAGGATAATTAGGCCATTGAAGGCAAGATCAGCACTCTTGAAGGATTAGATCTGGGATGCAATTAATATGGAATTTCATAATTATGATGATCATTTGGTTGGAGAGGTTATTTTTAGAAATTTAAAGAAAAATATCAAATGTTACAACTGTGGAAAGCAAGGTCACATAAAAAGGAACTGTAAACAAGGCATTCTCAGAAACAATGTTTTTCCTAAGGATAACCTCATCAGATGCCTCTCCCTTCTGCGGTATGCAGAAGGTGAGGCAAGGCAGGCATTGGACCAATGAGCACAGGTCAAGAAGAGACAGGAAAGGTAACTTTTTGCCTTAGGGAAATGCCCTGAGGGGGCCCTCACAGGCCCCATATCAAATCTAGTTCATTCTTATCCTGTCATCAAGGAGGAAACACCTTCCCAGAGCAATCAAAGAGGCTAATGCCTATTCTAAACAAACAAACAAACAAACAAACAAAAAAACTCTGCCCTAGACAATAAAGCAGCTATAGAAAAGAGAACAAAATTTTCAGGAAAAACCATAAAGTGAATATTTTGGCAACTTCTATAAATGAACACAAACCAAAATTAAAAATATAAATAAATGATGTTGTCATTGAAGGTCTGGTAGACACAGGGGCAGATGTAACAATAATTTCACCAGAATCTTGGCATCCAAATTGCCCCTTCAGGAAGTAAATGTTTAATTTGGGGGGAATGAAACATTATTCCAAGTAAATCAGAGTATGAAATGGTTCAAAAGTACAGGGCCAGAAGGGCAGAGAGGAAAATTAAAACTACATATGGCTAACATTGCCATGAACTAATGGGAATGAGATTATAACAATGGAATACCCAGATTAACATTCCTCCAATCTCAGAAATGAACTATAAACTAACATACGTTTCTGGAGAAAATATTAGAAAGTATTATAAAAAACAGTCACAGAAAATTCAGATTATACAAAAATAATGCACAATAGCTATTGATCTTTCAAAGGCACTAGCAGCCCCACCTTTAAAATGGTTAACAGATAAGCCTATATGCATTCGGCAATTGCTTTTAAAAAAAGAGAAATTGTAGACCTTAAAACAGCTGATACAGGAGCAATTAAATGCTTAAAATACTAAATAATTAACCAGCCCTTGGAATTCTTCTTCTGTATTTGTTATCAAAAAGAAATCTGGAAAATGGAGAATGGTAACAGACCTAAGAGTGGTAAACAAGATGATTCAGCCAGTGTGCTCTCTACAAACTGGAATTCCTTTGCCTTGTCTGCTACCTAAAGAATGGCCTATTACGGTTATTGACTTTAAAGACTATTTCTTTAATATACCTCTACAAGAAAAAGGACAAGGAAAAACTTGCCTTTACAGTGCCCACTTACACTAATTCTTGGCCTGTAAGGAGATATCAATGGAAGGCCCCACAGCGAATGTTAAATACCCCTCCCCCATAGTTAAAAGTTTCTGGCCTGGCCTCGCCCTGAGGTCCAGGACCAGAAGTCCCAAATAATTGCCCAATGTCTTATATTAATTATAAGCTGTTTGGTCTATGTCTCAGGCTCACTACCAACTAGTTCTTACAATTTAACCCATTTCTATTAATCTATGTCTTGCCATTGGGCTAACAAGTACTTACACATCTCGCTTTTTGAGCAGCATATCTTTGACTCCACCCTCTTTCATCTTTTCTCTGTTTGGCTTTATCACCTGTCTCTAAGCTGCCTTGCCATTGATCAACATGGCTTCTTTATTAACCAATAATAAAGCATATTCACAGCATACAGAAAGACACCCCACATCACTCTATTCTGTGTCAATATTTTGTATGATAGCCATAAGAAGTGATACAGAAGCAATTTCTACAATCTATCATTTACTACTACATGGACAATATCTTGTTGGCTGACTTAAATATAGATACTTCAGAAGGAATGTTTGAAGTGGAGGGAAAAAAATGTCTGCTTGGGGATTACAAATTGCTCCTGAAAAATGCAAAGAGGAGATTCTATTCATTATTTAGGATATAAATAGGTTTACAAAAAAATTAAACCCCCAAAGGTGCAAATCAGGAGAGATAGATTGCAAACTCATAATGATTTCCTAACATTTCCAATATATGGGCCAGTATTGGAATAAAAAAAATCATGAATTGGATAATTTATTCAAAACCTTAGATGGTGATAAGGATTTAAATAATCTAAGAGAATTATCAGCTGAAGCAGAGAGTGTGGCGGGATTAAGGTGTCAGCCGATAAGGTCAGAAGATGCTTCCAGGACCCTGGAGGGGGTGTGGCCAACCCGATTGATAAGTGGCTGCTGGGACACGAGGACTCTCTCTTCCTGGTTCCTGGCTGCTGGACAGACAGAATCGGAATCCATTGTCCTTCCATCGCGCGTCCATCGCTCGTCCATTGCTTGGATACGCCAGTCCTTGTTCAGGTGCCACCATAAGCTGTTATTAATACTGTGAGTGTTAATTTATATTCGAATAAATATTAATTTTGGACTGGCGCCTTGAAAGTAAAACTCCGTCTACAAGAGAGAGAATTGGCTTTGGTGGAAAAGAAAATACAGGATACACATGTGGATTGTGTTGATCCAGATCTTAATTACATTCTGGTTATTTCATGCTCTAAGCATTCTCCTACAGGAATTTTAATGCAAAGGGAAAATATTATATTGGAGTGGTTATTTATATCACATAAACTAAGTAAGAAATTAAAGACGTGTGGAAAAGATTTCTGATTTGATTTTTAAAGAAAAATTATGACTTCAACAATTGGCAGGAATGGACCCAGTAGAAATTGTTGTACCTTTAACTAATGAAGAAATTGACCAATTATGGGCAGAAAGTAAACCTTGACAAAGTGCTTGCAGTAATTTTTTAGGAGAGATTAACAACAGATATCTCCAAAGCAAAATAATTCAATTTATAAAGGGAACTAACTGGATTCTTCCTCATGTTATACAGGGAACACCAATTTCTGGCACCCCTACATTTTATATGGATGCAAACAAATCAGGAAAGGCAGGTTAAAAACCAGAAAATTTAAGTAAAGTAGTTCAAAGCCCTTATAATTCTGTCCAAAAGTAAGAATTATGTTATTATGATGATATTAATGAATTAATTATTGAACCTTTTAACATAGTTACTGACTCTCAGTATGCAGGAAGAGTTGTCTTACACATTGAAACTGCTGACTTTATTCTCAATGGGTCAGAACTAACTTCATTATTTATTCTGTTACAGGAAATAATCAGAAATAGGAATCAGCCCTTATATATAACACATATCCAATCCCATATGGGTCTGACAGGCCCTCTAGCACAAGGTAATAATGAAACTGATAAATTATTAATAGGAAATGTGCTAGAGGCCCCAGAGTTTCATTAAAAACATCATGTCAATAGAGACGTTTTTTAAAAAAGAATTTCTCTATTACTTGGCAACAAGCCAAAAAATTGTAAAACAATGTCCTATGTATTCTTTCTATAATTAAACTACATTATGAGCAGGAAGTAATCCTAAAGGCACCCATAGAATGAAATTTGGCAGATGGATGTGTTTCACTTTATAGAATTTGGAAGATCAAAATACCATGTAATATATATGTTTTCAGTTTGAAAAAGGCTGGTTCTGAAATCACACATTTTCTAGAAGTTATGGACATTATAGAAATGCCTGTACAAATTATGAATGACAATGCTCAAGCATATGTCTCTTGTAAAATTAAACAATTTTTTTCTTATTATAATATACCACACACTCCTACCAGGCAAGCAGTCATAGAAATTCAAATCAAACTCTAAAGGTTATGCTAAATAAACACAGAGAGGTAACAAATATACCCAAAGATAGACTTCATAAGGCTTTATCGACTTTAAATTTTCTCAATACTAGTGAGGAAGAAACAACATCTGTAGGAATGCACTGGACTATAGAAAAAACTGAGCTATGGGCTGTCAAGATGGCTAAGTGGTTAAGAGCCCTGGCTGCTTATCCTAAGAACCCAAGTTCAATTCCCAGAGCCCACCTGGCAGCTCACACTTGTCTGAAACTCAAGTTCTCAGAGATCTGACACTCTCACACAGAAATGCGCGCAGGCAAAATACCAATGCACATAAGAATAAAGAGGATATTTTAAAATTTAAAAAAAAAAAAAAAAGCTGAGCTAAATCAGCCTGTCTACTTTAAAGATGTGTCGCCCTCAAAATGAAAACCAGGACATGTGCTACATTGGGAAAGGGGTTTTGCTTTTGTTTCTGCAGGTGAAGAAAAACTATGGATGTCATCAAAATTAATACTCTATTTGAACAGGAGGAACCTCTTGATAAGGAAAAAGGATAACTTATCCATTGATGTGGCAATTCATTAAGTTGTAAGAAAAATTCACCAAACAAGGTTGGGCAGGTTTTTGTTTTGTTTTTACAGAAAACTAGAAATACCCATCTTCAATAAACCAAAAGACCTTGGACATCTGGACGTCTAAAGCAGAAGGGAGGGCTACCCAGAAAAAATTTACAAGAAAAGGAATATTGGAACTATTGGTACCAATAATATTCCACAGGGTAAAATCTCACTGCCTAACATCTCTGTCCTTTTACTTCTAGGAAAAGTTGATGTCCCAGTTCAATTGAAAATTAAAGATAGCTTTGGAGTTGGAGTTGGCTCTCTCCTTCTCTAAACCCAAGCATGCTTGTTAACAGAAAATGCAAAGTCTCCATATCATATCAGAAGAGCCACCTGATATGGGACAGAAGAGAAGCCAAAATTAAAGGACTTCTCTGTTACTACTAATCTCATGATCTTTTAGTATGAATTTTATATTAAAATTTATAAGATTAATATATAAATTAAACTTTCACCATGATATTTTCATATAGAGTACTAATTCATTGTAGAAAAAGCTGTATCTGGTTTCCTGTACATTGTTTTGGGTTTTAGTCTCTTATCAGTTTTCTGCAGTGAATCATGACAATGCCTACTGTGACCTTTGAAGTCTCCAAAAGGAAGATGGGGCCCCACAACGATGATTTTACATGGACTAAGACAAAGCCACTGGACAGACAAAAACCAACCAGAGATTGGCTTTGGACTACAAACTGCTCAGGACAATTTCAAAAGTAGGCTCATTAAGATGAACCAGCCTCACAGACTACTCTAGTTAGGACTTGAGATAAGCCCTTCACTTTTTCTTTATGCAGAGAATAGACAATAAATGATACAGCTACCTATCCCAGGACTTGAGAAACAAATTTTTTCTTTTCAGGGCTCCCTAAAAATGCCATTGCCCCCCAGACAGCAGGAAGTAAATTTAAGAACACAACACCTACATTCCCAAAAGGTGGGGTAGGTGGTTTTTAGTCTTTCAATAGATTATGGATAATTGTCATTTAGAATTATTGGTTACAAATTGTTATTGGTAATGGTAAGGAAAAAAGCTGAACAAGAAAGATTAGATTCAGGGTTCTTGTTTGAAAAAAAAAGAAAAAAGGGGATACAGATATGATGGGATAAAGGGTAGATTATTAAATCTATTCTGAGAAAAAAAGAATACAGATATAATAGAATATAAGAATAGATTATTGAATGTAACTTTAAAAAGCAATTACTAGTTTTAAATATTTTACATTGGATTGGATTTTGGTATGTTGTATATGAATTCTATATATTGATACAAAGTTGAGATTAATTTTGTTACTGTACATATATTTCTATGCATCTTCAAGGTATTGTACCTATACAGCTCACATAACTATGTGATGCGAATTGATAGTCCTTGATAAGTATTATTACCAACTAATTAGGATATAAAGTTAGTAGTTAGTCATTACAATCAAACTTATACTCATATTAGATATGTTTTCAAGGTCAAACAGATATATTTTTAGACAGATAGGTCATCTTCAAACACTTCAGAGATATATAAAATATGACATTTAAGATATTTTAATAACATAGGTTCTTTTTATTTTTATGACTATGAGACATGTCTGCTCCTGGCAGCCCCGATCTACTTCAGAGAAGATGATGGGCATCAAAGAAACTCCATATGGAGTTGACTTTCTTTGTGGTAAAAGTTAGCCCCTGAACAAGAAAGTGCCCTTGCCTCGACTGCTGACAATATGATGTCCAAAATGGACAAGCAGGACACACAAGAAAGAACTGATGAACCTTGCCAAGACAAGATAGAGGGTCTTTAAGAATATCCTGCTTCAGAGATAAGTGTAGTATTATGATTCTGGCCTCATCTTTCTAGCCTAGCCTCCTGGCCCAGACTTTCAGACCCACAGTCCCATAGTCCCACTGAAACACATAGATGCTTGTATTAATTGTGCTCTCATTGACCTGAAGCCCAGGCATATAACTTGCTAACTCTTTAACCTTAATCTAACCCATAACTCTTGTGTAGTCATGATTCTCGTTACCTTTTCTCAGAGCAGCATTTCAACTTCTTTCCTCTGCATCTGCTGGCATCTCATCATGGTGTCTCCGTGGCTTCTCTCTGGCATTTCTGCCCTCTTCTTCCTGTTCCAGAGCTTTCTTAGTCTGGTAGCTCTGTCCACACTTCCTGTCTGCCTTCAGCCAATCAGCCTTTTTATTAAACTAGTAGGTAGGACAATTATTTACAATGTAACAACATAATCCCACTACAAATAAGTCTGTCAGATACACTAGACCTGTAGGCTGAAGATGGATTCCCCAATACTGCAGAAAAACCTTGACTGTCCAGGCAGCCAGCTGTTTCTATCATTTTTCACATTTTTTTTTTAGAAATTGCTTGCTTACACTTCCCATTTACTGAGTTAGTATTATTTCCTTCTTTGGTCTCTGGGGGAGTTGAAGATGAGATAGTTATGTTCATAGTTTTCCTAGTTACAGTTTCAGAAAACAAACTCACCAAGAGGTATAAAGTGTGTGAGTTTGAGAGACATCAAATGATAGTTTCCAGTTGGTAATACAAGTTAGATAGAAAGTGAATTAGGTACACTTCTTTAGACTCATAAAAATAGATAAATATTGGAATATTTTCTTCGACTTTGTCAATTGTTAAGTGTCTGGACATTATTAAGTAATTATTGTTTTTATATATTACATATAATTTTGTTCCTATTGTATATAGTTTTTCTTATATTAGTTATAACCTTTCTTATTTTTGACACAAAAGGGGATATGGTGATATATTGTATATTTAATAAAAATAGTCTGGAATATCAGAGGACAGAGTCACCCATAGAGCCAAGCCGTGAAGGTTAGGGAGTGGTGACCCACAGCTTTAACCTCATCACTTGGGAGGCAGAGATCCATCTGGATCTCTGTGAGTTCAAGGTCTTACAGGCAGTGGTGGCACACACCTTTGATCCTAGCTCTAGGAAAGTTGAACCAGGAAGTAAGACAGCTGGGTGGAGAGTGCGGAGGAGTTCAGCTTCCCCTGAAGCTTTCCCTTGTTGGCTGAGGATGGAGAAGCTTGGAGTTGGAGGATTGGTGGAGACAGGCAAGAAGTGGCTGTGGTTTGTTCCTCTGTCTCTCTGATATTTCAGCTTTTCCCCAATGTCTGGCTCTGGGTTTTTACCCAACTGGGATTCATGCAGCACGCTGCTGAGAGTGGTGTCACATGCCTCCAGCCCCCACATGTGGGAAGGACACAAGGACAAGAGGGTTACCACAAGCTTGAGGCCAAAGCGGTAGCAAGTGCCAGGCTAGCCAGGGCTACATTGTGGTACCCTGTCTCCAATCTTCTCCCAAAAAAGAACACTCTGACTTAAGGTTGTAGAGATTGCTCGATGGCTAAGGGTACCTGTTCTTGTAGATGACCCAGCATTGAAAGCAAGTGGAAGGACAGTTAGGCAGAGCTCTGCTCTTGGGAGTAGAGACAGGCAGGATCTCTGAGTTCAAGGCCAGCCTGGACTACTGAGTGATTTCTGGGACAATCAAAGCTACCCAGAGAAACCCTGTTTCAGAGGAAGCAAAAAATAAGAAAGAAAGAAACAGGTCTATTCTCTCTCCTTCTTACAGTCTGGTGTGTGAGCCCCTTTGAGCCTTAGCTTCTTCAACAGTAGATACAGGTCGGCACCCCTAATCTGATACAGATAGTTTGATCTACTCAGGTTAGCGAAGCCCAACCTGTCTGTAATCTATGCAAATATCCTAAAGATGAAAAAAAATCAGAAATGCTTCCTTGTCTCAAGCCTTTAGTATAAGGGTGGGGAAGATATGAATTAATACTGCTCCCTTCCTTGAGCTAGTGCAAGTCTGTAATCAGATCTGAAAGATCAGGGCAAAGTCACAGGAGAGCCTTGAAGGAGCCTGTGCTTCAGGAAAACAGATGCATGGCACCCACGACTCCTACAAGGAACGCTGTAAAGATCCAGGCATGGAGTACATGCTGGGAATTCTTGTCCTGACCAGTAGACGTGTTCAAGAAGTCATTGCGTGAGAAATATCATTTCAGGGTGGCTTCTTTATTTTTTATTTCTATTTTTCCTGATACAGGGTTTCTTGTCTTGAAACTTGCATTTTAGACCAGGCTGGCCTCGAAGTCATGAAGGGATCCACCTGCCTCTGCCTCCCAAATGCATTCACCACCACCAACCAGCTCAGGGTAACTTTAAAAAAATATTTTTAAAAATTTATAATTACGTCGGGGTTTGGGGGTGGGTGGGAACAGGGAACGCACATGAATTCAGTACTCTCAGAGGCCGAGACAGGGATCCTCTGATGAAGTTTCAGACACTGAACTGAGCTGCCTCCTCAGTCGTAGACGGACCTCACACGTGCAAAGCACACTACTGAGCAATATCCACAAACCATTTTCTACACTGGAGGAAGTGTAAAATACTATACTATGGACACCTTTTGTGTGCATGTGTGTTGAGATAGGGTGGCTTCACACTGGAGATCCACCTGCCTCGATCTCATTGAAAACTAGGACTGCCGGTGTGTAATCAACACATCAGGTTGGTTGCCTTTCAATTCTAGTAGTTCAGAGATCTGTGCTTAAGGAACGAGGCCAGAGACTACCAGACAATCCCGCCCGCCTCCGCCCCACAGGACACTTCTTCTCCAACAGGTCATCCTGAAAACGTGGTGAACCTGCCAGTTACGGAATAAATTTCAAGCTCAAAGTTTTCCCAAGAAGCCAGGACAGTTCACCCTTGCGGATCCAGAAAGGCCGCTAGATGGCAATCTGGAGCTGACCGCAAGATCAGCCTCCTTTCTTTCCTCTTCCCTTAACTTCCCAGAATCGAGGTCCCAGTGCAGGAAGGATCCGAGAGTCGGGGCTGGCCCCGTCTCCCCCGAGGTTCCCCAATTTCAGAGACAGCCAAGAGCTAAGCGCAGCAAAAGCCGAGCGGCCCCGTGGGCTCCCCAGCCACCCGGGGCAAGCCTGGGAGGATGCGGAGATCCGAGCTCCGCACTGCGCTGGCTTCACCTTCCTGCCTCGCTGGCACAACTGGCGCAGGCTGACACCCTGCCACCGGCCCCGGGCGAGCCTTCCCCGTAAGGGGCGCGCCAGCGTCGCTCCGGATTGGCTACAAGAGTCCTGGAATTAAACTTTCAGCCAATAAAGAAAGGGCATGAGGAGTGACGCACGGGAACGTCATGGGAATTCCCCCCCTCGGGGGGCCTAAAGGGGCTTTCCCGGCCTGAGCCCTGGATCCGGGGAGAAGCAGCGACCCGTCCCGGGTTGGGCTCGGACAGAAGCCGGAACCAGAGCCGCCACCACGGTGAGTGGCCGGGTTCAGACCCCTGAGTGACCGGGAAATGGAGAGGGAGGGAAGAGGGACTGTGGGGGACCGTCTGAGACTGGACACCACCTCCAGAGAGCGCGCACACACCTTGGTAGACACCGACACGTACGCCTGCCCTTACGCTGGCTGGCCCGGTGGCAGCCCCGCACACACGCGCCGCGAGGGCAGATGTTCACCTGTGCACCTGAGCGCCGACATCCAGGCGTGCACTGACGTCTGCCCACACTGAACAGCTCAAGGACTCACCTGTGTGGACGAATGCTCGCTCGCTTGCACGTGCATGCTGCCACCACTCGCACTCACCACGCACACTAGACCTTAGGGCTGAAAAGCAAATTCCTGCAACGGACACGCGCGTATCACAAATGATTGTGGGACTGGGGGTCTCAAGGGACGGTTGCCCGGAGCAGGTGCAGCGGGAGATCCGGGCAGCTAAAATGTTCCCGAAGTCGGTAGACACCGTGGAGAGGGAAACTCCTTTCCCCACCCAGCATCTCGTATGGCATCTCTGGGCAGAACCCCGGGGGGCCCATTGGCAGAGCCCCCGCCTACGGGCCATTCGGAAAAGAGGCCCCCGATGGCAGGAATGTCCCCACAAAAGCCCCCGGGTGAGTCAGCCGTGTCCTCCACGCTGGCCGAAAATCCCGAGGTTGCTCCAAGCCGCGGAGTGGGGGCGAGACCGGCTAGGCCCGGACTGGGTCCGGGGGGCCGCGGCCGCTGCGGGGGAACCAGGAACAGCCTTGGTCTCCCGCCCCTCCCGCCGCGGAGGCGGGGCCCCGGCGTCATTTCCAGGCCCGCCTCCTCCGGCTCCGCCTCCCCCTGGTATTTTCGGGACTTTCCTAAGCAGCCCTAACTTTCTGCCCCTTCCCCGGCCCGTCCCCGCTCCGGATCTCGACCTCCACCGGATCTTACCCGCCACGCCCGGACGGGCGGCCGGAGATCAGATCCTCCCCCAAATCTGGGCTCCCCTCTCCTACCCATTTCTATCCTGATCTCTCCCCCTCTCCCCCTCCCGTGTCTCTCTTCACTTTAGGCGGGCGTCTGAAATTCTGGGAAGCCGAACAAGGGCCCCGAAGCCACCAGACACAGTCGGGCCTAGCCCAGAAACATGGACAGTTGCTACGACCCAGTGAGTCACACTGCCTGGCCCTGAAGCCGGCTTCTGCCCCTGTGTCTTTCTGCTTGTCTATCAAAGGCACCTCCTCTCTACTGCGTGTCTTCAGATTGTCTCAGTCTGTCTCGCTGCCCTGTCTGCAAACTTTGCCCAGAAAGGAGTTCGTGGCATAAGGGCTTGGAGCCCGGAGGAGAAGGGCTCAGATTCAGTCACCACCTTCTCTGTCTGTAAACCAGGGTCTGGATGGCATCCCCGATTATGATGATTTTGAATTCAGCCCCTCCATTGTGGAGCCCAAGGATCCACCCCCAGAGACAGGTCAGTGAGTCCTTAACCTCAGGTGTCTAAGAACTTAAAGGAGAGTGAGCATGTTCCCTCCGCCTGAGGGATGGGCTTGGAGATCCTGGCTAAGCAAAGCCTCTCTATTTCCAGCTGATGGTCCCTATCTGGTGATTGTGGAGCAGCCCAAGCAGGTAAGTCCCAGAGGTGTGCAATGGCTTCAGCTTCAGGGACAAGTGGAGTCGTTATAAATAACAAGGGGAGCCTCGGTGATTGGATGGTTGGTTGCTGCTGGTCTGTGTGGAGGGGTGTTCGGGAGAAACACTGTTGGTCATTGTGGTCAATGATGGCCAGTGTTTGCCTAGGGAGGGAGGGGGGGTCCTCTCCTGACCACAATGTCTCTGTCATGGAACCTTCAGCGAGGCTTCAGATTTCGATATGGCTGTGAAGGCCCCTCCCATGGAGGCCTACCAGGTGCCTCCAGTGAGAAGGGCCGGAAGACCTATCCCACTGTCAAGGTGAGCTCAAATGATGCTGGAGGGTAGGCTAGGGGACAGTGTGTTCAGGGCCACTGCTGACAATCCTTTGCCCTTCTCAGATCTGTAACTATGAGGGACCGGCCAAGATTGAGGTGGACCTGGTGACACACAGTGACCCTCCTCGTGCACATGCCCACAGTCTGGTGGGCAAGCAGTGCTCAGAGCTGGGGGTCTGTGCTGTATCTGTAGGACCCAAGGACATGACTGCTCAGTAGGTGTCCCCTGTTCCTGGACCTGAGAGGGATGCTCATTGCCTGCCAGTCGTAGGTTCTAGCCCACCCATGTAGCTAGCACACAAAGGGGAGGAGAGATGTTTCTTTGGTTCCAGAACCCGGGCTTAAGTTTAAAAAATAGTTCCCTTAGAGGATGAAGCCAAGCTGAGCCTGGCAGTGGGGAGGCTGCTGCTGAGCCTGGCAGTGGGGAGGCTGCTTCAGGAGGAGAGAGCTCCACGTACAAAGTTTTTTGACTCCTTCTCCTCAGATTTAATAATCTGGGTGTCCTGCATGTAACCAAGAAAAACATGATGGAGATTATGATTCAGAAACTTCAAAGGCAGCGGCTCCGTTCCAAGCCTCAGGGCCTTACAGGTATAGCGAAAAGGGGTCGTCAGGAGGTGCGTCAAGTGGAGAAGGGAAGCGTAGCCCCGAGCTCACACCTAGACTGTCCACCTAGAGGCTGAGCGGCGGGAGCTAGAGCAGGAGGCCAAGGAGCTGAAGAAGGTGATGGACCTGAGTATTGTACGACTGCGCTTCACGGCTTTCCTTCGAGATAGTGACGGCTCCTTCTCCTTGCCCCTGAAGCCGGTCATCTCCCAGCCCATCCATGACAGCAGTGAGTATCCTGTAGCAGAGTACCCAAGGAGCACTTGGGAAACCTTCACTGTATGGAGTCTGAACCTGACCCTACCACATGTTGTTATAATAAGGTTTTTTGGCCCCAGGCAGCCAGAGGTCTAGACTTATAGACTTGATGAGTAGGTCTTAAGCAAGTCTAAAATTTGGTACTGTCTTGGTGAATGAGAGAGAATACTGTTTCCTGAAGTGTGAGATAATGACCACCAAGCTCTAACCCATCTCCCATCCTAGAGTCTCCAGGGGCTTCAAACCTGAAGATTTCCCGAATGGACAAAACAGCAGGTTCTGTGCGTGGTGGAGATGAAGTTTATTTGCTTTGTGATAAGGTGCAAAAAGGTGAGCCAGGAGACCTCTCTGGGAACTAAAAACACTGGTTGTAAGGCTGGGGTGGGGGACGGGACAACTTCAGGATGCACAAGGCCTGCAGAGTCTCCCTCGGACTAATTCTCACTTTTTTTTCTGTAGATGACATTGAGGTTCGGTTCTATGAGGATGACGAGAACGGATGGCAAGCCTTTGGGGACTTCTCTCCCACAGATGTCCATAAACAGGTACTGAGGGATGGAGGGCCTGACCTAGGGGCTGAGCTAAGCAAATATCTGACACCAAAGGTCTCTCTCCCACCCTCCACCCCAGTATGCTATTGTATTCCGGACACCGCCCTATCACAAGATGAAGATAGAGAGACCTGTAACTGTGTTCCTGCAGCTGAAACGCAAGCGTGGGGGGGATGTCTCGGACTCCAAACAGTTCACCTATTATCCTCTGGTGGAAGGTGGGGCTGGGATTCGGGATTCCCAGGGGCTGGAGAGAGCAAGGTGGGCTTCTAGGCGCCCAAAAGGTGGCTGCTGGTAGCTGGGCTTGAAGACTGCCCATGTATTGGATTTTAACACTGTTTCTTGTTCCCCCTAGACAAGGAGGAAGTGCAGCGGAAGCGGAGGAAGGCCTTGCCCACCTTCTCCCAGCCCTTCGGGGGTGGATCCCACATGGGTGGTGGCTCTGGGGGCTCCGCTGGGGGTTATGGAGGCGCTGGAGGAGGTGAGCAGGTGCCAGTGGCCAGGACATAGGAGAAGTAGATAAGGGGAGAAGAAAATTCTGGTAGAGTCCTGGCTGGCACCTCACAGCCTTGTCCATGCCCACAGGTGGCAGCCTCGACTTTTTCTCCTCCCCCTTGGCCTACAGCCCCTACCCGTCCGGCTCAGCCCCAATGGGCTGCTTCCCGGGTGGAGGGGGCGGAGCGCAGATGGCCGATTCTGGGCGGGGCGTGGATGCTGGGGAGGCTGCGGAAGAGCCCAGCGCGCCCCCCGAAGTCCCCAAGGGCGAACCACAGGCCCTCGACGCCCTGCAGCGAGGTACGTCTCGAGAATTCTGGCAGGCGGGCGCGCACCGGGCTGGGGACCTGGCCCGCACCCACGCGCCCTGTCGCCTCCAGCTCGCGAGTACAACGCACGCCTGTTCGCCCTGGCGCGGCGCAGCGCTCGGGCGTTGCTGGACTACGGCATCACCGCGGACGCGCGCGCTCTGCTGGCGGGACAGCGCCACCTGCTGACAGCTCAGGATGAAAACGGAGACACGTAAGTGGACATACAGGGAGTCTCCTGGTACCAGGTTAGTTGAAACTGCGAAGAGCAGAACCCTAGAGTCGGACAGATTTGGGCTCGGGTCCTCACTGTTTTCTAGTTGTGTTCAAGAAATTTAGGCTCCCCAAACTTCAATTGTGTTAGCTGTGAAAGGGACATAGTAGTGAAGTGTGACAAAGGATTAAGGTGGTTATAGTCAGCCTTCATCAGGCCCCAGTGAAGGAGACCACGGAGGTGTGGAGTTTTGAGGGCGGATGATGCTCTGGGTGGCTGGGTTTCCCAGCCCTAAGTCTTACTCCCCAACCCCCAGGCCGCTGCACCTGGCCATTATCCATGGGCAGACTGGTGTCATTGAGCAGATAGCCCAGGTCATCTATCATGCCCAGTACCTTGGGGTCATCAACCTCACTAACCACCTGCACCAGGTAAGGGTGAGGGGTGAGGGAGGAATTGGAGGCAGGGAGTTCTTAGCTGGAGTGGGCTTGGCTCACTCTGCCTTCCTCCCCAGACACCTCTACACCTAGCAGTAATCACTGGGCAGACAAGGGTGGTGAGCTTCCTGCTGCAGATGGGTGCAGACCCCACACTGCTGGATCGGCATGGAGACTCAGCTGTGCACCTGGCCCTCCGGGCAGGTGCTGAAGCCCTAAACCTGTTGCGGGCACTGTTGCATAGTGGGGTTCATACTGTGCCCCAAATATTGCACATGCCTGATTTTGCGGGTAAGTTTCCCACCTCCAGTCCTGGGGACAAGGATAGGGACCAAGAAGGGTATATGATTAGTAGATGTGATTTCCTAGTCAAGGTTTGTCCAGAGGCCACCTTGGAAATCACAGCTGCAGATTGACTATGCTGTTTCTGCAGGGCTATACCCAGTACACCTGGCAGTTCATGCCCGGAGCCCTGAGTGCCTGGATTTGCTAGTTGACAATGGAGCTGAAGTGGAGGCAGCAGAGAGGCAAGGGGGGCGAACACCCCTACATCTAGCCACAGAGATGGAAGAGTTGGGGTTGGTCACCCATCTGGTTACAAAGGTGGGAATGAAAACTGTGGAAGGGATGAGGAGGATTGTGGGGGGACCAGGAATGAAGAGGTGTATGGAAAGGTTTGGCTACTTGGGCCATGCTGGTCACTACTTGCTGCCCCACAGCTCCATGCTAATGTGAACGCTCGGACATTTGCTGGAAACACACCCCTCCACCTAGCAGCTGGTCTTGGATCCCCAACCCTCACTCGCCTCCTCCTAAAGGCTGGTGAGTCTCATCCTTATGTAAGAACAGGGCAGGAAAGAGAACGGGACGCTCCCAGCCACTGCTCACTCTTCAGTGTGGGTCCTTGCACTAGTCTTCTGATCCCTGGCTCTCTCTTCCAGGCGCTGACATCCATGCAGAGAACGAGGAGCCTCTGTACCCTCTGCCTTCACCCCCTACCTCTGGGAGTGACTCTGATTCTGAGGGGCCTGAGAGGGACAGCCAAAGAAATTTCCGGGGCCATACCCCTCTTGACCTCACTTGCAGCACCAAGGTGAGGCCATCCTGGCTATAGAAATACTGAAGTGGGCACTGAGCCCCTCCTGGGCTTGGGGGTGTGGAAGAACTGGCTTAAAGTCTGGGATAATTGTGAATACTGTCTCCCTAGGTGAAGACCCTGCTGCTAAATGCTGCTCAGAACACCATGGAGCCGCCCCTGGCCCCTCCCAGCCCTGCAGGTGAGATTGGCAGGCTCAGGCACCTCCTCCTAGAGGTGATCTCCTTCACCTGATGTCTGCCTTGTCTGTCAGCTTACAGGAACAAAGGCTGTGTTCAGGTGTGTGTCCCTGACCACCTCTGGAGTTACCTCACAGATCTGTATTTGTCTCCTCAGGGCCAGGGCTGTCACTGGGGGATGCAGCCCTGCAGAACCTGGAGCATCTGCTTGATAGGCCAGAATCCCAGGGCAGCTGGGCAGAGCTGGCAGAGCGGCTAGGGCTGCGAAGTCTGGTAGACACATACCGGAAGACCCCCTCACCCAGCGGCAGCCTCTTGCGTAGTTACAAGGTGGGGTAGTCTGTACCCAGACCATCTTCCAGAGGCCTCACCCATCTCAGAGTCTCTTCCCTGAGGACTTTCTACTCCACACCCTAGTTGTCACTCACCCCTCCTGTCTGCTCTTTCTTATCAGCTGGCTGGTGGGGATCTGGGGGGTCTGTTGGATGCCTTGTCGGACATGGGTCTCCATGAGGGAGTGAGACTGCTGAGGCGTCCCGAGACCCGAGAGAAGCTGCCCAGCACAGGTAAAGGGACCACTTTGCAAGGTGCATCGGGGCTCAGAATAGGAGGCCCAAGGCTTCACTCCCTCCTGTTCCCCCAGCAGAGACAAAAGAAGACAGTGCCTACGGAAGCCAGTCGGTGGAGCAGGAGGCAGAGAAGCTGTGCCCACCCCCTGAGCCTCCAGGAGGGCTCTGCCACGGGCACCCCCAGCCTCAGGTGCACTGAATGCTGCCCAGCCAACTTCTTCCACCAGGACCCCTCTGTACAGCATCCCTGCCTCGTTGAAATCTTATTTAACACCTTAAGCCCTCACCTCAGTGGCCCAAATAAAGGGGAAGGCCCCTTCCCAACTTACGGTACGGCAACCCCAAAGTGATGCCCATCCCTGGCCCTGAGAGAATAGAGGAGGCCCAGCCAGCAATTCAGAGCAGTTTTAATGAGGGTGGAGGCTATACAAAGGGCAGGGCCCATCAAAGGAGGGGAGCAGGCTGTGCCACCCCAACCTGTGGACGAGGTCTCAATGTGGACACCCTTCCTCTGTCTCTGTAAAGAGAGAGGTGAGCCCTTGGGGAGAAAGAGGGGACCAGCTCAGCCCCAACTCCTGGCCTCTGTCTGAGCCAGGCCCCAGGATGAAGGGGTACTGCTGGTGTCAGGGTGGGGTGGTCTCAGCAGAAAGCAGAAACTTTATCAGGCCTCCCCCACAAAAAGAAAAGAAAACCCCCAATCAAAAATTAGGGGCACGGGCCCCTCCCTCCCTACCCACCCTTCCTGTACGAAAAAGTGCAAAACATTATCACAAAAAGGGGGGTCTCTGAGAGGCCCTTAGCCTAGGCTCTGAGGCCTGGCTCAGCCCTGCCCTGCCCCGGACACCGCGTCCGGCGCGGTCGGGCCCTGGGCCAGGAGGCCCTCGTGGGTGGCCCGAGGCTAGCTGAGCTCAGGCAGGGCCCCCATTGCTCCTCTTCCCTACTCAGGGCTTTGGCCTTGTATTGCCTGCCCCAGCCCGGGCTTCTGAGCCAGGACACAGGGAAGGACTGGAGTGAGGTGGAGGGCATCCATCCTCCATGCTCCCGGCCTGGGCCAGAGCTGCCTCGATGGTATCCAGCTCCTCGCTGGCTGCCTTCATCTTGACTCGAAGCAGCGCTGCATAGGTGCCATAGCGGGATTTCTGAGGCAGAAGGCCAGCAGTAATGAAAGCCTGCCCCCCTCTTCTGGCCCACCCTACCCCATCACCAGCCAAGAGATGCTGGGTCCTAAAAAACATCTTTGCGAGGTTGATGACCCTCCCTAGGCTCTTAGAACCACCTATAATGACAGCTAGCATTTCTGTAATCTTTACGGGGCTGGAGGCAAGGAACACATAACAGACATGTCACTTAACTCTAGTAAGTGTGGAATTTAGACTTGACCCCCAGAAGATAAAACGAAGACTCCGAGATTAAGCAGTTTTCCAGTCACCTAGATGGGTTCCATACTTTGATGCCTTATCTCTAGCTTTGTCCTATGTGGGGGACACCAAGACATCAGACAGAGACTCACCTCAAACTCCAGGTAGGCCTCCTTCTGCCGCTGTTCCTCAGCCTCCTTGCCTCGGGCCTTCTTTCCCAGATGTGCAGCCCGGTGCTCACGCAATTCACTTGCCATGGCCTTCATCTTGGCTTCATGGGTCCTCACCTGCTCCTCCTAACAGCCAGGGATGCCTGGTCATTATTCCTAATCTGCAGGCCCTTCGTGTAAATTTTACTAAGGGGCTAGATTCAATCACCTCTACACCCCTCTTCCTGTGACCAACACAGGGCTGTACTACACAACTAATCACACATGAAGCCTGGAGTACAGCCTAACACCCTGACCCATTCTATCCCACTATCAACAGGTGGACTGGGTGATTCAGGGCTACCTGGGAGAGGCGGGTAGCGGCACTGGGCAGCAGAGGACGGCTGAATTTTTTCTGGGAACTAACAGCAGCTGGGAAGGGGGGTGCAGAGAACATAGCAGCCACCACATTGATGCGAGTGATCCAGGACTGCATTTGTTCCAGGCTCCTAGAGAGACAGAACAGGGACCCCAGATTCCTATCCAGGAATGCCAGTCCAAACTTGAAGTGTGGTCTTATTTATTAATTTATTCACTCATTGAGATGGTCTCAAGTATCCTAGTTAGGCTCAAACTGGCTATATTGTCAAGGATGACCTTGGACTTCTTATCTTTTTGACTCTACATCCTCACTGCTGGGATTATAGGCATACGTCATCAGGTCTGGCATGTATAGGGCTGGGGACTGAACGCAGGGCCTTATACATACTACACACTACCAGCTGAGCTATGTCCCAAACCTATGGAGTGTGGTCTTACAAGGAAAGGAATCCAGGGAGCAGGGTCTGGAATGGGGAAGAGGAGGACACTCACGGGGCCTGGAAGAGGAAGACCCGCCAGTCAGCTGTGCGCAGGTAGAAGACATGTGGCCTCTTGCTGTAATCGCTGGCTCGGGTGGCCAGGGCATGGTGGATGCTGATGGCATTCTTCAGCTCTGCCTCAGAAAGAGCCTTCCCAGGCTGGTACTCCTCCTATGGAGGTGCCCATCTTGTCCTGCCCCAGTCCTGGCTGGGCCATCTCCAGCCACCTACTCCCCTCTGCCAAGCCACCCCAACCACCCGACTCCTGACCCCGCACCTTCTGCAGGTAGAGGATCATGCCCTTGAGGATCCCGTGGAAGCTCTTCCAGCCCCGCTTGCCACGAGGTGCTAGGGAGGGAAGGCAGGTCAGGGGGGCCTGAGGAAGGCCGACTCCCACCCATCCCTCCAGTCCCCTGCCCAGCCACGTACTCTTTCTGCAGTCAGGGTCTGCGTGCACCTTTCGAACCAGGGCCCCGTGCTTGTAGACAGCAGCCCCAGGCTCGGGAGTGAGGTCCAGGAAAGGGCTGGAGCTGCTGCCGCTGCCCCCACTGACCCTCTTGATGACCTTGGGGTTAGGGTCAGCCAACTCAGACAGCGATCGTCTCAGCTCCTCCTCGCCTCTGCAGGTTTGACTGTTTGAGAGCACTGACCACAGAGCCACACACCTTCACCCTGAGCTTCTGCCCTACAATGCTCCTCTTCAGTGCTGAAGAGCTGCCAGGGACTCCCCTCAGCCAGACGCTCTACTGTCTCTGAGTGGGACTTCCCCAGGCAGCTGTCCTTGAGGAAGGACCACACTTGCTCCCACCACCACCACTCTGAAGCTTCCCATGGGTTCTCTTTCTGCACACACCCAGTCTGCACACTTCTCTCCTGGACAGACTCAGTTCTGTCTTAACCACACCTAACACCAGACCGCCCAATTGTTGGTTACATGTTGCCAAAAGGAAGAGAGAGCCTGGTGGCTCATGCCTGCAGTTCTACCACTGGAGAAGTTATAGAGGGATCGTCAAAAATCCAATCCACACTGAGAAATAGTGTGAGACCCTATCTCAAAATCTAAAGCGGAAAAATGGCTTCTTAGTGCTCCCTCGATATGGTTGCTCAAATCCTGTCAGGGAAATCAGACTCTCAAGAATTCCCAGTAGCCCCACTAGCTCCGACATGAAAGCTACATTAATCCTCTCCTTCCACTCTGCTTTCCAATCATCCCAGCCAGGACTGTCCTGTATCCCCACTTCCACACTGACTTCTCCCAAATACCAACTCCCCCTTTATCTTCTACCAGGCACTGCTGACTTCAAGGCTTGCCTCCAAAAAGCCTTCCCTGGTTCCCTCCTCCTCCCTGCATGCCTATCCCAAGTCTTTTCCTCAGAGGTGTTTCCTCACAAACAAAAGCTCCTATTTAAGCTGAGCCATGACTGACTCTACAGATAGCAGTGAGGGCAGTGTCTGTCCACTGATGTTTAAGCAAGAGCTCTCTCTCAGCCTGGGGCCCTAAAGACTAAACTGGATCTTCTCCAGCAGACAGAACACTTCCAGGACAAAGGAGGAAACTATTGCTCGTGACTACAAGGTAACCCTCTTGTACTGCAGAGCTAGCTTTCTCTCTGGGCTGCCAAGAGCCTCCGTCTGTTTCAGCCCACACCCCTACTGCGTCAGCCCAGCTTGTCATAACAACAGAGCTGGACACAAGACAGACCCCAAGTCTAGGCAGGCATTTCCAAAGAAGGAAGTGATGTAGCCTTCCTGCTTCTTGCCCCCACCCCAAACACACAGCCCCAGTTCTCTGGTGTCCCCGGGCTCCCCTTCCCTCTTCCCCAACTTTAATCCTAACCCTTACCAAACAGCCCCAGTACTCACATGGCCCACTGAAGTTTTTCATTCTTAATGGAGCTGTATAAGGCCTGGAAAGAAACAGTGGATTAGTCCTGTAGGGAGGCACATCATGTACCTCAGTGTCAGAGCTCAGAACCTTCCCCTCTACCTTGGGAAAGGAAATGGAAATAAGTGGAGTACATAATTACAACACAGCATCAAAACCTGGGCCCAACACCATCATTGGAGCTGCCTCACTTGGGCAGGTTTCCACAGGGAGGCAACCGGCTAGTCAGCATGGAAACCCTGGCCCACAGCTGCTGCATAGTAACTGCCGGTTGCTATTATTATGAAGGGGTTCTCCTGCTCGGAGCCAGGTAGGAGAAGCTAAACAGCCCTAAATGGAATCAGAGACAAGGCAAAGAAATCCTCCTTCCCCCAACCATGTGTTCTGATCTGGTTCAACAGGATAAGCCCGCATGAGAAAATGGGGAAACTGAGGCTCCATGAAAGAGTATTCATTCTCTTTAGTTCCCAGTTAGCCTAAACTGTGGGTCCTGAACTAGTCACTTTCCCTCTGTACAGTTGGCCTGGGAACATTTGAGGGCCATGCAGCGCCGCCAAAATAGAGAATGGTCTTCAGAAATCCTGAACAAGACCCCTGTACTTGAGGATGGCTTAGAATATACCAACGATTCCAACTGTGGGGGCGCTTCTGCCAGCCTGTCTGTGAGTGGGTGTGTCCCCAGCATGTGCGTGTTTTGCTGTGGGGCTGTGATGCTGCCTGCGCGTGAGTTGGGTGCAGTGGTGACGTCGGTGCCTTCCCGGTGCTGGGACACAGCACCCCTTCATTCTCCCAACACACCACAGGCTCCGACTCTCACTGTCCATAACCATCCCCAGCCACAGAATATCCTGACACTCCATGCCTGCGCATCCTGTCTGCAGGTAGGTGCATCCCAAAGCCTCCAACTCCCATGACACAAACCAGGCTAATCAACACAGCTCTCAACACACCTGAGCCAAACCCAATAAGGCTCGGACCTTGAATCTTCTCCTTGACTATCCAGCCAGGAGGCTGGAGTAACCACCAAGATCCAGCCCACAACCTCGTCTCTAGCCTCTCCGTGCTTCATCTTGCCCTCTTCAAGATTACCTGGGCCCACAACCACACCTTCCTTCCTCTGAAGGTTCCGAACTCCATCATAGAGTCCAATGGAGATCCCATCCGGGAAACCCTCCTCACCCTGAATTCTGCAGTTGGTGAGGAAGGTCCACCTTGGCCGATCCCCACAACCTATGCCCACCTCTACCGGCCCAGAAATTCTGTGCTGAGCTCCCCAAACACCTTTGTCCCCACCCATGCCCTTCTCGTTTGTTCACTCTCCAGCCCTCAGCACCTCCCTCAAGCCGCCCCCTCGCTCGCCGACGGGCCTGGCGTGGGCCGCGGGCCCCACGCCCTCACCGCCTTTTTCTTCTTGCGGCTCTGCAGGCGGCTGACCACCAGGTCGGTGTAGAGCACGGGCTTGAGACTGCGCGAGCGCTGCGGCCAGCCGTAGCACAGGGTCTCCGCGCCGCGGTGGGTGCGCCCGTAGCGCACCGAGCAGAGCGAGCGCGAGCGCAGCCGCCCGGCGCTGCTGTGGATGCTGTTGACGCCGATCATGCTGGCCCGGCCGCCACGCCGCGGCCCCCGGCCATGCCCCCGCCCGTCCTCGGCCCCGGCCCGCCCGGACGGCCGCGGACGGCTCCCCGACAGCCGGCGCGAGCGCCCGGCCCGAGCCCGCCGGCTCCCACCGACGCACCGAGTGCTCGGCGGCGGCGCCGTGGGTTCCTCAGCTCCGCAGAAGGAGGGGGCGCCCGCGGGAGGGGAGAGCGCGGGCTGGGGCGGGGACGTCGCGCGACGGAGCAGCACGGCGCGAGCCCGGCGCCGTGGGGAGGGCCGGCGGCGAGCGGGGGCGCATGCGTGGGGGCTCGCCAGGGGGCCGAGCCCGCGCGCGCGGTCTGCGGCTGCGGGAGGCGTCCGGAGCACGCTTATCAGGATTGGGAACTGAGGGGACCGGTCGGCCTGCTCCCCTGCTCTCCACCCTCCACCCCTGTGGCCTCTGAGACTCGCTGGCCGGCCTTTGAAAAGTCATGACCTCGTCCAAACCTATAAGCAGATATCCCAATGTCCAAGCCAAGTCCACTGGCCACGAGGTCAGACATACCAACTTGCCGGATACACCTACTCCCATTCACTATAAGTTACAGATGTACACCTCAAAAGGAACCATCTACAGCTGACGAACACCCTCTACTGTCAAACTACTGACAGCCAACTGGAAGACAAATACCACGCTGCAACACACACAAATATCCAAACTACACCCAAAGAACAAACACCTCAAGTCATACAGGTCCCTTGATTCAAAGACAGCTGCTAAACACACACACAACTCACATCCCAATTCATTGGCACCTCAACTCACAGTGGACGCACACACTCAGATGCATGCTCAATTAAACTCAGAAGCCCAATATACCCCAACCCAGGACCTGTCCAGTGTCGTCACATGTACAGAGTGGCCCAGAGACCCCCTTCTTCAAGTTAGTCCAGGTCTCCCGAGGTAAAATATTCCCTGTCCATCATGGAGAGGAGGGAACTGCGAGCCAGGATCAGACGGCCCCCTCCCAGTGACACCTATCTCATTCCTGGCACCTGGGTGCAGGACCTCTTCCAAATTAGCCAGAAGAGCAGTATCCATCCAGTTGTGCCCTGGATGTAAGAATCTGGGAAAACCTTTGCACCTTCTCTGATCCTCCTTCTACCTTAGGCTCCCTCCTGAGCAGTGGCGCCAGAAGGGTCTTTGTAGCTCTTTTACATTAAGGTGGAGAGCAGTGTCCCCGTGCACACCCCACCCCCGCGCACCAGAAGAGACATCTCCCTCCCACCCTCTGTGAGCACTGGAAAGGAACAGATGAGAGCAAATGCATAGTCCAGGACGCTCACGTGTGTTCCAGAACCCGCCCCCTTTCCCCTGCCTCAGGATTGCGTGCGCGTGCGCATGTGCGGTGAGCGCCTGCCTGTGGGGGCTGGGCGAGGGGGTGGTCCCCAAGCTGAGTCACTAGAGCCCAGGTTTCTGCCACCCGAGCTACCCAACTAGTACCAAATCCCAGCCCTTCCCTCCCTACAACCCTGCTGCTGGACAGGTACCCTGTCCTTCCCTTTCAGCAATATCTACCAGCCAAGTTTCCCCTCCCCCCAACCTTGAGCAGCTCCCTGGGAAAGTCGCCACCATCATTGAGGCCCTCCAGGTTTCCGATGAAGTCCCCACAGGTCATGCGCTTTCCAATGTTCTAAGGGAGGAAAACAGAGATCTGTGAGGTTGGGAAGTGCTTGGCCTCCCAAAGCTTTTTAGTCTCTTGTTTTCTGTCTCCCACTTGCTATGCCCCCACTCACGTGGCCGTGGAGATCTGTGTTGAGGAGCATGAGGGCACAGGTCAGCGTGTGAGCGCCGTCTAGGGGAGAATTATCGGTTTCAGACACCCCCCAGGGGTTCTTCCCACAGCAGTCCAGCACCCTCCTCTATTTGCAGCCTTTTGGCCTACCCTTTCTTAACCATCTGAACTCTGTGAACCCATTTTATCTCCCCTCCAGCCCATTTCCTCAGCAAGGACCCCGCCTGTGATCTCTGGTTTCCCTCCCTAGTACCCCAAGTTGCTGGGGCGATCGCTCCTTGCCTGCCCCCAACATTCAGCATACTCAAGGCACTAAAGGGAATCAAGAACACATAAATATAGAGCCAGTCGGCTCTGAGGCCAAACCTGGTCCTGCCCTTAAATATGGAACAACTTCATGCAAACACACCTCCATCTGCCTCTCAATATTGACCTGGCAAAATGCCTGCCACATGGACAGCTCCATACGTATGTAGCTGTATTTACATTGATGCGTGTGCACATGCCTACAAACATGTACATTTATTCCCTCTTGCACCAATCCTTTCTCCTGTATGTGTGGCTCCGTGGCCAGCTAGGGCAATGCTGCTTTCAGCCTGCTCACCCTCTGAGGACAGGGCTTCAGGGTTGCACTGGAAGTATCGCTGAGAGAAGTGAGCCAGTACACGCTCCCGCTCCTGGGTCTCACCCATTAAGGCCAGCTCCTTTAGAAACACCCTAAGGTGGGAGGAAGATGATGTTACTCCCCATTC
The DNA here is from genome assembly GCA_033318265.1 of Phyllotis vaccarum. Taxonomy (NCBI): domain Eukaryota; kingdom Metazoa; phylum Chordata; class Mammalia; order Rodentia; family Cricetidae; genus Phyllotis; species Phyllotis vaccarum. The sequence continues at coordinate 15,411,879 of JARWLC010000004.1, read as the reverse complement.
AAGATCTTCTTACCCGGAAGTCCTGGTCACTGAAGAGCGATGTCAAACATAGCTGGGACCCCAAACACCAAGTGCGGTCAGAAGGCCTATCCTCAGAGGGTTAAACACCCACCTGAGGGCTTGATCCAGAGTCATGCCCGTGAAGACAAAAAACTTGAGATACTCGCCAGCCACCAATTTGCTGAAGTCATTGCTGTGGGCAGGGCAGACAGGCAGCCATCACAAGGGGAAGTGTGAAGAGGCCAGCTGGGCATTGCCTAGAGGCCTTGGGCATTAACTGGAGAGGATGCATTCCTTAACCCCAGCCTCAGTCCCAGCCCGGGGGCATTACTTCTTGCCCAGATGCCGGGCCACATCGGCCTTCCTGAAGCCATCAAGTCGGTATAGCCTCTTGGCCAAGCGCTGTGCCGCCTCCAGGTCTGCTTTCTGTCCATTGGACAAGGTATCTGTGCTTCCCAGGGCCAGCCGCTCTGTGCTGTCCAGCTCTGAGTCTGAGTCGGATACCAGGTGGCTTAGGGGTGGTTCACTGCCAGGGTAGAGCAGCAGCTAAGGCTTGGGGCAGAGCCTTGGGGATCATCCAGAGCCCCCCTTTGCTCTAGCCCTGGAAGTTGGGGAATGGCTGGAGGGACATGGAAAGGTTATTTTCTTTTTTTCTAGGGAAGGAGACTGGTTAGCTTTCTCTCCATCTGCCTACTTTATCTTCTCTCAGTGGAAGTTCTGCCTCAAGTCTAACCCATATCAGCGCTGTTGGAGTCCTGGCTGCTCCCCAGAGTTCCCAGGGACCTAAGTTTGCTCTTTGATATAGAGTCCCCATCTCAACACCTGCCCCTCAAGGCAGTCTTCTGTCTGCACACACACACAGCCCTGTACACAGAACCCAGGTATAAATGGGATGCTGGAGAAGGGCAGTGAGGCCAGGCAAAGATCTGGGAGCAGCAGTAGGGATACCTCCTGCTCCTTCATTTCCCGCCTCTCAGAGGACTCTCCTTGGTGGTCCCTTCTACCCATAGAGAAGCAGTTTCCGGGGTTACTGTTTTGGGGGTCAGAGTGCACCCCTCATCCTCTTCCTCTCCTTCTTCCCCACCCAGCTGCTCTACTGGCAAAGCCACCTGTCACCCCAGAGACAGAGGCCGGAAACTCCTGGTTGCTAGGCAACCCTGTCTCCCTGGCCACCCCCTCCTGTTGCCATGGCTTCCATGACTGAGAGGGTAGCTGCAGAGTGGAGAGCACAAAGGTTAGGCTATGAAAGGACATTCCTAGAGCAGGATGAGACAGTCTCTTGGAAGAGCGGATGGAGGGAAGTGATGGGAGGGGCTTTTGGCTGTGGGTCTGGCTGGGTGGGGGTGAGAGACTGTATCTGGGAAGGAGAGGGCCCTCCAGAAGAGAAAGAGGATGTTCTCTGGGGATTCTTCCATCCTGAATCATGGCTTCTCCAGTCACTGGACCTGAGCCCAGGGAGAAAGCCACGGGGGGCCAATGGCAGGAGGCCTCCAAATGGGAAAACAGACATCTGGTAACCACCTGCTCTTGGTCAGGAATATAAATTACTTCCTCATTCTGGGGCTCTGTTCCTTAGTCAGCAATTCCTGGGGGTCTGGGATTGGGACTATCCAACAAAAGAAAATACTCACCTGCCCAGGGGTGCTGCCCCCAGCCCAAGGCTATCCTCAGAGTGGGAGGGACTAGGAAGCTCCCTCCCTGGAACCAGCTTGCACCCAGCATCCGACTCTTCCACCTCCCTTCTCTGGGTCCAGGGACCGTCAGCAGCAGAGCTGGTACCAGAATCCAGTTCAAGAGGGGCAAGTGGGGCAGGGGCAGGTGGGTCAGGCCGGGGAGCTGGGGGTTGTGGTGGCATCTCAAAAGTAAAGAAGGGGCTTTTGGTTGGGCCAGGTGAGGCCAAAGCCTCCAGGGAGGCAAGGCTGCTATAGGAAGTGCCTTTGGCCCGGTGTGACTCCAAGATGGCTTCAAACACACAACTGAAAGAGTCAGGCCCATCTGCTGAGGGGCTGGTCCCAGGTAGAAAGGGTACTGGTGACTTGAGAGGCCCAGAGAGTGTCATGTGGTCCCCTGGTCTGCAAAGGCAGGGAGAATGTCTGATCAGTGCCCCAGAACCAGGCCTTGGCAGTATTTCATTGAACTCTTGCTGACTGATGCAGGGGCTATCATCCCCTTTCCATAGACCCAAGCCCCCTACGAAGAAGCCACTAGGGGAGAGGACCCATGAAACTCAGCATCTGTAGTGTCCCAGCGCCCTGCCCATCCCCAGCACCCGTCACCCTCCTGCCCCTCCCTGCTAATCTCCCTTTCTCCTCCTTTCCCCTGATCCGCTTCCCTCTTGCCATCCCTTTTCTATTTCTGGAAACATCTTAGGAGAAGATGCGCTCCAAGCTGCAGTGGGGCATGAGACAGAAAGGAAAAGCCCCCACATTTCCACACTCTCTTGAGGATCTAACCCATGCTCCCATGTCTGCAGTTTGTTCTCTGGCTTCTGGCCGCTAATAATCTAGAACCCCGCCTCATCCATGTGGCTGTCCTGATCCTGGGCTTTCCCAATGCCCATACATTCCTAATATTCTTCCAGGCCTCATGTTGTCCAAGTACTCACAACCCTGTCTTCTCCTCTATCCCAGGTGCTGGCTGGAGTAGGTAGAATCAGGGGGCTTCTTTCCCCTTCCTGGTCCCACTCACCGGGCCCCCTCTGCAGCCTCAAACACCTCATCATCCACATCCTCTTCACCACCAGCCTCATCATCCTCATCACCACTGCTGGAAGGGCCAGGGCATGGGCCGGGTCGTGAGGCAGGTGGTCGGGCAGTGCCAGCAGGGTCCTCAGAGCTAGGTTGGCTCTCAATGGCTGAGTCAGCCTCCTCCCGCTCTGCCAGCACCTCATCGATGTCAGTTTCTCGATAGCACCTCAGGGGCACCGTGTCCAGGTCTGTCTCAGAGTACTTGGCTGCTTGCCCCACAGCCACCCCAGAGCCTTGCTTGGAGCCCACCCCATGTGATGGGGTGACTCGCTCTAGGGGCTTAGCACCTGTGCACACAGACATGCAGGTCGGCATTTATGCCTGATAGCTTCCCATGGCCTCACAGACTAATCAGAACTATGTATCTGCCGCACCTTCCACTTCATCCAAATGCCTGTGGAACCCATTTCAAACAAGCCCTTGTCAAATAACTATGAAGGAGACAAGACTTTCTTCTACTTCTAGGAATAACCCTTGATATCCAGCCATTCCCTCGCTCTACCAACCACCCAACTTCGTCTAGAGCTCAGCCCAACCCTACCAACACAGATAAAGTCTGGAGCCTGAGAGACGTTGGCTGACTTGGGAGCCCAAGGAAGCCCTAAGGCAGGTTTGAAGAATGGCTCTTTGCCAGTCCTCAGATGCCATGGAGAAGGCCCTACCCTCTTCCTCTAGGTTAAGTCCAAGCCTTACCTGAACTGGGGGCGTCCAAGGAGCCATAGAAGAATTCCCATTTGGCTCGAGCGATTCTCTGAGCATGAGAGGAGGCTTCCCGGGTGGAGGACCAGGTGTCCCCCTGAGCCAAAGAGGAAGTAAAAGGCACAGGACCCCAAAATGAAAGCCAGACATTACAGGGACACCACAATATGGAGAAGCAGAAAGAAAATCACATGGGACAAGGATGAAGGTGTAGGGACACAGTGACAGAGGGCAAAAAAGCTGATTTAGGACATTAAAGGATTTGGGTGAATATGAGACAAGCCTCAGTTCAACAGGGACTGAGCTTTGTCCCTTAGCTGGGGTGCTCAGGAAGCCCAAGGCAGGTTGCATACCTGGTTTAGGAATCCAGTGTCTGCAGGTCCTCGGAAGTGCATAGCCAGGTGCTCAGGGGTCCCCCCCAGCCCATTGGGGAGGGAGGAGTAAAGACCATCTGCCCCAATCTGGGGTGGAACCAATGGCCCACGTGAGGGGTCCCGGCTACTAGAATGAGTGGAGCCTCTTCCAGCTGGGAGTGGGTCTGATGTGGATGCCTCTAGCCGCAACTTCCGGTTGCAGCCAGGTCCAAGGACTGGGGAGGGCCTGGGAGGAGAAACCCCACCCAGGTCCCAGCTCCGACTCAGGCCTCCAGAAGCAGGTAAGCCATTCAGTGGTCTCACACTGGCTTTTTCCACAAAACGGAAGATGACCACAGAACTCTGTGCCCCTGGTGGGGGCTGCCCAGTGGGAGAAGAGGGTCCCCAGCGTGAGGGAACCATACGGGGTGATGGGGGGGCTCGCAGAGGGGTACAAGGTGCTGTCACACGTCCCAGATCCCGGCCTCGAGGACCTGGACCCGCCACTCGTCGTATTAGTGATCCTGTGCTGCCATACATGCTGGCTGGGGGGCTTTGGGGCACTGGGCCTTCTGGGAGCCAGCGACGAGGGCATCGTGGTGGGGAGATGGCACAGTCGCCTTCTGAGCAGAAGCGCATGGCACCCTGGGCCATGCTGGTGCCGGGGGTCAGGCTGGGGGGGCAGGGATGGCAAGGCCAGGCAGGGAGTGAGGGGGCTGCATGCTCTTCAGACAGGCCTGCAAAAGAGGAAGGGGAGCATGGGTGAAGTGTATAGGACTCAGACAGGCAGGGTAGTGCAGACAGAGACGGGCAGATGGGCTGGGGCTTCTAGACAGCCAGGCCTGGAAACACGGGATTCCCCACCCTAACCCCAATGGCTCCTTCCATGGAAACCTTAGGAGAAGAGGACCATCCACTCAGTGGGCTTTCAGTTCCGTTCCTCCTGTCTGGGAGCCCTGAGCAAGCTAATTCATAAGTTCATTGAGTTCAGTTCTGGGGCAGTTGAGAACACTTTCTTATGTGGAGGCTGGCATCCCATCTTCTGAATCATATGGCCCTGGGTCCCCTGTAGTCCCACTTACTGGGGGGGGGGCTCACTTAGGAAAAGAGAAATCAGGCTTCTTGGAAGGAGAGGAAGGAAAAAATGGGGTTACACGGGAACGAGGAGCAGTTGAGACTCCGAAAGAGGTGAGAAGAAAAGCCTGTAGAGAGGCCTCTAACTTCATTCCGTAGATGCTGAGTGGGGGAGAGACATCTTTTTCCCGTATCAGTATATGCACGAACACATATGACTTCATATACACACATGCAGAAGGACAGATATGAGTATACGTTTAACACAGTCGTAGGCAACACCCTCCAGTACACACAGACACAGGCAGTACTCCTCACAGACACACCCTCATACACTCATAGTCATAACAAATATGTGTATAATGGAAAAGCACATGCTTGTTTTACACACAGATCATCAAACATGAGCACACAAAGAGGCACCCAAATATACAGACAGGCTCTCATCTTCTGATGCACACAGAGACAGGTGTATCAGACAGAGACCTCCTCGTCACAATCATAAACACATGCACATTTGCACGCATAATCAGAGATACACATCCTCTCCTCCCCCCATCAGGAGCCAGGTCTGAGTGGGGAGCTTGCACCACAATCCTCTCCTCCAACTCCAGGGGTGTGACATATTTTGTTCAGTCCAGAAGGGGCCATAAAGGAAAACCGGGCCTCTGGTGGCAAAGCAGGGTAAGGAACGCCGTCAGAAACAGCAACCCTGCCAGACAGGTTCCTGAAGCTCAAATGGCCTGGATCTCCCGAGTGCAGCCCCTCCTCCAAGGTACCCCAAGTACTCACCGCTGCTCGTTCGGAGCTGGAACGGAAGAGAGGCAGAGAGGCCGGGCCCCGCTCAGCTGTGGAAGCAGCACGGGCTCTCGCTAGCTCCGGGCCCACCCGCCTCTCAGTCCCTCCTCCACCCCTCCCTACGCTCTGCTCAAGCAACGCTAATCCCCCCCCCCCTACACACACCTCCCTTCTTTCCTGAGTCCTAAAGATTGCCAACACCCTAGTCACTACCTAAGACTCACACCAGAGGAAAGGGAGAGAGTAGAGAACCCCCGGTTCTGTTCCCTAAACCCTCACATGCCCCACCCCACTCGTGTTCAGTTCTCTCTCGTCCATCGTCTCCTGAACCACACGTAGGGTCCAGCTGCACACGCCTGTCCTGCTCCAGACCCCACGCGTGTCCCTAGGAGGCTGCCACATGACCTGTTACATGCCACACGCGCTCCCGCCCCCACAAGCACGCGGCCACGCAAAGCACACGGTACGGGAGTAGACCGGACCCGCCCCCTAAAATCAGAAGACCAGCTATGAAAGGGACATGAAGCGAACGCAGTCTTAAATACTTCTGGGTCCCCAACCTCAGACCCCGGAGTCCTGTACTGACCATCCACCTGGAGTGCAGAGGAAGGATAAGTCAGACTCCGGGAAGAACTTCCTTGCTGTCTAGGTTAATCCTCCCGCCTTTTCAAGAGTGGTTGTTTGGAAGGGACGACCGGAAGACTGGGAAGAGAAGCCCAGGCAAACCTTGTGCCCTTGGCCAGGATGGAAGAGGGTCTGGCTATTTTAGGAAAACGCCACACGAGTTACTATGGCAACTATTCTCCTTTGGAAGGCCGGGGCCGGCAGGTTATGACCTCGGAAGGAAGAAAGGGTCGGTTCGGGTGGTCAGAGGGTGCGAGGACATTTGAGGCTGGGGTGCGCGGGGCTCACCGCGGGGAGGGGTGGCGCGGGTTTCGCGAGGTGCTGAAGGGGACAGCGCCAGATTTGTCGTAATGCGCAAGCGCAGAGGCGCGAACAAAGGGGCGGGGGAGGAGGCGCGTGGCCGGAGGTGGTGCGCGCCCACATGCATCTTTGCAGATTCTTCCTTCCAGGCTACCCCTTTCCTAAGCAGACTGGGAGAGGAAACAACTTCCTCACCCAACTTCACCCTCTCTGCTCTTTCCGGTGCTGGCTGGCTTCTCCTTTCATGCTACACTGAGTAATGAGGTAGTGTGGAAGGGATTCTGGGAAAACGAGGATGCCTGGATCCTTTCTTCGTGCTCCGTTTGATCCTGGTTAGAGAGCTTCCTCCCCAGAACCTCAGTTTGCCCATCTCTAAAATGGACTGACCTGCCTACCTTTACAAAGGTGCCCAAAGCCCTGTCGAGATAATGGATAGGAAGCAGCCTTCTTAATGAAGAAGCGAGTAAAATGTTTGCACAGGAGCGCGCAACCATGTGGGATGCATGGGCCTACGGTCTTTCACATTGCCCACACACACACCTCGGATGCTGGAGGAAATTACAACGCCAGGGGTTCCGCAGAGTGGGACTTGGGATTAGTATCTGGGGGCACAGTGAAAGGGAAGCCTAATGACTGAGCTGCAAGGTTTGAGGAGTCACTCTTCCAGGGCCAGTCAGGAAGCAGTAGGGCTAGTGGGCTACGCATTCTTCCCGGACTCGGAACCGCTGGGAAGGAAGCCCAGCTTGTCCTATATAGTCCTTTTTTCTTAGGCAAAAAGCCGGCCCACGCTGTCCTAAAGTGGAAAGGAAAGGGTATCATGAGTGTGCACTTCACAATTGACAAGGAATGGCAGGTCTGAACAAATTTGCTTGATTAAAAAAAAAAGCCTTGGCGTCGCCCATTTAATTCATTCTTTTGGCAATTATTTATTGAGCACCTACTACTTACCAGATGGTTAGAGCCTGGGTAGTCCGCCCCCCCCCTTTTCTTTTTTCTAAGTCGCTTAAATGCGACCAGAGGACAGAGGGAGGCACTCGGTAACCTAGGAGTCCTGGCTCCGCCCCTTCTGCCTTTGGCCTTGTCTGCTCCTCCCGTCACCACTCAGAGGCGGCTACTGGCCCGCAACGAAGAGCGAAAGCCCAGGCTCGGGCTTCAAGCCCTGAAGCTGAGAGAGAAGACATATAATGGTACGTCACTGGTCTGTTCTGCCTCCGTTTCGGGGTCCATCCGGAAAGCTTTCCGATAAGGATTCTCAGTGAGACCGCACTCGATTAAATCGGTCTGTCTCTTCAGACCAAGGAGGCGGGTTCGCCGCAGCCGCTTCAAGGCCAAAGCTAGAAGAGCTTACTGCGCACGCGCAGTAGACAGCGATGGAGCTACCAATGGAGCAGTCCGGAGGGGAGCAAGAACCGGGAGCTGTCAGGTACCGAGCACTGGAGGGGCCGAGAGAGGGAAAAGAGACCCGGGGGAGGACAGCTGAGTCCTGGCGGGACCTGGATCCCTCTTGCCAGCGGGGACTTTAGGGTCTAACAGACGGACTCGCACGTAACAGCGGCCCGGGGACGTCAATGCCACTTTCCTCCCAGGCTCCTGGACCTGCCCTGGGAAGACGTGCTGCTCCCGCACGTCTTGAACTGGGTCCCGCTGCGCCAGCTGCTCCGGCTGCAGCGCGTCAGCCGCGCCTTCCGGGAGCTCGTTCAGCTGCACCTGGCCGGGCTACGCCGCTTCGACGCCGCTCAGGTGAGCCGGGGACCGGAGCCCCGCCCCCCGTGGGCCCCACCCTCGCCCCGCCTCCAGCCCAGCCCCTGCTGCGCTGGAAGCCCTCTCCCACCCCGGGTGCAACTTGGAGAACTCGGGAGGGCGAGCAGCAGGCAGCGACTCGGAGGGAGCCCAGCCCGGAGTCTCTCCCGGGAGGGCAGGTGGCAAGTTCTGAAGGTAGGCGGCTGCCAGGCAGTGTCCCGCCCCAGGGACAGACTGAGTCTCGATGCCTCGCGCCCGCAGGTGGGTCCACAGATTCCACGGGCCGCATTAGCTCGGCTACTGCGGGACGCCGAGGGGCTGCAGGAGCTGGCGCTGGCTCCGTGTCACGAATGGCTGTCGGATGAGGACCTGGTGCCAGTACTGGCGCGGAATCCGCAGCTACGGAGCGTAGCACTGGCCGGCTGCGGCCAACTGAGTCGCCGAGCGCTGGGGGCGCTGGCTGAGGGCTGCCCGCGTCTGCAGCGCCTTTCGCTCGCTCACTGTGACTGGGTGGACGGGCTGGCACTGCGTGGCCTCGCCGACCGCTGCCCGGCTCTGGAGGAGCTAGACCTCACCGCCTGTCGCCAACTCAAGGACGAGGCCATCGTGTACCTGGCGCAGAGACGCGGCGCGGGCCTCCGCAGCCTCTCGTTGGCTGTCAACGCCAATGTGGGGGACACCGCGGTCCAAGAGTTGGCTCGAAACTGCCCGCAACTCGAGCACCTCGACCTCACAGGCTGCCTTCGGGTCGGAAGCGACGGTGTCAGGTGCCTGGGCATGGGACCGGTAGGGTGGGAAGTGAATAGTCACTCTAGGGATGGGGGGTGGTATGCTTGTTAACGACCCATCAGAAAGACCTCTAGGATATTTTAGGCTAGAAAGCCTTTAATTTAAAAAAACCAAAGAAACAAACTTCTGAGCCAAGATTGACACACTGAGAGATGTGACAGGAAGTTGATTTCTAGCATTTCTTCAACAAAGGGGGTGTGTGTAATCTTGAAACGCTGGAAAGAACCGAGGATAGGTACTCTTAAGAGCCAGAAGCTCCCAACGAGCTGGGGACCTAGAGTATGTAATTCCATTTCTGCCCTCTCTCTCTCTCGGGTGCTGTAGAAAAGAACAGACCCTGAGCTGGAGGGACACCTAGAATTTGCTGGAGCCAGCTTCAGACTTAGTAAAGAGGGCCCCCTGCACCTAGCATCACCCTGCTCCTCCCTCAGGACACTGGCGGAGTACTGCCCGGCACTGCGCTCGCTACGGGTGCGGCACTGCCACCATGTGGCCGAGCCCAGCCTGAGCCGCTTGCGGAAACGTGGTGTGGATATCGACGTGGAGCCACCTCTGCACCAGGCCCTGGTACTGCTCCAGGACATGGCAGGCTTCGCACCCTTTGTCAACCTGCAGGTCTGATTGATTGACTTTTCTTTGGGTGGGAGCACAGCTGGACTGTGTAGCCCGGGCCTGACACTAAGCTGTAGGGAAACTGAACTGTGGGGGCCTGTGATTAAGAGGCGGTGACATGCCCTGCCCCACCCTGAAATTTCAAATAAAGAGCTTTTTACCCCTTCTTGCCTGGTGCATAGGGGACATGAAGCTGGGATCAGAAGGTTAGACAGACATTGGAACTCTTCCTGCCCCGGTGGCAGAAATAACCAGAATGAACTTACAACTTCCTTGAACCACCTTTACTGTGCTCATGAAGGCAGCTCCAAGAATAGATTAACACTAGGGCAAGGAAATAGAGTACAGTGGGGTGGTGGGAGGGTTTCTGCATCCCTCTGGGATCTGGAAGGCTCAGCAGAGTCCAACCAGAGCCTCAGTGGAAGCGGTACTTTCTGGCTGGCTTGAGGTTGATATATGTGGCCTTCATCTCCTCGGCCTCTGGGTTCCGCACATCTTTGAATCGCTCCCCTTTGGTGCTCACTACTTGGTTGTCAATGTATCGGATCAGCTTCTTAGGGGCCTGTCAGGCAATCAGGTAATGAATGGCTGAAATCAGTGGTCAATACACCTCATCCCACACTCCCATGTATACAACCCTATTTCTTACCTCCTTGGGAGCCATGGGTCTGTGAATCTTCTGATCCTCTGCACTATCCACCATCATGTACCTGCCAAAAACTGGCTGGATGAAGCTCCTGCCACCCGGAAAGACCCTTCGGGGTTCAGCCCAGAGCAGCCCAGACTTACTTCTGAAGGATGAAGGACTTCAATTCATCCTTTTGGGGGCCTCTGAGACGCCTGGGCAAGTCCTGCAGATATGGGAGACCTATTCTAGGCCCAGTGGCAACAAAGGGGGAAACAGATGATAGGTAGAGATGGGTGCTTAACAAGAGGGCACAGTGAAGCTAAGGTTACTTGGGGGTACCTGATTAGGGCCGTCCCAGCCTGGAGGCCCCTCTTCCTTGCCCTCTACCAGCATCTGCACTGCTTCTTCCAAGTCCCCCCGAGCTTTGGCCAACACCCACTGGGCCTGCTCCACAGAACAGGTAGGGAATACCTCCAAGAGTACATCTACTCCGGGCAGTTCTTCCTCAGCACCAGCTGCCTGTGGGCACAGATGTTAACAGTAGGCTACACTCCTTCCTGTCCTACCCCAAGGTCCTTCATGGGTACACTCTTCCAGCAGTACCTCATCTTGGGTTTTTCCAGTAGCAGCAGAAGATCTTGTCTCTTCTTTGAGCTTTTCAGGTTGTCTCAGGGTCTCTGGAAAAATGGGCACCTGACCTTGGACACAGGAGCTCTGTGGGTGCAGGTTCTCTTCAAGAGGCAGAGAGGGTATCGGATTTGCCAGGGTTTGGGGTGGGGGTGGGAGACTTCCAAATACCAGATCCCCAAACTCACCTTTGTTCCTAGTGTCACTCAGCTGCACCGAGAGCGTCTGCATCATGTCCCCTATTATGCCCCTGAAAGGCACAGAAGGAGGGGAGGTGACCACTAGATCCCAAGCCCAGCCAGCCAGCCCCCAACTCCTTTTTGCCCCACCCAGGCCCTACCTGGGGATGTGAGCAAAGCCAGGCACATAAGCCTCCATCATCTCCGTGAAGGCATCCATATCAAAATTCTCCTCTGAGGGGCCTGAGGGGCCCAGGTCCTCCAGGACCCCAAGCACATAGGAGAAGATGACCTCATCTAAGCCACTGTAGGAAAGACAAGTACTCTGGATTGGGCCCTTGATTTTTCAAGCATCCCACCTAGACTGACTTCAGTCCTCAGTGTCATGGTGCCCACAAGTCAGCTTGGTCCTTGAGGCCAGAGTATCTCTTCCTAACTCCTTCAGCTTTGATTTTCAATCAGTCCAGTATAGGTGACAGACACAGTATGAGAGAGACGACCATCTAAGCAAATAAAAATCAGCTCTCCCCAGGCGGGAGAGACGGCTCAGTGGCTAAGAGTACTTGCTGCTCTTTAAAGGACCTAAGTTCAATTCCCAGCACCCACGTGAAGTAGCTCACAGCTGCCTATACTTCTTCCAGATCTCTGTTACCTGACACCCTCTTCTGGCCTCATGGCACCTGCACACACAGAGACACAAACAATCTTGAAAAGAAAAGCTGAGATTGGAGAGATAGCTCAGTGGTTAAAAGTGCTTATTATTCTTATTTTTTGGTTTTTGAAGGCAGGGTTTCTTTGTGTAGCTCTGGCTGTCTTGGAACTCAGTCTGTAGACCAGGCTGGCCTCATCTGCCTGCCTTTGCCTCCTGAATACTGGAATTAAAGGCACCCACCACCTCCCAGCAAGAGCTTGCTATTCTCACAGAGTATCTGGTTTAGTTCTGCCTCAGAACAGGATTGAACACTTTGTAATCACCTTTTCACTGTCAAGTGCCACAGTACTATCTGCACTTGGCCTGATCCTTCAGGAGCAGCTCTTACCTGACATCTGCCTCTGGAAGGTGTGTCTGCACAAAGGCAAGGAGGGCTGAACTGACAATCCTCTCCAACTCCATGCTGTCTCTTCTAAAGATACACAAGACAGAATTGCCAGGACTCTGACCTGCTTCCACCCACTGGGCCAGGGGGCAGCAGCCCCTCCTTCTTCTGGGGTTGACCCAGCTGCTGATGCTTCCCTCCCAGCACAGCAAACAGTCACTCCCTTGGCCACCCACATCTACCTCCTCCAGCCCCAGACAGGGTACAGTTCTGTCTCTAAAAACCTTCCAAAGGGAGTTGTGCCCCTCCTCCATCTCCTGTGGCAAGAAGGGTCACATGCTTGCGGGCTAAGGAATCTCATCACTGAAGGGGCATTTGGCCCCCAAGTCCAATCACAAGGGGCCCCATTGTCCAGCCCCATAAGGAAAGAGGTCTCAGGATCTAGCACAGCCCTTCCCCCTTCCATGACAGGCCACCCACCCTTTGTACAAAGGGACTTTTTTTCCTGGTTCTGGAGCCTATATAGAGAGGAAATCCTACATGGATTCTCTCCCTTTGCTGAATCCCTGTCTTTCCAGCAGCCTGGACCATGAGAGACCTTTATCATCCTCCAGCCGATGGGGCACCACAGAGTCTGGCCCTTGCCCACTCTGTCTCATCGCTCCCCCCTCACTTGCTCTACCCCACTGCCCTTGCTGTTCCTTGGTAGGTCCTAGTGCTTAGGAAAATGTCTGCATTCAGCAAGTGCTAGGATATACTCACTGACTTAATTCATCTACATGCTTTTTAAACGATGTATTCTTCTGTGTATGAGTGTTTGTCTGCATGTATGTATGGGCACAATAGATGCCTGGTGCTCATGGAGGTCAGAAGAGGCTACCAGTACCAGATCTTCTAGAAGTTTCAGAAAATTGTCAGCCACCATGTAGGTGCTAGAAACTGAACCTGTGTCCATTGCAAAAGCAAAAGGTGTTCTTCACTGCCAAGCCAGATCTCCAGCCTCCATTCCCATGCTTTTGACTCTCCAACTCTATTTGGGGGTCAGGGATGAACAGATGGTAAGAATGGCTCAAGACTCAGAAAACCAAATGTCAGCCAACCTCATCTCAGAAACCAACTACCCCAAACTCATCTCCTCACATCCTCCTGCAAACACATACCACTCACTCAACTACCATGTCTGAAACTTGGGACTAACCTTGATTTTGCCCTCTCACCCTTCCCTGGACCCAAACAACCAAACCAACTCATATTGGATATACCATATTTTCCCTAATTCTCAGGCTCGGGTTACCAGTTACTTTTTAGGTTTTGGTCTACTGAGGTTGAACCATAACTCCCCAATTTCATTTTGAATACCTTGTGTATAGTCACCTCCTATAGGTCACTGTGCCGTGTCCTCCTCCCTGGGCATTTCCCTCCTAGTCTCTGCCTCTATTCTCTCCTCTGCTGCCCTGCTGCTTTCTCTCTGCAGTGACTCATCTGGGCCCATCCTTATGCACCAACTGTATGTCACCAATTCTCCAATGCTCAGTCTGCCAGTCCAGCCTCCTAGCTACCTCACTGACACCACCATATGAAGGCTTACAAACAGCTCACACTTCGCATGTCCTCCATGGTTATCCTCCCTAAATGAATATCCAGGCGCCAGCCTAGGAATAACACCTTCCTACCTTTTGCTTTCTATCAGCCAGTTAGTTACAAAATCCTAATTATTCTTCAAAACATCTACTTTGTGTGTAGTGTGGGTGCATGGGTGATCTTGCTACTGCAGTGTGTATATGGAGCTGAGGCTGACATCCACCTGTCTGCTTCAATCAATTCTCTACCCTTTCTGCTTGTTTTTTATAAGTAGTGTCACTATAGTCCTGGAACTCTCTCTACAGACCACAATGTTCTTGAACTCACAGAGATCCTCCTTCTTCTGCCTCCTGAATGCTGGGATTAAAGGCAGGAAGCATTCCATTTGGGCCTTTGTGGTTAGGCATGGAACTCCTGTCTTGAACCCCCCAGTGCTGAGTCACAGCTTTGCCCCATCACACCTATTGTGTTTGTTTGTTTGTGTGAGACAGGCTCTATTTTAGTCCTGGCTTTCCTGGAACTTACTAGTACAAGACCAGTATGGCCTTGAACTCACAGTGATCCTCCTGCCTCTGTTTGGGATTAAAGGCAGGTACCATTGTACCTGGCTATACCTGTTTTTATTTTTTGTTTGTTTTGTTTTTAATGTGGGTTCTGGAGATTGAAACTCAGGTCCTCATGCTTGTATAGTGCGTACTTTCTGCACTGAAGCAGCTCCCTAGCCCCACACCTCACTCGTCCTCTTGACTTCTGTGTGACACTATTTCCTGTCTGCAGGAGCTTCCTGACATTTCTCTCTCCCTGCTACCATCTCTCCCCATCACAGTGCTGGGATATACTTAAAATCCAATCATGGGAACTGGAGAGATGAGTCAGTGGTTAAAAGTACTTACTGCTTTATCAGAGTACCAGAGTTGGTATGTCAGCATCCACACCAGGAGGATCTGACATCCCTTTCAGGCCTACACACACACACACACACACACACACACACACACACACACACACACACACACACACGCACATCTTTTAAAAAATGTGTATGTGGTGGCATGTACCTTTAATCCCAACACTCAACAAGCAGAGGCAGGTGGACCTCTGTGAATTGAGACCAGCCTGATCTACATAGTGAGTTCCAGGCCAGTCAGTGCTATATAATGAGATCCTGTCTCAAAAACAAACAAACAAATAAATATCAAACTTAACAGTGACTTCCTATTACCTTTCCAAAAAGTCCAGGGCCTTTGATTTATGGCCTTCCCCACCAATTCCCTCCAGCCTCATCACTCCTCTGCTTCCTGACTTGCTTTCAGTTGGTCAACGTTCAAGTCCAGACTTTTAGAACTAGTATATTCACCTAAGACCCCTCTTAAAGAGTGTATGTTTCCTTATTTAGCAGGACTTTTCACAATATAACTAATCAGTTATTTGGACAATGCTTGGTGTGTCTTCTAGTTGTTTCATGAAGATGATTCTCCTCTCTCTCTTCCCATCTACATTGCTCCAACCTGGCTAATTCCCCAATGTAAACTCAACAGCCTTAGGAACTTAACGTTCAGAGAATCAATTGCCCCCCTTTGCACTGGTGATGAGTAAACCCAGTGATCCAGACCCAGAATAGATCTGCCAGGGTCACCTGAGTGAACTTCAGTGGTTAGGTCTAAGTTCAAGGCTGGCTCAGTGGTAAAGTACTTGTATACGTGGGGCCCTAGTTGCATCCCCAGAAACTCCCCACTGTCAATTTACAGGTAACTGGGGATGAGAGATATCAAGACTCTCACATGGATTGGACCAGTTACCTGATCCCTTCAGTGATAAGACATAATGACTGTGACAGCATAAAAATGAATTTGGAAAGAAGGACTAAGTAACTCCAGTCTCTCAAGGGAGATGACCACCCTCTGCCCTTATCCATAGGCCGCAGTGCAGGACAGAACACCCTAGCCCAAGCATTCTAGCTCCCATCATGAAACTCCCCTGAAAAGGTAGCACCCTCCAGAGACCTACCCCACCCTCACACCCTGACTGTTGACAGTGGCCTTGGAATCTCTGCAGGCAAATCCTTTGGCTGCTCTATGAAAGCCCAGTGTCTAGGGAAGCTTTCTTGAGGATATGATGCCTCTGGGTTTCTCACCAAGGTGTAGAGGCTACAAAATTGTTACTGGGAAGTTCCTCTGTCTTCAAAGAAAAACCCTTCCTCCTTCAAAATTCTGTGGCTGGCTGTTCTGCTAGGGGACTATCATCTCTCATCCTGTTTTTGGACTGACCAAACATGGTTCAGATTTCAAAGTTTGACACACACACACACACAGCTTTTCCTGACGTGTCCCTCCTGCTTGGGAACACCTTGTAATGCTTTCCATAGTGTCTCAGCCGGGGAAGACCTCACCTACTAAATTGGTTTCCTAAGTCAACCTGAGCACCATCCCGGGATTTCCATGAGATTTCAAGTTGCAGACACAGCCCATGGAACCTATTACTTCTTGATCAGATCACTATTTAGTGGTAGCTATAAAACATGTCAGTCATTGTGCTATAAGTCTGGTAGGGGCTGGAAAGATGGATCAACAGTTAAGAGCACCGGCTGTTCTTGCAGAGGACCTAAGTTTGATTCCCAACACCCACATAGCTCACAACTGCCCATAACTTCATTCCCTAAGGATACAACACACTCTTTTGACCTCCAAGAGTACTACTAGGCATGCACATGGTACAGATACACATGCAAACAAAATGGTAATATATATGAAATTAAATTAATCAAAAAAATATTAGACCACCTCTACTGATGATTTAAAACAGTCTACTGGCTGCATATAAAGTATTGTATTAACTTCCTAATCTTCATAACAGCCTTAAAATGTGGATATTATGTCCATTACCTGAAAGGAAATGAAGGCACTGAAAATGAGAGCCTTTCCCAAGGTCACAGGGTAGGTTAATGGCAGATTCACATATAGGCTGCCTATTTGGAAGCCTCTCTATTACTCTACCACCTTTCATGAGGCCAATAGTGTGGTCCAGACCTGTACTATGGGCCTCTCCTGCCTCGAAAGCCATCTTACCTACATCAGAATCTTTGCTTGCCTCCTCCTCCCTGCTCAAACCATCTTTCCCTCTGCCTCTACAAACACCATTCTGCAAGACTCACTTTCTCTGTACGGCCAATTAACTCAACTACCCATCCTCACTGCCATTCCAATGGCTTGAGAATCTCCCGAAGGACTAGATATAAGCCTGCACCTTCCCGACACTTTTAGAGGGTGCAGGGCTGGAGAGATCCTCTGGGCAACTTAGATAAGGGTAAGTAGTGTCATGGTACTCCCTTGGAGTGGACAGGCACTAAATGGGAATTGAGAGCAGACATATGAACGCAGAATTCCTTTGTAGCAATGCGGGAATGGGTCCTGGAGGGCTAAGGTCTAGCCCAAAGGTCCTCACTCTCAGGCCCTTTTATAAAGTCACGATGCAGCATAATGAAGGCCCTAGCAAATACTATTTCACCCTGATCCCCACCTCAGGTCCTAGAGGTACCAAGGGCATCATGGGGAACAAGGGATCACATCATCTAAATTAGGCAGGTGCATAAACCCTGGGAGGTGAAGCACAGGAAGTGGAATCTCAATGATGGCCGACCCTTGAAGCAAAAGCTTTTTATAACCGTTAGCGGGGCACTCATAAGCGTCCAGAATAGGGGGCCTGAGAACACAAGAATGCGGTAGCCGCCTTGGGAGGGGAAAATCACATGATGAGATAGGCCTGAACAAGCTAGATGTTCCTGGATACAGACTACTGGAAACAATTAGAGAAAGAGGTCCGGCCGACCCCCTGGGGGGGTACCATAAAGGAACGCTAGGAGGGGTACCCTGAGTCAGTGTTCTCCGTGACTCCCCTAGACCCGGGGCTGAAAGGGAAATCACCTGCTCCGTCAGGCGCCGCCGGCGACTTGTCCCGCGCGATGCAGTTCTTATCCCCTAACCCCACCAACGAGATCAAAGGCGGGGCCCAGAGCTGTTTCCTTCTGGAAGACGCTGTGGTGGCCATTTTTGAGAAGGGCAATTTGCCCATACTAGGGCGGGGCTTCCTTCTCCTGGCTCGAATGTCTTAGCGTTTTGGGCCGGCTCCTCCGGCGGCCATTTTTGTTTTGGGTAGAGAGGCATGACTGACATGTTCTCTCTTGTCCGCTAGAGGTCCCAAACCTTGGTATTTATTTCTGAAAGAATTCAGTATCTTCCTGCCTGCCCTATTTCCTCGCCCCCAGGACCCTCACCTGGAAATCCTATAGATTCCCCTTTCTTCTTCCTTCTCTATCCTGCCCTTCTTCAAGCAATGTGGCTCCCCGACTGGATTAGTATCTCCTTTTGCAAGATCTAATGATCTCCCCCAAATCCCAGCATTTCTCCATGTTTAGTCTGGCTTCAAGCCCTGTCCACTCAGTCAGCTCTTAGAACCTGAATCCCAGGATCTAGTGTATCCATCCTCTTTGTCCCTTATTGCTGTCTTCCCAAGAGTAAGGTGACTTACAGGGTCTTTGGAAGGTGATGAACGTTAAATGCTTGGAGTGAGAATAGACCCGAACCTAAATCCAAAATGGCTTGCAGACCTTCTCCACACCCAGTGCCCTCTTGCCTCCATTGGCAGGGATAATAATCTAGAAGAGACAGGACAGCTACTCCCCAGGACCTAGGAAGTAAGGTCTCAACTTCCGTTTTCTGGTCCTGCTGCCTCAGCTTTCCTAATGCCCTGTGGGGAAGCCCACAGCATGCCTTCTTTTGAACTCAAAAATGAGTGCCACCTAGTCACCGAGGAAGAGCCTCCTTTCAGGGCTAGTAGGGTGCCAGGGACCCAGGAGCTGTTGTTAGCCTCTAGAAACGCAGTCCCAGAGAGAAAGTCCCAGCCTATCCCCTAGAGACTTTAGTAGGGTCAAGATATAGGGAAAGAAACCTCTCCCTCTCTTCCTTGCCCTGTGCCCACCATGGGTTCCTTCCTCCCCAGAGGGCCGGGTGGCTACTGAAAAGAGAAAGGAACAGACTTGGCCTCTCCTATAAACGAACCGCCGCTGCCAGACTGGCGCTGCTAGGGTTAATAAGAGGTGGGGTGACAGCCACTTTGAATTCCGGCCAAGCAGGTCTCTGGTCTTCCCCCATTAGCCCTAGGCTCCTTGCAGCCCTCCCTTTGGGTCCTCCTCCCCTACATCCATTACACAATACTGATGATTTCATTCCTTTACCACCCCCATTCCCGGAACTTACTGGTTTCTTTAGCTGGAGTTCTGACCCAAGACCCCTGCAACCATCCCCAGGTTGTGCCTTTCTTTTCCCCAACCCCCGATGTTTGCTTGATTGCCTATTGGTTGTACCTAGATAGCAGAAAGACCATTCTGAATCCTCAGGGGAAAAAAACGATACCAAAGTTTTCTAGGGGGAGCCCCTCTATTCCTAACTCAGACACCGGGGAAACTTAACTCTGTGCAGACCCGGTCGGGGGTTCTGTGGCCCCAGAATATAAGGTTGAGTAGAGAGAAGGGATCACCACAGACAAAATGTCAGGTGGCATTACCACGAATCTCTAGAGTAGTGCTTCTCAACCTTCCTAAGGCTGTGACCCTTTAATACAGTTCTTCATATCGTGGTGACCCCCCAACAGTAAAATTACTTTTGTTGCCACTTCATAACTATAACTTTGCTACTGTTATGAACTGTCCTGTAAACATCTGTATTTTCTGATGGTCTTAGGCGACCCCTGTATTAAGGGTCTCTACCCACAGGTTGAGAATCACTGCTCTAGAAGCCCATCTGCTGGAGGTTCCACAATTAACTCATCCTTGCCCATAGTTCCTGGTTTTCTATCCCCCCCCCCCATTCCTTACTTTCCCCTTCCCCAAGATGGGAGCCAATGCCAAGGAAAGCTGCTGAAGCCCCAGGGTGCGGCACTGGGGTGGGGAGGCCAAGTGTTGCCTCCACCTATTCCCATAGATGACATGGAGGCTGCAGGGTCTCCTTGGCTGATAGAAAAGACCAGGAGCCTATGTTATATACAAAGCTTGTGATTCCCCAGGCCCCTGCCTCAGAACCAGGAATCAGGTTTGAGTTCAACATGGGGCAAGAGGTTCCTGGTATCAAGAAGAGCAAAAGCACCAGAGGGCTGGTCTCTGGGAGTGGCACTGAAATAAGGGACGCTTGGAAAATGGGTTGAGGCAGGGCTGTCCCTGGCTCTGGCGTGAGGCCAGAAAAGGCTCTCTGGGCAGCAGACAGCATGCCTGGCCCTCCCACACCTTCCTCCTTTCTCAGAAGTGCTTGCATGGGTGGGTGGGGCGCTGGGGCAGGGTAAGGGCCTATTTAAGGAGCACCACATAGTTGTTTATTGCAGACCCAGCCCCAGGGATGCCAGGGAAGAGGTTTCTGGGTAAGTGTAGCTCCTCTCCCTGGATTCAGCCGGGCTGTGGGGAGGGTGACTTCCAGGCTGCTGGTTTGGCTTTCTCTCTCTGGGAATGTTGGGAGGGTAGCACCCCGCTGTCATTTAACTCTCCAGAAATTGGAAGTGCATTTCAAGGAAGCCTTCCTCTTCCACTCAGCTATCCCAAACACCCAAGACTTTCATTCAAATGGGTGATTTTCCGGAGGTAATACTTCTGAGCGGCTGTCTTGGAGATTCCCTTAGCTGAGGAAAGTCCGCCAACTACTGACACACGCCCTTGTCAGGTGCAAATTTTGGCTTTCTCCCCTGACTCTCACCCCTTCTAGCCCCTCTACCAGTCCACCAAGAACATATCTGGGCAGCAGACAATCAAAGGACCCATGACAGGCATAAAGATAACCAGGCTATATCCTGAATCTCAATTTGTTCATTTTGGGATGGGGGAACATTTACAGAAGGGGACCAATGAGATAGCTCAGGGTACTACCACAAAAAGTGGTTCCCAGAAACTCACATGGTGGAACATAAAAACTATCTGATCTCACATGCCCTGTGTACGTGTGTACACACACACACACACACACACACACACACAGAGAGAGAGAGAGAGAGAGAGAGAGAGAGAGAGAGAGAGAGAGACTAAATAAATGTAAGAACAATTCACAGAAGAGAGCTGTGGAGAGCAGCATCCAGGCTGAGAGAACACTGGCTACCTGGCTCTGAGAACTGAATTCCATAGGCTGTGAGCTCTAGCAAATGCCCTAGGGACTCAGTTCTGGTGCCCGGCTATGCCCTCCCGTCAATAGCAAAGCTATATGAAACCAGATGGTCATCACTTACAGCTACCTCCTGGAGGCTCCTTGACTAAACCCTTTAATAACACTGACTTGAGATACCCTTCTGCAGAAAGGTTTCAGTTGCTTCCCAACTATCTATCTCCCATCCCTTCCCTTCTTTGCACCCCCCCCCCCTTCTCTGAGACAGGGTCTTCCTTAACGCAGGATACCTATACAGCCAAGGATAATGTTGAACTGCCACCCTTCCTACCTTTGCCTCCCAAGTGTTCACCACATGCTCCATTCTATCTGGCCTGTCTGTTTGCTTCAGTTCTCCAGAATGACTTCCACTGAGCTTTCAGGGCTGATCTTCCACTGCTTTCTCATGATGACCTGCTGCTTCCGCCTGTTGCTGCCAGTCTCACTCTTGCTGACTCCTGCTCAGCTCTTCTTCCCCATCTTCTGTCTATCAGAGTCCTCTGTGTCCTTTGAAGCCTCTTAGGTTCCCAACAGTGCACAGATTCCACATGTTGCTTTCAGGTGTGGGGAGATTCATAATCCCCTTACCCTGGTAGCTTCTAACCCAGTGTTCTGCACAGGATACTTCCCTCAATAGACATTCCTTACATTTTTGCATGTGTCTCATGTATGAAGAGGAAGTTTGACCTAGAAATTAAAGTCAATGATAACATTCTCATTTTGTAATCTGTATAGGACAGTGTCAGACTATTTCCTTGTGTGTAAGTGGAAATAATAGTTACATCCCCATCAAAGTTTTGTGAGCATGCATTTTAGTGAGTCGATAAATGTCTGCACAGGGCTTTAGCATAGCACCTGGTACAGAGCAAGCCCTCAGAAGTGTGGGAGACTATGGTTCTTATTCTATTCCTTTAAAAAAAAAATACCATGTTTATTTTACTGTGTGTAGGTAGGCAGGTGGATATATGCATGCTACAACATGCTTGTGGAGGTCAGAAGACCTGAGAAGGAGTTGATTCTCTCCTATCATGTGGGTCCCAAGTACTGAACTCCAGTCGTCAGGCAAGACCTCAAGCTCCTTTATTGGCTGAACCATCTTGCTAGTGTCTTATTCAAGTTGTTTTTCTAGTTAGAATGGGTATTATTCAATAGTAAGGGCAGCTGCCAAATGAAGTGGCCTTGCTGAGTGATGGCTCCATATCTGATCCTGGGGTTGAGTAATACCAGGGCCAGGCTAAAAGAAGGCAGCTGTGAGGATCAGGTCCTCTTGGCATCAGGGAGTTCTGAATTCTCACTACCATGTGACCTTGGAGGAATACAGAATGTAAATTAAGGCAGCGAGCCTTGAAGGGCAAATGAACTTTAATGTCTCAGGCAGGTCTGGGTGTTTTATGAGTTAAGTTCAAAGAAGAGATCTAACAAGGAAGCACTCAGTTCCCTGCAGGGCTGGGAGGGGAATGCCCCTGTGGTAGCATCTTCCTCCTTCATACCAGAGGATGGGGTAAACTAAGAAGCCAGGGGCAATTTCAGGGCACAAGTGAAAGGCATAGAAAGGCAGATCATAAACAATGGTGTGTGTGTGTGTGTTTGTGCATATGTGTGTATGTGTATGCATATGTGTGTATGTGTATATGTGTGCATGTGTGTGTCTCTGTGTGTGTGCACGCATGTGTGTCTGTGTGTCTATGTGTGTGCATGCACACGTGTGTGTACATGTGTCTGTGTGTGTCTACTGTACATGCGTGTGTATGTGTGTGCATGTATATGTGTGTATTTGTGCATCTGTGGTGCATGTATACGTGTGTATTTGTGCACCTGTGTGTGTATAAAAATAAAAAAATCTTGTGGAGTATTTAACTAGGCAAAGATGTGTTACCTTAGTTTATGCTGCATTTGTTTAATTATGTAAAGATGTGTTGCTGTTCTACCTTGACTGCCTAAGGCACCTGACTGGTCTAATAAAATGAACCACCAGTAGCCAGAGGAGGGAGAGGCGGGGCTGGCAGGTGGAGAGAACGAACATGACAGAAAGAAAGGGAGACCCCCAGGGCAGGCAGACTGCTGCCAGGAGGCAGTGAAAGCAGGGCAAACAGATGGAAGGTAAAAAGCCCAAGGCAAAATGTAAAGAGAAACAGGTTAAGTTATAAGAGCTAGTGGGACAAGCGTAAGGCTGGGCATTCAAAACTAATAATAAGTCTCCATGTCAAAATTTGGGAGCTGGTTGGTAGTCCAAAAGCAAGATCCAGACATGATTTAAAAAAAAATCTTAGTGCCCGAGAGACAGAGGCAGGCAGATCTCTGTGAATTCAAGGCCAGTTTGGTCTATAGAACAAATTGTAGGCCAGATAAGTCTACAAAATAAGATGCTATCTCAAAAATAAAATGATCAGTGACAGTTATGGAGTCATTTATTTTTGAAACTTCTTTAAAAACATACCTGGGTGGTGGTGGTACATGCCTTTAGCTCCAGCCTTTGGGAGGTAGAGGCAGATGGATCTCTGTGAGGCAGAGGATAGCCTGGTCTACAGAGTGAGTTCTAGGACAGTCAGAGTTACACAGAGAAACTGTCTTGAAAAACCAACAACAAAAAATATTCCCCTTTCCCCAGTCCCTTCACTATTCCCATTATTTCCTTTCTCTCTCTCTCTTTCGTCTTTTTAACATCTTATCCTTGTTATCTTTTTTCCAGACATGGTTTCCCTCTGTAGCTTTGAACTCACTCTGTAGACCAGACTGGCCTCAATCTCACAGAAATCCCTCTGCCTCTGCCCCCCGAGTGCTGGGATCAAAGGTGTGTGCTACCATGCCCAGATTTTGGTGGAAGTTTTTTGTTTTTGACATTTTACTAATTTGTATTCATTTATTTAGTGTGTGTGTGTGTATATGCATGTGTGTGTGTATGTGTGTGTGAGTGTGTATGTATGTGTGTGTGAGTGGGGGGGGTGAGTGTGCATGTGTGTGTGTGTGTACCAGCAGGACCTAAATTCCAACCTCAACACCCATGTAAAAAGCTGGGCATAACGGCCCATGTCTGCCATCCCAGCTCTGGGGTGTGGGAAGAGGAAGAAGATTGTTGGTTTCTGCTTTTTCTAGCCTCTTGGTAAGCCCCAGGTTCCAGGAAGGAACCCGGTCTCAAAAGAACACAAGATGGGCGGGTCAGAGAGATGGCACTGACTGCTCTTCTATGAGTCTTGCATTCAATTCCTAGCACCTACCTGGCAGCTAACAACTGTCTGTAACTCCGAGATCTGACACTCTCACACAGACATATATGCAGGCAAAACAGCAATGCAAATTGAAAAAACAACAACAAAAAACCAAAGCAACCAAACAAAAACACAAGGTGAACTGAGGAATGGGGCCTGGAGAGGTGGCTCATGGCACATACTGTTCTATTTTGTGTGTGTGTGTGTGTGTGTGTGTGTGTGTGTGTGTGTGTGTGTGTGTTTGGTTGGTTTTTTCTTGTGCATTGGTTTTTTGTCTGCCTGCATGTCTGTGTGAGGATGTCACATCCCCTGGAGGCAGAGTTACAAGCAGTTGTAAGCTATCATGTGAATGCTGGGAACTGAACCCAGGTCCCCTGGAAGAACCATGTTCTTAACCCCTGAGCCATCTCTCCAGCCCCACATACTGTGTCTTCTAGAGGTGGCTCACTCAGGGGAACCTGACACCTCTGGCCTCAGGCACCTACAACCTACATTTATATACACATACAATTCACAGACACAAGCATATTATTAAAAAATAATAAAATTAAATCATAGTAAGTTGGAGTCTGGTGGTGATATGTATCTGTGCACACATACAGACTGGTGAGATGAAGGAAGGATATTCTTAATTAAGTCAACATTTAAGCATTATGAAATACTACAAAATGTAAAATTACACACACACACACAATTCAGATAAGGTCTTACTATGTAACCCTGGCTCTAGTCTGGAATTCAGAGAGATCAAGATCCACTTACCTCTGCTACCTGAGAGTTAGGATTAAAGGTGTACTCCACGAAGTCCATGAACAACACTATTAAAATACCGAATAAAAGACATAAGCCGCCACCACTCACCTCCCAGCAACATTTATGAGAAAAGAACTAGTAAGGTGTGGTGCCTATGTATGACCCCAGTAGGCTGAGGCAGGAGAATTGCTGCCAGTTTGACGTCAGCCGGAGTTAAATAATAGCAAGACCTTCTTTATTATAAAATTAATGAGACTGTTAACAGTAACTGTGATGTCGGGCGTGGTGACAAAAGCCTTTAAACCCTGTACTTGGGAGGCAGAGGCAGGCCTGGTCTACAAATCAAGTTCCAGGACAGCTAGGGGCTGTTATAGAAATTCTAGTTCGAAAACAACAACAAAAAAGACTTCCTCTGAACATCTGATTTTATTTGTTTTACAGATTTTACAGATGCAATAGTTGAGGGGGTTCAGAAAGATGACACATGGCTAGAAAAATGTCAGAACTATGAGTAAACCTAGCTTGCAGGTGACATTTCCTGGTTATTCCCACACTCCAAAACCACCTTAGGTCCCTGGATAGTGAGTCCGGGTGGACAAGTCTAGAAGATTGTCAACTGTGTGTGTGTGGGAGAGGGGGGGTATGCAAGGAGTAAGACTCACGTTACAAGATGGCAAAATGCTCACTTCCGAACATAAAACCGATCTCCCAGTGGACACTGGATTTCGCTCATTTATTTACTTTTTCTTTCCAAGCTGCGGACTGCGGACTGCTGCTGTGTCTCCCTCGACTTTGGGGAGAGGGAGTATTATGGGGCAAGGGAGAGAGGAAGGCAAGTAGGGCCCGCACAGACGGCTAAGGAGGGGGAGGAGAAGCAGCCAGCTGCTGCTTTTACCCCAAGACTCTGGACACAAAGCCCCTCCTCTCCATTCCCGCACGGTCTAGCAGTAGTAACTCAAGAGAAACCATTGTGCAGGGACAGAAGGGAGGGGGGTTCAGACGCGCAGGCGCGGTGAGAAGCTCAGCGCAGACCTTTTTTCTTGGGGCGGCCACGCTGCACCGCCTCCGGAGCAGCCTGGCTGTCCCCGCTGTCTCCGTTGTCGTCGCTGCCAGCGGGACGGCGCACTAGGCGCCGCGCCACCTGGTATTCAGGCTCGCCCACGCGCGGCACGGCCCGCAGCAAGAGCTGGCCGCCGCGCTGGGTGATGCGCACGTCGGTGCGCGGGTAGGTTCCGTACACGCGCCGCAGCTCGCGGCGGACCGCGTCGGGCAGCGGCAGGGGCGGCCCCTGCGTGCGCTCCACGCGTCCCCAGCGCAGCTGCAGCTGCAGGCTGCTGCCCTCGGGCCACGGCGTCCGGAGCTCCGCGTCGGGCGCTGGCCGGGACGGTGCAGGCCCGCCGGCCGCAGGGAACGACGAGCCAAGGGTCGCCGCACTTGGCAGCGGGAAGGCCCACCGGGGCGGCGCGGAGGCCAGGGCCGCGCTCGCACGGTGGAAGCAGTGGAATTCACGCGGGGCTGTGCCCAGTCCGGCCGGCAGGCTGCAGAAGTTGTGGGTCTGGATGGGCGGCAGCAGCAAAGGGGCAGGCTGGTAGGTGTAGGCGAGGGGCTGCAGCCGAGGCCAGATGCTCTCCACCGGCGGCAGGCAGACGTAGGAGTACATGGCCTGAACTTTAGGCGGTGAGCATTTTTTACTGGGTCCAGGCCTGTGGTGGATGGATACATAATTCTTAAGCACCACACGTCGTCGCTGGGCCTCTGGCTCTGGTTTATGGCCTGGGTCTTACGTGGCTGTCTGATGGCTTTGAGAAACCCTTCCTGAATTAGGTGTTCAGCTCCCCACGTCCTCATCTGTTATTCCAGGGCTGGGGATGTAGGTCTGTTAATAGACTGCCTAACATGCACAAAGCCCAGGGTTCGATCCCACTACCCACATAAAGCAGATATGATGGATCCTGCTGTATTTCCACCACTCCTGGAGTAGAAGCAGGGAGACCAGGAATTCAGGGTTATCCTGTTGGCTTCAAGAGGCCCTGTCTCAAAACAACGCCTCTGGAAGCCAGGCCTCCCGACCCCCAGCCCCTGATATGCTTTCCCCTTTAACTGTCCATTCACTTGCCTCTTTCAGCCTAGTGGGATTATTCTCCAGCCTTTGGCAGAGCCAGAACAGTCCAGAACAGAATTTCTCTCCACAGCTTTTCAGTTGTCTTTCCTTTCCATGCCTGCCCCAGCCACACCTCCTGTAACTAGGCAAAGAGAAACACCTTGAGCTGGCTAGGAGTCAACCAGTCTCTGTAGGAGTAGAAACTAGGGTCCGGTGACTCCAAACTCAGACAGTGGCCTGAGCTCACTCACATTGAACACTTCCCATCCCTTTAAATAAAGTTTCAGCACCTCCATGGTGGCTCACAGTCATCTGCAACTCAAGGCTTAGGGAATCTGGTCCCTAAGGATTCCTACGTGCACGTATTGCACAATTTCTTGAAAGCAAACATAACATGAATAAGATAAATCTTAAGAGCGTGTTCTGGATTACATATAAACCCAATGTAATGACAAGGACTTTAAACATGGGAACATGGAAGACGGATACCGTCCAGACTTTACCCACTAGAGTGAGACGAGATTCAACCACAAAAGCCTGCACAAGGGACCAGAACCTTCCTTTTAGCCAGTAGGACCCATTTCAGACTTTTTTTTATTTTTTTGATTCATTTATTACATATACAGTGTTCTGCCTGCATGTGTCTCTGCAGGCCAGAAGAGGGCACCAGATCTCAGAAGAGGGCATAAATGCTTGTGAGCCACCACATCTTTGCTGGGAATTGAACTCAGGACCTCTGGAAGAGCAGCCAGTGCCCTCAACCTCTGAACCATCTCTCCAGCCCCCCATTTCAGACTATCAACCTCCACAACTGTTAAATTTGTCTTGTCCAAAGCCATTTTATTTTCAGTTTGTCACGACACCAAAAGGATTCATATAGATAATATATAACTTACAATTTTATGTAACTTTGTCCCTCTGTAACCAGCAGCTGAGGAATATCCAGGGTTACCCCTGGGTTGATTCACTCCGGCGTAGATATGAATGACAGGCCACGTGGACTGGTCAGCTTTTCTACGTGTTTGAACATCCTCAGGGGTATTTTATCTTACCTGATCGGTGAAAGGATTCACGTGAGACTAAGAAGGTGAAGAGCCTGTGTTTTATTATTGATGCTTGCCTCTATGCTTTGCCGGTCTGGGGAGTTTTTAGACACAATGAGAGGAATTGGGATTAAGCTATGAGTCACTGTTCTCCCTAATTCTAGAAATAGATCTCATATTTTGGGGATGCTATACTTTCTTGTTTTAAAAATATTTATTCATTGGGGCTGGAGAGATGGCTCAGAGGTTAAGAGCACTTGCTATTCTTCCAGAGGACCTGAGTTTAATTTCCAGCGACCACATAGTGGCTGACAGCCATCTGTAGTGAGATCTGATGCCCTCTTCTGGCCTGTAGGCAGAACACTGTATACATAATAAATAAATCTTTAAAAAATATTTGTTCATTTAATTTTATGTGTATGTGTGTGTGTGTGTGTGTGCGCGCGCGTGCAGGAGCCAAAAGAAGGCTTTAATATCCTGGGTCAGGAGTTACCTATGGATGGTTGTAAGCTGTCATGTGGGTGTTGGGAATTGAACCTGGGTCCTCTGGAAGTACTCTTAATCACTGAGCTATCTCTCTAGCCCCTTCCTGCCTTTTGAAACGGTCTAGCTGTGCACTTTTGGTTCACCTGGAGCTCTTTTTAATTTATAATTTTTAAAATGTGTCTATATGTGCATATGCATACTTATATTTAAATGCCTCTCTCTCTCTCTCTCTCTCTCTCTCTCTCTCTCTCTCTCTCTCTCTCTCTCTCTCTCTCTGTGTGTGTGTGTGTGTGTGTGTGTGTGTGTGTGTTGTGTGTGTGTGTGTGTGGCCTTGGGGGCCAGAATAGGGTCCTCCTGGTGCTGGAGTTTCAGTTAGCTGTGAGCCACTAATGTGGGTGCTGAGAACTGAATTCTTCCTGTAAGAGCAGCAAGCCTCCCAATTACTGAGCTCTCTCTGTCTCAAGCCCCTCCCTCCCCTGAAGATTTGTTTGTTTCCTTTTTTTCTGAGACAGTTTCTCTTTGTAGCCCTGGCTGTCCAGAAACTCACTCTGTGATCAGGCTGGCCTCCAGCTCAGTGTTGGGACTAAGATGCGTGCCACCATGCCCAGCTGAAGTTGAACCATCTCTCCAGCACCCTGTTCTCTTGTCTGGTGGAAAGAAACATTTCTTTTCCTAAGACAGAAATCTGAAAGGACTGCATACTTGGGGGATTGGGTGAGACAGGGGACTCAGTCACTGAATGTGGAGTCAGAAGAAATGAAGCCAAGAGACTGAAATAGCTTGTATTTTAATAATGGTATATGAGTCACACACAGTCTTACAGTTAGTTACCCAAACCAATAAATCCCTTTTTGTTTAAGCTGGTTTAAATGTTGTATCATATCTCATCCCCACCTCCACCCCCAGGAATACACACTTGGTATTTCCTCTCAGCATCTTGTGAGATGTTTGAAAATAGAGCATCCTTAGTAATTTTTGGTCAGGAAAGTTTGTGACCAAAGCCTTGCTAATGGTCAAAGTAAAAACCCTGAGAAAAAATGCCCTAAGAAACAAGAATGAAGAGCTCTTAGAAAACATGGTAGGTCCTAGAACAGGGAGGTCGGATACCCAGGAGAACTTCCTTGTGTGCAGTTCCTCTTAGGTTTGAGGACTGAAGGAGTCTGGCAGGGGATTTGGCCTTCAGCAACTGATTGCATTGTCGTCATCCAGAGGACCCAGGGTAACAATGGGACATAAAGCCCTGCAGGAAGGGCCCTTTCCTGCTGGATCACTTTTTAAGTGGTCCTGTTAGGCCT